>OZ023328.1:26272192-26502192 GCA_964007535.1 Brachyptera risi
GGACCACTTGAGTGGCCTCTTTTCACCTAGAGTTCTGCACGGATTTTGGTGGAACTAGCAGCACTGTTGGAATCAGCCTTCTAACGCATTCTAGAACATGGCGAAGGAGGAAAAGTGGTGGAACAATAGAGAAGTAAGAAGCTTGTGGAGAGTGGAGCTAGATAGAGAATAGTGAAGATGGCAATTGGGTGTTGTGCCTGGCGAGCACAACATATCGCGAGTGATTTTCCTATGAGTTTGGTGATAACCACCACCTAACCAGATTATATTAGGTTAAATCGGGTATTTTTTTCAATTATTATTATTGACACTGAATCTTGATGAATAATTGTCCCCCAATAAAGGCTGAAGATGAAAGGTAGGATCGCTTGGACGGGGCACCACAAGTGTGCCACAAGAACGCCAGTAGAAAACTATGGTCAGTGTTTTAACTATCATGTGATTCAAAAATAGAGCCTAGTTCAACTTCAGAAAACATCTTCCTAGAGAAGCAAGATCAAGGCAAGAGCTTGACGACATGTGAGAGCGCAATAGGAGAACTGTGTATTTCACACTTCTGAAGGCATCTCGAGGTTACGATATTGACCGTCTAAAGCCACCTTCAGATAGGTTTCCGAATCCTCATTGTTCAAGAAAATTATAATCAATATAGAATGCTTGCCAAGTGGCAAATTGTCTGTAGTCTACGCAGGAACGATTCTTGTGTCCAGCCATCACTGCTGTTCTTCCAGTTCGCTCACCTGCGTTGCATTATGGTCGCACTGCCGTAGTGTGCCCAACGTACCGGACGTCAGGTAGGTGGGAGTGATGTCGAGTACGGGATCCTTGACGAGGCCGCCAACAATGTAGCATACCCGGTTGACGTTGTGGCACACGCGGGGGATGAGGTGCGATAGGAACATGAGGTCGTCCCAGTCGGGCTCCTTCTCGCTGGATATGCCAACCACGTAGCTGTAGCTGCGGCAGTCGCCCTACAGGGGGAGGGTAAAAGCAAAACAAGTGGTCAATATAGAACAGCAGCTTATCTAATCAACTAGTAACGACACGTTTATAAAAGTTGACAAATTTAAAAGTTGAATTATCTAGGTCTGGATGCAATAAGTGTAAATATATTAAACTCCAAAATGCCAAAATGCCAAATTACTCCGTCAATCTGAAATGAAAGGGACAGAAAAAATATTGATTGGATGAGCTTTAGCGAGGATTCAATTTGACATACCGGTACTGTAAATATATATATTTTTTATTCTATTTTTATTTTTCATGTTTTTTTGTCGGTTCTCCACAGGTAGAACGGCTACAGCTATCAACTTCAAACTTTTTTCACTATGGTTCCTCATCTAACTTAGATCTGTCTAGTTTTGTGGCATTATCGAGTGGTAACTTTTATTTTTAGAAATTTTAGAAATTTCAAAAATACCTTATAGAATACAGCAAAAAAAAAGAGAATATTTTTATTTTACAAAAGAATGAAATTTTGCGTTGAGTTGAATTACACTTCGATACACATTTCTGGAAATTTTAAGCTTGATCGGGTCAGCCATTTTGAAGAAAAAACAAAATGTGGTAAATTGGTACCACTCGAAGCAGTTTTTACCCATTTATAACTTGAATGTCACCCAATTGGCAAATGTAGGCAAAAGTTTGGCAAAAAAGTCGACATACTATTACTATCCGCTCGTCTAACAAGGCATATATGGCGTTTTCCTAGTTTATAAACATTCTGAACAGCCAAAAACTCAATTCTCACGAAATCACCACTTTTCCCCATTACAATTTAGTCAAATTTGTAATATGCACGAGAGAAAGCTATGCCATGGACCGAAACTAGGTGTGAGAAGCCGTCAAGAGGCGCTTTACTGATCGTGTGCAAGAGCTCGGCTCGCTGACGATCGCGGATCTATTTTATTATATAGCGCTTTTGAAGCTTGGCCGTACCGAGCTGACTAACGAACGATTGTTTACAGCGCAACAGTCTTGTTCCATCAACTTCACCGATGACGACGCGCAAACTTTTTGCCATTGGCGCTTGGCCGTCCCGAGTGTCTTGGCATTTGGCAACACGTTTTAATCTGTCCTTGAAGAGTTTGTGGAGGGGGAGGAACTGAGGACGGGAGAGAGACGCATGTGCGTATCTGGTGGTTACTACGACTCAACAGAACTCTTACTCAGTCACTCGGAGTCATTCAGTCCGGTGCAACTGACATTGTGAAATTATGCGCGTTGTAATTATTCAGCAAGTTCTATATGCAAAATCGAAGGGAGAAATGCAGAGACAAAACTTTTTCATAAGTTTCAGACACTATATTTTTATTATTTAATACCAATATGTTGAATGATAAAAAGATGACAAGTTTATTCTCGCTCACTCGAAAACGTTCCGAGACCCGAAATTTCGATCTGGGAAAAAATATTTTCGAGCGAGTTCGAGTCTTGATCTCGACTCGAACTGGCTCGGAAATTTCGAGTCTCGCACAGCTCTACTATTTAGAATTATCCAACTCCAAAACAATGTTGAAGCAATTGAAAGGTCAAAATCATAGTATCAATTAGACCTAGAGTTAAACTGGAATTTGGATTAACCATAATAATTAACATAGAAATACCTATGTATCTCCAGCCAGGGACTAACTTCTAGTTCGAAATATGTCAAATGTGGGATGAACCAGATTTGTACCGAGGGTTTACTATAATGCCAACTAGGAATATCACATTTGTTTTCAATTTATAAGTAGCCTAGGCCTACTATGTTATGATTTGAAGTTCAAACTAAACTTATTCATCTTCTCAAGCAGACAAAGCTATTAATAAAGAGAAGAATTCTAGGTTCTTGATGGAGAGAAAATAAGTTTAATCCTTTTGCATGACGGTTTTCAAATAACGGTACATACTAGATACAAGTACTCTAATATAGCATAGAAGTGTTGAATGCCCTTAGGCCTTACCTGTACACCAACACTTCTAATAGGCAGTAGTGTAGCTGTGAGATGTTGCTTGCCTGAGGCTCGGACTAGCTCGAGTCTCTCCTCTTCGCTCGTGACGCTCTCCACTCGATTCAACAGCGCATGTTTCTAAACAATAGTCAGACAACAATTTGACCAAATGATAAGACCTGCTTGTTGTTCATATTGAATCATTACAGGATTATTATTTACTCAGTGACCCGAGTAATAGCGAGCTTACTTGTGGGTAAAAACTGGAAATGCTCATCAACAATTTTCAGGATCGCGGTTATTCCCTATGTAAACACGTATGATGCAGGAGGTTGGTTAGACAGTGAAGCAACGTAGGTGTATAAGAAATCATTCTATCTATTTACAGGACATATGAACCTTGCATTTGTGATTAGTGATTACTGAGGTTTTTATTCAAACAAGAAAATTGATAAAGAAGATGTTGAAATAGTGACCCTTCTTGTTTTCCTTGCAGATTTCAAAATTGACATATTTGCTTCTCTACACTGGCATAATGCTTCATTTGGTTCTTCCAAAACCTGAATCTAAACTTCAATAATTGGGCCTATACTTTGGAATACAATTTTTCCATTCTACTCTTAAGACATTTTCATTTTGGATTTACTTAGCAATAAGAGCTTGATGACTTAAAATTAAAATTGGCATACCTTCTGCAACATCTGCTGATACTCGGCTATGATTTTTACGAGGACTTGCGTCTCGGAGAAGTTCTTTTCCATGTACGGCTCTTCGGCACAGAGCATCCGGATCGCGAGGCCTGGACCTGGGAACGGATGCCTCATGACAAGCTCATTAGGGAGGCCCAGGTCCTTACCTAGTAGTCGAACCTATCAAAGAACAATGGCCGAGTTAAGCAAGGTTCCCATGACGTTTTTGTCATGTAACGTTCGTCAAAATATCACGCGGCATCGTTGGTGTGTTCACATACCGGTTTTTTCACGTCACTTGAGATAGGCCTATGCAATCTATTGGAAAAACTAGAACTAAAACAGTGAAAATGATTTCATTATTGACTGATAATTCTTCTTTTATACAATAATATAATAAGTAGCAATATAATAATATGAATGATTATTTCTAACAATGGCCTTTAATAATTTACAGTAGGCCTAAGTAGTCAATAAACTTACTCTTCCCATCCCGAGCACTTGCCCTCAGCCGTGGAAAGAACTCATGTTAGCTTGCTGGTAATTTATGTAAAGGAAATCATCGATCGTTGAACTAATATCAAGATAGGATGGAAGTGTGATGATGCGAACCACATTCAAATTGTGGTATTCTGACACTTCCACAAAATGTCCTGTCCGGCAAAAGTTGAAGTTAGCTCTCCTTGGACGGGGAAAAATTGACCCCTCCCACGATGTTTTCTCTTGTACGTGATTGGTTGAAATTTGTCGTCAGCCTTTCAAGGAACAGCAGGTGAAAAAACCGTTATGGGAACCTAGCTATAATGCATGGATGAAGTTAATAATTAATTTGGAAGAATTTTTCACATCATGACACTATGTAGGCCCATTCATGAATTGGGGGTTTTATACTTGAAACTTTCAATAGATCTATTTCACATAGGCCCTATATTATTGTTCGTCATGTCTATCTGCTCTAATGTCACATTTCAATGACTTTTTTAGGTCAGCCAAAGAGATTAAAATATAGGCCTAGTAGATCTGGAGGACGTAGCTGCCTAACATTGCTGCTGTACATCTTACAGGTTTAAAGTTGCAATTTTAGTGGCAATGTACTGAATGTCCTGTCCTGATTTCGTTTTTCAGTTCTTCGGTTCACTACTAGCAGCAAAACCGCAACTTTTACAGGTCGACCTATAGCAGTTGCCACCAGAATCGTGACCTTCAGCCTGTAACCACAATCCCTCCTGTGCAACCTCAAGTTCAGCCACGTTCAAGTTATTCACTAGGACTGTGCGAATCTCCAAATTATCGATCGAGATCGAGTCGAAATCAAGACTCGAACTCGATTGGAAATATTTTTTCTCAGATTGAAATTGAAGTCTCGAAATACAATCAGGTCTCGAACTAGTTCAAGCGAGCAAGAGAGTGGAAGGATAAACTTGTTATCTTTTCATCATTCAACAGATTGGTATCAAAAATACAGTGTCTGAAACTTGTGAAGAAGTTTTGTTTTTCTATTTTTCTATTCAATTTTGAATTGAATTGAAGTCGCTCGCCTTAATTAAGCTCGTCTGAACTAAAATTGTGCTCGAACCTACTCGAGTCTTGCTCGAAAATGAGTCAAACTCGCTTGAAACTTGCTTGAATCCAAAAAGCTCTGCAGCTTGCACAGCCTTATTATTCACCTCATCTTTGTGGAAGTCCTTGAGCGGCTCGACGACGCGCCCCTCGTCGCGAAGTTTGCGTATCAGCTCGGAGTCGTTGTGGTGCGTCTTGATCGTGTCGGCCTTGCTACTGGCCAAGTGGGATGCCGACTCAATCAGATCGGGCCGCAGCGTCCCCTGGCCAAGGAACACGTCCTCGGGTTTCAGGTTCAGTTCGGCTATAACATCGTTGGCAATCTGAAACACGTTTTCAACGCACTCATCAACCACCGTCAACAAACGTTAACCTTATTCACATCAGATATGCTAATTGAAGTTGATTTAAGAGTGTTAATTGAAAAGTAATTATGAGTACGGGTAACTAGAAAGCATGGGTTACCATAAATCTACAAACCATTTTCAATTATTTTTTTTCTCCGAGTCTCTTGAAAAACGAGGAATAGAGGTTTCACTGTAATAAACCAGTTGTAATGTTGCTCCCCCCTCTCTCCTCGGCTTCTTCTGCTATGGCACCCCTTCAGAAAATGGAGTCAAGTCAGACATTAGTTCGAATCTCACACAAGGCAGGGATTTTTGTAAGCGTCCTTCTACCTTTCATTGATCTTGATCAACCTACAGGTTGAACCAACCGCACCGTACACTAATAGTGTGGCCACCTTCTTAACCTCCACGTGTTCAAAGTAGGACTAGAATGCATGCACAAGCTATGATTCAATTTCTTTCCAAGGTATAATAAATTCTAGTCAAATCTAGGGTATTTGCTTTCCCATATTTTCTATATTCAAATATTATTAAAACTATATAGTCAGGAATTCATAGCAGATAATCGTTTCAAGGTAGGGCCTATATATATTTTCATAAGTGAAAAATCAACCCACGTGCGGAACGAAGATAACTAGCGTGCATGTACAAGCAAGTTTCTTATTTTATTTAGGAGGACTCAAATAGATCTTGGTTAAAATAAGAGGCATCTCAATATTATAAGTATAACTCAATATAACCCAATAGGCAATAGGCAATAGTATAACAAGTAACAACACATATTTTTTGTAGCATCACTGAAGTGAATACCATACCGGTAACAGCTTAGTATCAACATTTCACTATAATGTTAGAATTGTAACGATCGCCCTTGTGGTGCCCCGTTCAAACGATCCTATCTTTCATCCTTAGCCTTAATTGGGGAACAATGATTTTGTATCAAGTTTTGATGTTATTAAAAAAAAAAACTTTAATGTATATGTGCCCTCCCACAGCTCATTCAGCTTTAGTACCCCTTCAGGGCAAGGGTTTGAATCCCACATAAGGCATGGGTTGTGTGCAACTATGTTTTTTTTTGTTTGGAACAGACGAGATATAAACATGTAGGCCTAAATATTGTCGCGAAGATAAAAAAAAAGTAAACACTGTATTCATTTTATATTTGTCGGAAGAAACACTTCGAACGAAACAATGATTTAACAGTTATGAATTAGCGGTATATCGGCGTTCGAACGTTCACACTATGCTACTACATTCACAACCAACGATCTCGAGTGAACTATTTTTTTCTGATTTATAAAACAAGCAGGCAAAGTTTGATTGTTAGATTTGATTGTCCGACGATTAGCCTCAACGTCGTACAATCAAGGTTTTACTGTAGATGGGTTTGTTAAAGGGGTAGCCACAGCATGGAATAGGATAATTAAGAATAAATGTGGGAATCTTTTCCTGCTCAATCAACCACCATAAATCATTGAAACTTGCACACTATATCCATCATTCCATTGCTCACACATGATCAGAAAAAAATTGGAAAAAAATCAAAATAATAATTTTAATATAATTTGAGTAATGTTGTTTTTTCAAAAATACAAAACATGCAGCCACAAATCACAAGGTTTAAATTTCGAAAATGCATCTATCTTGTTGAATTTTAGTGGATATTGTTCGTCATAGACACTGTTATCGTGTGAACCTCCAGAAAAAATCTATTGCAATTTTTAGTTATATAATCAATCATTTCATATCTAATACAGATTATATGTGATTTTGAGGCCACACATTCACACCTGAATATTCATATGTAGGCCTACTGATTATTTCCATAGTTTTACTATACACGATAATGACAATAAAAATACACATTTTGAAACAAATTTTTTTCAAATCAGACCAGTAGTTTTTTAGTTATGTTGTTACAGGTCAGAAAAAACTTGGTTCTTGGGAAAACGTACCTGAAGTTTCATTACTTATTATGAATAGGCAGAGTATGCATTACCATCTGTGTTGCATTCAAATCTTGAAATAAAAAAATTTAAAAAAATACGTGAGCTTCGGTCACGAATTTTCCGAATTATTGTTAACAAATAGGCCTACTTCAATAAAAATGGAAATCATTTTTTTTGGCTCAAAAAAAATTTCATGCTGGGGCTACCCCCTTAAATAATATGAAAAAAAGTTTGTCTAGCGAGATGTAGCCTTGAGCTGGTACTTAGCAAGACAAGAATGTTCTCTCGCTGAGTTACTATAGGAGGTTTGTATCAGCGACCACCGTACTCTAACAGTGTGGCCACCTTCTTAACCTCCACAAGCATGAAGTAGAAGACTAAAAAACGTGCATGCACAAGGTATGATTCCATTTCTTCCAAAGCGTAATAAATTCCAATCTAATCTAGAGTATCTGCTTTTCTATTCCTCTCTTTACTTCAATTTTCTGAAAACTATAACCCCATAGTCAGGAATTCACAGCAAATATTATATTTAGATGGACTATATTTTCATTTTATACATTAGAAACAAAATCGGGCTGGCCCGATACAATGACTAGATCAGCGACTGCACTCACGTTTACAAACACGTCCCCAATGATCTTCCTTTTCTCTTCGGGATTGGTGGTCATGCACAGCATCTTGGTGATTCGTGTACGGTATAACGGGCCCGACTCACGAGACATGGGCACTGTCGTTGTGCCCTGCAGAAACTGGTGACCTGCATTGATCACTGCAAACACAGGTTCACACATTAGCTGGTAACTCTTTACTACGACAACTAGGGATGCTGTCAAATAATATCAATTAATCCATCGATTATCCGACATTGGATCCCTAATCGAATTGCATCAATCGGTATTGAATGACGATTACTATTCAGTCAATTATCATCGATTTTTCGAAACTCTTTTCCATATTTTGATTTTGACTTTGATTGTTTAATATATAGGTCCCACGGTGAAAGATACCTACTTAGTTTCATTTTGTTGTTATTTTATATGTTCATCAATCATTTCTTCGATTGCTCAAATAATCAATCATTGATCAATCATTTTCTATTCTCAAGATAATCTCTTTTTGTTTGAGCAAATATCACGAACACTTATTCTAAAGGCAATGGCACTTATTGACATCGGATGGCAACCTGTACAGAAATGTTATGTCCATGTGTATCGGCCAAGAAAGAAAGATTGAAAATGTTTTTTGCTTAAAAATACTTAAAATATACTGCAATGAACTACTGCCCCTACTGCAAATTTATTTAAAACTGTAAGGCAGACAATGTACACTGCATAAATCAGCAGTTTAATATCACGGCTAGGTCTAGCAGTATCGATTGCTCAAATTGAAAAAAACAAACATGGACTTCCTAAAACCTCACAGAATGTTTACTATATATTATGATTTATGATCATGAATATAGGACTAAGCACATAGGACTAAGAGGACTAAGACATTTGGATGGTAAGGATCAAGAGGATAAGCTTGCCTGTTAGGGGAAGAGTAGTGGGTCCAGTCAACAGTTGTAACACATTGAAAGCAGATGCTGGAACAAGTTGAACAAAAAATACTTTGTAGTGTTGCTGGGTAACAAGGATTAGAAACAAGGATATGGTAAGTAAAGAGGCTGCCTGCATCTGCTAGGTACTTGAGCTTGCATGAACATAGATACAGAATGAAATATCCAATTAATTTTCGTTTCACATAGTTAGTAAAGAAAGAAGCAATGTTTACGCCCATAAAAATGTTGATATATAGTAAATATTAGGACTGTCGGCGGGTAGGAATTTTCCTACCCGGGTCCTAGAGATAACTTCGGTTCCAAAAAATCGGAACCGGATAACAGATTCGCAGAACCGATTCTCCGACATTTTTTGGTCCAAAATGATAGTAAACTTTCATCTGGACGCTCTCTCACATTGGCCCGAGTTTATTTCCTGTTTAAGGAGTCATCATATCATTCGTTTATCTTTCAGCCCATCAACAACTCTTCAGACGAAACAATTAGGAGTGGTGGGACACATTTTGGGTTTTACTGGGCATGGAGAAGAAAAGACAAATCAATAGTGTACGCGTGAACTAGTATATTAGATCTTTACAATTTATGTTGCAACAACACACTTGAAAAACATCCATCAATTAAATATAATAACTCAATCAACATGATGAATAATTAAAAAAATTATCACAGAAGGAATCGATTCTCTATTTCAGAACCGACTGAACCTGCAACCGATTCAGAACCAGTTCTTGGTTAAGCGAAGTTATCCCTACCGGGTACCCATCTTCATTACCCGACTCCTACCCAGGTTTTCCCAACAAAAAAAAGCAAAAAAAATCGTATAGGCACAAAATCACTCATATTCATAAAAAGACGTGTTATTGTCCTAAATCCAATCATCACTCTATAGAGCAACAGAACCTCTAACTTCAAGGCTTGAAAGCACACTGACGAGAATGATACAATCGCACTGGCACGTTTACTTACAGATCAGACCAAAGACATCATACACAGGAAAATAATGACCAGAAAAAAAACATTAGACGACCCGGCAGGTAATTGTTTGAACCTGGGTTTGACTTAAAATTGGACCCGCCGACATCCCTAATAAATATAAACATACTGAACTACCGTAGGCTTGTGATTAGCCACGTGAACAATGGAGTACCTCTAGAATGACCGCTCCTGGCTTTAGCATTGAGGTATGTTTTTTCTTCTGCTCTGTGCACGCAGAACATGACTTGAGGAAGTAGCAACGTGCACTGCATGAACACATAACGTGAACTTGCAACGTACATGAACACGTGCTAGGTGCATTGAGAGATGGACTAGTTAATCTTTTCTACCTGCAACATGCGCAGTCACCCACAATGCAACGGGAAGTTTTGTTTACCTGTCTGAACTGTAAGGCTCAACTTGTCGACCAATATATTCACAAATCACTCAGCAGGAGATATTACATCAGCTTTTGGCATTATTATGTCGGTGAAATGATTCAACAAATTGAATAGCTCGTGAAGTTTGGTTGGAGACATAGAGCGTGAATTGAAAGAAGTGTTCGTAGTAACCACAATTTGAAGTTCAAGTTTGGCGTCGTTGCAGCGATCAACAGTAAACAGATTTGTGTGCTAAGCGTATGTTGCACGTAGGAAAAAGTAGAAGAACATAAGTAAAGGTCTTCCTAGTACTGATAACATCGATTAATCGAGAATCGATTCAGGATCGATTCTGAAGTCAAACAATTCTCAAATCAAAAAATCGATTTTTATAATTAAAAAAAAATTCAATCTTTCGTTTTTTTGGGTCAGTGTTGTACTTTTTCACGTCGCAATACGTGCTCATTTCGTTGTCTATATTATTTTTTATTGTTGAGATTTTACTATCTGGACACAAGCTATCCCTTCGGTTACGTCCGACAGCCGAACGTTGACGGAAATACCCGAATGGTACAGAACAGTTCAAAGAAGTCTCTCGCAGCTATTTTTCACGTGAAACGCCGCGGGAAGGTTGAAAAAAAGTTTCAAATTACTAGGGCTGTGCGAGACTCGAAGTTTTCGAGCGAGTTCGAGTCGAAATCGAGACTCGAACTCACTCGAAAAGATTTTTTCCCAGATCGAAATTTTGAGTGTCGAAATACTTTCGGGTCTCGAACGTTTTCAAGCGAGCGAGCAAAAGTGGAAGAATAAACCTGACATATTTTTATCATTCAACAGGAGATTGGTATTAAATAATGAATATATAGTGTCTGAAACTTATGAAAAAGTTTTGTTTCTGCATTTCTCCCTTCGATTTTGCATATACAACTTGCTGAATGATTACAACGCGTATCATCTCACACTGTCAGTTGCACCGGACTGAATGACTCCGAGTGACTGAGTTGAGTCGTAGTAACCACCTGTCCAGACTCGCACACGTGTCTCTCTCCCTTCCTCAGTTCCTCCCTTTAAACCAAAACACATTCACACTCTGTCAAGGACAGATTGAAACGTCATCAAGCCACTCGGGACGGCCGAGCACCAATGGCAAAAAGTTCGCGCGTCGTGTTTCTATCGGCGAAGTTAGCCGATCAAGTAGCTCATCAGTACCGAACTTATCAAGTAGTTTCGCCCGGTTTCTCTCGTATGCAATACAAAATAGTCGTAATTCTAACCGGCAAGTGATGATTTCGTGGCTCCCTATTTTAATATTGATTGTATCCACTTCAAATTTTGCACCTAGATAAATAACCATCATGCTAAAACTGCAAAAAAATGAAAATAAAATAAAAACCACCAATGGACATGATTATTTGGGTTTTACGAAATTTTCAATAATAACATTTATTTTTCGTTCTTCTCAAACAAAAATCTTTTTGATTCAATTTTTTCACGAAAATGTTGCTGAAGTATTGTCAAGGGTTGGTCATATCGGTTTTTTGACATTCCTGCTATATTTCAAGATATGATTTTATTTACGATGTTTTTTTTTAAATTACATTTTCTATAAAATTTGTGCTCAAACTCGCTTGAACTAAATTTTGTGCTCGAACTCGCTCGAACTAAAATAGTGCTCGAAACTCGCTTGAAAAAAGTCAATCTCGCTCGAAACTCGCTCGAACTCAAAAAGCTCTGCTCGCATAGCCCTACAAATTACACAACTTTTTTTTTAGGGTGAACTTTTTTCTTCCTTTTTCAATATCGATTTTTAATCAATTCTGGACCTTAGAGAATCGATTCCCGATTTTGAATCGATGTCATCACTACTACGTAGGTGTGCCTGTTCATGTTGTAACTGAAAAAGCTAGGTTTACATTTCCAAATTATGCTGAAATACACATACTGAACTTATTGGAAAGTAGGACTTGATTTAAAGAATATTATTTTGTAAAGGACGATATGAGATGAATGATTGATGATGATGCAGGTTAAGAGAAACTAGTGTTGTGAGAATAATGAGGTGGATACAGGTTGGAGGAAATACATAGATAGAACACAAAAACCATACACACATGTGTGGACTAGACAATGCGAGTACTGGGAGGTAGGTTCCACAAGAATCAACAAACTCAGGTTTCCCACTACCTTTTCCACGGACTCTGAAGGGAATAACCAACAGGTGAAAATCACAGAAACATTAATAATAAACTAAAACTCACGACATGTTTCGATCTTGTTGGATCTCATCAGGTGAGTATATCAGGTATTCTTAATATTTCTTCCTCTCAAGGGAACACACTGCAAACTACTTCCTGTGCTGGCTTGCCTGGGTCTGCCACTAGAGTGCACTGTTTTCCCACAGCACCCCCTAGGCCTAGGCCTACATGAACAAACTCAGAATTCAATTTGCAGGTTATGTTCTCTGAGTTTATGATTTTCACCTGGTGGTTGGATAAACCTGTGGGAAACCTGAGTTTGTTGATTCTTGTGGAACCTACCTCCCAGTACTCGCATTGTCCAGTCCAGACATGTGTGTGTGGTTTTTGTGTTCTATCTATGTATTTCCTCCAACCTGTACCCACCTCATTATTCTCACATCACTAGTTTCTCTTAACCTGCATCATCATCAATCATTCATCTCATATCGTCCATTACAAAATAATATTCTTTAAATCACATACTGAACTTAGCCTGTGAGAGAGTACGCGTTCAAATGAGTTCCACTGTAACGCCAGCCCGCTCTAAATGTCATAAGTGCATATAACACCATGAGTGAAATTGTGGGGAGCAATTGTAAAAAGATCTTTGTAAGAGATGTTTCTCACCTTTGAGTGATAATCCTAGGGTCTGCAGTGATTGGGCCACCTTCGCACTCTCGTGTTTTCGCATGAAGCCATTGTCTATATGAACGGCTATGACCTGGTCCTCTCTGAGCGCCTTGTGCAGCAGAGCTCCGCACACGGTAGAATCTACTCCTCCGCTGAGTAGCAACTAAAAGTAAGCGATACAGAAATTAGGGAAATTGGCAAGTGATCAGAGCTGCATAAGATCAGTGGGCATACGTTATTACTTATTAGTCTATGAATGAATTAAACATGAACAACGAACACATTTGGTCATGACAGCATGACAGAATAACTGAGGTAACATTACACTGAAGTTTGGCCATTGGTCGTTCTCAGATCAATCTGTGAAAATACGAACGACGCCTTCAACATCTAGTTGTATAAGGATATGGTTACTGAGCTCAGGAGTTACAATAACTCAAACTTCATCATTCACCGCCTTCTGAAAATATGTTAGACTTTGAAATCCTACATTGAAGCCTACAAAAAGCTGGTGTTCCCCCAATTAGGCCTAGTACACTGTGGATAAGTGCCACACCTTGATAGAGGTTGTTAGAAATGCAAATTTTCACTTACCAGGACTTTGCTGCTTCCGACCGTCTCTTTGATGTATTTGATGCACTCGGCTTCTCGCCCCTGCAGCGTGTAGTTGCCCGTACAGCCAGTGATGTCAAACAGGAAATTCTTGAGCATCAATTTACCGTTGACGGTCAGATCAACCTGTGAAAATACAAATGTTACTAGGTCTACTGTATTAGGATTTATGTTTGCTAAAGAACCTCTTCAACAGCTAGTTGTATAAGGTTATGCTTACAAAATCCCACACTTGATTGAACCCATGACTGATGTGACTTCAGTTTCAACTTTTTTTCAATGGTACTTAATGCCATCATCAAGGTCTAGGTTATATGGGGTACGAATGAGCTGATGATAATGTAACGATAAAGTGATGAACGGTGAAAGGACATTTACACCATTCCTTATGCAAGACTTGAACCCATGCCCAACTAGACTTTGGTTTCTAAAGAGGTATCTTGGCTGACTGAGTTAACCCTTTTAGTGCCAAGTGCCGATATATCGGCTCTGAAAATCTTGTTTGAGAAATGCCAAGTGCCGATATATTGGCACTTGCTTTGAACCAAAGTAGTTCCCAAAGTTTCTGTAAGATAGCGCTAGAAGTGACATATTCAGAAAGCTGCTATTCACACGAATTTCGTGTCACCAAGGTCAATATTCCACCATTTTTCCACAGCCGTCTAAGTTTGTTTACATTTGGCTGAAATATGACAATGTTATTCTAGTTTGTTTTCAAAATGGCGTCTTGTGGAAGACGTGATTATTTTCAAGTTGAAGAAGTGATTAGGGATTTAGTAGATGAATGAGATGAGGAAGAAGGAAGTGACTTTTCGGAAGATGCAATATCCCATCTTCAGATGAAATAGTGATGCGAGTGACAGGGGCAAAGAGAGTGATGTACCTGATAAAAATGTGGCTAGGCCCACGCCCAGGCCTAGACTAGGCCTAGTTCATGTCATGTCGTCGTCTTTTGAATGATAGTTTGTAATGATTGAAATTCCACATAAAAATGAATGAAACTCATGATTCTTACTCGAAACAGTTTGTTCATCATCATGCAATTCTTCAAAATAATGTTGAAAATTATTTGTTATCTGTACCATTGTCATAAACCCAACAAATATTTTGACAGTTGGAAAAAATAAAAATAAAAGTCATTTTTTTATTTTTTGTCAGATCAAATATGAAATTTCAGTATTCCTTATCCAAGTGCCCATCCTTCCATTACATTTCAAAAAATATTTCATGAGATTTGACCGAATGATTGGCAAGTTATGATTTTTTTTGTGATTCACTGTAAATCGGTCAAAACCTACCTGGCATTCTTAGACACATTTTGGATCAAATCTGGTGGCACTAAAAGGGTTAAGAAGCACCCAACTTCCGTTTTTACTGCAGATTGTTAGCTAACAGGGAAGATGGGTGGCTGACATAACTGAATTTATAAGAGAAACAAAGTTCAACATTTCAAGTCTCTCCAAGACTGAACATGTCAATAATCAACCTAGTGCAGGTAGGCCTAGTTGCAAAATGATTAATTATCAATTTAAATTTCGATAAACGTAAGTAATGTAAGCTTGAACCAAACTGCAAATTATACAAGTTTTTAGATTGTCCGTTTTCTTTATACCTACGAGGGCTACACTAAACTGTTTATTACAGAGGAATATATGAATAACTATGTTTGGATGATTTATTGATAATTATCGAGATTTTACTTTAGTAAGCACACATCATATCAAATACAAATCACACACTATGACTACCGGTACTTGAATTTTTATATATTTAGGATCAATATTTGTGACTTGATGAATGAACGACATAACTAACCATCGTTCATCGCAATACTGCAGATCTGTATCGGTCGAGTATCAAGAGTTGATAGCTTACCTCTGGGTGGAACTGCACGCCGTAGAGCCGCAGCTTGTCATTGGCGATGCCAGCAGGGAATGAAGTAGATGCCGCGACAGTGTGGAAACTGTCGGCAACTTTGTCGATACTGTCACCGTGGGTGAGCAGCACTCGCTGCGTCTTCTCTAGACCTCTGCATAGCACAGTAACGTACAAGTTAGATTTTGGATCTGACACTACTGATCAGACTCTTGTTGCTCAATTAGGGCTCATTCATAATGCAACAGACCTAATCATAACATGAAAAACGAATGACGAAGATATGGAACATGCAAATTGGCACCTCACAAGGCTCACACAGCAACATCAACGTAAAATGCGATAATAGCATCCAAAGAGAATCAAGGTCATGGTCATTGCACCCTTGACTGTCAAAACTAAACTTGAAAATCGAGACCGAGTAGCTTGGGTGGACCACCACTCGTCACGCATTATTCCAACATCGAATGTTTCTAATTGACTGATTCTTATGTTTAAAATGTTATCAACATGAAAGAAAGGTTGGAGATTGCTAGCTTTCATGCTTATCTCAACATTATGCTTATCTCAACATTGTGGTTACCCATAGTGTTAATGTAGTTTATTTATTTATTTTTATTTATATTGGGTTCAACGACATAGGCCTACTGTACTGATGACTACGATTTATTTGCATCGGTGAATGATACATAAGATGACGAGATAAAAGGTTATTTTATTAGCTGTTTTTGGATAGTGGAAAGGAGTTGGTCGTGGCCTGTTGTTAAGGAACCATCCCAGGATTGACCTGAACAACAGAGGGAAACCACGAAAAACCCCTGTCAGGATGGTCGACTATAGCAGGAATTGAACCCTGGTCTCCTGAATGACAGTTCAGTGTATTAACCACTCGGCCACTCGTCTCAGTGTGTGCTAATGTAAAGCTGTTGATGAATTTGAATAGAAATATCCAATCTAAAAATTTAGCCTGGCCAACTCATCATGTTTGATATTATTATTTGGCAAATCAAAACTAGACAGCTGACAGATATTTTGTCTTTCCTTCGAGATAACGATAAACAGACTCAATGACCCCACGAACTTCTAGGTTATTAAAAATAATCTGGTGAATCGTAAATTATGTTTAAAACTAGGAAAAAGCAGCATGAGCTGTAAGACGTTGTGCGAGATGTGTGAGATGCTTCAAGACAACAAGACCAATTTTCTTCAAACCTGGTAGAAACATGTATTGGAACAATATTACATTCCATGAAAATTTCATTTCAGCCAGATAAAAATGAAAAATTAGTATTTCACCAGATGCCATCATTATGAAGATTTTCAAATATTCAATAGGGCCTATTATTTTCCCCAAAAAGTGCTGGCTGGACTGATTTTGCTCGAAAACAATGGGGACCTGTTCTGGTACGACACCAATGTAGAGAAAAAGTTGATAATAGATTGGCTAATTTGTCCGGCCTGTGTGACACACATGAAATGAACAAAACATAAAAACAAACTCTTGTTTTTTGACATCAGTGCCCAAGTGAAATGTAAAGCTTTGCTACGCTCATCTAATTACACTTAATATTAGTGTCGCACTATGAATGGACTTGTGAGGGGCATTTTCAAGTATTTTAACAACGTAAAATAAAATACAACAATAAAAATCATCATTTTAAATGTATAATGCGTTTAAAAAGCCACAGACGCTGTAGAAATATAGTGTCAACACAAAATGGCCAAAATAGTATGAATAAAGTCCGCACAACCGAGAAAAAAAACCTATTGTATTTAGCCAAGTAGGCCATACTCAAAAGCCTACACTACATCTATATCTTACTTAAATAGTAAACACTTGCTGTCCACTTCGATGTTGAACTGCCCATCTTCTCTACCGTCCTTTCGGATAACTTGACCACCAAACTCTTTGTTCATCATTTGCATGCCATAGCAAATACCTGTGAACATAAATAACATTCACGGAATGGATTAGTGGTCCGTAAATATTTCAATCATTTTATAATTTTAATTCATCAAGTACAGTATATAAATTCAGGAGAACAATATACTGGTACTTGCATCTACAAAGAAGAATGGTAGCCTATTTTAGTTATCAAAATAACAAACACAATATGAACGTTATATTTGTACTGTCATGATATTTTCGATGTGCCGGTATTATGATTTTTTGTGATGAGGTTTACGTTGACACATTGCATCTATCAAAAGAGTTGAATCTTAAAATGTGCAAGTCTTTGTAAACTTTGTTTGAGGCTGACCAGATACTAATACACAATGAAGAGGATGCATGGTGTGTATCTTTATCTTACCTAAAACTGGAACCCCTATCCTGAATATGTCTGGATCGTAGCGTGGCGCATCTTCAGCGTAGACGGAATTGGGGCCTCCAGAGATTATCACGGCTCTGGATACACATAGGACAAAGGTTCAGATAGGTTCAGTACAATTTATACACTGGTATGGCATGCCAGTTTTGAAATGTGGCCAAGAAAAACCTATAAAGTCTATTCATCTTATGATGTTTTGTGATAGGGGTTTGATGAAAGTCTAAAATGAGGACAAGCGTTGATCAACAAGTACTTTTAGAACAGAACATTTTCTGAAATATAAACGGGACTTTTTGCACGTTAATTGCATAAAGTAAAGTTCTACCTACTAGGGGTGGAGGTTAAATAATTCAAGGGGAAACTTCTACAGTACTACCGACCGAAACAGCGTCTATTATCGATAGATAATATACCGACATTCCGACAGGAATATCAGTCTAAAAGTGAGAAAATGTGAACATATTCATGAGAAACCCAATTTTATAGACATTTAATGTCACATGAAGTGGTCGCTCAGCCAAATTTGTATTTATATTTTGTATTTGTATTTATTGCCGTTTCTTATTAAAGAACAATATTAAAATTGTATAAGTTTAGAAGTCTTTGAGAAAAATGGCAGTAAAATATGCATAGGTTTTAAAATAAATCTCGAGATTTTACAGTCAACCTATTTTAGTTGACATAGGACTAAGTATAGTATCGTATAGGCCTACAGACAATTTTCAGTTACTCACTTGTATCCTTTCTCTTTGATGGTATACGAAGGGGTGTCCAAGGGCAGAAGGTCACTCTCGACGCACAGCTCCCGCACTTTGCGGTCAATCACCTTGCCGTATTGCGCGCCAGCGTCCAGGATAGCTACTCGCTCCGTGGCGTGCGCCCCGTTGGCGCGGTAACGGCCCTCGGGACTCGTGTTGTGCATCTCGCTTGAGCCCCAACAACACTGCCGACAACAGAAAACAGTCTGTCACAAGTTAACAGGGGTAAAATAGGAAGAAAAATCCAGCCAGGGTATTTTACAAAAGTAAATGATAAAAAAAGTCAGCAGTGCAAGATATGGATTTAATAAACACATCATCAGATGTACTCCATGTACATACTCCATGTCACTCCAATTGATATTAAAAAAAATAGTCTACAAGCAGGTCAAACCTACGCCTCAGGCGTCTGCCACCTGTATCTGCAACTGCACTTTTTTCCGAATTCCTCTACTAACTTCACTCTTACACCTCAATTGAGATAATTTTGGGAAAAATAGCATCTATAATGCTTCTATTCCGAATATAGCGTCTATATAGCCAGTACATTGAAACGTAGCGGATTCAGACGGTTCTGGCGTTTTGTCGCCTTTTCAAAAATATGATAGAACAACATCAAACATAGTGTAACATGAAGAAATATCAGAAAAACATGTAAAAAGGCACTTTTAAATTCCATCGCTTTTATAGCAAAATTGCTATTTTTACATGTCTCTACTAATAAGCAATTTCATTACAGCTTTCTGTATGTACCAGTAACTACAGAACAACATCTGAGGACCAAAGTTCCAAAGTTGAACTGTCTTTTTAGTTTTTAGTTTTTAGTGATCCCGGCAATGTATACATTTCTTTGTTGAATCTCACATTAACCCCATAATCAACACGGTAATATAGACCACATATGGAAGAAACATCAAGATGTAGTTATTGTGCTGTTACAGCAAAATGACCATGGTAAACCAACATAAAATAATTAAGATGAAAAAAATTGAATTAAAAATGCTTCAAAATCATTATGAAGATGTTGCAATTGCGTATTCATTTCTCGTTTTCTCATGTCATTTTAATATACCGGTAGCTACTTGTCCTATGGTCATGTCACTCATGTGGTTAGTGCTACTTGAAAGATGTATTTTTCAACTTTACTGTACATCATTTTTGGTCTTGTACTTAATGGTGTACTGAGTACCATCAACACAGCGAAATAATGAGTGCACTGAGAAGACCAAAAAACAGTACCAAGTCTGGCAAATTACTTATATACAACTCATTGCAACAGAATTGAAAAATATTCCTTTAAAAATTGAAATAACTGAAAGCCCCAATTTTCTCACCAAACAATTTTTCAAACATTTTGTGAGCAATGAACTATAATGTTAATTACGGGCAGAGAAGTGAAGAAGACAAAAATAACATTTTCAAAATTCAATTAATTTTTTTGAGGACTAGAGCCCAAGACCACAATAACCACAGGCTACATTTACCCCACTTTGATCTGGCCCCTACGACAAAATGGTTGCAACTTGGTTCAGTGTGAAGCTACCCCGGAACTTATTGATTATTGATTGTTCACCATCACTATTAATGTACATTTAACCGAGTATTGCAAGTATGCAAATCAAAGGAATAGTAGGCCTTTAGTCGAGTAGAATTCATTTACTGATTAAATCAATAACTTACCGACCAGAATCACTGTCAAGTCGTTTTATAAAAGAAGGCCCGTTTGAACTTAATGCACTCTGTCTCTGCTGCTATCTCACTTACAAATCAACCATTTACTGATGGAGATCAAGAGTTTATCTTGATCTGATTCCAAGAGGATAGAAACATAACTAGAGGCTATACCAGCAACCCACACAAATATGCATGAACATTTGAGTATATTATCCTATATCTAGACATCGTATTTCTATCTTTTGTAAAATACCATAAAGAATGTTTGTTAACCAAAGTGGAATACCAGTAAATCAAAGGTCAACCACACTTATATAACAAACTTGTATCTACTTTATAAACAAGGTCTAAAACATCCACCCGATAGTTGCTCTCATGTAAATGTCAAGTTACTTATAAAGCGAAGGTTAACACGTGCAAGTCAGAACTTTACTTAAGTTACCCATAATTGAATCAGTTACCAACAATTAAATCAGTTACGCAGATGTAGCATAATATGCGTTGTAAAACGAGAGAGAAATTTATATGAAATATACTCCAACCTCGACAGACCTCAACTTGAAAATTATCAAGTCTAGAAAGACATAAATCACCATGATATGATGCTGAATTAGAATTAGGCCTACCATTATTTTTAGGTGCTGTATTTGAGCTATTTGCACATATAGGAGTTATCAGAAAAACGTGCCGGTATTTAATTTTTTTTCAAGTGTCTGATCTCAGTGAAAATTTGTACGGTACAGTCTGCCGTGAGTCGTAATTGTGCATGGGGGGGGGGGGGGGGGGGGAGGAAAAGTATTTGCGTATTTGCTTCATAATGATAGCACGTCGTATGACGGGCCAAACCTGCTAGCAATATATACAACTACTTGACTTGTCTTGGGGGAAAATACTTGACTTGGTCGACGTGATTTTTCTGATATATCTGATTGACTTCATATTTTTCCAACATACTACAGTATTAATTTAATGGACATCTATCATATGGAATGTGGATTCAACAAACTCAGATGATTCCATTGAAGAAATTTCAATAAATTGGTATGAGAAACACAGTAATTAGATGAGCGTAGCAAAGATTCCATTTCACATGCCGAAAAAAAATGTGCTTCGTTTTCATGTTTTTTTTGTTGTTGTTTCTAATTTTGTGAGCGGCATACAGGTCAGGAAAAAATACCAATCGAATTGAAACTTTTTCTACATATTTCCGTCATACCAGAATAGGCTGGGATTGTTATTCAGAAAAATCGGTCAAAAGGTTTTTCTGGGAAAAAATCGTAAAGTTTGAAAAATCCTCATAAGAATAACCCGGAGGAAAAATACTTTAAAACAAGAATTTTTTAAAAGCTCTAAAATTTTCACCGAATATGAAAAATACTATTATACACCTTTTCAGAGATTTTTGCAACAATTGGATGAGAAATAACAAAGAAAATGCAATAAAAGTGTAAATTTCATTGAATATTTGGATCAATGGGATTTGCAAAGTGTATACGAGACAGGTTACAGCACTATAAATATCAACAAGTTGCAGGTGAGGTTTTTGAACGTTTGAAGTAATCGAAGGCCAGTAGATGTAAATTGGGCTGACGGAATATTTTTCATTCTAGATTTCCATACTTCTAAGCTCATCTCACAACGCGCATCCCGCGTTTTCCTAGTATTAAAGAATTTAGTACACTTGATTATGATTTTATACTGTGAGATCCAGTAGAATCTGGTACTGACTCATCACTTATTGATCACTAGGCTTCTACATTACTTAAATGAAACACTGATTACATTCTACATGATGGCCGCTATGCACGATGGTTTGCAATGGGCGAGATTGAATCTCCTTTTCAATCGGCCGATTCAAAGGGAAATACTTCTCGCTTCACACGGTAAAAAATGAAACAGATTGCAATTTGTGGAAACAGGCGGGCACTACTTTCGAACAAGCCAATACAGCAGACCATATTCTTAGCTGTACCAGTAATCGATCCCAGTGCACAAAACAAATCAAAGAGGGTGTGTTATTGCAGGATCACGTAGTTGACAAATTGAAAGTGAGGTAAGACGTGGATTCATTTCATTTAATCCTTGCATACCAATACTGAGTACCGGTACTGAGGTTTTCTAGGCCAAACTGAGTAAACTGTCTCACAATAATTCACGATTCACTAAATAAGCCGCCCTAGTAATAAATCAACAATTAATAATGGGGTTAGGCCTAGCCCAGACAAAATATATTGAACCAATCACCAGTGAAATTAGAATCGAGTGGGCGGGTCAATTCGCCCATGAGCTTGATTTTTCTGTCAATCATATGTTTGGGATGTTTTAGATTCCCTATAATAGGATTTTCTCTGTACAATAATCAATTAGAATCACTTCCCTTTCAAAGCTCCACTACACACTTTTCGGCGGCATTTTTCTTGCTGCTATTCGAAGTTCTGCTGTGACATCACAGAAATCATGCATTTTCATTGTCTGCTGAGGCAATTTGAGCCTTCAATCGCTTGATTATAGAAGCAGGTTCAAAACACAAAGATTGAATCTGAAATGTGCGACACCGCAATGGGTGGTAGTCCACACACAAGGCTCGAATTGGCCGATTGAACGGGAGATTTATTCAACCTCGCCCATTGCAAACCATCGTGTGTAGGGGCCTACCGGCCTAATTTGAACATATAGTAATTCTAGCAAGAAAGCACAAATATAAAATGCATGAACGTTAATTATCAATCACATTCGTCAATAAAAATTGACACTGACATTTTCACATGAAGATAGAGCCTACCTCCATTATACTTCTGTTGCCAAGTTAAGGCGCACCGCACACAGTCTAATTCTAATATTAGACATCTTTACAGTATGAAACTAACTTACTGACAACAAAGTTTATTTGGAAGGGTGCCAGCAGAAAATAAGAGTATTTATACCCAGACTTTTGAAATAAAAGTGACATTTCATCTGCCAAAATCATGTGTTTTTCTATAAGGGCCTATTGGACATTCGAAATATGACTAAGCAAAAGCAGAATACGTTGTTAGATGAGCGAGATATTCAACCATTATTTCTAGCTACATATTTGGTCGAGAAAGTAAATTTTATTGAAGAATCATTTTCTCCAAAACGGCTACTCCGATCCAAGTGAAAATTGGTGATACGGTAATGAATATAAATCTTGGGTTTACATTTAGTGAAAATTAGAATTTTTTGAAAATATTTTTCCAAATTTTTTTGCCTGAGTTAATCGTATGAAGCTTTTTGAAATTCCGTAATTGTTTTTCTAGAAAAAGGTCCAACCAATTAGGCCCCAAAAAAGTAGGCGTACATTTCCCAGTCCGATTAAAGCCTGGGTGAACACCAAAAAATTCATGTTAATCAGTCACACCGTTTGACTGTGTAGTGCAAACGGAACGAAAAAGATGCGGACAAAGCTTCTTTAGAGTAGGATGGAGATTCAAGCCAACTTTAATCTATCTAATAAGTAATTATCGTGAACATGGGTACGGTTAGCTGAACATTTCTCAATATCAAATACCATACTGGTAAAGATTTATACCCACAGCACAACAAGTTCTCAATGTAGCCTAGGAATAACTTTGATTCTCAGTACGCCTACTTAAAAATCGAAATTGGTCTTCAAATTTCATCAAGTGACCGGTCAGTTCAGGCTTTTACGAATGTTATGAATCATCACTAGAATACATCTACAGTAGGCCTACTGACAATGAAAGTGAAAATTATTAGCAAATGATAGGGGAAAACACAGGCAAATATATAGACTTGAAACCACTAAATTGAGAAACCAGAAGAATGCATTTTGCATTGTAAGACAAGGGTCATTCCATATCAAATAAACTGCACCATTTCCTCCCAACATTTCTGATTTCGATGAAATTCATACCACTCATGCCAAACACCAAGTCGACCTTGGAATCATACGGATTTTGGGCTTGTTTTCGAGTTACATAACGCCATGTAGAAAAATTACAAATTCGGAGCGCTTTGCACCATTCCAAAATTTGCTGGGTAGGCCTACTTCAAAACCGTTCAACGTGAAGATAAATATTTTTTTCAAAATTAGGCTCTGATTTGATAAGTTATTGACATCTGTTTTGATGAGAGTTATTGACATCTGATTTGATAAGAGTTATTGGCATCTGATTTGATGAGAATTATTGGCATCTGATTTGATGAGAATTATTGGCATCTGATTTTATGAGAATTATTGGCATCTGATTTGATGAGAGTTATTGGCATCTGATTTTATGAGAATTATTGGTATCTGATTTGATGAGAATTATTGGCATCAGATTTGATGAGAGTTATTGACATCTGATTTGATAAGAGTTATTGACATCTGATTTGATAAGAGTTATTGGCATCTGATTTGATGATAATTATTGGCATCTCATTTGATGAGAATTATTGGCATCTGATTTGATAAGAGTGATTGGCATCTGATTTTATGAGAATTATTGGCATCTCATTTGATGAGAATTATTGGCATCTGATTTGATGTGAGTTATTGGCATCTGATTTTATGAGAATTATTGGTATCTGATTTGATGAGAATGATTGGCATCTGATTTGATGAGAGTTATTGGCATCTGATTTGATGCAATTCTGTGCAATGAACATCAGGATTTTTGTGTTTAGGTTTATTTTTTGGTTTCATCTCACATCTTAAAGGGTTGAATTACATTTAAAAAAAAAAAGAAACAGTACCGATAAACAAATTGAAAGCATGTTGCTAAAAAGAGGTGAGATGATGGTAAGATGAACTAATTAGCAGGGTCTGGTCATGCTATGATTGTATATGAAAACTCACAATTATATAGGCCTCCTGTCACTTTTGCTTTTAAAGATTCATTAATCATAAGCATAAGAGGTAGGCTACATTTTATGTCAACAAAGTTCACACTGCCAGTATCAATTGAGCTAGGGGCAACTCACTTGTCACAAATCAACTCTTCTAGACCCAAAATATATCATCTTTGGGAATAGGCTATGCATTCAAATGGTCATATTTTTATATTCAAGGGTGCAATGGTGACGGTCTTAGTTGATTTGTAGGATCTAGGTTTTTGTAGTTTTTAGGGTGTGGTAACTCCAAAAGGGTTGCAAATATCACCACAATCATTTTCCATACTTCAGGTTCATGAAGGCCTATTAGGCCTACAAAAAATATCTCGATATTCCTCACCTTTAATGTCAAAAATTTACCCTGAAAGTTCCCCAAATTCAAATTTTGCAGATTTTCGCACTTCTTAATTTTTTTTTCAAATAACATCGAAACTTGATACAAAATCATTGTTCCCCAATCAAGGCTAATAGAAGAAAGGTAGGATCGTTTGGACGCGACACCACAAGGGCGATCTTACCAAAGCCCTTTATAAATGCCATGTAAATCTTGATTCATCAACATTTCATTCAAATGTAGGCCTAATTAAAATGAAATTTATAAAAGACTGTACTAGGCCTATCTCATAAGCTACCGGTATATTGAAATAACTTGGAATTTCTGCATATTGTTCACAATCTAAAACTGAACAAATGTTCAAATTACAATTTACTTCCAGTTACCCCTTTTGTGTTAGGACTTGAAAGGGATGAAAAATACAAAAATTTGAATTTGGGGCACTTTCAGGGTTAATTTTCGGTACCGCAATAAGGGAGATGAATGTGAAGATTTTTTTTTCAATATGTCGCACCAAAAGTAGCCTACCTGTAGGCCTATGTAGGACCTGAAGTACTAGGCCTACAGTAAGAATAATATTTGTGATATTTGTAACCCTTTCAGAGTTATTGCACCATAAAAATTATAAAAATACCGATCCAACAAATTAACTTGACTTACAACTTTGCACCTATTCGCCTAAATACGGAAATATGAAATTTGAATGCATCAGCATACCTAGGTATTTTTGAAGATCATTTATTTTGGATCTAGAAAAGTTGAATTTCATGACAATAGATTTGCCCCTAGCTTGACGGAATTATTTACTCTTAGATTTAGAAACAAGCCGTCGTTCAAAAGACCATAACTCCTAAACCGTTCAAGCTCAAAGTCTTGAATGTAGGCCTATATTTGTTGTCATTATTCTACAAGCACTGGGTAGGCTACATAGGTAAATATCTTATGCTACTGGTGTGGGATAAAGGGCTCGGAAAGTATAGCTAGGCCTAATTTGAATATAGTTTCACACTAGGCCTATAGGACTATCGATTTTTCTGTGTTTGTAATTTAATGAGTAGGCCTACAAAGTCTCACTGTCCTGTAACAACTTTTTAGATGAGCATAGCGAAGATTCCATTTCCCA
Source organism: Brachyptera risi (assembly GCA_964007535.1). Taxonomy (NCBI): domain Eukaryota; kingdom Metazoa; phylum Arthropoda; class Insecta; order Plecoptera; family Taeniopterygidae; genus Brachyptera; species Brachyptera risi. The sequence goes on from OZ023328.1 coordinate 26,299,020, forward strand.
TAGGCCTATTGGATAAAATCCGGCTTGTAATTTCTTGTATTGGCCTAGGTCTTAGTGTTTTTTTAAATTTATGACTTTTGAAATTTTATGCACATAGGGGAGACAAAGTAACCAATCATCTTGCAACTTTATCTAGGCTTACACTTTGATGTTCTACCAGATTAGATCGACCGGTATTGTTTTTGCGCAAAATGACCCTGGCTCTTTCTGAAATTTGAAAATCCCCTTATTTCAATTTTTAAACTCTATCCGATTGAATTTAAATTCTCACAGAATGTCATTAGGGCCTACCGGTATGGTAAATTGTTATAAATTCTACCACGTGTGTCAGCCAAAATTGAAGAAATCTTATCGGTCACTTTTTGAGGAAATTAAATTTAGGCTCACGTTGGCTATTGTATTGTATTGTCTCTTTATTCACCGTCGATTATTACATAGTAAAAATATTGGTTTCGTCAATTATTCTAAGGCTAAATATAACTATAGTACGGTATTGATAATATTAAGCCTATGTATTGGGGTCAGGGCATTCATAACATACAGAAAACAATGAGATTAGGCCCTATTTTGATAAGTGATAATATAAGCACTCAGAGGTTTACTGATATCCTAGTGCCACACATAACATCCTAGGCAAGATGCATCGAGAGTTACGTTGGTTTGCAAGTTGGAGATGGTGACTTCACTCATTCGAAAACTCGTTCCATTTCCTGAGTACTTTTCTGAGTAGGCCTAATATGGATCGCTGCTCTATCTGTTTTTTTTTGTAGAAATGGCTGATGGGCTGGCAAACTTGATGACAGTGAGCCCGTCTTGAAGGAGTAACGTTAGTTTCTTTCATCACCACCTATCTACGCACGGTCAATAGTACTTTGAACGTGGACCGTGAATTGGAACATATTTTCAACATGGGAGGGATAGGAAGTGAGGACATCAAAATGCATCTTGATCCTAGGCCTAGGCAATAATTAACCACAGATGATAGCTGGTCTAAGCAGATGCTAGGCCTAGATTAGTTTGAAGGGTTAGTCAGTAGGTTAGCTCATAGGTCTTGGAAATGCTAGGCCTAAACTAATAACAAGCGCCTAGACCTACATTCCAATTTTTTGTTAAAGATGGGATCAAGAAGTTGCCTAGGCCTATGCCCCAGCCTAGGGCCTAGATAATGTTGGCTGCAACACTTGTATATCCACCAAAGAAAGCCTACGGCCTACATACTTGGGTCAAACGGAACTACCATTCTTCACTACCCTATATAACGAGCAATGGTAATAATGGGCATGTGAATGTTTAGGCCTAAAACTAGGTAGGCCTACTAAGACTAGGTAGGCCTAGGCCTTGGCTTACAAGGGGCAGGCTGTTGCCGATAGGCGAGAGCGGTTAGGCCTGACTTGCATCTCTTGAATCATGCAAGATACACTGTCGAGGAGTTCGGCATTGATAATAAAGTGATGGAACGAGAGAGAATAAAATACTCACCAAATAAACAGTGATTTTTCTAGCAGGAACCAATTTAATATCCAGAAAACAAATCTACCGGAGTCCAATGTAATAATAAACAGCAAAAAATTGACACGGGATAGCGAGTGGGGTGCGTTCACTTTTCATATAATACTCTCACCCACGGCCTTCTAATTAAAAGTTCGTACGGGCCAAGCAAAGAACTTATTCCAAGAGATATGCGATTACTATTTTCGTTTAAGATTCAGCGCGAAGTTAATTTTAAGGTTATGCAGGATAGGCTTATCAAGGTTGGTTATTGCTATTTTTCGTAATAGGTAATGTTATCTTGTTCGTTGTAACTATTTGCACAGTTTTAATCTAGTATAACAGTGTTCATAATACTGAAACGTTATTTAGGGTCATCACAAACTCAATGCCTACTGAAGGTAGATCGGTTCAGCATGAATTCAATTTTTAAGGTTATGTAGGATTGGTCCAGTTGTTTGTTGTTATACTGATTTTCTTAATTGTTCGTTGAACCATTTTCAGTGTATGAACCTGGGCCTCTAGGCCATTGATTTATGGTTATATCCATGGTTACCTCAACCATGATTTCCCTCCACATTAACCTCTCTCCCCCTCAACTTACTCTCCTCAAAACTGTAAATAATCCTTATCGTTATAGGCGTACTCGTGCTTATTTTATCATTATTTCAACTTTTATTACTAATATCTCAACTATTAACTGGGGCCTATAGTTATATTATTTTTCTTATCAGGCCTACTATTATTCTACGATACATACTTTGTACAATGTACTGGTCCACGGGACGAAAATAAATAAATATTACGAGCTATGCACATATCCTCTTAAGGGTTATGAGTATGGTTATAAAATCAATGCCATTGAGTTTAGTTATAGTATAGTTATAGTTTATAGGCCTAGTAGCTTAGTTCTAAAGACTTCACTCTAATTATCATTTGTATGATATATATATTTTTAGTTTATACCATAATCAACTAAAAATGAAAATGTCTGTACAATCCATCATTTGTATACCAATACACACTGTAGGGTTGTGAATATGACAATGAACAATATTATTATTATGCAAAGGCTTAGTTTATCCAGTGACCTGTTAGAAGTTTCCTCTGGCTTTGCCTAGCTGGTTCACGTGAATCTAGGTCTACACATAATATGTACAAGTTCACGTATTAATTTCCAAGTTGTACAAGATTTATTACATTTTTTTTCTCTCAAGATACAGTAGAATTTTTATAGTACCCAAGTTTGTCATTAGTACGGTACATTTTTCACCTTGGTAAGTTTTATTCTTTGGTCCCATCTATATGCTCCCACATGTTGAATAGTTTCTTCAGTAAGTTTTCACTTGAGTAAGTTTTTTTGTCTAGTCCTCTGAAAAATGTGCTAGAGAGGTTCCACTGTATATTCATATTATTAATCGGGTGGGCAAAATTGATTGGTAATTATTTCATATTGAGCATTGCACCCAAGTTTATTTATGATTCTTTTGCAAATTGTTGTGTAGGCATTGCAGTATTGGCAATGGCTTCGAGGCAATGTTGCCAGGCCAACATATTCTAACTATAGCATAGGTTTTTCACACTGTTTCAGTCATGATTCAAAATAATTGTGTGTATAGGTCAGCCTAGTATTTGATGTCTTTGGATCCACGACAGTCGTACCATGACAATCGTATCTATAGCCATTTCGAAAATAATATACCAGACTGGCTGGGTCATTTTAAGAAAAAGCTAATTCTAGGCACAGTGTAGGCCTACTAATCAGCACTTCTACTGCAAATGTAAATATTCTATCCCCTACATTAATTGATTTATTATATTGTGTTACAGAATGGAACTTTCTAAAGAAGTTATTGACAAAATTGAACAGAGGCGCCAGGAAGCCCTGAAGAAACGTGCAGCAAGATTATCCTCACAACCATCAAATTCTGTACCGTCCCCTTTATTAAATTCTAATAGTAATGTACCAGTAGTCAAGAATGCTTTTTCACTAAATGCAAGTACTAACAGACTATCTGTAAGTAATACAGTGGATAAACTAGCGGTGCCAAGTTCATCTTTCTATTCAACATCAAACAGTTTGCCAAAAGGTGGAAATAACTTGCCCCTGATAACTACAAAGACTGAAACTATTTGTCAATCACCATGGAGCTCAAAGCCATCAACTAGTACAAGTAAAAATAGCAGTGTCTCGACTATAAGTGGAGCAAAATCACATGTTGGTTCTTCAAATAATTTTAGTAAATTTGTAGATAAGAAGTCAGCAAGATGTGTTCTTATATCTAAGGAGAGATTCATAGTTGATCTAGGTTATCATGGACCAACTATAGAAATATTCCGAACAATCCAGTCAGCATTATACGGTAAGAGTGCTTCAAAACAAAAGTGCAATATATATATATAGGCCTATATATATATTATACTAAGCTTACTTGTACTGGTGCATAATATTTTGTTCTATATTTTACAGAACCTCAAACTAAACGCTGGAGTTTTCTATTGAAAGATTATGATACTCTTATGTTGGCACTTCGAGCCGTTTCATCCGAAGTTACATTTGGGAGCCTACCGACTGCTATTCTTCAGACTTTCAGGAACAATCCACCACCTCCCATTAATTATGACTTGGATCTTTCAAAAATAGACTCAGAACTTGTAAGCAGCCTGATGCCTTTTCAAAGAGAAGGAGTTTGTTTTGGAATTTCCAAGCAAGGACGATGTTTGATTGCGGATGACATGGGTCTCGGTAAGACGATACAAGCTCTAGGAATTGTTAAATACTATAAAGAAGATTGGCCACTTTTGATAGTATCACCATCGTCTGTAAGATATCTGTGGGAGGACGCTATAACTCAATGGTTGCCATCTGTACCCATCCATCATATCACCGTTATGACTTCGGGGAAGGATTATATTCAAGAAGCAAAGGTGTTAATCGTGTCGTACGATCTCTTATCGAGACATGAAAAAGAACTCAAGAAATTCAAGTTTGGCGTTATCATAATGGTATAATAATCACATTTTTTCTTTGATGCATGCTCCCTGCAACCTAATAACGATTAAATAATGCAATCAATTAATTGGATGAGCAAAGCAAAGACTCAATTTCACTCCACCCCCATTTTTTGTTCTGCTTCACAGATCAAGCAAAAGTACACATTTAATTGAAACTTGGCATATAAATTGATCTAGTTTGAGACCATAAATGAATGACCATTAATGAAACCATGTAGGTCTAACTATGAACTTTGTTCTCTCTCAAGGATGAATGTCATTTCCTGAAGAACATGAAGTCTGCCCGAACGCAAGCCGGACTTAGCTTGATTGCAGCTGCCAAGAGAGTTTTACTGTTGAGTGGGACACCTGCATTATCCAGACCCTCCGAATTGTTTACCCTGCTGAAGGCCATTGACTCAAAATGCTTTCCACGGTATGTACTGTGTAATTGAAAATCAGTCATTAATCATTCATCCCGTCATTATTTGACCTAGCAAAGCTTTGTAAGCAAAGCTTTACTTTCTAGTTTTTGATGGGGCCTAGTTGAAATTATAGCTGACAGTGATTCATTAAATATTCCAATAATTATCATGAAATATTTTAGTAATTGACAGTAGGCCTACTGGTACTGTGTCAATAATTGTCAATTCAAACACAACGTATGCATTGTAAGCAGGGTTGGGACCATTGAGTTTATACACTATAAACTCAATGATTACGCGTAGCATATCATTTTTCTACATACGCATAGTAAATATTGTAGAACAGTATGTAAAATATTATATAGAGTATGTATATACTTTATCTGAGTGCTTGCTAACACACTAGTGTGCTTTTAAAGACCCGTCTAGAAGCACACCAGTGTGCTTCCAGAGACCTGTCTGGAAGCAAAGTGCTTCTAAAGATCCGTCTAGAAGCACACCAATGTGCTTTTAATGCCATATGGATGATCCTACATCCCTATATCAATTTACAACAAACTGGTGTGCTTCTAACGTCCTATAAATCAATATACAAAACACACCTGTGTGCTTTTAAAGTCCCTATATCAACTCACAACACACTGGTGTGCTTCTAAAGACATGCCTAGAAGCATTGAGTTTGTAGTTATAAGAGAGTACCTCCAATGTTGAAGTTCTATAAGAGCAACCGTGATCGGCCGGCCCGAGCTTCACCCCAAAGGCATGGTGTTTTGTCCAGGTAGTGCTAGTGTCGGCGTTACTAGTCAACCGGCGACACTAGCACCACCTGGACAAAACACCCTGTTTTTTGGGTGTAGCTCAAACTGTCAGAATTATAGAGCCTCCCATAAGAATGTCCAGTCTTTCTAACGTAGTTATTATAAAGTCAATGCTAGAAGCACACTGGTGTGCATATAATCAGTGTTGGGTAAGTTCCTCAAAAAAAGGAACTAGTTAAAGTTCCAGTTACTCAGCCAAAAAAGGAACTAAAGTTACAGTTTCTCATAAAAAATAGGAACTGAAAAGTTCCCAAAAAATTAAGTTCCTTTAAAGTTCCTTTGAAAGTTACCGAAGCAAATTTTTTCGTAAGATTCCAGAGTATTTCATGGGCGTTGGAAATGATAGGCCTATGGACATTTCTGTTCTCTCATCAATAAAGTGATTTAATGCCAGTGATTTTCATATAAATATTCCTCAGTTTACTATAAATAATTCATAATTGCACATTTAGGCCCAATTCTTTCATAATTGTAATTATTAATTATAATAGATTTGGTAGGTCTTTTACAGCACCATTTATATTCTTTCAAATAATTTCAATCTTTTTAATAATATTAATAATACCTTCTTTTTTTATTACCTTTTTCCATTTTCATATTTTTTCATACTTTTGTTATCTACCCTCAATTAAATCAGTTTTATAATATTTCAGGATTTTTCTGTAATCAATTTTTTATCACTTTTGTAAATAACCATTGTACTCATATGTATTGACCATATTACGCTGTACCATCTTGGTATCCCGCTTTGCGGACAGCCGTCAAATAAATTGTCATTCTCTTTCTAATCTCGATTTTTTTTCTCGCCATACCACTAGGTCAGAAAATACCTACCAGGCGAGAGAATATTTTCATGTTAATTTTCAAGAATTAGAAATGTAATACATATCAAAATACATTACATTACCATACTTTGATTGATTGTGCTTCAAAATCATGTAGGTTTCTTTAGGAATGATTTTTTTTTTTAAGCTTATAATTATGTTCCACCGTTTCACCTATCTAATCAATAGACCTACATAATGATTGAAAAATTAAACATTAAATTATTGAATACCAGTTAGATGTAAGTGAATAAAACGACCACTGAGTGAAATTGAAAGAGTAAATAATGAATGCACAGCATAATTCATTCATTTGCTTACTTCAATATGCTTTCGTAAGTTTTTTTATTATCATTTTATTATTCTATCAAGTTCGATGACGTCGACATCGATGCACCTAACAGTTTCCCTGGCAAGCAAAATGGACATTTTGCCATAAAATTGTATTGCTACCTTTAATATTATTTTCCTCCAAGAAGAAAGTTTAGTGTTGCCAAGGTGAAAGATTACTACCCGTATCCGCCATGATGAAACAATACTTTGATACCGGTATTGAAATAAAGGGGCACTAGCCAATATTACACAGTTAAACGCTTATCACTGAGGGCTGACGCTATTAGGCAATAACCTTCTCTCGAGATGAAACACTGAAGTGAAATAACTCTTTTGTGTTTACACAACTCTTCCATGTTCATCTTGAAAATTATCAATTTCTTATTGGCTATTAACTGGGTAGAGAGAGAGGTTTTCTCGGAATGTCTTTATTTGCAGAAGAAGCAGCTGCATGTTAACGAGGGATGACGGTTCGATTGACTGTTTTCTCTAACCACTCACACTCACGCTAGGGTGGTTCGAGCCATCAACTCCGTGACTTGAGAAAGGGTGATAACACCGATATAACGGAAAGATCGTAGGATGAGATAAGTGCACAACAAATGAATATGGAAATACGTCAAAGATGGGGAATAATACAAACTTAGAATAATAAGTGGTCACTGGTCAGACGATGGGCGAAAGTGATAAGGAAAAAAGTGCGTTTCTTTAAAAAATATTAGACAAGACGAACATTCTACCTGCTATCACACGAAAATAGGACGATCTTTTTCTTTCTGTTATTTGCGTACTTGAAGTACAGTTCGTTCAAAATGAACTTTGAAAGTAACGTGAATTTCGTTCCTCGTTACCACTGAAAAGGAACTGCGTTACGTTAAAGTTCCTGCTTTATAAAAGGATCGCGTTCCCCATTGAAGTTCCCGAAAAAGGAACGCGTTCCTTTCGTTAAGTTCCTACCCAACACTGTATATAATGCCCTATAAATAGGTCTACATCCCTGAATCATTTACAAAACACAACTGTTTGCTTTTAAAGAGATGCCTTGCTTGAGATGCCTGAGACATGATTGCTTTGAATGCCCTATAAAGATGCCTGCATCCCTATATCAACTCACATCACACTGGTGTGCTTCTAAAAACATGCCGAGACGCACACTGGTGTGCTTTTTAAGCCCTATGAAAGACTTTAATCAATTTTAAAAAACACACTGATGTGCTTAAATATATATATATATATATATATATATATATATATATATATATATATATATATATATATATATATATATATATATATATATATATATATATATATATATATATATATATATATATATATATATATATATATATATATATATATATATATATATATATATATATATATATATATATATATATATATATATATATATATATATATATATATATATATATATATATATATATATATATATATATATATATATATATATATATATATATATATATATATATATATATATATATATATATATATATATATATATATATATATATATATATATATATATATATATATATATATATATATATATATATATATATATATATATATATATATATATATATATATATATATATATATATATATATATATATATATATATATATATATATATATATATATATATATATATATATATATATATATATATATATATATATATATATATATATATATATATATATATATATATATATATATATATATATATATATATATATATATATATATATATATATATATATATATATATATATATATATATATATATATATATATATATATATATATATATATATATATATATATATATATATATATATATATATATATATATATATATATATATATATATATATATATATATATATATATATATATATATATATATATATATATATATATATATATATATATATATATATATATATATATATATATATATATATAAATATATATATATATTATATATATATATAAAAGCTTCTTAAAAATGCCTACAAACTTATTGATTCACCTTGTGCCTATATGTGGAATTATGAATCACACTGGTGTGCTTCTAGAGACCCCTCTAGAAGCACAATTTTATTCTTCCCTACTCACGTGTGTCTTAAACCAGTTATTTACACACACATTTTATCACTAGATTTCAAGAATTTGGTATTCGATACTGTGATGGGAAACAAGGAACATTTGGTTGGGACTTTCAAGGCTCGTCCAATATGCAAGAGTTGCAGTTGCTGCTTAGCGAGAGATTTATGATCAGAAGACTCAAGTCTGATGTTATTACACAATTACCAGACAAATTCAGGTAACAGACAATCATTTCTCACTTTTATTACTTTTCTATGTTTTTAATTGATGGCTATAAACTGAGGAGAAAACAGGAATGCAAGCCTACACTTGAAAGGTACAGTAGTATTGACAGTTATGAATGAACTTGTAGCCCTACCAGTCTTTCTTTGGACTTTTAGCTTTTATTTAAAAAAAACGATTTGTCCGTTTGGCTGACAGGTGAGGGTATGAATCCTAGTGTAGCCATGGGTTTTCGTTAATCTCCTTTCATATATCATTACTTTGTCATTTCATTGTTAACCCCTCATTCGGACACACCTATAACCTAGCTGTTGGTGGGTTTGATGAACACCATTGATTTTCTGCTTCATTTTTTATTGATCCACACTGTTGATGATTGTTTCTTCAAGGCAAATGGTTGTTCTAAACCCTGACAGTGTTAAAAGCACTTCAAAAGACATGAAGAAATTTGTCAAGATGCTCGAATCGACTGACTTGAAAGGCATGGAACGCCAAGGAACCTTAATGGAATACTACAACTCGACGGGTATTGCCAAACTAAAGGCCATTCAGTAAGTACCGTAATAGGCCTACAAATATTGTACTGTGCAGAAAAAGATACAAGCATACTGTGCATACAGCATGTTAGCATTATGGCTGTTGAAATATGTGTGAAGCTTTTATGCGCTTTCTACCAACAAAGTGTATGTGATGGATCTCAAGAAGTAGTCAACTACTAAATCAACCACACACATTATAATGGGAAGTAAAACTTTGAATAAAAACTGAAAATATAAAATATGTCGGCATTTAGAAGGCTGAAAATCAAAATTTAAACCAATTACTAGGCAATAAACAGGTCCAAAGACAACAATATTGTGAAATACAAACAGAGAATATAATTTGAAATAGGATAGATATAATTCACTCTGTAAAGTGTGCTTTTAAGAGGAATTATTCCTCTCCCGATCAATTCTTTTAAATTATTCTATTTTTCAAGTTGAACACGTAAAATCCTTCATCTTCAAATTTGCGCTCCCAGTCATGTGTAGGCCTACTGAAGACTTTCGTCACTTTCAACAAGAGTAGAAACAAACTAGCTATCTTTCAAGCTTGCAACTCCACTTGATTCCATGCACTGCCATGCACCTACTGTTATGTTCTAGTGGGTTGAGCAGGCGCTGGTTTGGGAGAAAAAACGGAACTGCCAACGCTTAAAAATTCAAATATATATTTTTTTGAATTCTTGTTTCTCTCTCTGTTTAGCCAGGTATATGACTAACAAAGTTTGACAGAAAAAATTTGCCAATTTTATAGTTGCAATTACCACAGATTTCTAAAAAAGTGAAAGAGTGTGAAAGAGGTTCCACTGTAAGAAATGAATAAAGGAATTAAAGAGAAAAGGCAATATATAGGGCGTACCATTTCATTCGTAAATGTTGGAATGAATTATTAATTCCCAATTGTATGTTCTAATGGTACGGTATATTGAACCTTCAAAAAAATATATGAAAAAAATACATTATACTGTATATCTCTTTGTTAAAGCAGCATCTTCCTTATCTCAGATCAGTGTGTATAACTCTACTACTGTAGTGTAGCGGGAAGTACTTGCCTATGCTACCACCGAGTCACGTGGTTTCTTGCCTGATTTCTCCCGCGCCTACAAGCTATCCTGACCTCACTGCTGCCTGTACTGTGGTGTAGCAGTAGCCTAGTCTATGTATTAAAATGTCTATGGTTGTTTCAGAGACTATGTTACCGACCTCCTTGAGAGCGGGCAGAAGTTTTTGGTGTTTGCTCATCATAAAGCTGTAATCGATGGTATCAGTGACTTGATTGACAAGAAGAAGCAGAAGTATGTACTATGTAGGCTATGTTTATATGATATCATAGAGGCCCAACTGTGATAGAGAGAATCCTTTTTTGTCTGCCGTTTAAAAACCTGGTAACCAATGGGATCCACCTTGGTGGTCAGTTACATATTTCATAAGCTACAAAAATTATGTAATATGAAACGACCAACTTGAATATCATGATATAAAAGAAACGGTAGAAGAAAATAACGTCAATGTAAATAATGCGGATAATAATTATCAAGATTAAAAAAAACGTTGAAATAAAATAGCCCTTTTTTTCATGTTGCACTATAAGTTGTTGTATAGATGCACTTATGAGTGGCCTTTTGGCCCAGTACGTATCAGCTAGAGCATTTTCAGATAGTGCGTTGCTAGCCTGGTTTTGTTTGTTTCGTGGATTTTAGGTTCAACTCTAGATAACGTTGTAAACTAACTTGAATGAACTGTGAAGAACTAGCTTTTCGGTTAACATGTCGGGATCAAGTTTGGAATTATTTGCAGCAATCACAGGTTAATTATGTGAAATGTATGTATAATTCCATTGTAATGATGATGCATTGAATTCACTCAACACACATTAACCACTTGACGGCCGCTGGCGCAAATACGCATCCTCAGCGATCGAGCTGCTCAAGCCGCTGGCACATATATACGACCTCACACATTCCAAAACATTTCATTTTATATCTTGACAAAATGACGTCTCATTGATATATTGATATGACATCTAGGAGATAGATCGAGAAATGAGTTCAATTCTTTACGCTAATGTATTGGAAAATGATAACACAGTCAGCTGTTATTGAAAAACATTGTTCTAGACTAAATGTGTCAAATTGACAATCCTCTGAATGCTAAATAAAATTGATATTCCGCAAATTTCCTCTTCCACATATCAAGTACAACAATACGTCTATACAATAAAACTATTTGTTTTTGCTAAAAATATTATGAAAGGCTATCTAAAAACAAGTATCTGTGCAATATAACGGGGGGAAAAACTCGGCTTGGGAGGTATGGTAGTGATTTTGTGACCCGGCTGTCAAGTGGTCAAAACAGAACATCATTAGTACAATTAGAATCATATCATCCTGAGCAATAATTAATATCTCATGCCTACGGTAAAATCTCAACCACTTCCCTTGGCCAACAACTGAGCGCGTTCAAATAGCTAACATCGTATCGATAGCCCGATGGGTACTATGAAATGAATACAGTGAAATCTCTATCCATCGTTTTTCAAGGAACCAGGAAAATAAAACCATCCATGCAGGAAAACGATCCATCCAGGAAAATTCAACATTGATTATAATATATGGGAGTGGGATGAGGAAAAATGAATGATACAAGCAGGAAAACGATGGGTCTGGGAACGATGCATAGAGGTTTCACTGTATCAAAGAAAAGGAAAAATTAACAAAAAAAATGACTTGTAGCATGGCTTGAAGTATAAGTAAAAATTTGCTACTTAATAGTTATGTACAAATAACTAAACAAGAGAAAAAGTCAATTCAAAATAATCCAGGCATATTTTATCACAACTCATAAGTCATGAAACAAAAAATAAAAATTGTTCAATCTATATTTCCATTAAAATTTAGATTCATCCGTATTGACGGAGGTACCAATCCGAAAGTGCGCCAGAAGCTCTGCGATTCCTTTCAAATGGAGAACGATGTGGTGGCGGCAGTTCTGTCAATCACTGCAGCTAATGCTGGCATAACTCTGACAGCAGCACATCTTGTGGTCTTTGCTGAACTATTTTGGAATCCAGGTGTAAGTTGTCAACTACTGTACTCTGGCTTAGGGTTGAGACCAAGATGCATTGAGGGTTGCGTTTGTTTGCGGCCGGGAGATGGTGACTTCACTCATCTTGAAAGCACGTACCATACTGTGAGGACATTTCTGTGTAACATGGATCGCTGCTCTATCTGGTGGTGTTTGTAGAAACGGCTGATAGGCTGGCAAACTTGATGCCAGCGAGCCGGCCTTGAACGCAACGTTAGTTTCTTTTATCACCACTTATCTACGCACGGTCAATAGTTTTTTAAACGTGGACCGTGAATCTGAACATATTTTTGACATGGGAGGGATAGGAAGTGAGGACACCATCTCTGACGGGCAAATGCACCTCTCAATGCATCTTGGTTGAGACATACAACTTATTTTTTTATTTTATTTTATAAAAAAAAAATTCTTCCTACTTGAAAAATGTTGAATCCAAGGAAATCTGTCATGATTTGCATCAAATTCAGGCTTTGACGTACATATATCCTGAATCTTTGGAAGAAACTAGCACAAATATATTTATTTCACTTGCAGCTTGGAATACTTTCATCTCCTACCCTAGTCTAGTTGTGCTGCTAATTTCTAGACCAAGTACTTTTACACGTGATAAAATCTTGTTGGACAATTACATGGACGATCAAAAGGTACATATACAAAAAAATGGAAACAATGATATTTTGGAGGATCTTCAATCTTTGTCTGCCTTCAGATTAGTATTATGATTGTTCAACAAGTTTGTTTTATCAAGAGTCCACGGGAGTCGCCAAATTGCAGTGTCAAAATCGAATATTCATACCTTCTAAACCAATTGCTCGATATACACCAAATTTGCAAAGATAAAACTGTCAATGAAGATGTCAACAAGGTATAGTCACTATCATACGAGACCAGGTGTTTGCTTCTCCACATGTGTAGCTAAAATGAGCATTGTTTGGTAAGTTTGGCAGTTCTAGTTTTGTACGTTCGGTTCACGGCTCTTGAGGGGTAAGATAGCATCCCATAACTATCAGTTCTGCCCACTCACATGTCCCATACTACTCGAATACGAGTCGATCGTCGCTCAGAAAGTTCGCGATTCTTTCCCGTGGTCTCTTAAAGCCTGATATTACCAAGTCTAGTTAGCTTTTATCTGAGAGTTGGTGAAAACTAATACCATGGCTAAACATGGTGACAACACCTTTAAACTGCCAGTTAGAGCTACTATTAGGGTACGTTGCTAATTCCCGCACTATAAATATAATTTATTCAGAAAATCAGAAAATAAAATTTTCTAATAAAATCTTCATTGGCCTATTCTCAATAATTCACACTTTTACACTATGGTCAAACGTCGTAACAAGTTGACTGTAATTGAATTATATGAATTTAAGTTGAATAATATGTCGCAACGACGTTGCAGTAATGTAAGCTTAATTAATATGCGTTTTATTTATGATTCAGATCCTTACTCAGGCTGAAGACCGAGCACATAGGATTGGACAAAAGGATAGTGTCGTGGTACGCTACCTAGTTGCGAAAGGCACCGCTGATGATCATCTCTGGCCTCTCATAATTAAGAAGTTGGATGTTCTGAATAAGGCAGGCCTCAGCAAAGACAACTTCCTAGATTCATCGTCCGTTCATCTCAAGGTAACCAAGTAAAGTATTTCATGCAATTTCTATGATACGATTCTCTGCAGATTACTATAAAATATAAAATAAATATGATAAAAATGAGTGATGATTCAGTGTGCTAGTCACTTGACCACCTGTCTCAGTCTGCTGTTTATTTATTCAATATAAAATTCACTTTCGATATTGAAATAATCGGAAATGAAATACCGGAAAATTGATTTTGATATTGATCGAAACACTGATATCGAAAACCGATCGAAATATTCAATATCAAACGGCAACCCCTTTTTTTATATCAATATTCAACATGATTCCAGGATTCCAAACAACCAACGATCGAGAGTTATTTCGAGGCCCTGCCCAGTGATTGGTTGATGGATAACGCAGACGAATGGCTTTCAGAAGTCAATCTTGAGGAGTTCGACATTCCACAGAAGAAGCCCAAGCTAAGCTAAATGTTAGTTACGGTGGTAATAGGACAGTGCATTCATTGTATAGGGCCCACCTTCTACCACTTTGGTTTTTGATTTTTCATCTCTAGAGGCACAAAGAATTATCATTTATGTTATCATTTGTAATTAACTAATTATAATTTATTTTTATCGATAAATATTATTTACTCATATCATATACGTCTTGAACCGTATAGGCCTACATCATATTATTATGTATTGTCTAGGCCTATTAAGTGTTGATTATACCTTTTTGGTTTGGAAAAGTGACAAGAATAAACTTTGAACAAAATTTGTATTCTTCAACGCCGGTGGCCGGTACACACGAAGGTTTGCAATGGGTGAGATTGAACCTCTCTTTCAATCAGCCAATTCATTGTGTTTGGACTGCATCCCATTGCGTTGTCGCTTTTTTTTCAAGATTCAACCTGTGTATGTTTAAACTTTAAAGACCACTTCTATAATCGAGCATTGAATGGGCTAATTCACCCTAATTGAGGCTCAGATTGACTCAGCAGCCAATGAAAATGGAGGATTGCCATGACAAAAACCATGAAAATGGTATAACGTCAACGTTGCAACATATTCTCTAAATTAATAAATCATAATTGACTGATGTATATCGTCCACCCTCGTGATGTCACAAAATATAAAAACCAATCAAGTGGACAGTGAAGCAGGGGAAATAGGGAAATAAACAATCAAGGTATCTCAAATTTCCCCTGCTTCGTATAAGTACTTTGTGCTTCGTGTAGATGCCCATCTACATTGGTCAGTTGAGGACTGATATTGATCAGTATCAATTATCTGCGATACACGTTGAATCAGTACATACCGGTATCTTCTCATGTAGGAGAAAACGTGAAATATGTGAAGTTGAATCTGGACACAGCTGTCAAAGTGAATACATGAAAACAATTTTGCATGCACGGCCTTCTAGTTCCTAACTTATACTTCAGCGATTTGGCCAATATCAAGAAGGCAATTTAATTTACACAAATCTCAAACACGCTTTTCTAGGTTTACATATAATCATTGGTCAATTATATATTGGCATGGTATCATTTTACTATCGAAAAAAAATAATTTGCCAAATGAGATTTCACCCTCGCATTGCATTTATTTTGACATTGTACCGTGTAAACAGCAAGCATTGCCCTTTGAACCAGCCAATTCAAAGGGAGATTGAATCTCGCCCATAGCATTAACCACAATTTCTATTTTTAGACACATTCGGACAAGAAATGACCAAAAACGGTCAAAAAGGCCCAATGTGCCAAACTGCTATTTTTGTGTAAATAAAATATGTACATTTTTTCATTTACTGTTCTATCCTTTAATATCCTTGCACTTTCTTAGCTGGTACTTGATGTTATGTTCCTATTCACTCAATGTGATTAGCGGAAGAAACCCCCGACAACACGTATAGTTCTAATAATTATGCAGAGTACAATGAATCCACCAACATTCTTGAGAAGTATGCCGTCGCCAAGACCAGGCCTGCATACACCTTCTTCTTCTAATTCTTCTTCCTCAGTCTCTGAGACAGTCCCCCGTGGCTAGAATAAATTATATTCACTTCAGTCCACTGCTGTATTACAGTAATTTGCAATAATAATAATAATAATAATGATAATTTATTCATAGTATAGGCCTACACAATTATATGTTATTTTCCATCAGTGCATTACAATTGTTCAAATTAATTGATAAAAAAACTTAGTCAATATTATAAAATTGTGTATACATAATACATATCAAGCTTCTACGAGTTTTTTAAATCCAAAGTACTAAAATTTTTAGGTCAACTAAAACACTTTAGGTATAACATTCAATTTAAAAATTATATGTAGAGTCGTCTAGATCTGTCTGTCTGTCTGTCTGTCTGTCCGGTAACGCTTCTTGCGTGCACACGCTGCCGCCGTTTCCGTCACCTCACCCACCACCACTCCTTTCTCTGCGTAGTTGACAATTGACATACCAGAGGCGCTGTTAAAGGTTGGAACCGCGTATTTTTTTGCTTTTCTATACAATTGACATCATCGACACAGCTACCGTGGTATGTATCAATCCACCTTTACCGACCAAGAGTAGCAAATTGCAGTATTATACTATTATTATTATATTATTATTATTGTTTCGATTTATATTGAGTTTGACAACGCACTAATGATTACTGAGATCTATTGGCGTAGGATGAATGATTAATGAGATGGTGGGATGATGAGATGAAGGTATTTATGAGTAATGGAAAGGATAGTAGGAAAGAAGCGGTCGTGGCCATTATTGTGGGAACCATCCCGGCATTAGCCTAGACTACAGAGGAAAACCACGAAAAACCCCTGTAAAGATGGACGGTAGCGGGGATCGAACTGGGTAGTATTATAGTTACCAACTTGGCTATTTCTTGGAGAAATAGTACATAATTGCATATATTGATTCTGGTAAACATTCAGTCATGTTCTACATGACGGGTCCTGCTACTAATATAAGATTCTCTATACCAGTTCTTTAGATAAACCAAACTTTACTGACACGGTCGCTAATAACCTAGATGTTGTGTGCCCATAAACAACACTAAATCAATCAATCAACTATAGACACACACATATATATATATATATATATATATATATATATATATATATATATATATATATATATATATATATATATATATATATATATATATATATATATATATATATATATATGTGTGTGTGTGTGATGTCTGAAGTTTTGAGGGTCAGTGATTGATGGTAATACTGGCTTTGCAGAAATTTGCCCCTCTGGGATGAGTGTGAGTGGTTCTGAACCCACACAGGGTTCTTTTCAGAACCACCCACACTCATCCCAGAAGGGCAAATTTACGCAGAGCCAGTAATACCGTATTTATATAATACCCATGTTCCAAAGCTGTTATCCTCAAATAAATGATTAAATAAATAGGCATATATATATATATATATATATATATATATATATATATATATATATATATATATATATATATATATATATATATATATATATATATATATATATATTAGTGATGACATCGATTCTCAAAATTGGGTATCGATTCTCTAAGCTCCAGAATCAATTAAAAATCGATTTAAAAAAAAACTTTCTTCCTCAAATCAAGTTGTGTTATTTTCAACTTTTTTTCTCTCAACCTTCCCGCAGCATTTTACGTGAGAAATAGCTGCTAGAGACTCCTTTGAACCATCTCTCTTCATACAATTCGTTTATTTCCGTCAACGTTCGGCTGTCAGATGTAACCGAAGGGATAGCTGTGTCCAGATAGTAAAATCTCAACAAAACAAAATAATATAGACAACGAAATGAGCATGTATTGCGACGTAAAGAAGTACAGCACTGACCCAAAAAAAAAGTTGAAAAAAAATGAAATTTTGTATTCATTTATTTATTTTTAAAATTAATTTTTCGATTTGAGAATCGTTTCACATTATAATCTATTCTGAATTGATAATTTCAATAATATATATTTATTGAAAGAAAAAAAAAGAAAAAATTTCAATATGGACATTCAATATTTCAACAAATCCAATGGGTAGGGGGGAGGGGACATATAGCCCTGCCAGTGATGATTATATTTCGTAAGTTTCACGTGTAGACTCATGTTACTTGTAGCGGCCATACTTCAAAGGGACATTTGACGTTGATAATTGCTGGCTATGCAGTTTAATTGTATAGGATAGCATCGATTTTTAGGCTATAAAAATATCACATCATATATTCACATCATATTCTTTTTCAGTAGGCCTACTACATTGATTCCAATATTTTATATTCAGCTAATTTCCATTAGATCTGTGTATTCTTATTGTTAGATATCTTATTATTCTCACCAGTGGATCCAGGTTTTTATTTGTTATTGTAAATTAAATTTTGGAATATATAATTAATATGACAGAATTTTTTTATGGAATCAGGGCGCCCACCCCGGCTCCTTAAATATTACCACAGTGGTGCCCTGCTGTGTCCTGGCCTCACTACACCCCTGCGGGAATATTTTTCGTTACAAGTTTGGGTTAACCCAATTCGTCAGTCAATCAGTCGATCGGTAAAACTGTATAGGCCTACAATTTAAGTATACTTATAGTATACAAGTATACTTGTACCTGTCTGCTACCTCCCTGATGTTGAATTGGCAAAGGGCAATTGATGGACCAATTAAGACAATTATTGTAGTGACAGGAACTGTCGACTCAAGACAGTTTTGATAGCTTTCAAGGAATAAAATTATTCTTCAGAATAAATAGTTTTACAGGTGTGAGAAAGACCCAATAACGTTATGTCTCTCATTTTTCACTAGTAACTTTACTATTTTAGAATGCTAGTAACGTAAATAAGGTGTTAGGGGAGGCTATATACAGTATATTAATGAACTTACTTACATGTGTTCGAGAATCACCATCTGGTTTACTCTTCTGTGATGGCGGCATGCTACCTCCCTGTGGATCGGTAAGTGGTTGTCTGAATGCAACGGAATCAGAAAGCGGTCTTTTGGATGCCTCCGAATCGGTAAGCGGAAGTCGCCTTTTGGAAGCATCTGATGAATCAGGTTGTGGCTTTTTAGACACATCAGACTCGGTACCCGAAGTAGTGAGTTCACTACTGCTTGCACATTCACAATTCTCACATAATTCACCAGATTCGTCACTAGCAACCTGAAATGTCGGAATTTGACTCTCACTTTTAGCCGGCACTGTACCTTCAATGATTTTACTACTTCTCCGAGATTCTACTTCACTACTACTCTTAGCTTTTGGCATTTCTTTGCTACTAGTTCTGGACTGTACCATTACATCCGCTTTGCTACCGATAGGAGTTTGGTATGTCTGAATCGACACATCGGAATCCTTTTCAGTCTTTGTGGTTGCATCTTCAACCTCCTCGTCATCGACGTGAGTTAGCTCATCTCCAACAAGATCAGTTACACTGTGGTCTGCTAATTCGTCATCTATTTGAGATCCAAGAACTTGCATGCTTTTATGTGACGGTTCATCCTTGTCGGTCAAAGAGGACTGAGGAGAAAGAACAGCATCCTCTTCTTGGGCATCTTCATCACCTTCTTTTGTTGATAGTTCTTCAGACAAACCATCTTGTTCGCCTCCTTCGTCTTCAGATCCTGTTGATGGTTTCGTAGAAATTCTGTCTTCTTCTTCAACGTCTTTGTCTTGCTCACTCTCCTCTGGTTCTTCACTGTCGTCTTCCTGTTTTTCACTGTCTATTTCCTGTTCTATTGATTCATCTTGCTCTGCTCCTGGTTCTAATGATTCATCTTCTAATGCAGACTGTGCATCTGGCTCTGATGATTCTTCGCCTGGAACAGGCTCTTCTACATCTTCTCCTAACTCCAGTAATTCATCTTCTGCTGCTCCTGATTCTTCTGTACTATCTTCTGCATCAGGTTTTCCATCTGCTACATCACTGTCAGTAATTTCATCTCCAGACGTTTTCTCAGACAATTTATCACCTTGAAGTTCTTCATCTCCTTCGTTTGTCTCTTCGTATAAGCCTTCCTTAGGTTCTGCATCTTCAAAAAAGTCTTCTTTTGAATCTATTCGAACAGATTTACCTCCTCGTGTACTAATATCAGCGTCAGATTTGTCTTGCTCTAGTTCAGCATCTTCGAAAATATCTTTGGTTTCTTCATCTAATCCGGCAGTATCGGCTTCTGATTTTACATCTTGAATAGTTTCATCTTGTTTAGCCAGCACTTTGTCACTGGGGACATCTTGGATTGTTGGACGACTGACACCTGCAGCGGCACCTGCACCAGCCCCTGGAGCTCTACTTTGAAGTGTAATAGTAATGCTTATAGTGTCGATGTTCGGTCCACAGCTTTCTTTAGGTCCGGCGACCACTGTTCTTCCTGAACCCGAAGATTCACATTGACAAGATATAAAGTCAGCAAGGTTAATCTTGACTGCAGATGTATTCTCATCTTCTTTATTTGGGCTTGCCATTTTGCTTTCTCAGAATTTCTTTGCTGACTGGAGGATTTAGTTTGTCATGTTCATGTTTTGCTGTGTGCGGTTGACCTTGTTTTTTAATTTTTTTATACTTATGGAGTGTATCTGAATTGTAATTTTGTATTTCTTTTTCTAAACAGATTTTTTTTAATGTTGCATATCTGACCTACATTGGTTGGCATGTTGGCTAAACCATTCAACTTGTATATTTCTACCTATTTCCTAAAAATTACTTTCTTGAAACTAATTCATTTTGTCAAATGATGGCCTAACAGAATTTTGGCAATGAGCCTTCTTAGCCAAAAATACTGGTTGTCATTGTTTTCAACAAGGCCATCAAGATCCAGCGCTCACTTATATTTCAAGATCCTTAGATTTCTTGATTTAATTTGAAGGTCAATAAATAGCATTAACCACAATTCTATTTTTAGACACATTTGGACAAGAAATGTCCAAAAATGGTATTCTTAATTATAATGTCATCAAAATTTACATTATGAATTTTAAAATTTGATGTGGCTCTGATATTTGACGTCACCAAGTAGCTAATCGTCGTTAATGCTATTGAAGAAGTACAAACATTTTCAGTGTAATGAAAAAACTTTGGAAGATGTATTGAGGGATGCGTTGGTTTGCCGGTCTCTGATGACTTAATTCCGTATCCCACCAATGTTAAAATATGTACCAATTTATCGTACAAACCTTCGACTATCAATAACGTAAAAAAAGATATGTAGTGCATACCTGTTTTTTTTTTTTTAACAACATCGAAACTTGATACAGAATCATTGCTCCCCAATTAAGACATATTGGATGGAAGATAGCATCGTTTGAACGGGGCACCACGAGGGTGATGTTACCACCCCAAAGAATAATAAGATAACTCATTTAACAAACAATAAATCTTAAGGTAATAATGCTTACATATGTAAGCCAACTATCGACTTGTGAGAAGTTAAGGCAGATGGCTGGTATCATTATCGTAGATAGAAATATTTTGCACATTCACATAGAAAATCCAAGGTTATTTAGTTTGAAGAGAGGTTTGTGACCATCTATATGGTACATGCTGAAGCGAGGTGAGAGCAACAGTTTGGCCACATTTGTCAAGAGAGGAGTAGAGGAAAGATAGGAAATTATATATGGCAGTGATGGTGGACGTATATTTGGAATACCAACATTTGTTTTGGCACCGAGATGTGATGTAAGGCTTTATTGAGAGTAAGTTGAGCATAATTTTCTAGAGGATTTTTGAAGAGGAAGAGAGAAAGAAGGCTGATGACAAATAATAATCTACTAACACTCAATAAAACAAAAACAGTGTATATATCTACTATCTACTTTTCACAATTACATCTAAAACTCACCCTTCAGGAGAACATAAATTAAAATTCTATAGTATGAATTGAGCTGTCAACACAGTATGTGATTGTTACGAAAAAAAAAAAAAAAACAGCGAATAATACCTCAGTATAATGATGGGCAACAATAACCTACGATGGGAATAACATATCAATTCCTGTGTTGAAAGAATTCGTAGTTTATTACCGTATATATATATATATATT
The DNA here is from genome assembly GCA_964007535.1 of Brachyptera risi. Lineage (NCBI taxonomy): Eukaryota > Metazoa > Arthropoda > Insecta > Plecoptera > Taeniopterygidae > Brachyptera > Brachyptera risi. The sequence goes on from OZ023328.1 coordinate 26,321,525, forward strand.
TGATAGATTTTGGAATATGATGACGAGAGCTTTGCTATTGCAGGTGTACTATCACTTGTTTATTTAATTTATCAGTACAGTATAATAGGGTGGGGTGGAGCATACAATAGTCATCTCCAACCTCTTATCATTAATCAAAAGATACTACTTGAAATTGTTCTTAGAAAAGACAAATACTTCTCTTCCAAAGTAATTTTCAAAAATTTAAGATTATAGACATAAAACAAATTTTTCTGAAAGAAATCTTAATTCATACTTATAAACATATTGACAAATATAAAATAAGTAGCATACCACTCACCCACATTACCAGATTGAATTACATGTCCACTTTTCCATTTATCTTGGATACCTAAAATAAATAAACACATATGCCAGAAACAGGCAGACTACCTTGGTCCATATACATACAATAAATTACCTTTATATATTAAAAAATGAAGTACACTATACTTGTCAGTGGCGGCCGGTGGCATGAAAAGGCGGGGAGGCCCGGAAAAGTGGAAAAGGGTACAGCCGCGGAGAGGGCGCCGTAGGTAACCTTGTGGAGCGGAATTTTTTGGAGTAATTTAGCATTCACGCGCTGCCTTTTTTACCACGGCTACGCGCATTTTAATCTTCTTACAGTGTGAATCATTATTATGAAATAGCAAGACAGGTGTGTTCATACAATAGGTTGAAATGCCACTGAACCCAAATAATAATTCTTATCATTTCGTACTCTAAACAGCTATTAACAAGAAATGTTCTGGATAAAAAGTGACGAAATAAATATATATCACCATCGAAAATACACATTAACGGTCGGTGAATAATGTGTTTATCTGTACGATCAACGAATTCAACTTTCTAAAAAAAAACATTTTTATTTTCAAGTTCTTCTAATTAGTTGCTTTAGTGATCTGTACACATCATGTTACAAGTATGTTCTTACACTTCCCTGCACGCAATTTACATGTGGAAAGGTATTTTCCATTTTGAAAATAGTTCAAACACGACTCAGATTAACCATTAACCAGATCAACGATCGTCAGATTAACGATTAACCAAGATAATAAGGGATGGATACCAGCTTATAATGAACACTGAATACAATTTTTGAAAAAAAGTATAATATTGAGAGAATAATTGATCAAATCACAGACAACTCCGAAAAATTAAGGCGAAAACTGAAGTGGCAAAATCAGAATGTCTGGCATACGCATATGTAATGATATGTTTATATTAATTATGCATTAAAAAGGTATCATGTACACTTCTGTATGGTGCTGTGAAATTTGGGAGATTGAATCAACTCTCAAATCTTGCCTTTTCGTTAAATGGAAATAATACTAGTATTTCTCGCTTGAGCATATATACTAGAGGTATTATTGTAATTTAGCCATTTAATGGAATAATATAATGATAATTTTCAACATTCATCAAGATCTTGTTGGTAAATGTTCAGTACCGGTAATGGTCATTGGTGTACACTCATTGTCGCCTAGAACAGATCCTAGGTTATTTATTATCCCCAATTTTTTGCATTTCTCTTAGTACGATTTCATTTGAATTTTCACTTTACCAAGAGGCCCCAGACAGGACAGGGGCCCAGTCGGGAATCCCCGAACCGCATACCGGGTCAGTCCGCCCCTGATATAGCCCTTTTGTGTTCTGAGAGGAAAATGCCAGGTATTGACTATGAGAGCCACCGGGTAATAGGGTAAATATTCAAATAGATGCAGAAATAATAATGCAATAGGAATGCAGAATAATAAAATTAGGATATAGATATAATTAGGGGTGTGCAAAATTTTTAAGTTTGAGTTCAAAATTTTGCTAAACTCGAAAATTTCGAGTTAAATTTTTTTTACAATTTTTTTGTACTTGTTTCGATATAAAACGTGATTATTTTTTTCGAATTTTAGGGTCCAAAGGTTGTTACTGATATGCGAATTTTGGCCTAACCATTTTTTTTGAGCTCGAAACGAAACTCGCGATTTTTTCTAAAACTCGAACTCGACTCGAACTCAAATTCTCAAACTCGTACACCCCCAGATGAAATAAAAAGAATTGTGAAAATTTCAACAGTTTGTTTCTATTTATTTCTTCATGTATGCAATACATCAGGCCTCTATAGGAAATATCAAGATTCAAGACTAATTTCTGTAAGGGTATAATGTGAACTATGCCAAGTTGAAACACTTGACAGTTAAAACTGACATTTAACAATTAGAATTAATAAGATACCGGTATAAGCTTACTGCAAGACTGAATTACAAATTAGGCATATTGAAGTTTTTTTTCTAAATATATACATATCTTTTTAAACCTCAGACTATTGAAAGACTGTGTCTGCAGAAAATGATCCAAGGTTGACAACATTTCAATCAACTGCAACTGTTCACGTAAAATAGAAATAAACTGTTGCCCATGAACGGCTTCACTATGACGTGCCATTTAATGCAACAATCAACGTCTACTGCTTATTTATCTCTCTTTTCCCCCATAATGATAAACGTTGAGATGTTGATGATTGATGCCCATTGTTTGAACAACGACCCCACCAAAAGCTAGGTACGAATGAGCAGTTGATAATGAAACTATAAAGTGATGATAAGTGGGTGGAAGGACGTTCACGAACCCTTGCCTTATAAACGACTCGAACCTACACCCAACAATGACTTCAGTTTCTGCCGCGGTGCCTTGGCTTACTGAGCTACCGAGGGCGACTATTGAAATGTTGATGACGACGAACTACAAGTAGTAATTTTGCAATTTGAGTCCTCCATTATGGCAGATGTTTCAGTTGAGATCGAAGTTAAGCGGAACCTTGAGTCTATTGCCATAAACAATTTCCATGGTATCTTGTGCCTTGTTGATAATGTTGTGAAATGCTTCTTGCCACTTACTACAACGTTTCATGGAAATACACCTGTAACAAGGGATTATTCAATTCAACTCAACGTTCTATGAATAATTGTTTGTACAGTGTGACCACTATCCAATATAGGATCAGAGAAAAAACATTTATGCAGGAAAACGATCCACCTAGAAAAATTAACATTGTTCACATTGGAGTAGGGTGGGACAAAATGAAATATGGAAGCAAGAATACGATGGATCCAGCCCAGGCAGGCACGTAGGAACTTTGACTTGAGTAGGGAAATATTTATAAATCTTAAGATATTATGTCTAGGGTATATCTAAGACTTCCACGGTTCAGTACTTATATTGAGGAACATATTCTAGTTGCTTTCAACAAGAATAATCATTTTATTATCTATACTGTGAAATCTCGATTTACCATGATGATTACAACTTTAAACTGTTAGTTAGAGCTACTCCCATGTTGGTTATTTCGACACTAATAAATGATATACATTTTGAGCTAACAAGATAGTGGCCGATTGTAGACATAAAACTTACTAAATTCTATTTATAAATTCCCAAAATAAGAGCAAGGAAGTATCTATGAATTATGGGCCCGGGGTAAAGTACTCGCGTGCCCCGCTCCCCCCAATAAATCTTCTTTATTTTTTTCAACTCAAATTTTTATCTACATTCCCATTGGAGATAATTATATGACCTTAAAATTGACAAATTTTTGCCATTTTTGGTGATATTTTTTCAAAGTGAAGGGGGTGAAAAATAAGAGGTTTATAATTTTGTATGAACATAAATGTGGCATACAAGAATAAAAAATTAATTAAATGCTATTCTCATTCTTTATCGAGAAATAAAATGTAAAGTAGCTTGGAAAAAAAAATTGTCAATAGGCCTAATATTAGACATTGAATAGAACAAATATGGCATCAGAAGCATGACTTTTAATGACACATGCACATACAATACACATACATAGGCTTATACATTTACAAGAACAGACCATTTACACCAAGAAATATTTAGTTTATTTTAATGATTGGTGGAATGGTTTTTGAGATATAGGTTCAACACAGAGCTCAAAACCAAGAGATTTTCTCTACTTTGGCTAACTTCCAATGGACCATAACTTCCAAACACTTTGCGATAAAAATATGAAATTTAATAATAATTCAGTATTCTTACTGCTGAATATACACACAATTTAAAAAATATCTGAGATGGGTCAGCAACTAATTAATTTTTGGATGATATTTAATGGATGAATTGGATAATATTAATATCTAATGGAATGACCCTGTAATTGATTTTGAGAAAACTGAGTCACCTAGACCTATCCCCTTACACCATACCAAATATTTATACTAGTAGTACACAGTGTTATTGCACTGCTAATGTAAAAGGTTTTAAAACATACCTGTATAAGCACTTGACAAGCAAATCAAGAACCTCAATCTCCCTCTTAGCTGCCAGCTGTTGGAAATGTTTGGCCAGCATTGTTACATCGCAAGGCTGTGGCAGAGATTCCGTCCTGACCCACTCTTTAATCAACGTTCTCATCTCGGATAATGTTGACACAGTGGTCAGGTAACTCGATTCAACGAGTGGCTCAGTTATCGGAAGTACCTGCAGACAGATAGATAACCTGATTAGTGATGACTTGGGCCTAATGCAATAACTCAATTTTCAATTACAGAATATATCTGTGAAATTATATGTAGGTACCCTATATATATATATATATAAAAGAAAAAAATTGTACACAAAATACTGGGTAGTCATAGACCTACTAGGCCTAGTTGAGTATTGGGCATAAGGCGAAAGATAATTGACCATTCATTGTAGATCGTCCGCCCTCGTGATGTCACAGAATATAAAAACCAATCAAGTGGACGGTGAAGCAGGGGAAATAGGGAAATCAAATAACCAATCAAGGTATCTAAAATTTCCCCTGCTTCGTATAAGTCACGCCCACCTACAATGGTCAATTCAAATTCATTAGTAGATTAAATTGGAGAACACTTCAATTCATCTATCAAGAGACTAGACTTACACCTGGGGCAGTGGAATTCCTTTTAATATTTCTGACTAAGTATTAAGTCTAGTGAGAATAAAATATAAAAATATTCAATTCGACTGAAATAAATAAGATGTTTTTATTATTTTTATTTTTATGATGAATAAGATAATTATGATCTACGAGATACAGAAGTACTTTAAACTAATGTTGAATATTTTCACACACATTTACTTACAATTTGCATACCAATTGGTTTTGTGGTATGCGGAATGATTTCTTGTATATCATCATGTTTAAGATCTTGACTTTGAACATCTTGATAATTGGCTTTTGTTTCTGCTACTACAACATTATCAGTGCCTGCGCAATAAAAGAACAGCATGCTCATCATCAGATACATTATTGATTCTAGGGATTTACTTTTCAGGCTAGTCCTTTCCGTCAAGACATTGCCTTGGAAACTGACGTAAGATTGGGGTGGTTTAGTCCGCTCATTCCTACCTCTAGATAACATGGTGTTGATACATCAGATACTTTTCATCATCATCAGCACCATTTCATCATAGCCAGTATGAATCAAGAAATTTCCCATCTTTTAAATTGAATACTTCATTTATTTATATTGAATTTAACAACACACACTAATGATAACTAAGCTCTAAAGACCTCTTGTTGGCGTCAATGAATGATTTATGAGATGATGGGAATACAGTATGATATGAAAGGTTATTTTGTTTGATGTTTTGAATAGCGGAAAGGTCAGTAAAAGTGAATACCATCCTAGTATTCAATACGACAATAAAACCACGAAAAACTTCTGTCGACCGAGATGGAGTGATGGTAATCAAACCCCGTGTCTTGAACGAATGTTCAGTCCTTGACTGTTCTACCAATCTCAGTTCAAAGGAAGTATAGGTCCATGTCGAATTTCTACGATGTAAATCAATTACTTGACAATAAAACATCACCTGAATTATCATTATTGGTAATTTCTTATTTACTTCTTTTATTAATTTCTATTCATTTGTATGGTACATCATAGCATGGGGAAATGCAAAATGCCTCATACTCACATCATTGAACACTACAGTCCAGAATCTTAAAAAGCATAACACCGAACGATATTTTATCTGAAATTAATATGGCTATATTAAAAATGATCTACACTGCAATTTTCCTCCACTCAAATATTTACATTATTCAACTATAAGTTAATTCTAAAAATTTCTTCGATCATCTCTACAAAATTCTTAGCGTACATTCAAAAAACACTCAGTTAAAAGTCGAAGAGAAATATAAAATCTCTATATTTAAAAATAAAAATGGACAGATGAAAATGGATTATTTAATATTTATTACCCCTTATTTTGAACGAGTTATGTCTCAACACTTGTACAGTATTCACAAACTAGATAAATTTAATACCACAGAACGTACGTCGACAAAATGGTAGGCCTACATTGACAATATTGTGGTACCTGTACTATGATTGATTGTTTTATAGGATACCATTCTCTTTAATTCTCTTGATTGTTTTATATATGTGGCCTATATCAAATTTTTGAATTTTTCAATTTTCAAAAGATTCACAAATCTTTCTATTCTTAGCACATACAATTTTCAATATTTCAAACAATCAATATTATGAGTCTACCGTATATCACGTTCGTTTGTAGTTTTTTTCTTACTTTTTTGGTGATACAGTAGGATACTACATACTTGGAAATTATGATTATTAGCTAGTATTTATTTTACTGTAATCAACTCTCGTTTTGTAATCCTATATATTTTCCAAGTTGTTCCATTTAGGCCTACGATGGTGAAATATTCTTTTTTTAAATTTTGGTTAAAAGTAAAACTATTCCACGGTACTGTATTCGGATAAACCTGATTTTCTTTGTACATTAGTATACACTATACAGGAATGTTTTCAGACATGGAAAATTCAAAAATCTATATATTGTAGGCCTTTTTCTGGCACTAAAAGTAAACACATCAGTCTTACATTGTACCATTGATTTTGTAAGGTTCATGATTGTACTGAAAGTTGGATATATATAATCTATTATTTTTCTCTGTAACCCACTGATAAAACTTCTAGGGCTTTGTGGACAAGAGCTTCTATTCAATTTTAAAAAATTATTCTCATCATTATAATTTTTTACGGTATTTATTTTTAGATAGGCCTATCCCTTATCCTGATGAAAATATTAAGAATTGAAACAAACAATTTCATACTGGTGTAGGATATTTTTTTTCTAACCAATTATTCGGAAATGTATGCCTACCTAATGCCATGTTATTATTGTTATTATTATTATCATGCAAATAAAAGAAAAAGAATACCATTACTATTCTTACAAATTGTTTTCCAAAAAAAAAAATAGTGTAGGCAGACTGTAGGGCTAAATATCTGTATCGGTACTCTTTTTTGTTTGATTTCTCACTCAATCATTAACCTCAATGCCATTAACTTAATCTAAAAGGCAACAAAATTATTTTCTCAATAGAGTTGGTACTTGGTACCGTAGGCCTATGTGGAAAAAACGGATTACCGATTCTAATTGGAAATTGTTATGAAGGCATCATCGTACCTGCATGAGATTTCAAATTACGTTGCTGAAGTTCAGCTTCAAGTTCATTCCGCAAATCCTCTGGCAATGCTGCTAGGAAACTTGACTCAATCTGAAAAATGAATTTCATAATAGGCCCTACTATTAGCTCTGATTTTTCAAATCTATTTTATGAGAAGATTTTTCAACATTTTGAGTTCGTAAGCCACCTTCAAACAATCAAATGTAACGTTAAGAACATGACAAGGCCTTTTCGTACAGTACCGGTACTTGAAATACAGAACTCATATACAAAAAATTCTTGTCATTGACAAATGGCAATATGAGCTCAACATTCATCTTCAAAAAAGAATATTGTTCAAAGCTTGTTACTTCATTATTGAGAAAAGCAGGCTAAAACGACATGTAAAATTAGAAAGTTTAAATAAACCAATCACATCATCACTTATATTTTCACATTAAAATTTAATGTTTGAAAGAAGTGGAGAAAAATTGACATTTCACTTTTCATGTTATTTTGGAAAAGGAAAATAAACAGGACTTTCAATTAGAAAATGGTAATTTTTTCTGATCTGTATGCCAAATATGTATATATATAAAAAAACAAAAAAACAATTTTTTCAGGATATGGAATGAATATCTTTGCTACTCTCATCTAAAAAACAACAAATGGTGTCAATTCATGTGGACCTGGAAAGTACTGACATAAAATACTAAGCCGTGCTCAAATTTGATCTCCATTAATGGTATTTAAATTTGTATTCTACACAATTTTCAACTACAGTAGCTTTTTTTTTTTTTTAATTGTCACAAATTGAATTATACAATAAAGTAATACAGTTTGGACTCTCGTCCACTAAGCCATAAATGGCTTATCTGTGGTTTAAACGATGAAAAACAAAACACTAAAAATACACTGTGATTTACTATGCTAATATTTAATAAACTCATATTAAAACATAATTCACTTCGATAGGTTAAATGACAATGAGCATGAAAATGAAAATAAGGCAACCAATGGGAAACTAATTCTAGAATTTCCATATTGTATCAATATATGCTGTGATTGACCCTAACAAAAATAAAATTAATGACAAAAAATATGCGGCACCATAAGTACTTAACGTAGGCACTAAATTATGTGAAATTAACTGAATTTATGATGAAAGCTTTAATTTCTTTTTTAATTTGAGCATATCTATTCATTTTTCTTAACTCAACAGGCATGTCATTGAATATTGAAGGTATTGCATATTCTAATCTTCTTTTACCATTTTTGTTATTGAAAAGAGGTAATCGGAATAATTCAAGTTTTTGAAGCCTGGTATAAAATTTTCATTATAGTTATTCAGTAGTTCAACTATGGTACAATTCAGTATCGGTTGCAGAAAAAAAAAAATTGCTGTAATGTGCTAGTTGATACTCACCTCATACTTTTTGCCGACGACACTAGTGCTCTCGTAAAAGGATCTGACGAAGAGGAACTCAGTACGAACATCAACAACGTTGTTAAATTACTTGACAGCTGGTTTAAAATTAACCATCTTACTTTAAATAGCAACAAAACTACATTTATCAACTTCAAACTAACATCTGAGCCTGAAGCCTTAACCGTATTCAATTCCACCTCACAACTAAAGCAAACAAATAATACAAAATTCCTAGGTTTAATGATTGACCAGCGACTAAACTGGCATATCCACAGCGAATATATAGCAAAGAAACTACGCTCTGCCAACTACGCTCTACGACGCGCCAAATGTCTAGTCAGCAAATCTGTCCTCAACAATATATATTATGCATACTTCCACTCAATCATGACTTATGGAATTACAGTCTGGGGCAACTCCCCTGCTCTCAAGAGAGCATTCATCCTCCAAAAACAAGCTGTAAGAATTATTACTGGCCACAATCAAAAGAGAAGCTGCCGACCACTATTTAGAAAACTCAGTCTGCTTCCTCTACCTTGCATCTACATACTAGAAACAATATCGTTCATCAAACTCAATTTCAAATCTCATAAAACTAATCAAGACAATCATCACCACGACACCAGGCGCAAAATAGATCTATCAATCCAGCAGCACAACCTCAAAGCATTTGAAAATACAGTTGACTACCAAGGCGTCAAACTGTTTAATAAATTGCCTTCAGAGATAAAGTATATTCAAGATGTTCATAGATTCAAGAGAGCAGTAAAACAACTACTCCTTAAACACTGCTGTTACTCCACACAAGAATTCCTGGAAACATCACTCTAATTAGGCCTAGTTCTTCCATTTCAAAATATGTCATTTCAAAGTTACTATTCTCTATGCTACATTATCATATTATTATAATTTCATTACTATTTTTCTGTTATCACTATTATTACTATAATATTATCAAAATCATTATTACGAAGCTTTACATTTTATATTTAACGTACCCTATTTCTCTATAGGCCTACTCTTGTCTTTTTTTATCACAATAACTATATGAAAATCAATATTGTACATAGCTTTTTCACTTTTGTTATTATTAATACTATTAATATTTCATAGAATAGTGTCGACAATAGTACAACATTGTTGATGTAGTATGTATACACAATCATGTATATAATACGTGTCTCTAAATCCTGTGCTGTAATGTATAATGAGGATCTTTGACAATAAATACTTATCTTATCTTATCTTATCTTATCTTAATAGTATTGTTTCTTTGAATCACTGCTCACTCTCAACACCAACTGCAATCTAAATCACCACAAAATGGTGGCTATCATCCTTAGTTTCTGAAAATCAGTTTCACACAATTTTGCTCTTCAAATCTATGAAAAAATGCACCTGATTCATTTTTGAACTTTCTAGCAATTTGCCTTTCATGAATTTGCAATTGTGTGGATCTTGGTCTCTGAGTGGTTAATAATCCTCTGCTTTGGGACCTATAATGAAGTATTAGTAAAGCGTGGATATTCTATGATCTTATTTAAACTACATCTTACTATTATTTTTTTCTGACCTGATGGTGGTTCACTAATTATTTCTTTTTACCTGATAGCAGTCCATCTGTCCCCCAAATTGTTGATTCATAATCTGCTGGCTCGTTCCTGGTAATTGCTTCTGCTGTTTACTTGGTCCTGGTGAATCATTCTGTGCATCGCTAGATCCTGGTTGTTGATCTCTTTGTCTGCGATTAGTTTCTTTCTTTTTCCTATGATAATCCAGCAGAACCTCTTGTCGAATATCCTCCGGTAAAGCAGCCAACACTTCCGGGTCCAGCTCATTACCAATAGTTTCGCTTCCTCCATCAGATATATCTAGCGCAGAAGTACTACCTTGTGATTTGATACGCAGATCGGGACAATCTTTTTGACATGTCTTTGATGTTTTCAATTTACTTTCTTCACCTTCGACTGTTTTTGTCACAAGAAAATTTACCATTCCGCTTGACGTTGGTATTGAATCACAAATGACATCAAGCTTAGGTTTAGCTACAATTATATCATTTATTGGATCATTCATGAGCTGTTTGGGCTTCTCTAAGCAGTTGAAGATTTTTGCTTCCATTGATTTCTTCACAAAGAAATTTTGCAGTCCGCCAGATTTTGTTTCACTCTCGAGTCGAGATACCTGGATACCTACACCTCTTAGTTCACTAGGAGGTATTTTAAATTGGCGAGCAATAGACAGTACTTCCCTGCAAGACATGTCATGTTATTGTTTACAACTGAGTATTGATAGGAAAATAGCCTAGGGCAAATTCTAATTAAATTGCAAGTATATATTCTACACTTGCTCATTGCTTTTATTATAGTAGGGGAGCAAAGTGTATCCCATCGGTTTTTAGTGGAAGAGTATAGCAGTCAACGATATCGAGTCAAGACATGTATAACGAGTATTTGAACTTGGGTGACGTCAAAAACGTATATATCGGAGCATCCCGACGCCACTGGCGCCCTCCGCAGGGGTGCGTTGATGACATGCATGTTCAAAATACTTGTTATAAAAGTTTCTACTAGATCTTGTTGACCGCTACAGTGAAACCTCTATACATCACTTTTCAAGGGACCAGAAAAATGAAACCCTCCATGCAGGAAAATTCAACATTGATTTAATGGGAGTGGGGTGAGAAAATGTGAATGATACAAGCAGGAAAACGATGTATCTGGGAATGATGCAGAAGTTTCACTGTATAGTCTTAAACGAAAAACCGATGGGAGCCGAAATCGTATACTTTGCTACCCTACTATCAAGGACAAATGGATAGTGTGACAGGAGTCTACTTAGGATGACACACTAGGCACTACTTCTTGTTACACCCAGATGACTTTAATAATATTTGCAATGCCAAAATGGCATAATGTTATATAGTGTTTCCTTTACACATATTTTGACTTTATTGTGGACTGAGTTTGAACATTTACATAAAAGACGGACTGTGTGGGGGTAGGAGAGTGAAACTATGTGAAAAGCGTTTTACCGTGCTATGATGTGAGCGTCAGCAATGGCTCTCGGCCAAGATACAGACTTGGTGATATTATCACATAGGCCGTGTCCCATAAACTTTGCAGTTTCCTTTGGAGCTTCTTTTGCACGCACCTGTAAATATATTCAGTACATAAAAATACCACATCTTTTGTTCAAATCAGAGCGTGGAAGAGGTGAACTTGAAAATGAGAATATGGGTTTATTTAGATCTACCAGTTCAGATGTGACTGAAGTAAAAACTCACTCATTTGAGAATAAATAAATAAGTGGGTCTATTTGCGTTTTTTTTTTAAATTGGGTCTTAACGACGCAGTATACTGATGGCTACGATCTATTGGCATTGGTGGATGATGAATGAGATGATGGGATGATGAGATGAAAGGTTATTTTACTAGGTTTTTTGGATCGTGGGAAGGAGTTGGTCGTGGCCTGTTGTTGAGGAACCATCCAAGTATTGACCTGAACGACAGAGGGAAACCACGAAAAACCCCTTTCAGAATGGTTGACCATGACGGGAATCGAACCCCGGTCTCCCGAATGACGGTTCAGTGCTACCACTCGGCTACGCGTCTCGGTATGTCTATATACGTATTACATATTACAGTAGAGAGTTGGTTTCGTTATTATAAACTTAAAAAACACAAGAATTTTCAAATTGTATGTACAGTAGTTCAACAAATGCTTACAAAATGAAAAAAAAATCATGCCTAGTAAACTAATACAAAATGTTTACAGATTTAGAACATTATCTGTTCACACTTTTCACATATTCTTCAAATTTTCAACAAAAAGTTTGACAAAGTGTTGATAAATTTTTCAACTGAAACATTTCATTTGGAACATTGAAATGAGATTTTTTTCATCCTATGAAACTTGATGCAAAATCATTGTTCCTCAATTAAGGCTATGGATGAAAGTGGGATCATTTGAACAAGGCACCACAAGGGCGATCTTACCACCCTATTTGAGTAATTTAAAAACAATGAACTTCAACACCAGAACTGCGTTGTCTGTGACCGTACTTTTCCGCCGCAGATAGAAGTCTCTAGTTTCCAAAAATTATAAATTATAATTATACAGTGAAACCTCTATGCATCGTTCCTGGATTCATTGTTTTACTGCTTATATCATTCATTTTCTATCACCCCACTACAATATAATCATTAATCAATGTTAAATTTTCCTGGATGGATGGTTTTCCTGCATAGATGGTTTTATTTTCCTGGTCCCTTGAAAAACGATGAATACAGGTTTCACTGTAGTAAAATAATAGACAAAATGCTTCTCAGACATCAAATATGGTACTTCAAGTGTCTGTAGTGAACAGTAAAACTTCAAATAACATTAAAAAAAAAAATTAAATGATGATCTATTAATGCCCTCCCTTCTCACATATGCCCAAGTTTACTCTAAAAATTGAATGAAGATTGAAAAAGGTAGGTTTGAAAGAAATCATTGTGGTTGTCGTTTGCTAGCAAAAACTGCATACATGTACGAAATCGAAGATTGATCAAAATATATAGAAATTAAATTTTCAACAGATATTGAAAGAATTGAATGACAAAATTGGGACATATAGGCCTACCAGTAATGATTTACCATAAAGTTCCCTGCTCTGTGCTTTTCGTCTGACCGAGTTGTTATGGTAGCCGGCAGAAAGATCGCGGCAAAAAGAGCGCGGACATAGGATCGCGGACTATAATCTAGCGGCAATAATATCGAGTGAGGTGAAATGATGGCATACACATAAGGTCACATGATCGCGGGTAAAAACCATGGAGGAAATAAGATCGTAGACAAATGATCGCGGCCAATAAGATGGCGGCGACAGAATGATCGCAGACAGAAAGATCGCTGTGACCATATGACTGCGGACAGAAATATCACGGCCAAAAAGATCCCGGTGACCATATGGTCAGGTACAAAAAGATTGCGGCAATCATATGTTAGCCACAATTATATGGCTGACGCAACCTTTTTGTCCACGATCATATGGTCGCCGCGGTATTTTTGTCTGCGATCATATGGTTGCCGTGATCTTTTTGTACGTGATTATATGGTTGCCAGGATCTTTTGTCATTTGGTCTCCGTGATATTATGTCTCTCGCGGTATTAGTGGTGCGACCTTATTGCCGCGATCTTTGGTCGTCAACTTCATTGAGTCAGTCATATTACGCAAGCTGTTGTTATAAAGCTTGAAATTCTTGTGTGCAATACAAAATTATAAACTCTCAATTACGTTACCATTAGTTTTAACGTAATGCATCGTCCCTTCATGTTGATCTCTTTCAGTCTGTTGGTAACTTCACCAGCCAACTCTCGGAAAAAGTTGTCGGCCTCGTCTTGATTCGTGAAGCGAATCCCGTAGTTGACTTCAGCTGAGACTGACTTCCGCACGTGATCCAACGTTAGCTTACGATCATCGTCACCGCGACAATGACGGTACAATGATTCACCAGTCTTCAAACCAAACTCTTTCTGAAGTTTTGCCAACGAGAGCTGTTGAAGTTCTCCACACGTTGTTACCGAGAGATCTTGAAGCTTGTATGATAAACTGCGTCCAACCCCTGAAATGCAGAGATGAAAGTTATTTTGGAGTTTATCTTCTACAACTTGAATTACTTTATTCAAGGGTAGAACTAAAAAGATGCTGTGTGAATTGAGATACATTACAAACTCAGATGCTCAACTCATATAGGTAGACTTTTGGTAACCCTAGCTGATTCCAACGGCTAAGGTTTTTTTTTTATTGCTATCACTTTTTTACATACAAAATAAACACACTGAAGAGTTAAATAAAATCAACAAAGTCTCCAAGGGAGACTTGGACTGTGGGAGAGAAAAAAGAATTTTTTAATCTGTATATTATTTAGTTCTAGATTTTATATACCGGTATTGGTTTGTATGGTAATTAAGAAAATATAAACATGATTGACAAATTGAGTGACAAGTAAATATGAATGAAACAAAAAGAAATGTGATCTATACAATAAACTATAATCACGATATAATGACTTAGAATTATACTGATTAAGATATTGCAAGGCAGCAATTTAGATACAGCAACAATGAACTCTTGGGCCAGTGTAAATGTAAAAATAAAATACCTGGGAGGTTTGACAATTTACCTGGGAGGTTTGACAATTTGATGTCACGCATGAAATCAGTGACATTCGACGGTTTCAAGTGGAATTGGCCATTCGGTTTGGCTTGTTTTGTAGCCATCCTCGCTTGCAGCAGATTAGAACCAAATCCAGTAGAGGCTGGGCAACCAGTCTGATCCTATACCATCAGTATAAAAATATAACAAATTAATGTTTAAGCACTGTGTTTATTCACTAGGAGTCTACTGACAATTTTTTGTCAAAAGTTCGAAGCAAAATCTTAACCACCTTGATTTCTCGGCGAATGTAAGTTGCAAACTCTAGCGGAGACGCCCCCGTTTCGTTCAACAATGTTGTACAGTCAACAAATAATTCATCGCAGCTCACTGCTTCAATGTCCAACGTATATCTGAAATTAAAAAGATATTCTCATGTTGGAAATCACGGCTTTGAACACTATGAACGCCTACAATCTAATAATTAGAGATAATTCAGATTACAGTGAAACCTCTAAGCATCGTTCCCGGATCCATTGTTTTCCTGCTTGTATCATTTATTTTTTCTTATCCCACTCCCATATAATCAATGCTAAATTTTCCTGGATGAATGGTTTTATTTTCCTGATCCCTTGAAAATCGATGGATAGAGGTTTCACTGTAGTTGAAAATTGATTGCAATATCAGACTATTCTGAATACGATAGTCAGAAGAGATTGTGCCCATCCACCACACATGTTCCCGTATTTTGACATGATCGCCTTCCCTAATTTCCTCAGAAACAAACTCAAGTACGTAGTAGTAGTAACTTTGCAGCAGACGAACGTTGACAGAAATAGCTGGATAGGAGCAGCAAGAGGTATTCATCAAAATCATCACGGACAACGGAAAATCAATTTAAAATGCCATACAATTATTACTTGGTCCAAATTTAAATACCAACTGATTTCTCATTGAGTCCTATGATTCGACATTGATTAACGGTATAAATTTCACGAATTGAAGTTAGTCCTACTAATCTCTCTACTGTTCACTCCGTTCTTGAACTGGGTGTCTGGGATTCCATGCTTTTCAAATACAGACTTCAAACTGCTTACCGTGACACTGTGTCGTACAGCTTATAAGACACTTCCTTATATCCCTCGAAGTCATACGGCATCGTCCTGAGATTTGGACACAGTTTTAAAGCTTGTCCGACAAACATCCCATTCTTCAGTCCGGCTTTACGAGCCTCATAGCTGCAAGACGCTATCTCAGCCATTGAGCTTGTCTCATCAATGTCATCTACGCGAGTTGGAATGTGAATATCATGACCTTTCAGGGACTTCTATGAAACAGAAGAATTTTGAACTGCGGCTAGGATTTTGGAGTAGGGACCATTTTGTTTTATGAATAACATTAGTAAATGAAAACAAATTTTGTACCACATTCGAGGACTGCAGAAATTGCACAAAGAACAAAAAACCTTGTGTACCCACTAAATACACACAAATAATTGTTGTTTTTTCCTTTTTTTTTTTGGTTTAAACTAGTTTTCATTTTCAACATTTTTTCCCCAACTCTTCATTCGTTATTAAAAAGTTGGTGATTCCAATGGTATTTACCATTTATAATTGTAATGAATGATAGTACAATGATAGTATTATGGTTAAACTACGACGCATCTATCAGAAAATGCATGTTAAAATCTCTCACAAAGTTGATTTATAGTTTCACATTTCACAAATGAAGCTCACTTCAGAACTGTAAATCAGTTTTGTGTTCAACTTGATTTTATGTTTATGAGATGAAAACAAAAGAGCTGGATTTTCTATTAAATAAACTACCAAGGTCAAGGCTTATAATTCAACAAGATTCAATCTAAAAATAGTTTACGTGGCAAGAAACGTTATTTCCAGTTACGGCTGTGTATACATTACAAATTAAAAACTGAGACTATAAGTCTCTGTTAACAATGTAAAATCATAAGAGAACTTCTGTCATAAATATGCAATCCTTCATGTGATGAGATTTCAATATATTCTTCACGTTTGGAATAAGATACCAATTGGGTGAGAAACAATGTTTCAACTTTTCAAACAATGTAAGTCTACCTAATCAATATTTAGAAGATTATTTTTTAGTAGGTGAAAATTTTCAATTTCATGTTTACACCAACTTCATATTTTGACAGCTAATTATCAATCCAACATTTATATTCAGTACCATCATATGTCAAGACTGGATTTCAAGGAAAAGCAATTATTTGCTCAAACATTTTAGACTTTTATCATGAAGTGTATGTAAACAGCAAGCCTATTTTTCACCAAACTACTAGTTATTATTGGATTTCCAACAATCAAAATCAAGTTATACTTCAGGAATGAATTTTAGTATTGAATTAATTACTGCATTGAATTATAATTTTATCATCACCAACATCTATTTTTGACTATATACACGTATAGGTCTATCTTACACTTCGTTTGTCTTGAAGACGTTGTTTATAACCACTGAACTCAGCCTTGCGGTCAACGCCTGACCTCGGTTTGACGTTTGCGTTGCCAGCCTTGGCGTGCGTCACAGCAACAGGCAGCCCTCTTAGTTCCGGTCGACTTCGTAATCCCACCGAAACGAAGAAGCAGTCCATATCAATATGCATGAAAACCTGTTAAGAAAATATCCACGGTAGTATCACTGATATATAAAAAACAGACTGTTCATCATTTGTAATGAATAAATAACAATGATAATAATCAATAATATAATATGTATGCCTACTGATCTAAGGAGATCAATTTAATTAACTATGGTCAATAATGGTAAGATACTTATCAATTTCTTGGATGAAAATAACATGAAGATATTACTGATACCTACATGAAATGGTCAATCAAGAGTGAAATTGAATTACAGTATTTGCCACAAAATAGAATAGGAAAAACATGATTTTGAATATCAAAAACTATATGAATTGTGATATGAAATTAAATATCAATACAATTAAGGTAATACACAATTATTTGAACAACAATCATTGTTGCGTACAATAATCAACGGGAATGCTGAATCTCTACACCAAGGAAACTCGTTTCATATCCAGCTCGTTTCTATTCTTTGAAAATTGTTTCTATATTATAGAATGGACAGATGGAATCTCGGTTCTAAGGAAAGTCATTTCATTTCCAGCTTGTTTGGGGAAATTTATATATTTGTAAGCAATTAATAAAACTGTACACCATGTAAACTCGTTTCATATCCAACTTGTTTCACTTGAATGTATATATTTTTAATACAATTATTAAAACTGTACACCAAGGAAACTCGTTTCATATCCAGCTCGTTTCTATGAAATAAAATAAATAGATGGAATTTCGGTCCCACGGAAAGTCGTTTCATTTCCAACTCGGTTCACGAAGAGAGCAGCGCCGTCAAGTGATTGGTTGAAATCCGACTACACATGCTAATATATAGTCGTATATATAGTAGTATATATGTATATACAATATAATGAAACATACGTACAGTGGCTTCATTGTTGGGTCTTCTCTATATATCTATCTATCTATTGACCAATGATTTATAATTGTATCGAAACAAATTTAGCCTAAAAAATTCGAGTTTCATCTAATTAGGGATAATTACCAACAATGAAGCCGTTGTGCGTATGTTTCCATTATATTGTGTAGCAACTATATATTAGCACGTGCAGTCAGATTTCAACCAACCACTTGACGGCGCTGCTCTCTTTGTGAACCAAGTTGGAAATAAAATGACTGTCCATAGAACCGAGATTCCATTTATTCGCTTTATAATATAGAAAAGAGTCTCATAGAAACGAGCTGGATATGAAACGAGTTTCCTTGGAGTACAGTTTTATTAATTGTATTAAAATATATACATTCAGGTGAAACGAGTTGGATATGTAACGAGTTTACATGGTGTACAGTTTTATTAATTACTTACAAATACATCAATTTCCCCAAATGAGCTGGAAATGAAACAACTTTCCATAGAACCAAGATTTCATTTATCTATTTTATAATACACAAACGAGAACGAGCTGGATATGAAACGAGTTTACTTGGTGCAGAGATTCAGGTCACCCATTATCAACACAATAAATTAATTGACGACTAGTGATTGACCTGCCCACAAACGTCACAAAACAAAACATCCAATCAAATGGGCTGTATGCTATGTGGGAAAATTGACTTTGCCTATCAGAGTAATCTCTAAATGCCCACACGAAGTATAGATCTAGGTGGCCTGCCGGTAAGCCACGCCTATCGCTAGTGGTCAATTGTGATGTTATCCAATTAAATGTGCATCTCAATATGTACTAACCAACTATTAACTACTGTATGTATGTGCGTATTAACAAAATATTGATAAATTACTCAGTCACTTGTTATAGGCCTACATAATACAGTGGATACATGGTGATATGTAAAATACAAGTGGCCTATTAATACCTAAAGAAAGCAGTTGAGCTACAATTTGATTCTTACCTTACTATCTTTGTCACTTATCGATGTGCTAATATCTTCAATATCATCAATATCATGTAAATCCACATCTCTCTGTTTTTTTGAAGCCACCCAATCTTTTAAACGCTCTCGGCTAACATACGTCTTATCACTTTTTTCACGTAGTTGATTTACATATTGTTTGAATGTTGCACCCATTGTCGAAATGTGATGAAGTCTCGAGTTGTTATAAAACTCGGACAGAAAACCTGCTTCACCTGCTGAACGTACGGCCCACAATGATGGTTTTGACGTCAACGACTTGCCCACTACTTCGGTATTATGAGAATCACTTAGTACCTCATCAAATTTATTACAAGTAGCCATGTTGGGCAGTGGAGTGCAGCTCAAGTCTGAGATTTCACTTTCGCAATTAGAGTTGGATGACAAAATATCAGGTGATAATGGTTGAGTAGGTGATACATCTTGACATGTGATATTGATCTCACATGGATTCTGTTCACAAGATGGTTCTAATGAGGGCTGTAATGTACCTTGACCGATATCATTACATTGTAAGACTCCTGGTTCTAGAGAAGTGCTACTGGGTATCCCAAATTGCAACCTGAATAACAAATAAATGTACCGGTATTTGAAGGTTTACGCAGAAACAGTTATACTTTTAGTCAGAGTGGGAAAAATATAAATTAAAGTAAATATAATCTTGATAAATTGTTACTTGTAATGATATGAAAAATATATGGCTAACATGCAGAATCTTGACTTGATTAATACTAGGCCTAATACAGTATCATATCAGTATCCTAATATCAGGGGTGTATTTCAACTTTAAACTAGGGAACGCGTTATGTGTTTCCGCGTTGAAGAATGAGCTGGAACATATCAACTTATCTTTGGATTGATTATTATATATCATATCCACCTTGAGATCCAAACAATCACGTCACTGCCATCCTATTTCCTAATTGATTTCCATAATAATACAGAAGGCCTTGTTTTATTCGTTTCCAGTTCATTGGTGACACCTGTTGCTTAGATTTAATTGGTATCTTAATAGCTTCAGTGATTACAAAATTAAATTATATTTTTTACATCAAAACGGTTGATCTGATTTGAGTGAGAGTTTGAAATACTGTGTACATCATTATTATAGAACCCTATTGAAATTCCCTGAGAATTTGAATTCTCTAGACGTAAATATTTTTTACGATTTTTTCCTCTGGGGGTTATTCTTATGGAATTTTTGAAAACTTTGAAATGAGTTTTCTCAGAAGTGGTTCAACCGATTACACCTCAAAACTATACAGTATTGAGTTAGATAAGGAAACTTTTGTATGCCAAGTTTCAACTGATTTTGAATTTTTGTTTGACCTGTGGAGCGCGAAAAAAAAGAAAAAAAACAAACAGTAATTTCGAGAATGGTGAAATTGAGTCTTCGCTTCACTTATCCAATCAATTATTTAATAAATCTATATAGTATATAATTATAATACAATATAACGGATATGGCCTACATGGCCGCAACAGAGAACCTAACATCTCTATCATTAGATAAGTAAGTGTATATTTGGGTGAAAGTCAGATAAAGAGGCTCGACTATAAGTCATTGATATACAAAATTGCTTCATTTTGGGTACGTAATAGATAGCTACTTTCTACACGATAATTAATGAAAACAAAATGTTACTCTTCGAAACATGAATAGTCAAAGTACATACCGGTACCCTATTTATTTGCATTGTTGCTATATGATGAAAGCTATATTTTGCACATTTTAATTTGGATAATGAATCACCCACGGGATTTTTTTCTTCATTTTTCCATTTTTAAGATTTGAAATTAAATGCTGATTACATAATCACAAAAATGGTGAAAAATGATAAGATTTTGTTCTGAAGTTATTAGGCCAACTTAAAAATGTGGAAGAATGTACGTAACTTTTTCCATGGCTTTTAGGTTGACCAAACAGTTATTCAAATCAGCAAAGTATTACTCTTTGGATTTCTATTCCATGTCTGTAAAAATATATATTTGATTTTTTTGCAACAAAATAAGCATCTGCTGTTTAGGACAATATTCTAAAAAAAAAGTTTATAAAATAACTCATTTTCTAGAGATAATTTAACCAATTCGATTCACTCGATTCAGCATTCTTAAGCTGTTATGGTCCAAATTGACCAATACACCTAACCCAGCCATATATTATTTATGTTTTGCATTACCGGCATATAATATTTTTCTTTGTGTATTGTGTCATGCATGTGAATTTGTGGTCAAGTTAGGTTTCAAGTGATTTGCGTATTTGGACTGTTATGGGATGGCTCATCGCTCACCTGACAATGATGGTGTATCATATCAAATATATTCCCTGAAGAACGTTGTTAAAATATAAATTATTGATTGAAAATGATATCACATCTTTAGTTATCCAGTTATTAATGTCAAGGGCATACAGTTAAATACAGATTCGTTAATCATACCGTGGTTGTGTTGTAGACTGGTGCGAGTATAAAAGATAAGATCTGAAATCCAACAATTTGCCCGCTTGGACACTCTCAACAATCCACTCTGGCTTCACAACTCGCATGATCTTCAGCTTCTTGATTTTGACATCTGGCAGATTTGTAGCAATAATATGAGTAGTACGGTCACTCATGTAGTGATGAAACATTCCGCCATGAACCATCATGATTCTCTTCAATTCGTCAGCAGATGGAACTACAATAAATTATAATGTCCAAGAGTATACTACAAACAATATCATCCTCCACCAGTATTGTTATGATATTTTCAAGAAACAATTGGGGTTGCGTTTAATGTCAATATTTTAGGACTACGATTTTATATTGAATTGGAGTATTCAATATGCCATAAACTGGAAATTGGAACAATGATCAATACCAGCTGAAACACTGTGAATAACTAAAATACACTGCTGCCAGGATTCTGCATATTGTATTGTATGCGAGAAACTCCGACTTTATATTTACTCAGTTGAATGAAACACACAGAGCAGTGAACGTTCATTCTGTTTCTTCACGGTAATTGTGATGGTTTGTGATGAATATTGAAAATCTGTATATATTTCCAAACTATGATGTAATCATTTTGATAACGTTTGAATTTCTTTTTAACAAACAGCGAACCTATTTGCAATGCTTCTTACCAGTATAGCCATTAATAAATATGGCAATGCCATGAAAGATCCCTGTATTTTGCTCTGAAGCACTTTCTTTTGTAGCTGACTCCTTGAATTGCTGTCTAAGTTTAGCTTTCTTTGCTTCCATATAGCCTCCGTAAAATAAAACAATAGTGTATCATTTTTTTAAATCAATTAAAATCAGGGAAATCACAGAGAATTAAAACAACATTAAGATGGGAAAAATTATTGAGATGAAAAAAATGAAAAGAAACACGTCAGAATCAAAAGAATCTAGTGAAATCAGATCCACTAAATAGTAAAAAAAATGGAATGAAGAAAATCATTGGAATAACATGGAATGAAAAAGAATCTTGTGCAATAAAAAAATTCACCGGATTGAAAAAAAATCAACGGAATCACAGGGAATAGAAAAAAGTTACATGGAAACAAGGAGAATGAGTTGAATAAAAGAAAATCGACTGAAGAAAAAAAATCGACGGAATAGAAAAATATTAACGGACTTTAAAAAACCAACGGAATCAAATAATGTCATTGGAATTGGAAAAAAAAACGAGAATCACGTGGAGTCAGAAAAATCACGTGGAATCTGAAAAATCAACTGAATCAAAAGAAATAAAATTGAATCAGAAGAGTAATAATTACAGTGTGTCTATTTCCCCGATCCCCGATTATCGTGGACCCTAGCTCCTAAAGACTATTTCCACAATTTTATCGTGGACCCTAGCTCCTAAAGACTATTTCCACGATTTTTTCAGTAACCGTGGATTCAGCCATGTTGTCAATTTTACGATCGTGTGCGCGAGCTTTTCGATAATCGTGGAAATAGGAATTAGCTTCTTGGGTCCACGGTGATCGTGGACGCAAGGCACGATGTTGCCAAATTCACGATCGTGTGCACGAGCTTTTCGATAATCGTGGAAATAGGAATTGGCTTCTTGCGTCCACGATTTAGATCGTGGAAATAGTTCTAGGTGACGAGCGTCCACGACGATCGTGGGCGCAAGCCACGATGTTGCCAAATTTACGATCGTGTGCACGAGCTTTTCGATAATCATGGAAATAGAAATTGGCTTCTTGCGTCCACGATTTAGATCGTGGAAATAGTCCTGGTTGACTAGCGTCCACGACGATTGTGGAAGTAAGCCACGATAATCGTGGAAATAGGAGCACCCTAATAATTAATCTGACCACAAAGAGAAAATAAAAAACACCATATGCCTAATCAAGCAGAATTGAAGGAAATCAAGTGGAAATTTAAAACATTTTTTGGAATCAAAACAAAATCACTGAAATTAAAAATCAAAGGAATCAAGTGAAATTATCATAGATTTTTTCTTTTAAATAACATCAAAACTTGATACAAAATCATTAATCCCCAATTAATTAAGGCAATGGATGAAAGATAGGATCTATACCCTAAAGAATAATAAAAAATAAGATAACTCATCTACAAACAATAATCTGAAGGTAATAATGCCAGGGTTATAAAACAATGATAAAACGTTCACAGTGGGGTTGAGAAAATCTTGATGTATATGTCTACATTTATACGGTTTTATTTATACCAGTCTGTTTTGGGGTCACGTTGCGTAGTGGTACATGATCGTTAGGGTCAGTATGGCAGGGCATGAACCCTAAAATTACAATCTAGTTGTCCATTCAACACAAAACCTCATCCTACCTAAATCACTAAAAAACCTAAAAACCTATAGAAGGAACATCAAATTAACATGTCTTTAAATAGATCGGTTACACATACCGGTAGGCCTATGACATATTCACCAGATGATCTAAATAAATGGAATTGACCTAACCTAAACAGTTTAACCTTAGCTTATAAATTGTAGAACGATAATGCGTGTAGGCCCTAGGTCTATATGGGCAGGATTCACCGTTCTCATACCATGAGAACTCATGTCAATCTACTCAAGTCAATAATGGACAAGTGGTTACTTTCGACCCAATTTGCACTTGACTTAAAATAATATTGGAGGCCTAGACTAGGTCTAACCATTGATTTTATAAATTCAATGGCCCAAAAGGCTCAAGAGAACACTATACACTTAATGCCAAGGCTTAACTTTTGAGGTTATGTCTTTCAAATGTCAAATTTTTACCAATAAGCATTTATAGGCTTAGTTCTCAAAATACGCTTCTATATGTTATAAAATGAATAGAAAATTACCCAGATCTCGAAGCCATTGTCAATGAACCCTTTGGTTGGTTTTCGTTTCATTTCTCAAAATAATTTATGACGTACTTTCTCTTTCATGTTTCAAAACAACAAGAAAAGTTCTTCGTGTAACGAGTGACAGCACGAAGAGCGCCAAATTTCCACCAATCAGAGCTCAACAAAAATGATTCTCGTATAGTGATTGGAGACTGAACATCGTGCAAAGGGAAATGTGTTTAGAGTGGGCTGTGCTTTTCCACAACCGACGACGGTTGACGTGCGATTGTGTGCATTTAATCTGATTGAGGTGTAATTATAATTTATATACAAGTGGTCGGTAGTACCAATAATGGATATTCATTTAGTGTTTCAAATGATTAGTCCATTGAGATAACATTATGGCAGACAAGAAAAAGGTTGAAGCTGGCAGGGAAAAGGTGAGGGACTAGGCCTAACCTATGCTAGGCGTTATTCTAAATATAGGAACTTGGGAACACTTGACCTTATCACTCGAGTCCCACGTCTGGCTGTTGAATGAAAACATATTGCTCTACCCTAATCACTATGGATGTACGTCTATTCTCACTTCTTCATACTCTTTAGTTGAGTTTTCTGGATTATGAATACTGAATAAAATAGGCCAAGGCACAAGCCTAGCAGTCTTGGCACTGAGTAGGCCTAGCCTAGGCTAGGGCCCACCATTAAGTAGGCCTATACTTAATGGCCCTACATAAATTCTACTTTATGAGGGTGGGCCTATCTATGGAACTCAATGTCTGGGCCTATGGTCTTTGCACTCAACCAAGGCAGTAGGCCTACACCTCTTCTCTCTTCTTCAAGCTACCGGTAGTCGTTTTTTGTTCTCACATACCAATTTCGTGAATTACGTCTCACCGCGTACTCACTTAACACTTCGGTGCATTTAATGGGGAACCTACGAGCCTAATATTTTCAATACCGGTAGGCCTATCATTTCAGTATATTAGTGCCTAGGCCTATATGTAAACTATCGTAGACTTTCCATTGGAAAGTTTTGTAATGAAACTGCTTCATAGTTCATACCATTCAGAGAAGTAGGCGTATTATCTAATTACTGTCAATCCTTAATGAACATTCACATTAGGTTGTAGGCCCTAGGCCTTAATATGTTATTTGTAGGCGTATGGAATGATTCGTGGTGATCTATGGCGCGTTGATGGTTGAGCTGGAACATACCGGTATTAACCTATCTCGTTGGATTAGTTATTATATATATCCACCTTGAGATCCAAACAATTACCAGTGCGTCACTGCCATCCCATTTCCTAATTAATTTCTATGATAATAAAGAAGGCTTAATGTTTCAATCGTTTACTGGTACAATTAATTGGTGACACCCGTTGCTTGGGTTTAATTGGTATCTTAATAGCTTTTAGTGATTTACAAAAATTACATTATATATTTTTTTACATAAAAACGGCTGATCCGATTTGAGTCAAAGTTCGGAATAATGTGTAGGCCCATCATTATTATATTGAAATTCCCTGAGAATTTGAATTCTTTCGGATGAAATATTTTCAACAAATTTTTTCCTATGGGTTATTCTTCCGAGATTTTTGAGAAGTTTGAAATTTTGAGTTTTCTCAGAAGTGGTTTAACCGATTGCGCCTCAAAACTATAAATACAGTATTGAATTAGATAAGGACACAATTGTGTACGCCAAGTTTCAAGTGATTTTGAATTTTTGTTTGACTTGTGGAGCGCGAAAAGAAAAAAAAGCACTTTTTTGAGTACATGGTGAAATTGAGTCTTTGCTTCGCTCATCCAATTACTATGCAGGCCTACAGCTTTGGGTCTAATATCTTTTTTCAACTTTAATTAACTCGAATTTCAATTCTAGCGTAGATTTAGCCATGACGAATCTTATATTGGTACTTTGTTTTGATCGAATGGAGAATAAATGAATAAAAATACTGTAGATGAAAATATTTTTACGCCTAGGTGACATTGTTGCTAGAATGTGGATCCAAGTAGGCCTATAACTAACTTGGGTTCAGACATCGTTAGTCCGTTGATGGAAAGCTACATATCTGAACGGGGGAGTGGGGCGTGAATCTTTACTTACTTGAGGCCTACTTAAATCCTGTTTAATTCTTAGCTTGCTGCATATGTGAAGAAGAAAAATGCCTCTCCTCCAAAAAAAGAGAAAAGGAGTAAAAAAGAGACTCTTCAACACGAATTGAGAGCTTCAAGCAGTTCCTCAGCAGTCCTAGACAGCGAGGTGTTGGGCATAACCATTCAGTCAAGTGATTCATTGGGCTCAATAAATGATAGAGATACAGAAAGGTTATCAATTCGGATAAAAGAACTTGAAGAAATCCTTGCAGGTAGGTGTACAAAAATTGGAAAAAGTAATCACATGTCCAGGCTCAGCTGTTGATTACTGCACACAATGAATCAGCATTTTTTATTCTTAAATTGTATATTTTCAACTTCATTTTCACAATCAGGTAAGGATACGGCATTGGCAGCTTTAAGAGAAGAGCTCAACACCTCTCGGGACATGTCGGCTGATGTTTCGACTGGAATGCTCTCCTTTGGCTTGGAAACTGACTACAAGACCCATCTGGAGCGATATCAAACGAGGGTATAGTACAGCTAAATTGTTAATTTGTTTCTATGGAGAGTGTAGGTGTTTATTGCGATAGTTGCAGCCCACTGCTCTAGACCCAACATCATACGTTGAGGAGGAAAAACAGTTCTGATTATAAATGAATTAGTAAGACTGAGTAATGCCATTAAGGAGACCAGTGCATAAAAAAACAATGATATAGATCTAACTGGCCGACTGGTAAAGCCACACTGATTTCGAGTCGTCAGTTACATGCAAATGCTTATGGTACATGATTTTTGAGAACAGAACTTGATCAAGTTTATTGTTGTTTGGGGAGTTATACTAATCAATGATTACTGATCAAGCTGTTGAATCAAGTTCTAAATTTTATCAGATCTAGTTCCACAAAAAATTTGCCAGTTATGGTCTTGATGCTGTTTTATGGATTTAATTCTAACATATCATCCTTCCCTGCAGTTAGTAATAACTAATCAAGAAACTTTCTGGTAGTTGGCTAAAATGCCATGTTTTTCATATTTTAAATATTATTTGAGTCTACCGTCAGGGTTTTCTGCGAAGTGCTAATCAACCTAAATGGGCTGTATTTCTCTAGCTCTCCCATTACCCTCCATTATCAAGAACTGATATTGGGTAGTTGAATCCAATTTCTGAAATGTCAAGACCTAATTGATTGATTGAAATTAACGGACAAAGGTGTAATTAATTGAAGCGCATTTGCGCTGTTTGCATTGCAAGTGCATTTACATACAGATGTTACATGTACGCTAGCTTGGGCCTTTAGTTTCTTGCATTACAGCTCATAAAACAGATCTGAAGAGAAGTGACAATTTTTTTTTTATTAGTTCAGGTCTTCAACCTGTGTAAGCATTTCTCTAGAGTCTAGGCCTATAGTTCTTATATGTAGGTAGTATGCTGAATGTACCGTATGTGTAATGTGAACACATATGTAGTATTTAAAGTTTCCTATTGAAAGAAGTGCTCGTAATTTTGATATTGATATGTTTGAAAGTTTGTTGAACTATGTTGATTTGGCGTGTCATACTTTCAGCTTGAAGAGTTTGAGGCTGCCGTATTGCAACGCGATGACCTGATTCGACAGTTGTCTCAGGGTCTACAAGCTGCAAACAAAACGTATGCCAGCAAAGAAGAGCAGACAGCTCAGGGAATTGCATTGCTAGAGCGTCAGCTACATGCCGCTACACAGATGGTCCAGGGGTACTCCTGGGATACGGGAATCAATCCGCATGAGTATCTTACCATGCAAAACAAGGTAAATCATGCCAAATTAATTGGTCAGTCGTATTCAACTAAGTCTATTCGTGTGTAGCAGTAGGCCTACTGTGATTTTATTCTTCAAAGTGTAGACATTTCATTGCATAGTTTTGAATGTAGTCAATTGTTTTCCAGATGTTGGCATTAGAAGATGATTTAAATAAAAATAAATCTATCATCAATGAGCTCAATATTGCTGTCAAGTCCAAAGATCAGGAGGTGACAATTTTGAAGGATGCTACTACCAAGAACAAACTCACTATTGATGAACTCAATGAGTTAGTACTGGCCAAGGATCAGGAGTTGAACCAGAAAGCTCAAGAACTAACTCAACACAAAGCCCAAGCAGCTAAAGAGGTGAGTGTGGCTATTTTTCTAGTTTATTTTGGGCTAGAAGTACAGTGAAATCTCGATGCATCGTTCCCACATCCATCGTTTTCCAACTCCTGTCGTTTATTTTGCTTTACCACAAGTACCAATGACAATTGTACTGTTTGAGCAACTTGAATGGTGAATTGAATGGTGATCGTCATCATGGGTAAAGGCCTACTCGTGTTGTTATTTTGGTAATCAATCAGTGGATTAAGGCTAACTGGCCAAATGTAATAATGGGCCTAATTGTAGTTGAATTGTTCTCTGAGGCCCTATTTATATATGGCCTATATAAGGGTTCAAGATTGTATCTGCAAATTACTAGGTGGTGGCTACAAGTTTAATTGTGTGTAGCCTTCATGGTAACAGAACAGCTATATTGGGGTAACAGAACATTAGACTTGGTTTGGTCTTTCAACATTGACAAAATATTTTTTTTTGCTGAGCGTAACGTTCTTTGATGTACCTAGCGTTTAGTAATTGGAAGCGTCGATAATATTTGTTGTTCCTTTTCATTTAGGTGCAGGTTCTTATGCGTGACGTGGAAGAGTTGAGCCAGCGTTGTGCGCTGTCGACGAGTAACATCTCGCTGGACGAGACAGCTCTGCGCTGTCAGCTGGAGGAAGACTTTGGATTGCAGCTTGCGCAGATTAAAGAGGAGCTGAGGTGAGTTACAAACAATATTAATGATAGCACTGCTCCTCTTATTTGAAGAGGGTGTACCATTACTCGGTTATAAAGACTGAGTAAAACCGTTCGAAAATCAAAAATATTGCCGAGTAGACTAGGCCTAGGCTTATAAGTTATAAATTGATTTTTATACTTCTTTTTATATAGGGCCATCAATTTGGAATTCTTAATAACCAGTAAGATGTGCGAACCTGTTTTTTTTTAATCGAACTCAAACTTGTTTCTAAAAATCTTGCAAACTTTTAACTTTTTTTCGAACCTTATAATTCAAAAATATACGTACAGATAAAAATGAGTTGTTCAGGTACTAGAAATAATGGAAAAATATACCGTACGCCTGTATTTAGACCTGACCCACTTTTTTATTGTTCAACATTTTTAGGATTTAGGCTTTTTTAAGTGATGGTTAGGGTTAGCTAGGGTATGATTTGTTTCGAATATACAACAGTCAAGTAATTTTATAGTTCAAACCTCACCCTAAATCTAATCATCATATATAATCATCTGATAATCACTACTGTCTTACATACCTCAAAAATACCACGTTACACATAGGGCATATTCACCAAATAACATTTGGAATACAGTTTGTGTGTCTATTTATTTTAATTTGAAGCGTTTATAGTTTATACTGTACTGAATAGAAAATGGTAAATACTAATGCCATCATGTTCACACTTCACAGAATGAATAATTGAGAAACACTGGAATTCAATTTTGAGCCTGACCCCAAAGTGACAGGCCTACCCTAACCAGTGACAAAATATAATGACCAACATACTGGCTAACCCACTCTCGTCTTCTTTATTACTTAGCACCTTCAACACATCTGCAGTAGCTCTTCTCTCACTTATGGCTAATATTTAAAACCTAATAATGGCAAACACACAGTCAAACACAATTTGCCTGCTATTTTATACAATTGACAGATGGCCACATCCTTTGAACTTTGTAGTTTCTTTCAATAGGTGTGAGATTCTAAGCAGGCGCGCGTGAAATTTAAAAAATGCGGGAAAGTTCGACAAAGTTTCAATCCAAACATCTAGGCCTATATTTTGAATTTGAACTACTGTAGTAGCATCAAAGGTTTGAGTCCGTTTTCGAACTGTTCGCACAACCCTAATAACCAGTAATTAGATGATGAATGTAAATTAGGCTTGAATAGTGTTACCTGGAATGCTATTGTAAACAATAAAATATAGCCTTGGATCATGTGTTTTCTTAAGTGATTGTTGATTGCCCTAGGTCTAAATAACACTCAATCTAAAAATATCAACATTAGGACATTCCAAAGATGAGCATTCATTTTGAATTGATTCTTGCAAATGTGGAATCAAAGTTATCTCTAGTTAGTAGGCCCAGTTTGCTACAGTTCAGTTCAAATGTTTACTTTCTTGTCCAGGATTCAACTCAACAATGAATACACTGCCGAACTAGATTCATACAAAGAACAGCTACAGTCTTCCTACCTCAAGTGTCTTCAAGCTACAGCTGTAGAGGACAAACTAACCACTGAACTTGCTTCATACGAAGTAGAGTTGATGTTACAGAAAGAACAATCGGAAAAATTGAAGAGTGAACTCGAAGCTCTCTCCCAAGAACTAGTTAATTCGAAACAAGCGTATCTGGTTGAATTGTCGTCAAATAAACAGAAGAACGAAGATTTTAATAAAGACACCAAACAGGCATCTACTTTGCGCGCACAAGTCGAAACATTAAAGAATAATTTAATACTAGCTAAAGAGAATGCGGCAAAAGAACTGAGACAGTGTCAGCAGTCTCACATCAAAGAGTTAGATTTGATTAAAGCACAGAATGCGACATTGGAGATGGAATTGGATAATCTAACTAGGAACGAAGGTAATTGCGCTGCCGAGCTGAATGCATGTAAAGAAGCTTTCATTGCACAGTTCGGAGTTAATAAACATACGGCAGAAATGGAAGTGGTAGCTCTAAAGCAGCAGGTGCATGCTCTGACAGTACAGCTCAAAGAATCTATAACATTAAATTCTGTGTCAGATCTCGGTTCTCAACAAGATATATTAGAGAAAGAGTTGAAAGAGATTCATGATGCCAAAGTTGACTCTCTTAACGAGATAATTGAGAATCTTAGTCATCAGGTTAAAGAAGCATTGACCGCTCAAGAAACGTTAACAGCGGAGAATATGGGCTATATGTCGCAGATCGAAACGTACAAGGAGTGGTTGAAGGAGCGAACAAAGGTCGAAGAAGGTCACGGAAAAGACGTAGTAGAACTGCAGAAAGAGCTGAATAGTTGCAAACACCAAGTTGAAGAGGTTGAGGAAAAACATTCCTTAAGTATATTATCGTTAAACGAGGTCCACAGTGAAGAAATCAAAAAGCTAAATGAACAAATTTCAACAATTTCTAAAAATAAAGAAGAGTATGCAAGCGAGTTGGTTTTGCTGAGGGATGAAGTTCATTCATTGAAGAAGAATATCGACGAAGTTGTCAATGTCCGTGAAAACATTGCCATTGAACTCGAAGCTTCTAGAACTGCAGTGGATAATTTTAAACTCCAGTTAGCGGATACTTCCGCATCAAGTGAAAAGTTACAAACTGCAAATGTCTTGTTACTGAAACGGGTAGAAGATTATGAAAGCGAATTAATGGTATTTAAAGAACGATTAGAAAAGACCAACGTGGAACATCAGATTGAGATGGCTGAACTTCAAGATATCTGCAAGAGGGATGTGAACCAAGTTCGCAGTGAACGCAAGATTGAGTTGGATAGTCTAAATCAGCAGGTACAAGAATTGAACAAAGATCTGGCCAAGGGATCATTAGATGAAGAGATCAGCGTTGAACATAAGATACTTGACGACTCCATTTCAGTCCTGAGAGAGGAAATTAATACCCTGAAAAAGTGGATTCACTGTCGAGAAGAAAGTTATGGTTCACTTAATTCTCAGTTGCTGGATACTGTGGTTAAATTGGAGTCAATGCAAGCAATGCTTCGTGGTAAAGAAGAGTTGGAAATATCAATGCAAGAACGCGACGGAGAGTTGAGTCAAGCCAACATGTCGTTGAAAGATATTGAAACGTTACTTGAAAAGCGAATAAGAGAATTAGAAACATTGTTACTGGAAGCAACAAATGAGACATATGCTTTGAAAGAGGGAAAACTTCAGTTGGAAAGACATTTACAACATTCTGAGGCATTATTGATTGGAGCTGATAAGGATGTGCAGTTGGTTAGAGAAAAGCTACAGGAAACTGAAGCTAAATTGTTATTAGCAGAGACACTTAGTACTTCAAGTGATGACGTTCTTCCATTGAAAACTCGTATTGAAGAACTAGAAGGTTTACTTCGACAAGTTAATGTTGAAGCTATGAAGGCTGAACGTGACAGCATGATTGCACAAGTTGTGAAATCTAAAGATGATATAGTGGCATCATTACGAAAACGTATTGAAGAGTTACAAGCTTCTCTTCGTGAGGTTAATGTTGATTCCCAATCAATGAAAGCCGAGAGTGATCGAATGACTGCCCAGGTTGCTAAAGCCAGGGAACTGCTACGAAGATCGAAGACCGAACGAGACGAGTTGTGTAAACGTCACGATGGTGAGATGGAGCAATTAAAACGGCAGCTGCAAGTGCAAGGAAGTGGAAGAAAGACTGATAATTTAGAGCATTTAGTAGCAAAGTTGGACCATTTTGAAAAGGAACATGAAGAATTGGTATCAAAGTGCAGCGTTTACGAGGAGGAAGTGCAACAGCTTCGTGCACAACTGGCAAACAGTGAGTCTAGTCTAGAGGATATGAGACAAGAAATATGTAACAATAAGGCTCCTGTTATTGAGCATGTGCGACAGGAGAGGCGAGAAACTGTTTCTAGTAACCAATTATCAATGATGGGTCTCAGCTTTATGGGGAATACCTTCTTCAACGAGAACAACAACAGTGCTTTTATGAACATGTCCGAGTACCTGGAAGTGGCAGGTGTTAATTCAAACCATGCGGTTTTGTTGATTGAAAATTGTAATCAGCTGGAGAGCGTAAGACACGAACTAGAAACTAACGTTGAGCATTTGCAAGCAAAGTTGAGGGAAAAGGAATTGGGAGAAGAATTATACAAAGAAGAGATTGCTGTAGCTGCGCAACGCTATAAAGAATTAGAAAATAGTGTAACAGAGTTGAAACAAAGTCTTAATGTAGCAGAAAGGAATATTGTATCACAAAGTGATTTGGAAAATAAATTGATAGAAATGGAAACAATGTTGAAAATGGCTGCAAATGTTCAAGACAACCTGCGCAGTGAACTCCTCAATAAGCAAATGATTTACGAGGATAAAATCCAACAGACCTTACGAGAGCAGCTATCCGAGAGCGTTGTCGGCGGTAGAAATGTGGAAGAAATCATTTGTGAGCTTGGAGGAAAAGCCAAAGAGGTTGTAGTATTGTCAGAAAAACTGAGATTGATGGCTGAAACTGAAGACACTCTCAACGCTAGAATAATGGCACTAGAAGAAGGTAAGCTTTCACATGTCTTATTGACGTTATATTGTTTCATCTTTTATCCGTAGTTGTGTAGAATATATTATCATATAATACTATCACAGGTAACCAGCGTTACGCTAATCAAGTAGTACAATGCATCTCGGAGACGGGCAGAGTTCAAGAGCAGCTCGAGGTTGCCTGGCAAAGTCATCGGTGTGCCCTGGATGACCTTAGCAAGGCCCGACGAGAGCTGGCTTTGAGTCGCCTTAGCAATGAGCACTTGGAGAAGAGTCAGGCACGACTGAACGAGACTACAAACACAAGCATCCTGGATGATGCCAAGGTATGCCAATGAAATAATTCAATGATGTTGTTTGTGTAGAGGTTTATGTATGTAGAGGTATGAGGATATCCTTTTTGATCCTGAATTTTTCTGAACTGTAATTTAATAATGCAATGTAGGTCTATTGTAATTGAATAGGCCTATGCGACCTACAATTTTAAATGTAGGTCTATTGAATAATTGAAATCAATAGAATAAATATCTTCTTGGGGTGTTAAAATAAGCACACTGTTGGTGTCACCCCCCCCCCCCCCCCCAAGAGAAAAAAATATCCTTTTTAAATTCAAGTTTGCAAAATTTCTGTCAAAAATACTGAACTAACAGATATTGCATCACATAGATTAGTGTTGTATTTTATTTTGAAGCTTTTAAATTAATGATCATTATTCATTAGTTACAATTCAAGATCTGAACCCAGATTATGACCAGATTAAGGCGTTGTCTTACTGAGCTGCAGGTGGCTCATGATGTTTTCACTTCCTATCGATTTTTGTATTCACTGTTTCGTGTTTTTGTCTTGAAGATGGCTCTGCTGCAGTCAGCTGTTATTCCTCCCGTCCCCATACTTACCACCCCCATCGACGCTAGCCGGTCGGGCGAGACATGTGACCAAGAATCTTTGATTGATTCGAGTGTCAGTGACTTGCGAGCTAGACTCGAGCACATCCTCAACTCCGGTTCCGACCACAGCAGTACCAGTACCAATCCTACCAACTTGATGGCTGAACTGTCGTTCTATCGGGAACAGCACGCTTCGCTGGCAGAGATACTCGGGAGTACGGGCGTGCTGCAAGAAGCGTTGCATCGACAGAAGACAGAACTGGTGCACAAACTTGAGGTAAGCATGCTGGTTCAATAGTTCTAAAGAAGAATCTTGGCCCAAACTCATATTTAAGGAACTTACATGTTACAGTAAACCTTTGTTGTTTCAAACTGTGTTAATTCGAAATTTGTCATAAAACGAAGCAAACTCCGTTCTCAACCCCAGGTATAGGGAATACAACGTTGAATCTTCGATAACTCAGGTAATTCTTAATTGGAACTCTCTATGTCCCTTAATTAATTTTTTATTTGAAAATGAACAATGCAATTTGTTTGAAATGTCGTTATATTGTTAATAAAATATAATGCTGACAAGAATAATCCAAAACTGAATTTATTGAGGTATATGTAATATGTATACTATGTACATATTTGAAAATCACATACCGTATAGCCACAGGCATATGGATACCTAACTTCTGTGTTCAAGTGTTATTGCATTTATTAGTTTTAGGACCAGAACTACAATATTAAGCAATAATGCCATAGTTGGGTATTTTACCAAATTATCATTTTATCACCCTTGGATGTCCATGCTTTTTTCGAGTGTTCATAATTAACTTTGAGTTGATTGACAACCAAATATTCACTAGTCAAGTCTCAAATGGTGGTGATGTTTGCCTGCCAGGAGAAAGCAGTAGTCGAGCGATCGCTTGAGTGTGAGCGCGTCAAGCTGGCCAACACGGAGTTCCGGCTGCGCCTGTTGGAACAGCAGACGATCGAGAAGGACAACCTGTGTGTGGAGCTAAGCCGTCAGAAGAGGCTGATGGAGCAAGATCTGCGCGAGATCGAGGAACGGCTGAGGGAGCAAGAAGACGATCTATTGCAGCAGCGCACAGCTCTAGAAACCGAGATCAGGGAGCGTGATGTTCGTATCAAGCACTGGCAGATGCAGTACAGGACTAAACAGGTAAGAATTTTCTATTTTATTCAATTTAATGATTAATAGTAAGTCTTAAAAATGTCTAGGCCTATATTAGCAATCTGTCTAAGATTTTGACACATAGGCATATCTAGTTAGACATCTGGCATATAATTACATCATGGGAACTAACCTCACATCATTAAGAGTTCAAAAAAGTCGAGTCTCTGAATTGAGTTTTTTAGTTACGTTGTCTATTTTCTCACTGTTTAGGCCTATAGCAGATTTTTTATTTGTTCTGTGTACCTAGACTACCTACTACCTTGTAATCTTACCATCTTTCTATTTACTGAGGCCTATTTATTTTTCCAAAACTTTTTATTTCACAACTTGGTAACTCGAAGGGTAATTATTATTCATGGAAGTAGGTCTTGGGTAGGGTTATTAAATGGAAACTACATTGTGACTTACTATTAATTAGAGTTGCCGTTCGATATGAAAACTCATATCGATTATCGTTTACTTAACATCGATTATTAATCGTATTATATCGATATTATTTCTCCTAATCGATAATCGTATCGAATGTCAAAATATCGTATCGCATAAGAATAATTGTGTTGAGAATTGCGGTCTAAATAGCTGTGTTGATTGATTCATTTACAAGTGGTTGACCTTGGACTACGTGCGGGACTTCGGTCCTAGCAGGGAGGGGTAGAAAGATAATGGGATAGAGGAAGAGGCAGATTCATGACCTGTAATAAAAGTACACGTTACAATATACATTTGTAATTCGTCCATATTGTACGGAATAAAAGCAGAGTTTTTTTTTTCGAAATTTCGATCCAAAAAGTCAACCTCAGCTGAAATGCGAATCTCGGCCTATAATCGGTCTAAAATACGTTTTTTCTCATTTAAATTGGGCGTACTACACCCGCACACTCATAACAAAGGAATCAACTTGAAACCGCGAGATATTCCACTAAAAACACGTTTAATAAATGTTTTATCATGAAGAAGCATGATTTTCCCAATTTCTAATATTTTCATTTGACGCGCAGTAATAAACATAATAAGCACGTTGAGCTGTTAGCTGCATGATGTGTGTCATCTACTGTGTGTGGTCTAACGTCATCTGATCTTGAGTTGAGGTATTGAGGAGCACTCGTAGACTACTACGCAGCGTGAAAAACGTCTCCGACTCGAGACGGCCGAGCGCCAATTGACCGCGCCGTAGTCTATATTCTCGTCTATTATTGCGCATACCAACTCTGACGTCAATGCAAACAGCGTTTCTCATTGGCTTTCGAGTGCCCAATAGAAACCAAGAACTTTCGCGCCACATGCACTGATTGGAGCAATTACGTAATGGGAAAAAATTAGTTTGAAAAGGAAATAATGTTCATTTCGATGATTGAAAATAATCATATTGACATCGTATCGCTGAAATTCAATCGATTATCGTATCGTTTGAAAATATATCGATATATCGATTATTGTTGGCAACCCTACTATTAATAAACGACAAAACACAAATATTTTTAACTATTTGCTTGGGAAATGATAGACAGTCTTTTTGTATTTGTATTTTCGTGTTATTTCTTAACCTATAAGCCTAAATTATTTTTAGTTCATTGCAATAGTTGTAATCTTGATTCTAAACATTCTATAGAAGGTTTGCGACTCGTAAAAATAATTACCGTACTCAAGATTCGTCACTCATAAAAACTCTTGTTTTGATATATAATTCAACGAATGCCGAGATTAAGCGTAATCCGTATTTCTTCAGCTGGAGCTGTCCCATCGCGAAACCTCTCCCCAGCTGGCCACCGTCCCGCCTGCGCCAGGCTCACCCGACCGCCGCCTGGACGAGGTTCGACGCGACCTTGACATGGCGCACCAGCAGGCCACGCGCCGCCTCAAGACTCACCTGCACGAGGTGTTCTCGGTACGAGAGACCCAGCTGTCGGCGCAGCTCAGCCAACAGCTAGTCAGCGCTCAAGAGCAGCACACGATTCAGGTAAACGCCAGTGACGAGAGTGAGTGACGACTATTAACTCTTTTAAGATGCTAATCCAACCTATAACGCAACCCATGTTACTGAAAATTATGTTTAAAATGGATCATGCTATATATTTTATAACTATCCCAAGAATATGATCCAACCTATATTTATCATTTATCATTGTCTTCAGCTTATCCCAACAATAATTCCCGATGAAAAAAATGTACGGTGAACAAGGCGTAATCATAAAATTTCTATGCTGAGGGTATTTCACTTAACTATAACTACTTTAATAACTTTGTATCTAGGCCCTACTCGTTGTGTGTGCTGAACTATTTTCAAAATAATGTGTAACGTGTAATGTGTTACACGTATTAGCATGTTTATTACAATGAAAATATATAGACCTGACTAAACAAAAAATAGGAAGGGTGTTTTAGTGTGGGGTTCTACGGTATTTTGAATTTTATTTTTTCTCTGACCAAGGTTATGAAATTCAAGTAGGCCTAACGCAAGTTATTTCTGGAATTGTAGCTCTCACCACTCACAGTCTACCTATTTCCCATCGCAGAAACGTTGTCAGATAGTAATGAACCCAACTAATAATCTTGTCGCCCTCTTTGGTTGATCATTTGTTTCATATCGCTCTGCATATTGCTCAAACCATCTCGGATTACCGGTAAAATCTTCGTATATCTTTCCTAAAAACCCATGCAAGTATGTTCTGTTTCGTACAGAGTAATCCTGATTGTTTAGTTGGACCAAAATCTACCGTAGAATAGATTAGTTGATAAATCGATCAATTTGTGCCAACGATAAGTGTCCTATCAACTGTAGTCGTAACCTTAGTGTCGTTTTCATAATTATTGTAGTATTTTCGGAGACTTACTGCCAAAGAACTTGCCTCTCAAAAGTAATATTGTCTTCGTACCCAGTTTGTATATATTTTTTTAATTGTGATATAGGTAAATACATTCCGTTTTGTGCAGGCAGAGATTTTTTGATTGTTGAATTGGACCAAAATCCACTGTAACATGAATTAATTGGTGGATAGAATAATTTACCTGCTAAGCATTAGTGTTTAGTGTCCAATTATTTTCATAATTTTTGTCTCATCAGAGACTCACTGCCAAAGAACTTGCCTATATAGGGTAATATTGTCTTTGTATTTTTTTTTCAAATTTAGGCCTAATATAGGCATAGGCCTACCGTCAACTTTTAAATTGAGATTTTAGATTTAGCGTGTTATAATCCAGTTCCAAGTTTGGGGATATTATGTAACTTTCAATGCACAATACAGTAATTGTAGTAAGATACTTGTGATAGATTGAGATTTATCAATCGCGACTGAATATCTCTCAGTGTTAGTCATTTGCTTGTTTTATGAACCAAAGCTCATGAATTACCATTGTACATGGTGCCGGGTACCGTTCAAAGAGAAAAAAAATACGTTGACAAATTCCATCGATATGTAATATGTATTCAATTTCTAGTTCTTCCAATTGACATGTCTCATGATTTATGGCTCATCTTACGAGTTGACATGTCTTAGACTATAACTTGTTCAAGTTGTCTTCAATGTTCCTTATTAGATTTTACATAGACCTACTATAGGCTTGAGCACAAATATAGGGCTTTAATGATATGAGCCTACTGTAGCGCCTGGGCCTACTAGGTTGAGCTACTAGCTCTATAAGACTAGAACCGTGATAGAATAATGTGCATTAATATTCCCTAATACAGCTTGATACTAATATTCCCTAATACAGCTTGATACTAAAAATGGCAATACAGTGGAACCTCTTGTACGTTTTTTATGGTACCAGGCAGAAAAAACTTACCCAAGTGAAAAACTTACTTGAGAAACTAGGTATTTAACATGTGGGAGCTTCTAGATGGTATAAAAAAATGAAAAATACCAAGTTGAAAAATGTACTAAAGAGAAACTTACTGAAGAGGTTCTACTGTACAATGTAATAACAAGTCTCTTTTAGTTGCCAATAGTTTAACATATTTCATAACCCAGGTCATAATCATAGGACTAGGACCTATTACAAACAATAATAGAGATAGGCCCCTACACAAAATTGAACAAGTATCTTATTAACCAAACATTAATCAATCAAGGTCCTAGTCTGTTGGAGCTAGGACATTATTTCAAGTGGTTGGTGAGGTAAGGGTCCTGAGAATATATTGGATCCTGAGAATATATATTCAAGCTAGTTTATTGCCAGTAATTTATAGACCTCGTGCCTTTTTTGTATTTGTAATTTTGTACACATGTTACAACATTGTACTCCAGCTTGAATTGAGTAATGATTGTAGGTTAGAAATATGAAATATGAAATACTAAGGTACCATTCCATTTCAATATTTATCAGAATGAAGACCAAGTAGATGAATTGTAGACCTATTTGTTATGTCTTGGCTCTAAACCTTCTACTGTATTATTCAACTTGACAGCGAATATGTTTGTAATCAACTATTTGTGTAGCAAATACATAGCGGTAATCTAGTTTTTGTGTGATTGTGTTTGCTGTAGCACCTGTTCCAGAAGTATGAGTTCCTCTGAATGATGAGTAAAATATAATCAAATGTGAATACGTTTGTTCCTAGTAGTGAAATGTAGCCAGTAGCCCAATATTATTATTAGTTGCACTTGCGATCATATAAAACGGTTTGATCCAAAATTAAAATAAAAATAAAATCTATGCTCATTTAACTGATATTCTCCATAGACTATGCGTGAATTGCAAATGAACATTATCTTCTAGTTTTAGTGCGTATAATACAGTACCGGTATCGATATCTTTTCTTCAGAATGCATTTTATTGTAGTTTGATCAACCACTTTATATTATCGTAACCGTACTGGTAGTGTAGCTAACTAGCTACATTAGTAGCTGGGTCTTTTTGAAGTGGATTCACATTTTTCAATTTGAAGGTAAATACAATACCATTAAATGCAGGTACCATACATTTTTTTGTAGACTGCTTTTTTCATTATGTTGCAGTATTTGTAGGACTAACACTCACCTTTCTAGTTTTTCTGCAGTCTTGGTTATCACTCATTATTTCCTTACTTTTTTTGGTAGATATTGTTTAGTATTTCAAGTTTCAACTATTTTACATACAGTCTGCAAATGGTTATGTTACTTATGTATATATGTGTGATGTGTGATGTACAGTCCGTGTCAGAATAGTTATGCCTCATAATCTTGTACTTAGACTATTTAGTAAGTAAAATTCAAAATATAAGTGCAGCTAAGTATCGTAGTCACCAACTCCGATTACTTTTCTTACTTACATTTTTCGTCCAGATATACGTAGTCAATTGACCACTAAAATGTGAAGATATAAGTTCACTTGTTCTCATTGTTGACAGACTAGAGTGTGACTCATTTGGCCCTGGCTTAAATATCAGTGAATTATTTTTACTTTCGCATACGCAATATTATTTTTATGCTTCGAAAATGTTGAATAAAAAGTTGTAATGGATTTTGAGTTTTGCTTTATTTGCTTTTGACTGACCCAGACTGTAGTAACTAAATAACTATCATCTTGTGTAACAGTTGAAAGAGTCGTGTAAAAGAAGTGTGCTTGAAACTTTGACTTGCTTGTTGCTACATCCAATTATTATTATTTTATTTTTCTACGTATTTTGACGACCACGAGGACGATTAATGATTTTCCAAATTAACATTGGTTTCAACAATTGTTGTTGATGTAAATGAAACTTTCTGTGATGCAAAAATTGTCTTCTTGGATACCTCGAAATTTGGATGATTTTTTTCATGATTCTTTTTGACTGTAGACATACAGTCTAATGACTGAGTATCAGGATTGGGTTTTCCAACTTCCTCACCAAACCTGATAATCCAACTATCTCTCATCTTCATGCTGTATGTATGAAGAGATCGCAGTAAATCTCTTCATGCAGGCAGTAGATTGTAGACAAATACCAGTACAATTTATCATTCTTTCTCTCTCATTTCTCCTCTATTTACCAAGTACCGGTAATTTCAATAATCAAGTGTTGAAGTATTGATGTATAAATATATATATATCGAGAGCTCATTATTGAAAATATCTGCGACTCCATGCAAATCTGCCCGCTACCCTACTCTGGATCACGATCCATAGGTCGCATAACCACATGTGGCATTATTTATTAGGTTTTTCAAATAGTTGAAAGTGAATGACTAGTATTTGGTATTTGGTATTGAGATATTTTCAGTTGGCCCCTAGGTCTCGAAAGGTTTACCCAAAAATACTTCAAAAGTTGTGATCACGATTTAAGATAATAGATGAAGATAAAGATAAATGATTAGCATCGTGTAGCTACAACGCCATTGGGTTTGATCAGAGGCATGTCACATGCACACGGTATTTCAATAAGTATGGTTCATTAAGAAAAATTGAACACCCATTTTCTAGCAAAGCTGAATATTTCAACGAAATAGAAAATTCAGCAAGGTATTATCTCATTCCTATTTCATTGTTATTTCAATAGTAAATGTGAGCTAAAAACATAATTATACATACATTCATGTTCAAATACAAAATACCAACAGAGCTCATGAAAACAATCACTCTGCATAATATTTGTAGCAGAACTCATGGCCTCATTGAATATAAAGCCAATAGCGTACACAAACATACACAAAATGGCTCCCATTTGAAATTGAAAGGAATTCAAAGCACTTTTATTGGTTTCTTAGAAGAACTTGGTGCAAGAACTGTTACTCTGCAATAATTATTGGATATAATTTAGGATAAAATATCCAGTATCGATATACAGATACTCTTAATTAGGGCCCGAGCCGTCCCTGCGTATCCTGTGTGCAAGTCTACGGGTGTGATGAACCCCAGCTGTTGGAGATTGAAATTCTGGCAAATTTACTTAAAAGTTTGAATACAGTAGTAGGCTATACTTACCAAGCAATACTCGCTAATCATTCTAATAAAATATCAAATGAATCTATTCCGAATGAATAAAAATATTCTGTTTTGAAGATCTTGAAACTCACATACGGGTGATGGTGAGTCTATTTTATAATCTGTAGTATCCACAAAATCCAATTTGATAAATAAATAATGCTTTAATTTTGTTTTATTAGATTTGGGAGTCGATTTAGTGAAATATCACTTTTTTTGTGACCGACAACTTTTGAACGACATAAGATATAAACATCACGTTCTAATACAGGAAAAACACAGATCTATATTTATAATACAGTACCTTCAAGATGCTATTCAATTTGTATGACATAATTTCCACAGGTGTACAGCTTATTTTATAACTATAGGTCTACCTGTGAAAATGTTGGAATCTATGGTTAGTAATTTTTATTTCAAATGATTCTGAAGG
Source organism: Brachyptera risi (assembly GCA_964007535.1). Lineage (NCBI taxonomy): Eukaryota > Metazoa > Arthropoda > Insecta > Plecoptera > Taeniopterygidae > Brachyptera > Brachyptera risi. The sequence continues at coordinate 26,365,171 of OZ023328.1, forward strand.
TATTGAAGAGATCTGTATTTCTTCTGTATTATCATTTTGATATCTCGTACTGCACAAAAGTTGTCAGTTATCAAACTTATTACCAAAAAAATTGATATTCCGCTAAACCGACTCCCATGCACTCTTGAGCCGTTTTCTCATATAATTCAATTTCAACAAGTTATTAATCACTTATGTTCATTTCCTTATTTTCCTTAATTGTATTAAATAAATAGAAATTATAATACAATTTGAAAGGACCAGTCAAATTAGAATCTCTGAAAATTCTAGGTATGCTAGCTCATATTATGGTTAACTTATGATAGATTGCAACTAACCGAATGCAAAATATGCTTGGCAAGATGAGCGAGATATTTGTATTTCAATACAGTGAAACCTCTATCCGTCGTTTTTCAAGGGACCAGGAAAATAAAACCATCCATCCAGGAAAACTATCCATCCAAGAAAATTTAACATTGATTACATGGGAGTGGGGTTAGAAAAAATGAATGATACATCCAGGAAAACGATAGATCCGGGAACGATGCATAGAGGTTTCACTGTAATGTACAGTACCGGTACTTGAAAGTTACACACATAATGTTTTAACTGACGAGTCTATTTCTGTCACTAATTTATGCAGCTCTAATGTTGATCATTCTGATCATTACGCAGCTCTATTTGTTTTTCAAAGTGAATATTTTCCTTTTTTACAATATTAAACATTTGTTTTCATAAAAAATGACTAGACCAAATTCGTTTCAGTTTGAATAAACTTCAGTACTAGAACAATATCAACATATGTAAAATTTCCATTCTAATCAGAATGAATTGAAAAATTGAAACTTCTTCCAAAGGTATTCTTACAAGGATTTACTATACTGTACTTGACAAAAAAAATCTTGAAAAACATCAAATCAATTTTGAACAAAAATAATAGGGATTCAAGAGACCAATATCCAGAAAGTTTTGATCGATTGGTTTTCAACCTATACGCCGGTCCCAAAAAGCTTTTATTTATTTTTTTAAAATTACTTTTATTTTTCATACGTAGTGATGATATGAAATGGAAGTCTTTGCTTGCCACGCTCATCCAATTAATCAAAACTCTTTGAAATAACACTTCCAAGTAAGTTAGACTACAGCATATACATTATGTACAAGTATTATATGTTGCATTCTAGCTTGCAAACCAGCTCCAAGAGTTTGAGGCGAAACTGCACAAACTGGAATCGACGAAACTGTCGGACAGTCAGCGAGAGAAACTGGATGTCGATTTAGACGAGATGAAGATCAAACTGGACGAGCGAGAGAAAGAGATATATGCTGTGTTACGCCAAAAGTTTGAACTGTTTGCTGAGCAACAGGTCAATAGGGCTATTGAGCGAATTCAGGTAATACAACAACTTGAGAGTGAGTAAACATTTGAGACTCACTCTATCATTTGCATAGTCAACCACGCTCGCATATCAGTACTGTTTGTATATTTTATCAAAATTTTGTATTGATTCAAATTTAGGTCATTTTGTTTTGATAAATTTAAAATTATGTGTTGAAAATTGTGTCATTAGAGCTTACATCTATTGAGCTGGCATTAGCCTGTGAATCTAGTACCTCTTGTGAACTTGTACCTGTGTAATATTGATAGTCTGGTGAGCATTCCTAGGTATTATTATTCCTATCTCTTTACAGTTGAATTATTATTTTTGCCACATTTTTGCCAATTCATAATAAAGGAAGCTCTCTACTGTAAACTGCAGTCACTAATACAGTAATACAGTATGCCTGTTAGTTTGACTTCAGTTAATTATTCTTATCCTCTCACATTTTGTGTTGATAGATTTGAAACGAAATGTTTTTTTTCCACTTGTGCTACACAGGTTCTAATGAAATTACTCGTCTTCGTTTTCAGAGTGAGCATGAGATTGCACTTGGAACTCAGACTGCCTTCCACAAGCAAGAACTGGACACTTTACAGGCAAAGATGACAGAACAGAGGCAAACAGAACTACTTGCTGTTCAACAGGTAATAACCAAGCCTCACAGACTTTTGTCTTTATTAATTCTGTTTTGTTTCAACTTTTATGAAACATTTGATCCACTACGTAGTATTTGTCACAGGTTTACCAGAAATATATTTCACATTCCTGCGTGTATCAAAGCATGTCACTTAAATTGACATGATTCCACAAGTCACCTTTTTTTTATACCTTCTCTTGTCGATCAGATGGTTAATAATTGTGAACGCTTTTTAACGGGCTGAGTGTTGTTCTACCTAGATGACAAGATGATACTTGAATGTTTTGCCACTAGGATCTACTGGAACAACATAAACGTGATCTACAAGAAACGCAGCTTCGGTTTAAAAACGAACTAATTCGATTGAAGCGAACACCGACATCGTATCCAACAGACTCCAAGTCGGCTACGGAATTGTTGAAACAGTTAATCTGTAACGAATTCACTGCATCATTCCAGGTACTGTAGAACCAAAGAATAAAGAGTCGGGGAGGAATATTGTAGCCCATGTTAAAGGGAAAGCCAACTTGTTTTCTACTGTCTGTAATTTTTATTATGGATTTTAGGAAACTTTTGATGATTTTATCTCTCTCCGTGCAGCAGATATGAATATTCTCGTATGTCAGTTAGAGTGGATTCTGAGAAAAACTGACAGGCATGGTAATTCATTTGAACACCCAACAAGTTTCACAACACGTGCAATTTGCCGTACCCACGGTTCTGAAAACTTGGAATCCTAGAACAATATGCACGTTCAGTTTGGTTTAAACTTCACAACCTAATGGTTGATTGACTGATTGTCGATCTAATTTCTAATTTGTCGAACCTAATTGTCGATCTTGGCTTATATTTTAGCTTCATTAATCTGCATCTTTGCAATGCGCCTATATATAGACATATTTTGAACTTTATCAGTTGTTACTGTACTACCGTGAGTTATTTAACCACAATTAGGGCAACATTATCATTCATCAAATTCAAATACACGTACACAACTGAGAAATTACTGAGCTGTATTATCCAGCTGTACCAATTCTGTCCCGAGTATTCAGGCTGAAATACCGGTAGATGGGATGCGAGCTTCGTTACTTTTGTAAAAACTTTCTGCAATATGTGCGTTTTTAATAATTTTATCAAAAATGGTTGACTTTTACTCCAAAAATTGAATTGGGGCCTGCAGAGTTAGTGGTTGTGGGGACTATCAACTTATACAAAAATGTTGAATTTTCAATAATACATTGTTGAAATTAGCACCTACCATGTTATGAAGTAATAATATCAATGATTTTCTCAAATTTGATCGAATTGAATTGGGGCCTGCAGAGTTAGTGGTTGTGGGGACTATCAACTTATACAAAAATGTTGAATTTTCAATAATACATTGTTGAAATTAGCACCTATCATGTTATGAAGTAATAATATTAATGATTTTCTCAAATTTGATCGAATGTGATGAATAAAAAACTGCTTAGCCACATGAACTAGATAGAAACGTGTATTCTGGGTAGGCCCAGGTCCAAGTGTTGTTACAAAGTACACAAATATGTGTTTCATGTATCTAATCATATTTTTCTTTGTTGTGCTATCAGTCCTTGTCTGAAGCTCGTTACACTCGCTATCACCAGCAGCTGCGTGAGCTTACGACACGGCTGGAGGCAGCAATGAGTGACGACGGTGCCCTGACAACAGCTGATACAGAACAGCTGTTGAACACGCAGGAGGAACTGTTGAACCAAACACAAGGTGAGAATGATGATTCATTTTAATTTGTAATTTGTAGAATCAGGGTTCTGAATGTGTTATGACAGTTACGGATCTTATATTTCCATTCTGTACATATTTGTGTCCCCATTATCACAATTCCAAATATTCTGACTCTTACAGCACAGCAGATTATTACCATTCTAAAGGTAATTCAATTTCTTTCATATTCTTTGATTACTTTTTTTTTACTGACAGCTCTTACCTCTTGTATCTACCGGTATTATGCATTATTATAATGCTGTTTAGGGTAGCCCATGTCACCCATTGAAGAGAGTTCTATAATGTAAAACATATTTAAAATATGTCTGCAATATGTATGAAATATAATTATATGCCTATATGCATGCCTATTATGTAATGTCATTACAGGTCTTCTGGAGATGGTAGTGCTGGAACACTCCCGGATGCTGGAGGCACTCGGAGAACACCTGGACATTGGTCACAGCCAGCTGCTGACCTATTTAGACCAGACAATCCGTGATGCCAATACAGCGGTCACCGTGACAATGCTCAGAGACCAGTTGGCTGCTTTAGAGCAGGAGAAACAACAGATAACCCAGCAACATGAGTAAGTACAGAGCATATATTCCAACTGCATATTACAGTCAGTTGAGAATAGGGTTGCCATTTGATGTGAAGAGTGACGTCGAATTCGTCAAGTTTTTGTGGTAATCAATCGAATGTACCGCGATCATTTTACAATTGAATGTAATCAATCGGTAATTGATAATTTGATTAATCGAAGAAATAATTGGCAAAATAACAACTAAAATATACTTAAATGGGCCTAAACATTCACGAATAGGCCTATGCCTGAAAAATTATTCGAAAGTAAACATAAGGTGCCAACTTTTATTCTAGACAATGCGAACTTGAACGAACTTTCTACTTGACACAAAAAGTAACAATAGAATACGCTGCTAAATCTCAATATGGCCGACGAATGGTTACAAAAGTTTAGTCAACAATGTAATATTTTGATCAATATTATTGTTGAAAATATGCGCGCGCTTTATGTTGTCACTTTTCTCTAGTTCCAATTTTCAACACTAACAGCATACCTGCAACTTTCTCTGGGCAATACATTGATAAATGAATAGTAAAAAAAAAATCATCAATTGATCAGTTGTAATGATTACTGGCTGATGCAGATCAGTGGGTGATCCTGCGTCTCCTAATATATAATCGACCAATTAATCGATTATCAACAGCATCTCTATTTATTTCTTATTATAACCGTTAGTTTGAAAATGAAAATAAGCACTACTAAATAGTTGCACTCCACTTGCATCTGTCTTATATTTTTTCTCTTGTTAGGTTATCTGTAGATCAATTAACAAAAGATCGCGATGAAGTAGCTGCGAAGATGGAACAGCTGCTCGCAGTAGCTGGCGTGGAGTGCGGACCGTGTGTGTATCTACGTAAAGAGCTCGAGACCAAGCACAAGAGAGAGATGGAAGAACTGCGCCAGTACTTCGAGCAGAAATGTGCCGACGTTGAGAAACAGTGAGTACTCAAGTTGCTAGAAATTGGATTTCGTTGAAAATTTTTATCAAGTGATGTCACTCGTCTTTTGAAAAAAGACTGAGATCTGCGACTGACAATACTAGTATATTATTATGTCATCAGGAAATATAGGCCTATATGATGAAAAGTCGACTTTGACCAAATAAAATTGAAATTACACAAAGCAATTCATGAATAAACTCATCACTATTTAAATATTTATTACGGTATGCAATAAATTACCAACAGAACCAAAAAATGTTGATTTCCTTATCATTATCATTCAGCAGTTTCATGAATTAATGTTCATCTTGAATGCCACTCATAATAGTGAAACAGAGTAAGCAGAGAACAAAAAACCCTTTGTTCCTTATGAGAAAGAAAGAAAGAAAGAGAGAAAGAAAGAGAGAAAGAAAGAGAGAGAGAGAGAGAGAGAGAGAGAGAGAAAGAAAGAGAGAGAGAGAGAGAGAGAGAGAGAGAGAGAGAGAGAGAGCACTGATTTGACGACAGTTGTGCCAAGTCTATAACCTTGGTTGTGATATCACCACTATGGATGCCTGACTGTCAATGTTGAGAAAAGGGAAAACAGTGGAGGGACGATTTTATACAATAAAATACGTATTTTAGACAACTTTTGTATACAATTGTAATTGTTTCTGAAATTTGAATTGAGCAAATTCAACAAAAAAACAAAAAAGGCTGCGATTTTCGTAATTCCTCATTTTTTTTTTATTTTTGAGATCAAGACTGGTCCTACCTGGTCTTTACAAATGGTTATTCGACCTTCAGAACTTGGGACTGATGTCATCACTAATATGTGGTGCTTTCTCCTTGGCTGTCAGTCATAATTTCCTTAGAAACTGAAATCAAGGCTGGCTTGGGTTTGAGTCCTGTTTAAGGCAAGGGTTATTGTAAAGTATGATTATCTTTCACCTGGGAACTTGACCTTCATTATCATCCTTGTGTTTCAGCTACTCCGAGGAGATCTTCAGCCAGCACAGCCGCAAGCTGTCAACAGGTAGCAGCAGTTGTGAGAATGAACTGGTCTCCGACTTGTGTTACCCTAGTGGAGATCATGTTCAGCGCGTTAATACGCTGACGCACGTGTGCAACCCGCTCGATGCTAGCTACAAGTGAGTTGCTTTCATTCTTGTAATTCTGATTTCAAGAAACAATTTAGTTGGTGTCTATGGGGCCGCATTTTACTGACATGTATTCCCTGCCCTCGTGCATGTTATATGTGTAGCATGCATCGGTTCTTTAATTTCTTCCAATTTCTAACTACTGTACGGTACTTGAACAGATGCTGCGTTACAACTCAATGAATATTAAATAATAATATAAAATTCGAACATTTAGTCATTCATAAGTAGGTAATTTTTCATGTCCACTGAAATTTGAAAACTTTTTAAGAATTTTGAAAAATATTTCGAAACTTGAAAAAAATATGCAAAAAAATAGGGCTCAGGCCTACCCTAGATATGGAAATATTTTCCAAAAAATCTGTTGATTTATCATTAGGCCTAAATTGAAAATATCTCTACCAAATTAGAATAGCTTACAACAGAAATCTTGAAAAATATTGGGCCCACAAAAAAAAAAATGAAATGAAATGAATAATATAGGCCTATTTAACCATTTTTTTTTTCAAACAATGGAATGAAAATGTCTCGAAAACGTAGAGCAAGTCTCAACTATCATTTTAATAACCAAACTTGACAATAATTTCAATTTTTTATAACCAGTCAACTACCCTCTACATGCAACTATTAACTAACTTGAATTAATTGTTAACCCATTTTGAGGATTTTGGTGTTTGTGTTATGTTTTGTTCTTTCAATATTAATGAATTAACCTATTTGATGTTACCCCAGCTCTCCCACTGAGGAATTGAAGAAAGAAACAAGGTAATAAACTAAGTACATACATATACAGAAGTAGAGTAAGCCTGCCTATGTATCAGAAACTGCACCAATGTCCACATAATAAATTATATTGAATAAAGTAGGTCTTTTAAAATTATGAAACTTATCTAGGCCTATCAATTCTAAAAAAATGTAGGAAGAAAGAATTGAGTTTCATGGTTGAGTGATGGAAGACATGAGGATTTAGAGGGTTGCCAAGTATTTGTTCACAGTGGAACCTCTTCTATACGTTTTTCAGGGGACCAGGCTAAAAAAAATGTATCAACATGAAAAACTTATTGATGTAACTACCAGTATTCAACATGTGAAGCATATCGGTGGGATCAAAAAATAAAACTTATAAATGTAATAAATGTATAAACGAGAAAGTAACAGAGATTCTACTGTATACAGTTACACATATGTTGTAGCCTTAGCATGAAATGAACCCAAGATGTGGTCTATATGTCGATCAGTATCAGTCTACCGTAATATCACTTCCACCTTGATTAAGGTATTACATAGTACAGACTACAGACAATGGTTAATAATATGTTTACTTGAAGCCACTTCACTATTATGGCAAATAGAAACTGAACTATTCTAGTCCCTTTGCTTATGTCTGTAATTAATTACTAGTTACTAATTAAGTAATTAGTAATTACTAATTAATTAGTACTTGTACTAGCCACCACTGCATCAGCTGAGTGCCAGTAGTAGGCCTACAAAATCTCGTGGAAGTACTTGAGTATTTTGCAGACATCTGAACAGTTGACTTGTTGTAGTTGTACTGATGGCAGCACAATTGCTCAATCTTGTGACGGTTATGTGCGGTAGGCTGTGGCACTACAGGGTGAAGGAGTAGAGCGTAAGATTGGGGATCAACCTTATTTAAACATTGTGTGGTTGTTGTAACGGACATTGCGTTCAACTTTTAACTTGGTCTTGGAGTATTATCTATTGCCATCTATGGTGTTGGTCCACTTATCAAGCGTACGGTGTGTAATTTTGTGGATGCTATGGTGATGATGTTTGTAAAAATTATCAAGTTTAAATAAGATCAGATGGATAATTTGTAACTATGTAAACGTACCATTATATTTTCTTGTTTCAAAGCCTACACAGTGAAGCCGTGGATTCAATAGAAAGGTGTGTAATTTTATGGTGTATTCACTGCTAGAGTTTCAACTTTGATCGTCCATTTGAGATTTAATGTCATATACATTTTCAGCTTCATTTTGGACCTTTTAGACTTGTTGGTAGCTACTAGCTACTAGCAACAGGTAGCTAGTAGCTAATAGCTACACTACCAGCTTATTTTTGAGTTGATGTAATTACCTAGTAGTTTGCTAGTTTTACCATATCAATTTTGAGCTTCAATTATTTTGTAGGCCTATATTTTTAATTCAGTTCTATTCTTATTATTAGTTTTATTATTCACACTTATTTCAGATTTGTGTGATCTGGGTCTAATTAGGCCTATGTATTCGTGTTTGCATTTAATAGGGTTACCTTTGATGTATAGACTGCAAACAGTACTGAAATTTCTGAATCGAATATAGATCACAATTTACAATCGATATCAAAAATATTGAATTGGTTAAAAAAATATAATTATTTGAAGTAGTGTGGTGCCTGTCAATGTATCTTTCATCTTAGTAGCCGGGCTGAGGTTTTTCGCATACATTACAAAATTCCCGTCTCCAGCAGTCAATTACCGTATATTCATCTGGATTTTGTGGAATCAATATCGATCATTGTTTCAATATCAAATTCATTGAGTAGCCTATATAGGCCTATAATATTCATGTTCGATATCAAATTTAATTCCTAAATTAATGAATCGATAAAAAATATTGAAATTGAATGGCAATCCTACTGCCTATATTATTCTTCCATTATACTTTGTACGGCCCGTTTCTGTATTATTAATTTATTTTGTAATTTGTACTGTACAATAAAAAAAAATGAAATAACCAGTTAATCCTTTAGGACCAACAGCATCTACTTCAGCACTACCAATTTAAAAATGAATACATGGGTTTTAACGACGCACAGTAATAACTAAGATCTATTTGCGTCTACCAAGTTGTATTCTTTCTAACCTTAAACCTACATAACGCGGTCCAGAGTTCCAAGTCTTATTGATTTTTGTAATTCCTTCTGTTTGGATTCCTGCCCAGGCACTGATGAAATGCAAATACAGTGAAACCTCTATGCATCGTTCCCGGATCTATCGTTTTCCTGGATGTATCATTCATTTTTTCTAGCTCCACTCCCATATAATCAATGTTAAATTTCCCTGGATGGATAGTTTTCCTGGATGGATGGTTTTATTTTCCTGGTCCCTTGAAAAACGATGGATAGAGGTTTCACTGTAATTACATTCAGTGTTCAGTAGAACCTCAATGTTATATTTGAATAGCACACACCTTAAGAGGCTGCAGGAATCTTGCCACTACACTACATTTATTTTTCAAATTCTTTTTCTTTTTTGTTTCTAAAGAATAGAGCTAGTTGTGTGCTTATACTGTACACAGTGCAGAATTTTGGTACAATCAGCTAGACATGTGACTGATTTCTCATGCAAAAGACTGATTTCGTCTTCAATACCTGCCCACTCTTGAAAGTATTAATTTTCCAAATCTGCTGTTGCTTCTCAGGGATGTGGAAGACGAATGTCGGCGCGACTATGAGCAGCGGCTGGTGGAGTACCGTGACCAGCTGGAGGTGTGCAAGCGCGACCTCGAAAAGAAGTACCGTGCCGAGATGGAGGCGCTCAAGGTCGAGTACGAAGCAAGGGTGGAGCAGCTGGTGCGAGATCTCACCTCCAATCACCACGCCGACTTGAAACAACTTGAGGACAAACACAGCAAGGACCTGGACAATATCCGGCAGCAAGTACGCAATGCAAGATGATACTGGAATTTTGATCCACAAATTTGGATTTTTGGATATATTTCTGTTTGCGCATGTGTGTCTATAGGCCTCTATGAAAATTTGAAAGAAACTAAAAATGTACCTAGGCCTACAATGCACTAAACTTTTGTTGCCATTAATGGTAAACCTATTCGTTTGAAAATACGTGGATGTGCTCCGTATTTTTCATTTTCTTTGGTCAAGTCCTTGCTGTGGTATCAATAAATCACTACTGTAGCTAATGGTAGTCTATGCTGAACTACTTTTCACTGCATCAGTATCAAAGGCTGTTTGTAGCTTTGATTGTAAGTGACTATGCCAAATGCAATTTAAAAAATTACATAGAGCCTATTAGATCAATGGATCCCCCTCCCTCCAACAATAGTTTGACAATCATTACGATTATTGGTTACCTAACTAAATATATAATATATCGAAAAGACGTGGGAGTGAGGCAGCTGTGGTGTGTTGTTGAAGATGGGTTCCAACATCCTTTTTTTACACCTGAAGAAACCACAAAACCCTGAGTCAGAACTCATTGTTGACCTGGAAATGAGTCTCATTGTTCGAATGCGAAAGAATTATAACTCTATAAGGAATGCTATTAACTGATCAATGTACCTTTTTGTTTCTGTTTTCACTTGAAACTGAGTAGGCCTATAACTAAAACGATCGATTTCTTTCAGGCTAATTCCGAACAAGGGCGCAGCTGTGATTTTGAGACGGCACATGCACAACAGCTAGCCGATCTGAAGAGTATGTTTGAGCAGAAACTGGCAGCTGATATTGAAAAGTTGACGGATCAAATGCTACTAGACGAAGCCGAACACATTGAACTGGTCAAAGCCGAGCTGAATGTAAGTTCATTGTTATAATTTCCATCTGGGATATGATATTTTTAACTCGTTAAAAGTAGGCTTGAAATGACCTAACTGTCGACGCGTCTCTAAACCCTAACATTCAATTCAATTACAGAGCCAGGTGGTCTAGTTTTTGATATATTGTAGATTCATCACTAGAATCAACCACTAACATTTGCTTAAAGATGCTTGCATAGTGAAACCTCTATGTATCGTTCTCAGATCCATCGTTTTCCTACTTGTATCACTCATTCTTTCTCACCCCAATCCCATATAATCAATGTTAAATTTTCCTGGATGGATGGTTTTCCTGCATGGATGGTTTTATTTTCTTGGTCCCTTGAAAAACGATGGATAGAGGTTCCACTGTAATCTGAAATTGTGTGAAATTGAAGGGAAAATACTGGGCTGTATTATCAAATGCATGGGCTAAGTTGTAGGCAAGATGAAGTAAAATATATATAGGCCTATCTCAAACCCAGATAATCAATTAAATTGGGCCAGGGGGTGTTTCCACCAGTTTTTCTAGGGCAGACTTCTCATATCAATCGGTTCCTGCCAGTTCCGACGTCTTCCTCCTCTTCTCCACCACTGCTAAGCCTATCCTCTGTTTCTTCTTCTCTTCCTACGAGCTCCCTCCATCGTTCTCTATTCTCCCACAATCTCTCGTCTTCCACTTTTTCCCATTTTTCTCCTCGGTTGACTACCCCGAACTTGGCTCCCTCCTGCCACCTTTCTCTTGGTCTTCCAACTCTTCTCTTAGCTCCATTGTTTTCTGCTATCTCAAACATTGCTCTCGGTATTCTCTCCTTTCTATTCTCTGCATATGCCCGTACCACCTAAGTCTCTCCCTTTCCAATTTAAATGATAACCTTTCCACTCCCACTTCCTTCTTTATAACACTAAATTGTTATCTACATGTTTACAATGCAAACCATTTCTTGTTGACCATCCTTTAGGTAATATAGTTTTAGGAGAAGGTTGTTACGTTCTGGAGGTTGTATAGCAGTGACGAGACCATCATTATGGAATAATCTCTGTGTCTGAAATGAAGTATTTTCAGTTGGCCTTCTAGTTGTTTGTATGTGGCGTCACATGCTATAGCAATGCCTCTTCTTTCTAGGAGAAACATGCCAAGGAACTACAACAAGCAATCGCTGACAAAGCCGAGGCCAAACAGTTTGCCGAGGCCAGTAGACGTGAGTTGTTCGAGAAAGAGGAGAAGCACAAACGCGACATAATGAAACAATTGCAAGCCCTGTTGGCAGAGAAAGATGAAGGGAAGTTTGGCACCGAATACAGAAAACAATTGGCAGATCTGGAGGCCAAGCATCAGGCCGAAATAGAGTGCGAGCGAAATCACATTGCCGAGCAAGTAGAAGAGTACACGGCTATTATTAAGATGGGGGCGGAGCAAGAACAGGTGCGTAGGCATGGATCAGATAGGCCTATTGACTTTTTAGATGATTATAATTTCATTAATATTATGCTGTAAGCCTACTCTCCTTTGATAGAAATTATCAGATTTACTAGCTACGATTTGGATTGTGTAAATTACTGGTACTGAACACAAGGAATTTATTTTCTAATTCTTCCCTCAGGCCTAATCTTGCAGTATGTATTGAGTTCTGATTATTTCTGAAAAGGATAATCTATATCATATATGCTATACATATCATTATCAGGTATTTGTCCCTCATCCAGTTTATTGTTTCACTTGAAACAATAAACCACGAAGCCATAAAATAACCACTTGAGAACTATGCTAATCTTAAGTCAGTGCTAAAATGTAAATCAATATAATTGGGCGGTGTACTGTTTCATGGCTTATGGGGATGTCCATGTAAAATGTTATCATGCTAGTTGACTAGTGTCTCCTACACATGAATTGCAGCTATTGCAGCTACAGTTGAGTATATACGTAGTATAACTACGTATATGCAGCTATACTGTTTGGTGTGTACACTTAACAGACGGTTTGACTGTTTGTGTTATTATAATAATTTGAACTTGAACTTATTGTTCACTGTTCAACATATCAGTGATTGAAGCAAGAAATTGAAATTGAATTTGAATGGATTAAATAGAAAAGAGAAAGGTAGGCCAACATCTAATTTTCACTTTTACCTTCTGCTATATAGGTAGATCTATATAATATATAGGCCTATATATTGGGTTTAACAATGCACTATTCTGATAACTACGATCTATTTGCTTCGCTGAATGATATATGGGATGATGGGTTATTTTTAAAAAGTGTTTTTTATCATGGGTTTTTCGATAGTGAGGAAGGAAAGGAAGTCGAGAAGGAGTCTGTTGTGGCGTGTTGTTAAGGAACCATCCCAGTATTGACCTGATTGACAGAGAGAAACCACGAAAAACCCCTATCAGGATTCTTGACTATAGCGGGAATCGAACCCTGGTCTCTTGAATGACGGTTCAGTGTATTATCCACTTGGCCACTCGTCTGTTATCTTCTGTTTAAAAAAATTGAACTGTATATATTTTTCTAGAAACTCTTTGTAGCATAATGATTAATTGGGAACACAGTAGATGTGAAATGTGTTGTAAACTAAATGTAGCCTAGTTTTAGCATTGAGTTTATACACTATAAACTCGATGGTTTTAGTAACTAATGATTTTGTTTCTAATAAATAATTTCAATTTGTTCATTGAAATTTATCCTATTTGTAGTAGGCCTATTTGCCTGAAAACATTTTCGAACGTGGCAAGTCATTTCTTATAATGTACAAATCATAGGAGATTTGTCAGTCATCAAATCTAGATTGGATACTATTTTTTAAATTCATTTCACTATGAAAAAGTTATTGGAAAACATATGTTCTTGTGACTGGTGTTGGTAGTGTCTGAAAGTTGGAGAATTTGGTCAAGTGTATTGTATTTGGTTCGACTCAATTAGATCGTAGTTATTATTACAGTGCGTTGTTAAAACCAATATATTTTTTTTGAAATACCGGTATGTATTTTGTTCTAGGACAAGTTCATGAAGGTGCAGAAGGACATCATGTCGAGCTTCCTCTTACAGCACAAACAAGATGTTCAACTTCTGACCGAGCAATACGAGGCCCAGTTATGCTCTGCCCGGGATGAAATACGCAAGTTGCAGAGCGTAAGTATTATCACTTCTAGCACTTCTTTCCGAATTGTTGTTAAATTTTATTGTACTGTAAGCATAATGTTGATAATATTTTCAAATGAGTTCTTTTCTTCAATTTGCTCATCTGATCATAAATTCTCAATCATTCCCATAAGAAGCATAAAACTTTTTTTATTGATTTTAACAATGCATTGTAATAATAATTGAGATCTGTTCCTCTCGGCTGAGTGATGGATGCGCGTAGCGAAGATTTCCAATTCATATACAGTACCGGAAAAAATTGAGCCTCCTTTCTTTTCTTTTTTGTGTGTGTTTTTGTTTCTAATTTTGTACGCCGCATGCAGGTCAGGGAAAAAGATCAATCGACTCGAAAATGTTCCTGCATATTGGTGTTAGGCCTACACCAAAATAGGTTGGGATTGTTGAGAAGCAACAAGTGTCACCAATTAATCAAACGTTTGAAGTAGGGGTGTAAGGGTAGTGTTTTTTTGGTTTGGGTCAGGTTGTGGAAAAAAACTCGGGTTTCGTTTCGGGTTTCAGTAAAAACACGGTATTTTAACCTCGAAATGAAAAAAGTTGACAATAGTGCAAATAGGCCTATCTACTGGATCCAGGCCTAAGCCTCTGGACCCTTACCTAATAAATGTCGTGCTAGTGCCAGCTAGCTCTGAGAGGCTAGGACTTTGATTGGTCAATCTTCACTAGTAGAGCTAGTTGTCATGGCAACGTGTCTGGTCTCTGTGTATTTCCATTGTTGTTAGCACAAAATCCTAGCCCTGCTTGTGAGGTGGGCTTCCAAATGTGATGGAATTATTCAGTCCAAGAGACCGTGAATTTGTTTTCATCATATTTTGTCATTGTTGGTAGCTTTTTTAGTGAGCCCTAACCAATCAGAGTCCTAGCATCTTGGAGCTAGCTAGCTCTAGCACAAAATTTCGATTGGTTTATTAGGTAAGGGTCCTGGAGGTATAGGCCTAGAGCCAGTCAAGTGATCTATATTTGCTTCCAAATATTGGTTTCAAATAATTAAAATGGGGTGGTAAGATCGCCCTTGTGGTGCCCCGTCCAAACGATCCTACTTTTCATTCATAGCCTTAATTAAAGAGCAATGATTTTGTATCATGTTTCGATGTTATTGAAAAAAATATATAGATCTCCATCCATATCCTCCTCACTCATCACAAATAGATGTAGCCCAGGCCTACGTGGTGAAAATTCCAAGTTAACACACATTTTTAACACCCATCAACAACATTTTGCCTCTATCTTTGTTTCAAAAAACTTTGAAAACAAAGATATCCCAATTTTGTAGATCTACGTACTCAACTCCTGTGGAACTTCTGGTAGTTGTTTGCAGTGGATCAGTCAACAAATTAAGTAGATTGCGCCAAAGACACGCGATATCGAAAAACCCGATTTTAGTGTTACATGAGTATCAGATCGGGTCGGGTTGGGTAAAAAAAAAAAAACACCCGAAATCTCAGGTAGCCGAACACCCCTAGTTTGAAGTAATTCAAGGTCTGTAGATGTAGCTTGAGCTGGCAGAATACTTTTCATTCTACATTTCCACACCGGTACTTCCAAGCTCATCTCGCAAAGCATATAGGCCTTACTGCGTTTTCCTAGTTAGTGAGATAATGGGAGGATACAATGTAGGCTTATTAAGGGATGAGATGGAGGGTGGGAAAGATGCGGTTATGTATTCTAGGAACGGCCCCCCCATTTACCTTGACTACAGTAGGTGAAACCTTATTTATCGATCATATGAGCATTGAGCTGAGTGTAGATGTTTCAAACTGCCACTAGGTTTGAATTTTAAACGCTTCTAAAATGTGCTGGTACTATATTCTCCTTCAAACTTTTGGTGTCCTCTACTGATCTGTCACCACATATCTGTTATAGGAACAAGCCGAATATGACGAACTTATCACGCAGAGCAAGCGCCGACTTCATGCTGAAGTGCAACACGACGTAGTTCGAACACTCGATGAGCAATTGCAGGTATGAATAATAATTGAGTGTATCAACATACATGTAATATCAACAACATTCAAGGTTGCTTCTTGTTGAGATAATTGCAAATGATACCAAAATTTTAACATAAAAAATAGATCAAAATATAATGTCCTACAAAACTATAAATTGAGATTGAAAATATAGTGGAACCTTGATGCGTCGTTTCCTCATCCATCGTTCACTGCTTATAACTGTTTTCCCACCACAGGTCCCATATAGGCTATAGCCCTATCTCATTTAGTATATCCCATCCAAGATAAGATTTTCCCACATGGATTTTTTCCTGGTTCCCTGAAATAAGATCTAGGCCTATGCAGATAGAATTTTCACACTACTGTATTGAATTGGATAAAATTAAAATTGTGGTTAGAAACAGAATTGTGACGGGCAATTGAATGTAGCTGACTCACTACTTAGCTTTACTGCTCTTTGTCTTCATTCTACGTGAGTGGTCAAGTTTCGAACTTCTCACATGTAATAAGGCATTCCTTGCAGCATTGCATTATTCAAATTTATTTCAGATATTTTTTATCTACAAGTTTTCAGTCGTTGTTTCCCATATCCAGCTCCTGAAGTATCGATCGATAGGGAATGTTGAAATCGAACAACAAACCAAACAACATCTTTTGAATTCATACTGGATTAAACGTCACACTGTACGGACAACTAAAATCTAGGTATTGCTGTTGTTGAATAATGAATGAGATGGTGGGAAGATCAGATGAAAGGTTATTTTATTTCATGTCTTTGGATAGTGAGAAAGTGTCAGTCATTTCTTGTTGTCAAGTAACCATTCCAGTATGAACTTAAACGACAGCAAAACCACAGAAAGCCTCTGTCAGGATGGTCAACCATGGCGGGAATCAAACCCCGATCTCCTGAATGACAGTTGGCATTCTAGTCACTCATCCATCCACCTCAGTACAGTGAAACTTCTACGCATCGTTCAAGGATTCATCGTTTTCCTGGTTGTATCATTAATTTTTTCTCACCTCACTCCCATATACAGTGAAACCTCGATGCATCGTTCCCGGATCCATCGTTTTCCTGGATGTATCATTCATTTTTTATAGCCCCACTCCCATATAATCGGTGCTAAATTTTCCTGGATGGATAGTTTTCCTGGATGAATGGTTTCATTTTTCTGGTTCCTTGAGAAACGATGGATAGAGGTTTCACTGTAATCAATGTTGAATTTTCCTAGATGGATTGTTTTCCTGCATGAATGGTTTTGTTTTCCTAGTCCCTTGGAAGCGATGGATAGAGGTTTCACTGTACTTACTAACAAGTAACAGCGGTAGGTGAAACAATAATTCATGTTGAGAAAATGTGAGAGGAGGAATTGTGAGTTGAGAGTCCATGGGAGTCGATAGAGTGGAATATCAGTTTTTTGGTGATAACTTTTGAACAGTATGACTGTATGAGATATCAAAATTCTAATCTGCCAGAAACACAGATAATTATAATAGCTTCAAGATGATATAAGTTATAACTATTCAAGTCATGTTGTATGACTGTCAAGCTAAAAAGCTGCAAAATGCTTGGCAGTCATGCAACATGACTTAAATAGTTATATAGCTTATTTGATCTTAAAGCTATTATAATTATCTATGTTTCTCGCGTATCAGAATTTCGATATCTCATACCGTTCAAAAGTTATCACCAAAAATTGATATTTTGCTATTTATTGACTCCCAAGGACTCTTCAAGAGTGGTGAAGAGAGAGAGAGAGAGAGAGAGAGAGAGAGAGAGAGAGAGAGAGAGAGAGAGAGAGAGAGAGAGAGAGAGAGAGAGAGAGAGAGAGAGAGAGAGAGAGAGAGAGAGAGAGAGAGCACATATTACAGCATATCAAAATCACAGCTGAATTTTATCTTTGCATCTAGAATCTAGATACTGTCACCTTGAATTTTTCATAACATCATCACTTGCCTCCACAAGATGCAGTCCTGTATGTCCACTCCTCTCAGTCAGTAGTATTGTGATCTTGTATCAATACAAATCAACAAGACATTTCGATTTAGTGTAGTTTTCGTGTTGGATTGAATACTTTATTTCTAGTTTACAGTCATTATTTTCAATTCTACAAAATAATTGTGCCTAGATAAATGGCAACTTGATTTGCTTGGACAATACCTTGTTGGTTTTACTACATTTGCAATTCAGTTACTTGGAATAGACTCATGTTTACTGTCCATCAAGATCCTAGACCTTGATTAGCAGCCTTGTAAGGGGTCAAATTTCAAAGGTTACACAAAGTGCATAAACAACTACAGCCTGTATTTATTGGAAAGATATTCTTGAAATATTATGGATGATTCATGTGACATGATTATTCGTAAGCCTAATGTAAACTACCCCTATTGACTATGTGTAATTTCCAATATTTCATTACAGGCTGGTTAATCAGACCATTAGATGATCAGATATTCACATGTAAAATTTTGAACAAGTTCATCATTTTCACGTATTTTTGGGAATATGATAAGGCTACTCTGTAGACCTGTGTTTATTGTACTCAATTATGTAGTAAGAATTTAATTTTTTTACTAGTGTTTTTGCAACTGTAGATGTAGCCGTAAAATTAGGTTAATTCCATCTCTGTTGTAGTATAATGTATAAAGTACCGCTAGCTAGACTGACAGAGTTTAATTTCGAAGAATGTGAAACGTGTAAAATACTTGGTGGCTTCGTGGAAATCTGCGAACAGTTCTTACAATTGGCAAGTTGAGAATATATTTAAGCTGTCAATATTTGTAATATTTTCCTCAATAGATGGAAACTTCATTACAGTGTAGACCTACTTACTTTTTTTTTAAATTTTGTACATTATTGTTTTAAGGTTAGGTTGGCCAAATAAGTTTATAATAGTTATTGATCAAAATGATATGGATACACTTTGAAACTATGAGTCTATAATTTATCTTTTCAAACTCTTGTATGTTTTTCAGTTTTTCTGCTCGCCTACTACGTAAACTCAATCGTAACTTGATCCAATTTGTTTTCATTGCTTCGTGGATCATTCATGTAGGCCTAAAGATGATTGAAGATTATTTAATTTCACAGGCACTCCTGTCTGAAGATGGGGACACTTCTGCTTGCCCGCCAGAGCTGCTTCAGCTGCAGGACAAGTTCTCTGCACGGTACAAACGTGAGCTGGCAGCGTTGAAGCAGGAGCTAGCTGATCTAAAGCAGCAACAACCAGAAGCTACCACGTCTACGGCTGCAAACGATGAGTCGCAAGTCTCGTATGTCAGCGGGGATCTGCCGGCTGGGAAGGACAGGTAAGAACCCTTGAAACTACATTTAGATGGGGTCAGAAATCTCGAGCTTTGATTCCAATAGGCCTAGTTCAAGTATTTTAGACTATAAATCCATAATGAATTAGGACAAAAATCTGAACTCTTAAAAAATTGGTATCTAACACTAGAGTAGGCCCTCGTTAATTTGTTGAAAAATTTGATCATCTATCAAATATCGTCTAGCCTGTTGACTTGACTGAAGCTCCTGATTGTTTCACAGAGCCGAGCTGCGTCAAATGGCCGCCACAATGAAGTCCCTCGTGAGCGAGCTAGCAAAGTACGTCACCGTCTGCGAGGACGAGCTGAACAACACTCTTGTTGAACAGATCCTCAAGTACGACATCGACAGCAGGGACCTGGCCGAACCTTCGATATTCCGCGACGCCCCCGACATGTCGAGCATGTCCAACGGCTACGGAGAACTGCCGTACATGTCGATCATCAGCAATCTGGACGTGAGCAGTAACAAGACGTCCGGATCCACTTCCAACGACGTCACAATGGATGCAAGTGATAAAGAACAGGTGCGTTAACAAAATTACTGACCAGAATGAAGTACCGGTGTAATAGTTGAAGAATTATTTTTAATTATTTTGTATTTATTAATCTTCATTAATTAATGTAGTTGGTTATTACTAGGCATATTTAGGCCTACTAATTGTCAGTTGATCTGTCTAGGCCTAATTTATTTGGAAGTTCAATACGGACAATACCATATTCTTTTTTATTATTCGTTCTACGAGGCCTTCCAATCATTTTTTAACTGAAATCTTTGGGAAATGGAAAGTACAATTTTATACTGGTCAGTTACTTCAAGAGTAATCACTGATCACTGATCATCAAAAATATTGATTTTCACATTTTAGGCTCTCAAACTACCATGTATTAGTGATAACATCGATTAATCAAGAATCGATTAATTGATTCTGATGTAAAACAATTCTCAAATCGAAAAATCGATTTCAAAATTCTTTTTTTTTTGGTCCAGTGCTGTACTAACAATAAGTGCTCATTTCGTTGTCCATATTATTCTGTATTGTTGAGATATTACTATTTCGACAAAAGCTATCCATTCGGTTATGTCTGACAGCCGAACATAGACGGAAATGCCCAAATGGTACAGTACAGTACAGTTGAAAGAAGTCTAGCAGCTATTTTTCACGTGAACGCGATGGGAAGGTTGAAAAAAAGTTTCAAATTACTGTACACTACTTTTTTGAGGATAAACTTTTTTTCAATTTTTTTTTTTTAATTTTTCAATTTTTTTTTTCAAAATCGATTTTTAATTGATTCTGGAGCATAGAGAATAAATTCCCGATTTTGAGAATCGATGTCATCACTACTATGTATCCTAGCACCGCTATACTATTCCACGAAAATCCTACAGGATACAAAAACATGCAGATTGCTTCCCTACTAATAATGTTCCTTGAAACATTTTGCCCTGTATTTATCATGGATTCTGTGCTGACTCGAGAAACATTCGTGTGCATTTGCAGTCTCTGATGGACACACCTACACACAAGTCTTCATCGTCGTCGTCGTCGCGACGTAAAGCCAAAGTACGCCGCGTTCACTTTGCTCCCAACATGTCGAACATGATCAACATGGACGAAGACAACCTGATTGACTACATCGACAAGCATAAGGCGTTGCCGGCAGACTTCCGAGAAGAGCTAGACAATTGTCTGGAACGGCTCAAGTCGGAAGCTGCTGCTTTACTAGGGTCCAACATTTTGAAGAGAACAGGGGATAAGGTCAGAATAAAAGATTGACTTACGTTGTCCTTTGTACATTTTTCCTATTTTTTTTTTGTATAGTGATAATTTTTGTGTTTGTTGAAAATCTGAGAGCATTAAGTATAGAGGACCTAATCAAATAACGTGCAGTTTAGTAAGAACAGACTTTGGTTACCAGTATGAAAATATGAATTTGCAAGGTGTTCTAAATTGAACGTGAAGGTTAGGAAGTAGGAATAGACTTTAATTTCAATCAAGCTTTTTTTAAAAACTAATTCCAAATCTACCCTCCATAGCTCAGTAAACTTGAGGCATCACTTCAAATCTGAAGTCATACTGTTGGGTGTGGGTTCAAGTCCTGCATAAGGCATGGGTTTTTGTTGCCGTCTTTTCACTTACCGGTATCATCACCTCATATTTTCATTATGCTCCACTTGTTCGTACGCCCTAATAACCCAGCTCTTGGTAGGTTTGTTGAGCATACAAGAATCAGCTAATTCCGTTCTGTTATTTAATTTTGAAATGTTGCATGTGTTGAACTATAATCGGCAGTGATGCCACGCGGCATTGATGTCAAGTGTAGACAAGAAATCAAACCTTTGAAATAGTGGCTGAACAAAATTTTCAGAGCCTTCAATAGAAATGTCTCGAAGATTATCAAAAATGGAATAGGCCTAATGATCTTTTCCCATTGTAGTTCTCACATACAGCTAGGTTAATTATCGTAAGCCTACAGCAGGTTCAATTGGTCTCAGTTTAATTACGCACTAAATCAATGTGTGATTGTAATACACACTTACCTACCCTGCAGTCTGACCTGAGCCACCACGTGGAGTTGGAGGCTTCCGCCCGTGAAGACTTGACTGCCCGCCTCGTCGACCTTCAGGCCTACAAGATCGAGTGCGAACGTCTGGAATCTCTTGTCGCATCACTCTCATCTGACCTTGGTGTGGCCCGGGGACGGGTCACTGAACTGGAAGCCAGGGAGGATGTGACTGAGGGGTACGGAGAGCAGGGACAGTCCAGCGTTGGAAGGAGGATAAAAAACCTTGCAGATCTCCAGGAACAAGGTAGGATAAAGCAGAACGAGAGATGTAGTGAGTTATGAGTAGAGACATGTAAAAATAGCAAACAAATTCTGCTAGATACAAGAGATGGATTCTGAAATTGTTTGAATGCACATTCTTCTATTATTTCCTCCTATTTCAATACATTCGATGTTGTTTGATCATGTTCTTGAAGAAGCGCCAGCATTTGTTTCGTCTATATTTCAAGTTTCAATGTACAGTAAATTGACAATATAAACACTATGCTTGGAATTGAAGCATTAAAGTTGGTATATTGCAAGTTGAAACATGAGACAAAATAATCAATATCTCATTAAATATCTATCTGCCCCCTCCCCCCCCCCCTCCCATTGAAGACATGTCAAATGGATTCTGAGGCATATCAAATGCAGAGCTCAAAAACTATGCTTTGCGCTACTTTGGCCAATTTTCAATGGTTCATTAGGCAACTCCCAAATGCTTTGAGTAAACAATATGAAATTTCATATTTCAACTTCTCTTATATATAGGCCTACACTTACAGTACTACTATAAACAGACAAAATCTCATTATATCTGAGATGGGTAGCAAGGAGCAACCAATCAATTCCAAATTGGATTATATTAAATGTTAAATGTATGTTAAATATTAAATGTATTGATCCTGTTAGTTTGAACAAATCTTAATACCTTCAATATAGTGTATAAAGGCATCGAATTGTACTAGGCAGGTAGGAATTTTCTCA
Organism: Brachyptera risi; assembly: GCA_964007535.1. Taxonomy (NCBI): domain Eukaryota; kingdom Metazoa; phylum Arthropoda; class Insecta; order Plecoptera; family Taeniopterygidae; genus Brachyptera; species Brachyptera risi. The sequence goes on from OZ023328.1 coordinate 26,388,086, forward strand.
CCTGGGTACCCATCTTCATTACTCGACTCCTACCCGGGTCTTCCCAAGGAAAGTGAAAAAAATATATAGGCAAGGCCCTAAATCACCTATAGGCTGTACTTAGTAATAAAAAGATGCGTCATTTTCCTCAATCCAATCATCACTCTATAATGCAACAGGACCTCTAACCTGAAGGCTTGGAAGCACATTGAAGAGAATGTTGCAATCGCACCGACACCTTAGCCGTGTCAGCAGCAGCTAATAATCATTGGTTGGGGGATTGGGGGTAGTACACAAGACGTTTGCCGGTGTGCGTGAACACATTTCTCTACGGCGACAGAAAGTAATTCCAAAATCAAAGTATTTTGTGAAGGCAATAATGATCACTTTTCATTGTTCAAAGTCAAATGTGATTTCAATAACATTCCCTTTCTAACAATGACAGGGAAACAGTCAAATGTCGAAAGCACATTGAAAGTAATGCCACACTATGAGCAAGGCACACTTGTGAACTGAGCGCTGTCGAGGATGCATTGCATGCTATAGTGATGGTGGGTGAGGGAGGCAGAGAGGAAAGACAAATGTACTACAATTTGTTGTTGTTACTAAAACATTGACTTGATGTTCATAATATTCATTTTCCATTCATGAATCACTATGTGATTAAGAGGAGATACTCATCGACGCACATGTGTTTATGTTTCAGCTCGGTCGCTGCTTAGCGAAGGTGGGGTCAAGCCGACACACGTGCATCTCATAGAGGAGTTGTGCCGCGAGGGCGACAGACTAGTGGAGGAGTCCAAGCAAGAGAGAGAAGACCTACAGTTGCAGGTAACAAGACGTTGGGTGTTTAACTGTTTATACTTCGCTTTTATATGCTGACGTAGTTGCTGTCGTCATAGGCTATGCTAGATATCAACGAATCTGATCTTAAGATTTATATTGAAACAGTTCGATGGAAAAGGTTGGATGAAAAAGTTTCCCTTCAAATTTATATTCCCGTGGTGAAGACTGTCCAAAATGTAGGATTTTTGTAGCCCTGAGATCTATATTGGATCTAGAAACATTTCAGTTCACAGATCTGCCATCAGTAGGTCTAAATAATTTTCTGGTCTCAGTCAATTTTTTTTTGAATTTCAATTTTAGTTCAGACATGTGTTCGATAAAATATATTTCTAAATATTGGATTCGATCTGGAAAAATGAAATTTAGAATTGATAAGGCCACTTGAAAGTTTCCAAATTGAACATATATATATTCAGAACAATTGTTACCGGTACCTGGGTCCATTAAAAACTTGGAACCAGGTTAGATAGGCCTAAAGATGAGAAAATGTCAAATACAAAATGTCTGAATTTTACTGGTGATGAATTAATTAATTTAGGGTGTAGTCATTTTGCGCCCAAACTGGTAGGGACCCATCCTGTAAATGTGTTGTATGAATCACTCAAAACAGCCTTCAGTTGGGAGGAAATGTTTTGTCAAGTTCACATTGATTGGATTAACAATAAAAATTTCAAGTGTATGTCTAGGCCTACACTTGAAAAATAAAATGTTGAAAAAGAAATGAAATGAAAAGATTCAAAGAAATTCATAGTTTAAAAAAAAAGAAGATGGGCCTATCAAATATTAAAATATTAGGAGTTTTGATCCGTTTTAAAAATGGTAACACTTCAGGTAAAATTGGAGAAATATTATATATAAACCCTTATCAAGGAGAGCAGAAAGTAGGCCCGGGGCCTAGGCCTACTTGAAAACTGGAAAATTATGAATTGTCAAATTGGCCTTAAACCCCTATGAAGTATAAAGTCATAAAATGAATCTCAAAAGTATAAAACTATATTTAAAAAAAGTGATTATAAAATTATGAAAATCATTTGAATCGTACTTGATGGAAAAAACATTAAAAAAGTAAAAGATTTAATTAAAAGAATGAAATTAGATACAGTAATAGATAATAGATATTGATATTTTTCGTTACAGTTGAGTAGACTATGTACACTAAACTTTTGAGTTGTTAACCCCAAACGTGTATTCTCCAGTCCCAAAGTAGTCGACAGTATTGCTAATGATGTCTATCATTTTGTATACAGTATAGTATTCATATTCTTAAGCCCTTGTAGAGTTATTGCACTTAATCAAAATGTAATTCACTTTTGACCACAATACAGTAGAATGGTTATATAGTAGTTTTGTTGAAAATAACTTAAGGTGAAGGAAGATACTTATATGCAATCTGTAGCTTATGTAATTGTTGAGTACATATTTTGTTTTGATGATTTGAATACATATTCTGGTGTTCTTTTTGTTCTGCCAGGTTTCTTTAGAAACACCCCCTACCATTGTACACAGGGTATGCTGTCTCAAGGTAACTAAATGCGTCAAGGCAGCTTAACTAGCGGACGAACCTAACTCGGTGTTGTTTTCGCCTCTAGCTCTCTTGTTTTCTCTTTTCTGCACAAAACAGCACAGTTTGTCTGACACTAGGCTCTCATTCCAATACAGTACCAGCAAAACCTTACTAGTTTACTAACTCTACTGTAGGGCATACTTGTAGCCACGAAAGAAAATTGTACATCAACTAAATGATTGTAAAAACATTAAATATGTATTGGCTATTAATTACCTGATCTCTCTGCAACATTAATTACCTAGATTGAACATGTTTAAAGATGCTTTGGCATTTCTTGTCTTGAATTTCACCCTGAAAAACAATTACCCTAAAAATGTAATAGCTGTACAAATATTACGGTGATATTTGTATTCGTTATGATGGTAGTCTACTCTATCTTCTTCATGAATGCTACTGTATTGGGTTGCCGTTCAATATCAATTTTTTCAATCGATTCAATATTTTATGACTTCAATTCGATATTGTATTGGATTATTCAATATCGAAATGATGGTCAATATCGATTGGTTGAAAGGTCTGATTTTCTGTGCACAGACAAACTGTTCAAAGGTTGTGTTGAACATATTGGCTAGCTATAAACATACTTGGGACATGATTTGATTTTCTCTCATCTGGTGGCAAGGTTGGTGCACCTGGCGAGAGTGGTTTGTACACGTTTCTCTTCCTAGGCCTGTGCGTTATTCCTGCTTATTAACAACTACTAACCCACGTTTGATAACAGCCGGGACCCAAGGTGATTAGAGGAACTACTGCCACCACACCAATCTTCTATTTCAATCCACGTTTCATGTCTAACTTGTTGGCAGCTTTCAGGTCAAATTGATAATTACCGATTTATTACTACAACATTAATTCTGCTTTCTCTAACAGCATGTCATCAGTCAGCCTATGGAGCGTACCACAATATCCATGATAAATCCTAATCTTTTGTGGGTAACATCTCTGAGCAAAACTATAGATATTAGATCCTGTATTACAGTATTACAGATATGAAATGAACCAGTTTTAAGAGCTAACAGTTCACAGGTAGTGGATAGTAGGTAAATGTATATCATTCATTCTACAATTAACATCCTCATACATTACCACTATTAATGATACTAAACATAATTTAACCTTGTAATTGCTCGTAAAACATTTAATAAGTGTCATTGATTGTCAGTCTTATCGTTTATCAGTTCATTACATTTTCTAAGAAAGAAAATACAAAATATACCCATGTGTGGGTGTTGATGGAATGAGAAAACAAATTGTATTCAAGTAATCTGATCAAACTTCAAGCTAGCCTGCAGTAGATAAGCTTCTTGGAAATTAATTTACATTAATTAATCAAATTTATTCAAGTTCTTACATATTTTCTTGTACCTGGACCCCTATTCACTAACTTTTGAAACAGTGAGATGAGACCGTCTCACTGTGAGATGAGATGAAATCTGATATCGCGATTCACCAACTTTTTTCTCGCGTGAAATGTCAGTTTCATCTCATTTCACAGTGAGTTCGTCTCACTGTCAACCGAACTCGTGAGATCGACGTGAGACGGGTTATAGCTAATGAATATTGGCGGTAAATTGGGAATGTAATAGGCGATTGATGTGTACTAGAGAGTCTAAAGGGTGTACCGAGTATATTATATGATAATGAATATATACATGTATTCAATATACATATCTATCCATATATCATAATATCAATATACATATATATCATATATCCTACATAGAATGAAGTAAAAGAATAGAAATACATGATATGAAGGATTGGATCCTTCAAGTCGAAACAAGTCGAAACAGATTATAAAACCAAAGTATAGGCCTACATTGAATTATTCAAGACTTACAGAAATAGTAATTCATGTTGTCACTGATGTGTAGTGGGCCTAAAGGTACGTTCATACTACTACGGCAAAACGTTTTTGCCGTCACGGCTGGTCACGTGAACCAATCAGAAACTTGCCGTACCAGGCGATACGGCACTGCCGTCCAAGTTGAATTAACTTTAACTTTCTGCCGTACGGCTAGCTCGCCGTGATGCGGTTTGTGACGTAGTCGACCTAATCACGGCCCTGTGCATGCTCAGACCGCTTTTCCTACGCACGGTGAGTGTAGAACCAACTGTTCAGCGGTCGACTCTTTTGGCGCGTCAACTCTTTTGATTGTTCTCGTCTTCTAACCTCATTTGTGGTATGAGATTGTAATATTTACCAAATCTTTCTCGGTTTTGAAAGATTGGACGAGTATCCCATCTTCTAGATCTTCTTTTCCTTCTTTTCCTACTCCGTAAATGTGCAGCTGCAGCTAATAATAGTGTTTTCAGTCTCAGAAGAAGTGGAATTAAGTAACTTCTCACTGTTGTCGTCCATTTTGACAGATAGCAGACCGTGCTCACTTGCCGTCTGACGTTTACCGTAGTACTCTGAACGAAAGAATAAAAACTTGTGTTTACCGCAACAGAAAAACCGTACATGCGGCAGGTTGCCGTAGTAGTATGAACGTACCTTAAGTCTTGAAATTCTGCGGCTTTCGGTAGGATCATGTTTGTCATAACTGTTTACTAAAATGTTAACGTAGGATTTTGTATGACTGTCTGTCAAAAAACATGTTTATAACCTCTAATTTCCCACCGCCGGAGTCGTTCACAGCCTTGTAAAAATAATTTGACTCTCCGATTTGTTAAATTTTACCAAATACTGTACCCGTTTTCCCTTGACAACACCACTTTTCTGGTGACTGTTGATCTCACTTGGCGTTAGTGAATCGCGATGTGATTGAATTGTCATTTCACGTGAGAAGAGTTCCGTCTCACAGTGAAATGAGACGGTCTCATCTGACTGTTTCAAAAGTTAGTGAATAGGGGTCCTGGTAATGAATATTAGTAAAGTAATGCATAGGCCTACTAGATACTGTACCAGTAGGCATGATTCTAATTTTATTTGAAGACATGCCAAGTCTTACGACATTCTTAGGTGGGACTACAAATTTCAAAAATATAAATGTTGAAAACATTTCTTAACTTTGTTGGTGTAGGCCTAATTCAGAAATGTTCAGCCTTGATCATTTCAATTGAAATGATCTCTTGGGCCTACAGGGCATGACTTAATACTTGGTGACTGACTGACTGTGATAATTTTAAATTTAAAAAATTGAAAGATTAGAGGATTTGAAGATTAAAAGTCATATCGAGAGCCAAGTAGGTGCTGTGATTTGTTTTAAAAGCCACTAAATTAAATTACCGTTGCGGATTAAATTGAAATTAACACGCTTTCGTACCTCCCGCACAATTATCTCGACTATTTATTCACCTGCTGACCTTATTCTGATGACAACTGCCGAACTTTATATCACCGAACGCCCCAAGTACCATTGTAATGAACATGAACACCATCACATGACTTTTTAGGTTGATGCAGCCGACAAGCAGCTACGATCGACGAGACAGTTCCTGGAGGAGCAGGCGATGGAGCGGGAACAGGAGCGTGACGAATACACTCAGCAGATTGTGCAGCTCCAGGATCAGATTAAGGTCAACGAAGGTCACCGATCTGATCTCCAACGACACAACAAGGAGGTAAGCCACAAAACAAAACTATAAAATTACTTTCTAGTTTCTAGTAAGTTATTTGGTATTTAGCCGTGCACTACAGCAACTAGGTAATTGATTTCTAAAACCAGACTTGACTGAAAATTGATTAACATCAAAAAAATGAGAAATGATTCAATACTGCCTTTTTTTTAGGTGTACCATCATACTACAGTAGTACTATCATTTTTGGATGTATGTTCAGCCCAAGTTTTCAGACTTGTTTATATTTCTAGTTTTCACTTCTTAGTGATTCAGCCTATTCATCAATTTATGTTGGAATTATAATTGTTTCAAATTTTTTTCTTCATTTTTCACTATTGATAGATACAAGACTTGCAATTTCAAATGAATTGATTCGCTGAATTTTTTTAAATTCGCATTCACGTGTAGGTAATTCTTAGTTCTTACCCTTTCACTATTTTTTTTTTGTAACAGAAATGAAACATAGTTTTCAATGACGTGTACCTACTACCTAGTACCTACATTGATATTGTTTGTTTGCCTCTTGTTCCTCTAGGAGCTTGTCACTAAGATAAATGAATGATGTACATGTAGGCCTATGTAATGCATGTTATAAAAAAGATTGAATCCCTCCACTCCCCTCCGCGCTCCTTCACCATCTTATGGGACGTATTCGGTGGAACCAGAACGTAAATATATCATAAATGTATCTTCTAGCTTTTAAGACTAATAGTCTGATAGAGTAATAGTAGGCCCATGAGCATATAATTATCAAAATGAAATTTCAGTCACCTGGACCTAATTCTGTATTCCATTAACTAGGCTTACCGTGGGTATTTCATTTTACAGTAATTGATTATTATTTTTAAAAAAGTCATTATGTCAAGTAGGCCTACATTTTTACCAAGTTGATACAAGTTAATTGAGAAGTTATCAGAATTTAATAGATGAATTAATGAATATAATATTCATTATCCTGAGTTCTGACCTTGTAATACTTTAGGGCCCATTCTCTCAATAGCTCTCTACTAAAATACCACTTGTCTCATTTTGAATTTTGTTCAGTCTCTTTAAAAGCTTCGTGTAATTAACTTGAGCTCTTGGGTCCAGACTCAATATTTTTATGTCTTCAAAATTGCTGATATGCCTTGCAATTACAATCTAATGGTAGATGTAAGAAATTGAGGTTTGAAAATCCAATCCACTAAAATCAATCTACGTAGTTTGTAGACGTACACGACGTAGACGTAGACGACGTAGACGTACACGACGTAGACGTACACGACGTAGACGTACACGACGTAGACGTACACGACGTAGACGTACACGACGTAGACGTACACGACGTAGACGTACACGACGTAGACGTACACGACGTACACGACGTAGACGTAGACGACGTAGACGTACACAACGTAGACGTGTGAACTACCGAGCTACCGTTTTTTACTGCTACCAAGTTTTAGGCCCCCACTCATATTTTAGTAAAAGATTTATTCAAGGCAAGTGTAACATTTTTTCTTAATTTTGTTACTATTCCATTAATGTCAATCAATAAGTAGAACCTACATGTAATTAGTAAATACAATAGTGTGTTGGGATACTGTATAATAAATTAGGCCTAACTAATTGAGATTGGTCATCAAACTCATCACTTATCAATTTGATTTAAATAGTTGGTGTTCACTGAATCCACTTTCATGTTATTCAAGATCCTGGCAAAATAGTGTAGGCCTACTGTTCATTGTTTGTAGTTGGTACAGTAAAGCCTTGATAACTCAAATTAAGACAATTCATATTTTGCTTAAATTCAAATAATAGTTCTGGACCCTAAAGAGTTTTGATCCATTAGCTCAATATTGAATATTTCGAAAATTCAAACTATCAACATTCAAAATAGGCATTTTTGGGTCTACTAAATTTTGAATTATAGAGGGTTTACTGTACTATTGAGTATTGACTGTTTGTGTTATGTCTGTGTTGCACCCTGACTTGTCTCTTGTCTCTCTTGCTCTCTCGCACTCACAAGGATCTGGCACACGGGGACACTAACATCACCACCATTGTGAGTTCACACTTGATTAACTAACACGTATGCAATGCATTGAATCCTCTTTGTTACACAAGTTTGACATAATGCAGTGTTTTCCACTACGGCATGAGCAAGCAATATTGCAGCTAGATCATGGTTGGTTGAAAAGGTTGTTAGAAGAAGCCAGTCATATTGTATTGTATTGTATTCAAAATTTGTTAGCATAAGAATTATGAATAAACCAGGTCAAGAGAGAAAAAAATCACATTATAAAGTAAACAAATGTAAGATGATACTAAGAAGAATTACTGGTAATAAAATTATTGGGGCTTACAGTTGTTGTAAATTACTGGGCAAACACAGCTTTTTTGTGTGAGATGAGCGATGCATCTATATGAAGTATAACCGAAAACTCTACATAGCTTGACTCCTATAAAATACACTCCATTTGGTAAATATCGAATCTAGAAGGCCTAGAATCTCAGAAATGGTTCTGCTACTATTTCTATCTATTTATTTGTTGAATAAAAAATATTCATTAAATTATTCTCTCCAAAACGGCTAATTCGAATTGCACACAAAAGTGTGATAATATGTATCATTAATCTGTTCACATTCAGAGAAGATTTCAATTTTTTGGAAAGATTTTATTTTGAAAATGTTCCTGCCCAGTCAAATCTTATGTACCGGTAGTTTTTAGAAACTTTGAGATGATAGTTTTCAGAAATGGTCCAACCAATATGACCCATAAACTATACAGTTCCAAGTTGGATGAGTACTACGTATACAGAAAAAGTTTCATGTTGATCAGTCAAACCCACAGCCTTCTTTATTCATAGCATTCATTTCTTATACTTCCCTTTCACTAGGGCTATTTTGGCGGGTTCGCGCATATTTGTTCGCGCAGGCAATAATGACGTCATGGTCTGGTATGTACTGCACCCTGGTATCTAAAGTTTCAACTTCAAACAATGTCATTCAGTCACAATTTTTCAATGTCTTGCTACGTTATTGAGGTTATGTTATATCTTCATTTTGGTTAGGGCCTATAGACTTACCCAGGTTCAGACTTGAACGATATTCATGTTAAGCCAAGCAATGAACATCATTCAAGAACGTGTCCCGGTGATATTCCGGTTCCATTATATTATTGAATAAAATCTTTCATATTATTGTCATAAACAAAGTTGGTGAACTCGAAGTCACGGCCTGATAGAATGCGTGCATAATTTAAATTCTCGTACGAAAATTCCCAAAGTTGTTCGTATCTTCGCAGACATGACAGGTCATACAGAGTGATATGCATGAACATCTTTGGAAAGTGACGTCATGGTCTGGAAACAACGGCACCATCGGCGATTTTATGAACTAAAATAATTGGACATCGGTTAACATGGGAAGCATACCCCGAGTGAAAGGGCAGTATCAGAGAAGAATGATCTGTATGAACAAGGCTGTGGTCAAACCGTGCAACCTGTGCAGTGGGTACAAAAAAAAGAAAGGAAAAAAACTTGGACTAAGAGTAGGATGGAGGTATTTGCTATCGCTCATCTAACTAGGCAAACCCAGAATATGCGTTGTAAGATGAGGGAGATAATCAGAGTCGATAAAGTAACTTTTCTCCTTCTGTAGACTCTGGTATAATCGAGAACTTCACACACCTTGACTAATTGAATGAGCAACAGCAAAGACTTCCAACCCACACTAATGTAGCTTTGTGTATGTTTTTGTTGTTTGTTTGTACCCACTGCACATATTGCATGGTGTGACTGATCACCATGAAACTTTTTATGTACATGCAAACTCATCCAACTTGGAACTGTATAGTTTTGGGGCCAAATCGGTCAAAACATTTTTGAGGAACACCATCTCAAAGTTTCTAAAAATCCCATAAGATCAGGCTGGGTGAGAAAATTTTAAAAATGAAATCTCTCTGAAACAATTCAAATTTTCTTTGAATGTGAAAACAAAAATCATACAGACCAACATTTCTATGTAACATTTGTATGTAGTTTGGATCAGCCGTTTTGTTGTTCAATTAGGGTAATATTTGTTTTATTTATTTTAACAACATCGATCTTGATACAAAGTAGTAATAACATCGATTAATCGAGAATCGATTCTAATGTAAAACGATTCTCAAATCAAAAAATCGATTTAAAAAAAAAATATAGGCCTATATACGCATAAATATATTTTTTTTCAATTTTTTGGGGTGTGGTTAGTGCTGCTGTACTTCTTCACGTCGCAATACGTGCTCATTTCGCTGTCCATATTATTTTGTATTGTTGAGATTTTACTATCTGGACACAAGCTATCCCTTTGGTTACGTCTGACAGCCGAACGTTGACAGAAATATTCGAAGGGTACAGTACAGTTCAAAGAAGTCTCAAGCAGCTATTTTTCACGTAAAACGCCGCGAGAAGGTTGAAAAAAAAGTTCAAAATTATACAACTTTTTTTTAGGGTAAGCTTTTTTTTCAAAATCGATTTCTAATCAATTCTGGAGCTTAGATAATCGATTCCCGATTTTGAGAATCGATGTCATCACTAATACAAAGTCATTATTCCCCAATCAAGGCTATGAATGAACAATAGGATTGTTTATAATTTAAGGATTTATCCGCTTTACTTGATTCCCTAGGCCCTATAAATAAAATAGCAATCTTGACTAGTTCAGTGTGGTATCATTAATATGCTTGCTCATTCTGATAACTACTGAATGGTGGATACATAATATAATTCAACAAATTAACTGCATTTTGCATGTTAAATATGATGAATCTCTTATCATAGTGTAACAAGGAATTATTGCATTGCATTTTACATTTATAATTAGTAGAGCTACTAGTTTAAATATTACAGTCATAGATAGATTGAAGTATTTACTGTAATTACACAAAGTGCATTTGTTTGTTTACTAATAATATGGTGCATGTTCATCAGTGATGATATATCACCACACTAATTCACCCTAATGTCTGTTTTACCTCACTCCCTCCCCTCCTTCCAGACTAAGAATGCCCATTACTCTTCTAATTACTTGTATCCTATGTTTGTGTCTCCCTGGAACTAATTATCTTTCTCTCAAAATACTCTTTCCCCTTCCCTTGGCACTCAGCCATTTCCTCCCCCTAGGATGATCTCAGATGACAGCTCTCTTCCCTCTTCCCCCCACCTGGCACTAAGCCAAGTCTCTTCAGACACACTTCAGTGTGTTGTTGTTTTCTCTTGCATGTTAGACTACTGATGGCACACCCAATATTTGCTAGAGTCATCCAGTATTCTGATTTTTAATTGAAATTTCAATTGTTTCATTCATTTAATTTATGTTAGTCGGGAAAGTATGCCGTATGTTGAACTTTTATTCTTCTTCTGTATATTTAATTTCAGTGTTGAATGTATGAGTGAGAGTGTTGTTTAATTGACTTTACAGTGCAGTATATATATATATATGTAACTAAGCCTACACAAATATGTTATTTGCTTATTTAGTTCAGAAATGATACAAAGTGGCTTTAATTTGTTCCATTTACGTGAAAATGGTGTGTAGCAAACTTAAGTAGGACCGTGTGAATTTAATTGATTTCAAAAGACAAATCCAATTTAAAGTTTCAAATATTGTGTAATGAAAGTGTGGTATAAATTCTGAATTGAAAAATTGTAATGTAAGAATTGTAGACGTTCTCTTATATTTCTGTGAATTCTATTGTAATTTGTAACCATATACAAAGATACAGACATTTAATTGCGAGATGTTGTCCATGCCATCGCTTCATCAAGGCATGGACTTTTACCGACATATTGACGTAGCAACTATTCGATCACTGGTAGGTTTCACAGTTTCATGTACCTGTACCATATACAAACTATATCTGTCTGTGTGGTTTTGTACCTTGGGGTACTAGAAGTGTCTTGTGTTTCAAACTCTTTCTGTTTCCTGTCATTATATTTTTTCATCCTGAATAGTACTAAATTTAGTATTGGATATAAATAACATCAAAAGAATGAATAGAGGCTCAATGTTGCTTTTTGTTCCATCTAGCATTATATATAAACTGCAGTATAATACTTTAACATTTTTACATTTTGGTCTCATTCTGATCATCTACAAGTATCCAAATAGATCTCTTAGAAGTATTCAAACACAAGCAATAATTTTTCAAAGCACCTGACGTTGAAAAATTCAAGTAAAATTTGAGACGGAGTGTTCTCAAGTCTGTAATCATAATCATAATCATTATAGATCCCCAGGTGGTGGTAGTGCTGTCCACAAAATCAAGAGCAGTCCTTTTTGAACTCTGGGTACCAGTTCCAAATCTTGTTTCTTCATCCTCTCCATATTCATATCCTTTCCATATTAATGTCAAATAATTATTTGTTCTCTTTGTCCAACTAGTTGTTCATGTTTCTTGCTATCTTCTCCCCAACATCCATCTTCTACTTCTATCTTCCTCTATTCCCCTATTACACCTCTCAGCTATATTTTCCTTTGATGTTTAACTCTTAACTTTGTTTTCATTTTTAATGCTGTTTCTGGGTTGAGTCTGGGATGAAGTCTGAGTTGAGTAGGGCCTACTCCTCTAAACCCATATTGCTGTTTTCTCATCATTGACTTTTACTTCTCACAGGCTCCTTACAAGTTGATTCTATATAATTTTCACTTCATTGCTAATGATGATGAATCATCATACAATTTTGATTTGTCAATTTCATATTCCTTCACCTGCTACTTGAATCTTCAAAATCTTCCTACTAGGCGTAATATTTAAAAATTGTGTGAGTTTCATTGTTTTTTTGAACCACTTTTTTTTCTTGTTCTAATTCTGTTCTTCCAAATGTAGTGTTTATTTAAGAAAACACATTATAGTATTTTGAAACTTTAAAAATAGGAATGAAAGGCCTTACAACTTCCTGCTGACTACTAGCATTGATTGCTACTAGTGAGCCTACAGTATTAGATACAGAGCTTCGTGTTAAATTAATGAAAATAATGAAATACTTTTCGTGTTTCATAGTTCATTGATTAATCAATCTACCTAATAACGACAGGACTTCATCCAAAGTCACTTTTTGAAATTAATCAGCATCCCTAATATTTGTACTCATAAACAAAGTTTCTAGAGGTGTGGAATTTTCAGGAATTATGCTATGAAATATGCTTCAACTTGAATAAGGTTCAAGAAATTGTAAACATGCTTATTGCTCTTCAAAGTGTGGATTTAAAAATGTTTACATTCCATAATTTAGGTTGAGACATTGGAGGTTCAGGTGAAGGAAGCTACGTCTCTATTGAAAGAAGCCGAGTCGAAGAAGGAGGAACTTGAAACAGAGCTGAAGGCTGCCGTTGACAAGGTAAGCTGGACTGTTGTGGAAAAAATACCTCAAAGTGGATGGACTCTGTGGTGGAGTACGGTATATCTCTGGACTGAGATGAGAAATGTTTTTACAAGTTTTGTGATGTATTATCAATTTATTATATATTCAACATTTGTTCATTATTGTGAAACTTTACAACTTTTGGTCTATCAAAATATAATAATCTGTCATGGGGATCCTTTTTTTTCAATCCTAGGCCTAAATCTGTAGTGCAAATCGATGAAAAAATACTATTCAACCTCAAAGATAACCTAATGAAACCTCATTCAGTTTTCATAATAGTAAGCCCAATGTAGGCCTACATTTCCAAAAAAAAAGGGGGGAAATCACAAATTGAATAATTATAGGGTAGGCTATTATAGTCAAGAGAACCCAACCACAAAAATGTATCAAATTTTATGCCATTTAATATTTATTGATGTATTAATGTTTAAATAACAGATTTAAAATTTGAATAAAAATGAAATGAAATGGATAGTGATTGAACTTATGAGTTATACATCCCTCAGACTGGAATGTCTGAGGGAAACCATGAACAACAATCATTGGTCATAATGAAAAAATGTTAAAATTGTTGATGTAGAGATATTGACGACGTACACATTTTTGGATTACAACTCTCCATGCAAGACTTCCTGGGGGGAAGGGGGGAGACAACTTATCAGGGCTCTCCAAATTGTGGGATAACTCGACAGTCATCCACAGGCTCCAGAGTGACAGGACGACAATCAACAAGCAGGCCTTGACGTGATGAAATTCTTGTTGTGCAGACTCGGATGTGCCAGACGAGTGATCTGCGTCCCAGAGAGTTTGTGACAACTTTATGTACATAGTCAGAACTGGTTCTCCGCAAGATTGTAATTTGTCAAGATTGTAACAGTAATTCTACTTCTGATATGTCGTCTGCCAGTACAGAGCTGCTATTAGACAATCCTCATGCAATTCTCGATTTTCCAACAGAACTCAATTGTGTTTATCAAGTGCTGGGCATACAAGTAGGTGTCCTGCATCTTGATCTTCCAGCTTACACAAGGGACATGTGGTACTTGCTTCAACTTCTATTCTCTTTAGATGTTTATATAGAACATCGTGGCCAGTTGTAACAACGAAGATCACGACTGCAGTAGAATAAGGCAGGGTGTTGGTATATCGGTTTGTCCAGCAAAGACTCGCATCTTTTTTCTCTAGTGACATCTTCTTGGGCCTGATTTATAATCGTTTTGGATTTGGTTTTGAGAATATTTTGGTAGGAAAATTTTTCAGTGTCAACTAAAGCATGAACAATCTTAGTGGCTATCTGAATGAACGTATTGTTGGGAAACTTCTTCACGCAGTGCAAAGAATGCCTTCTACATTTACATTTACAGTATTTTCACAAATAATCACCCTAGTGGGAACTTTTTGCCCTATGGAGGCTGGGGATGCCTTGACCTCACCCAACTAAATATAAATTTTACTTATTAGGATCAATGCACAACTTGTTGTTTTATCTCGACTGAATGCCGAAGACTTCGAAAAAACTGTTCAATTGGTTTACGGAACTACACTTCTATCAGCCCTAAGAAAAAGTGTGAAGAGACTAGCTTGTGTACTAGTTGATCATAAATCCAATTTTTTCTTAGTCTGATAAGACAAACAGTGAGAATTAACCTTTGTCTAAAACCCAGAGAAGTGTAAGTCGAGTATTAAATTTGAATAATATTACAAATTGTACTGTTTGTTGCATCTTGAGTTTGACTTGTAACAGGTATGGGTGCTACGCGACATCATCAGCGAGTTGGAGTCTCAGGTGGAAATAAAGTCTCAGAACGAAGCAACGCTCGAGCAACAGCTGCACGAGCTGCAGGCTTTACTGGAGCAGCAGAGCCAGAACAATCAAGAGCTCACGCATCAGGTAGAACATTTACCTTAGCCTAATGAATCGGAATATTAATAAGTATGTAGGCCTATATGTAGGGCCTGAACTGAAATGATTAAATATTACCGTTACCGGTAATAGAATTATTAGGGTTGTGAAAAATGTAAACGATACCGAAATGTGCTAAACTAAAATCGATTGAAATGTTCAAAATATCAGGAATTCCATTCGGGAATTTTGATCATGATGATTATCAAAATGATGACGTTGAAAATCAGTCAAAATGATGAAATTCCTTTTCAGGTCCAAATCATGTTTTTTTTTTTAGTATTCTGTAATTATTTTGTGACACGCAGTGAGAATCTGCCTTTGTTTTGACACTCACACGAGTCTCAACAAACAACGATCTGACCTTGGATGGGAACCACACAGAATGGTCACTACCGGTATGTTCTGTTAGAAGCAATGGAGGACTTATAGGCCTAGAAAATATTGCGCTCGAGACCTAATAGCGAGACTGTTGGTAGGCAGTGTTGATCATAGGGCAAACACGTGATCGTCCAGACAGAGTATAACAGCCAAATTAATGAAATTATATAAGTACCGTAGCATTAAGGTGGAATACCGTAAGACCTGATTGGATTCTAATTTCTTATAGATCTTCATAATGTGAGATTTGATTGTTTTTTGAGAATCAAAACCGTGATTTTTAGTTCTACTGCATTTACTAATTGACATAATTCAAGGAAAAAGTAGAAAAAAAGCTTCATAGCTTTATAGAGATATCCAATTTAATTATCCAGTACTGTACCTATTTCAACTGAAAAAACAAGATCTATAATTTAAACATTACATTAAAATCTGCTACATAGGTCCCTACTTAATACAGATAGTATATGGCATCTAGGGCTAATAGTCAGCCTACATTGACATTCCTACTTGGTAAAATACAACTGTGCTAAATTAGAATAGAAAGTACTACTGCATAGAATAAAGATTGTTAGGTTTCTTATACATTATCAAACATTACAAATTATTTATACATTTTCAAAAGTTGAATTTGTTCAAAATTGCTTGTTCAGTCTGGGACCCTCGGGACACAGTATTAATCGAAGCTGTAGAGACCGTACAGAGGGTTGCTGCGAGGAGGGTGTTGGGGAGAGTCAAGAGATGGATGGCCATTAGGAATAGTAAGGGAGTGAAACAGAAAGAACTAGAAAGACCAACCATAATGATTGAACAACTGAAATGGGAAACCCTGGAAGCAAGGAGACGAAGGACTTTAAAGCATTTTCTTTAAAGCAAGACAACTGTACCAGATGGGAAGAACTAGGCAGAATAGTTGGAAAGGGGTTCCAAAGAAGTAATAGGGGAGGGGGGGGGGGAGAAAGAATGGAGGTGGAGAGACTTTACTCAAATATAGGGAAAACGGTTTTGTCCAGAGGACGATAAGAGACTGGAATAAACTTGAAGAAGAAGAAAGAACTGCAAAGAAATTACTAGAATTCAAAAAAATGATCCAATAGAATAACAAAATCTTGCCACCGTGCATCTAGCACATCTGCAAGAATGTTTACAAATGCAAATCAGAAGTTGGGTCAACCTCTTCCTGTCTCGTAAGCATACAAATTCAAGTCCTGTTGATGTGGCGGCTAATAATCTAGTGTGAGCTTTAAAACTGCTCAGATTTCATCTCATTCAATGTTCCACTTCTGATGACGTCTTAAAAAAGCAGCATCTCTGATTGGCTGAAAACTGTTTTCAGCTGGATGCTGGCCAGTCGGAGATGACGGAACAGATCTGCCAGCTGGAGGAGCAGCTTCGCATTCATCGCCAACAGATGGAGCAGTACCAACCAGACTCCGTTAAACAGATGAAAACAACGGTAAGATAGGAAACTAATGACACCCACTTCCTACTGCTGTAAAACATGCATGCTTTAGGCTTAGTTTTGATCTACTTAAAACGAGTGATATTTCCAAGAATGTTCCTAAAAATCATCATTTGTCTTGAAATGCCACTGAAAATGTGTAAATCATTCCAAACCGGATGATTTGATTAAAACTTGTGCTTTTGAGACCCTCTACCTTTATTGATATTGACTGTCATGGCTCATAGGACAAAGCACAGAGACCACTGTCTCATGACCCATCATGACATAGTTTGCAATTTCATCTAAAGCAGAGCTATGTTCAAGTTGAATTGGGTAGGTCTACTTTGATCATTTCTCAGGCAATTAGTTTTCACTGCAAGTTGAAAAAATAATCTGATACATTAAGTTTTAGTTGCTGGTTTCTATATAAAATTATGAAAGTATCTCATGCATTCAATAGTTGTACAAATACTGCTAATTTAGATTACTGTTACGTATAGACTTTCACAGCTGGGATGCAAATGGCCACGCTGTTGATGCGCCTCTTAACCCTAACATACATTCAGTCACTTTTATAGCTGATAGTAACTACTGTAGTAAGTAATTATTAATTCATTATATATACAATAATTTTCCTTGCCTGGAAACGAAAACCTAAATTCTCCCATATGAATGCACTGATTGTTTTTCAGTTGCGTGACTTCGAAACCACGCTGGACCGCAAGACCAAAGATCTGGAATCTTTGTACACAACTACGAGATCTGATGCCAGCTCACCGTCAGCTTCAGAGGAAATTTCTATCAGGTTGGTATATGTGGTATTCTCCATAGTGGGGACTAGTCATTCAAGTCACTGGACGCATTTACTTTATTTCACGGTCACAGTCAAGTGGCATAGACTTTCAATTCTTTCTATTAAATATATTGTTTTACATCTCCTCAGGGAATATATTCTAGGCCTATATAGGTCTGTCTATTTTCAATATTCAGTAGTAATGTACATTTTAATCAATAGTTTATTTTATACGGCACAGTAGGTCTATTATTTTTAGGTTATTGACTCGTTATATGTAGGCCTACTGTATGTAGTATGTACGCACTAAGTGAAATCTCTATGCATCGTTCCCGGATCCATCGTTTTCCTGCTTGCATTATTTTTTTTTTTTTAACCCCACTCCCATATAATCAATGCTGAATTTTCCTGGATGGGTCATTTTCCTGCATGGATGGTTTTATTTTCCTGGTCTTTTGAAAAACAATGAATAGAGGTTTCACTGTACTTAGCTAACCTATGATTGGCTATGAAACATGCATACCACACATATCTAGACATGACACTCCCCTTTTTTTTGTAGTTTCTTTTTCTTGAATGGCAATCCAGAATTCACCATTTTTGACGGTGAATACAATCAAATAATGAATGGTGTACACAATGTAAAACCTACTATGTGTAGGCCTACTTTTTAATTGGTACAAAGCATATCATTGTAGCACTTTCTGTCCTATATAAGTTGTTTTCTTACAACCGTTATGTCTCTGCCCTGCCAGAGAGCAGATAGACGTGATGCGATGCGCCACGCCCGACGAAGCTCCCCCCTCGCTGCCCCTCAACCAGCTGCTCCGGCTGCAGGACAAGCTGCAGGTGCACTCGCGAGCCGAACAAGCCGCTCTCAAGAAGATACGAGACCTCGAGATGCACATCAAGACCATGCAGTACGAAGAGAACGTACGTTTAATACTCGACTTTAACTCAATTCAGGAAGGGAACGTCGTTCCATTGGAGAGCGCGTAATATTATTTAGCAAATCATCAGTTTTTTGGTGGTACTCTAAACCCTTATTAAGAATGCCGGGGTTCAATTCCTGCCATAGTCAATCTCCTAACAGATGTGGCTGCCCTCTGACTTGAAAGTGTATATTGAGATGGATTCTTAATATTATTCCATGACTTTCTGTTTCACTCTCTGAAAACACCTAATTAAATGAATATCCTCTTATGTAATCTTCCCCATTATCTCAGTAATCATTCACTGACCTGATGCCAATAGATCACAGTGCTAAACTAAATGAAAAATTATCTAATTAATACAAGATGATATATGAATTGATGTTATATTGATATGTCCAGGAGGTGGTAGCCGAGCGTGATGTGCTTCAGTCGCAAGTGCAAGAGCAGCTGTTGAAGATCTCGCAGCTTCAGTCGAACGTTGAGGAACAACGTAGCAAGGCCGATAACATCATCCAACAGGCTAGCACCGAGCTGAACAAACGTCTTCACGATCGGGAATTGGAGGCTCGCGATCTCAAGCAGGAGGTGGAGAATAAAGAGAAACAGGTACAATATTACGATATGTGTATGCAAATGAACACAAAATTATTTGTGTTCATTGTCAAACTGTAGACTTATGTCCAAAAAAAAATGGTTAGGTAGGACCAAGATCAAAAGCTATCTGAAAATAAGGGCTATCTTAAAATGGAATGGGACCAGGATCAAATGAACTGAAATTAAAAAAAATAATGGTAGGTAATTAATAGGAATAATAGCCTAAGGCCCTAACAGGTGTTGAAAATACTAGGCCCTCCTTTTAATAATCAATTTAGTGTGCACCCTTTTTAGATTTCTCGTTTTGTTTTGTTGCATTTAATATACCTGTAACTTTCTGTCTCTGTAAAATTTTCCAACTTCATTGAAAATCTATTTTCCATTGAGCCTTCGTTACAAACTCAGTCAAGTAAAGCATTGATTTGAAAACTGATTTCACCTCTGGTTGTGTGTTTGAGTTCTGCATAAGACATGGTTAGAGGCAAGAGATTATCGCGTTGACTGTACGCGCAATATTGTCACGACTACGTTTTTACCCAAGCGATGGGAATGTATAGTGAGAGGGTACTCTTATGGGATTTTAAGATTAATTACAGATTAAGTAGGTTGGTAAACCTTTAAACAATAGTTTATTGAGAGATAATTTCGAGTACAAATGCCAAAAGAGGTTATAAACTAAATAATGTGAATGTAAAAGAAGGTAAGACATGAATGCCTGGGATGGTCTACTCCCCCTTCAATATAGGTTATTTAAGTATACGTTACAACAAGAACGCCATGGCGAGTCTCGCGGAGTGGTACAGTGGCAAGGAGTGGTACAGTGGCAAAACGTGAACTGGGGACTCTGGCATCTTCCCTTCGCCTTCCTGGCCGCATCCTGATGAGGTCCACTTCCGAAACACATCCGTCCTTGTTGATTGTTGATCCAAGAGAGCGCCACGACGACGTTTCCGTAGAGTGACATGCATATATGTAGAACAACTGACCCACAAGTGCATTCACCTGGCTTTGCAAGCCGTGCACTTTGTGAACACTAGAGCGGATGCGAGCTGTCTATAGTTCTTCCACTCGACTTGGAAGTTCCAATAGTCTCTTTCATCCGATAATGAAGTAGTAATGAGACTATAGGTTGCTATTCACATAAGCAGGGTCGCAACGATACTTCATTATCGTGACAATATAATTGAAAGTCATCTGAAACCTGAAGTAGTTGTCTTATCTTTATGTTTTGTGATGTTCTAAAACATTAAATGCCAAGTTCATTTTTGATATTTAACAGGGCTGTGCGAGCAAAACTTTTTGAGTTCGAGCGAGTTTCGAGTGAGATTAACTTTTTCGAGCGAGTTTGAGCACTATTTTAGTTTGAGCGAGTTCGAACACAAACTTTAGTTCGAGCGAGCTTGAGCACAATCTTAGTTCAAGCAAGCGTGCTCAAACTCTCGTTAATCCAAAATGGAAAAGACCCGCTAAAAATAATTTCGATTTACAAAAATTTGAATTAAGAGGGGACTCAGGTGAAATTTTCATATTTTTTAAAAATTCCTCTTCTTTTTTTTTTAAATAATGTTTGGTTCAGATGTTCATTCGAGTCATATGTTTCAAAATATTGAAAAATACCAATAATCATACCTGAAATAAATTATTTAGTGAAGTGTCACTGTGCATCGAGCCGTCCGCTCATTTTCAATATAGCAATTTACATTGTCAATCTTGATAAGGCATTTACTGCAATTTTTTTTTTCACAAAACAAGAATTTGTTTTTTTTGTGCCACAGCCCACATCTATAAAAGTTTTTCAGTTGTCTTGATTTTTTTTTTGTGAGTGTTCATTATCAATTTATCAGTTTATCCAGGGTTGGACGTATCGCTTTTCTGATATCTCATCTAACAATGGAGATGAAAAATGAATACTACAGTAGAACCTCTGTTACAGTATAAGTTTCTCATTTATACATTTTTTACATTTATAAGTTTTATTTTCTGATCCAACCCATATGCTCCACATGTTAAATAATAAGTTTCATTTTCACGTTGATACATTTTTTTAGTCTGGTCCCCTGGAAAGTGTACAAAAGAGGTTCCACTGTAATTACATTTTATATAAAATGTAATAAAAAAATCAACGTAAATGAAATTATATCTTGAAATATAACAGGAATATCAAAAAAACGATATAGCCAACCCTTGAACAATACTTCAGCAACATTTTCATGAAAAAAATTGAATTTAAAAAAAATTGTTGTTTGAGAGAAACGAAAAATAAATTTCATTGTTGAAAATTTTGTAAAAAAACAAATAATCATGTTCGTTGTTGGTTTTTATTTATTTATTTTATTTTTGGGGGTAGTTTCAGCACGACAGTTATCCATGTGCAAAATTTGAAGTGGATACAATCAATATTACCAAAGATGGGATTTTCACCTGAGTCCCCCATTGACCAAACTTGTCCTTATCCACGAAAATCATCCCTTCCCGGTTAGAATTACGGCAATTTTGTATTGCGTACTAGAGAAACCGAGCGAAACTTCTTGATGAGTTCGCTACTGATAAGCTACTTGATCGGCTAGCTTCGCCGATAGAAACCGTTGAGGTCGTGTATACTCGCTAGTTCCGACCGGTTCCGACGACGCGCAAACTTTTTGCTTTTGGCGCTCGGCCGTCCCGAGTCGTTTGACATTATGACGTGATGATGTAATCTGTCCTTGATAGAGTGTGGGTGCGTTCTGGAAAGGGAGAGGAACTGAGGAAGAGAGAGAGAGGTGCGTGTCTGGTGGTATCTACGACTCAGCAGAATTCACTCACACGGAGTCAGTCCAGTGCCAGTGACAGTATGAGACGATGATGTGCGTTGTAATCATTCAGCAAGTTTGTGATCAAAATTAAAGGGAGAAATGAAGAAACAAAACATTTTCTCGAGTTTCAGACACTGTATATTTAATACCAATATGTTCAATGATGAAAAGATTACAAGTTTACCCTTCCACTCTCGCTCGCTTGCTCGAAATAGTTTGAGACCCAAAAGTATTTCGAGACTCGAAATTTCGATCTAGAAACAATCTTTTCGAGCGAGTTCGAGCGTCGAAATTTTCGACTAGGGCTATCTAATTGTGAGGGTATTATTTATTTATTGCATTTCACCGCAAGTCCTTGCGTTTCTAGTTCTCGACTTATTTGTGGCGAAAGTGCACCCTGTAAATCTGTTCCAAGATGCGGGCTCTTAATTATCACATGCTCATTTGTAGCCCCACATAGCCCAGCTGTTATTGGGGTCTTTAAACAAACAAAAATCATCATCGCTCTCACTTATGTACGCCTACAGCATGACATGAGAATAATATGTGTACGAACAACAAAATGTGCTTTTTGTGCTCAATATTAATCATTCTGTTTGTGCAGTTGGCAGACGTGCAGGTGGTTCTGGAGCAGACGCGGCTGGCAGTGGCGGCGCAGGAACAGGAATGGACTGCGCGAGTCAAGAAAGAGCAAGAAGCTGTTGTGAAACTCAAGATGGAGTACACGAAACTCAAAGAGGACATAGAGAAGGAGAAGGAGAAGGAGGAACAAGAAGTAAATTTCGAAGAGGTGAGTAGGCGTAGGCTCACGCTAGACTTGCTAGAATTCATGAAAATTCTTATGCTGGACTTCCATGAATGCGATTTGCGTTTCGCTTACGCAAGGCAGTGGAATTGAGGCGAGCTCAATAATCAGAAATCGCTCAACTTTCGTCTCTGATTGGTCGTTTTATCATCATGGTGGCTGAAAAAAACGCTAAGCAAATTCACAATCTGAATAACGCAGGTATGGAAGCCCAGCATTAGATTGGGAAAATCAAGGTTGGGTGCAAAGGGGCATTGATTGCAAATGAATGATAATTAATGACTAGTGAAAGTTGTGGCTCATTTAATGGCCACCTAGATATGCGCAACTTTAGGAACCCTGATTGAAGATTTTGAAAGTTCCCCGCTAATAAACAGCCTTGTTGATTTGATGTCTTGTTCTGTGATGTCAAGGGGGCAAGAAAACAAAGTGGTCAATTGACGACTAGTGATTGACCCGCCCACAAACGTCACAAAGCAAAACATCCAATCAAATGGGCTGTTTGTTATGTGGAAAAATTGACAGCCTATCAGAGTATCTCTAAATGCCCACATGAAGTATAGATCAAGGTGGCCTGCCGATAAGCCACGCCTATCACTAGTGGTTAATTACATGCAAGGTTTCGACAGAGTCAATAAAGAAGTTCTACCTTCTCTAGAAGGTCATTCGACTCCCTAACCTGACAATGCTAATGGTCGTGCTAAAATTAAAATGCCACTGTGAGCGCTGACTAGACTTATTGCGGGAGATCTCAAGTAAGCAATATTCTTTATAAACTTCTAGTTACCGTATTTACTATTTACACGTGTATAAGCCGCACCGGCTTATAAGACGGACCCCTGCTTTTCAGGTTCCATTATTGGAAACCTTTTTTTGTACTTACTACTTATAAGACGCAGTATCATACTCCACACTAACACTGACGGCCGGCAGTCCTAACGAGCAATTACTAACGATTAGCAAATGAGTTCTGATGTGGCGCATTTCAATGCAACTGATAAGTATTTCCTGATCGTTAATGGTTTTTCGAGAACTTCATCATCACTTCGAAGTTCGAATCAAACGATTTTTGACAGTGGTTGACAGCATCATTCCGAACATGACACCAACCGTATTTCATTGTAAAACAAAATTTACCAAACATTCACAGATTCTTGAGTTGGTAGGGCCTATAGTCCAGAATCTTTTGTTGTACCGGTATGTACTTCATTTCCAAGCAACAATAAGTATAGTTGGCGTGCCTGGTTGTAAGTTGTAACACTGTAAACTACGCTAGTCGAATGGCCATGCTACTTTATCGACTCTGGTTTAAATATGGTGTCTGTCATAGTAGACTTATCACAGCTACCTAGATCAATTCAACCATTCAGGAAGAACAACAATCGACACTGCCATTTATATTCTTTTCATTTTTCTCAACTCAAGATGTAAACCATGTGAATATGGTATAATTTGTATGCCATGATTATTAAAGTTCTAATAATGTGATAAAATTTTTGATAAGAACCTCTATTTATATATTTATTTTTTACATCCATTTTTTAATTTTTATTAACACGCGTGTAACAGTTTAACAATGACGTACGTTGGTAAGAAGTACCAGGTGTTCCGGGATAAGCCGCTTAGCATTGGAGCAGCACTCCAAAGGAAGCGTAGCGAAGGTCGTATGAAAAGGATTGATTCATGTCCAGACAACAGGGCTTGGTGCTTGGACGAGGAAGAGAGACGTAGATACTTTCTCGAGCTCTTGGCAAATCCACCTACAGGAGACGTAGGTCACTTGATATTATTGTAGGGCCCTAGCTGCCAGTTAAGGTTATGAGTTCTGAATGTATCAATAAAACTATATAAGAAAAATAGGCAACGGATAGTGAATAAAAACAACCGTGTTTGCTTAGGTCACTCATACGGTCATACCATCTATTTGATCAATTTTTTATTTTGTCAGTCTAATTTGATGTATGGTAGGTAGTTTGAAATATTGGGGCTGTACAGTTAAAGTTTTTTATTTGAGCAGGTTCGAGCGAAATATCAATACGTTCCGTTAGGCCTACTGGTATTCGCGAGAATTTTCAGCTTCTTTTGAGAGTATCATTTTTTATTTTACATTCCATTGTGAATTGTGATTCAATTTACATTCTTTGAACACAGAATTTGTATTCTCAGTTGTGTAACAATTTTTAGCTGCCCAAGCCATAGGCAATTTGTTCTTTCAAAACATTGCCCATCAATCATCATATGTTTTGTACCTACTGCCTCGTATTCACTCATACTCTTACAGACTGTTGTACAGAGTCTACAGTATCCACTATTTTAATGTTACTACAGTACTGTGTCATTCTATGTCAAATTGACAAAGCCATTACCTTGACCATCTTTGATGTTGATAAAACTTTGTACATATATCTATGAAGACTTGCATCTAGGACAATCGTGGAAAATTTTGTGATTCCAGTGTTCTTAGTTTTCAAATTACGACACGCCCCCCCCTCCCCCCCCACACAAAATAAGAAACGTTTCACACCGCGGTGTATTACATTTTTTCACTTACATAGATGCCTCGTTGTTTTTTCTAAATGCAGAGATTTCAATAGGCCTTTTAAAAATGTTGCCAAGAGACCATTCATACGAGAGTGTCATGTCAAAAGAATGAAAAAAAAATTGAACCCACCCCACTCGAAAATAGTATTTTTTCAATTTTTTTTTTCATTCACATGTTGTTTCCACATTATATAAACTTTCACCATTGGATCGAAATGGGATCATGAGATATCACAGGTTCATGCATCGAATGCACATTATTTGCCAGATTTTTCACGTATTTGAGTATTTCCCGCTCGAATATGTAGCACATTTGAGGGGGGACATATTCAAATAGGCCTACCCGTATGTGAAAAATCGGGCAAATAAAGTGCATTCTATGCGAGGCCCTGTGATATCTCACGATCCTGTTGTAATCCCATGGTGGAAGTTTATAATATATAGGCCTAATGTGGAAACGACATATGAATGGAAAAAAAAAATTGAAGAAAATACCATTTTCGAGTGGGGTGGATTCAATTTTTTGTTCATTCTTTTGACATGATACTCTCGTACGAATGGTCTCTTGGCAACATTTTTAAAAGGCCTATTGAAATCTCTGCATTTAGAAAACAAATCGGGCTTCTATGTCGCATGGTGTTGAAGTGAAAAAATTTGGTACTCCGTGGTGCATTAGAAAATTTTGTGTTGGGCGAACCATTACTCGGAAACTAAGAACGCTAGGAAGAGAAACACAAAATCTTCCACGATTGTTCTAGATGCAAGTCTACATAGATTCACCAAGTTTCATAAAAACTGGAGATGGTCAGGTCAATTTTGCTACTTGGCTGAGTTGATTTGATATATGGAATGAATTACCTCTAGAATATGTTGCAGTTCTCAATTAATCATTGATCCTCAGAAAAAATACCAATTTGTATTTTCATTTTTCAGTCAAGCCAAGTCTGAGTTTCACTAAGGCCCGGTATTACCAAGTCTAGTTAGCCTTTATCTGACAGTTCAAACTTGTTATCACCATGGTTACCTGTGGTATTTGTTTTCACCAACTCTCAGATAAATACTAACTGGACTTGATAATACTGGGCCTAAGGCCCAGTATTACCAAGGCCAGTTAGTATTTATCTGAGAGTTGGTGAAAACAAATAGCATGGGTAACCATGGTTATAACAAGTTTGAACTGTCAGATAAAGGCTAACTGGACTTGGTATTACCAGGCCTAAGAAAGTCAAGACAGTCTCACCGACTTACATACTTACCATACAGTTGAAATACTGAGAGAATA
This sequence comes from Brachyptera risi, assembly GCA_964007535.1. NCBI lineage: Eukaryota > Metazoa > Arthropoda > Insecta > Plecoptera > Taeniopterygidae > Brachyptera > Brachyptera risi. The sequence continues at coordinate 26,414,904 of OZ023328.1, forward strand.
GGATTCGTGCAGCCACCACAAGAAAACTGCATCGATATAGAAAAATGAGATATTTCACAAATTCACTCGTTAATGGTTGTTTTTAATAATCATAATGAATAAAAATGAATATATTTGCAATATCAAAATGTATCCTGTGCACTTGAGCGAAAGGAACTTCGAAAATACGGGTATGTTTTATTTGTGTTTTATCGTTTTTCTGTAAGATGGTTGGTGGTTCTGTTAACCATACAGGTTCGGGAACAAGCAATGTGTCTATGTGAATCCGCTAAAAACGATGTTAATTGTGTATTAACATATCTGGGCCTATATATTATCTATATACGGCTATATCTATATATTATCATATATTAACGGCTATATCTATATATAGCCATGTATATTAGATTAAAAAAATCAGAAGAGCCGCTATTGGTGTGTAGCATGCTCAGCTGATTTTAGTGTCGTCATGTTGAAAATTATTCAGTGCACCAAAGTGATACCAGGATGCGCCACGGTAGGAATCCTATTCTCTCAGTATTTCAACTGTACATTGTTTTGTTTTCTGTGTCGCAGGATGGCGGTGCTACTGGTCGATACGTTCCGGTCAGCGCTCTCATTGACTCTCTGCAGGCGACCAAGAACGCTCAGATCGACATGCTTGCGAAACAGGTGGCCGATCTAGAGAATTTGTTAGAAGCATATCGCCACCTAGACTTGACAGACGAACAGAGGGCACAGCTGGAGACACTGGTAAGTGTACATGCGAGAAGATAATAGTGTGTTTCGATTTGTCATATCAAAAAAAAAAATGAAGTTGGCAGGACTGCAGCCTGCCTATGAGTTACACATGAAAAGTAGAATTAATTTTAGCTTCCTGTCTAGCTTGGTCAGTTACAACTTGAAACAGCTCTTTTGAGGTACAAACCAAATTGGGAATGGGTCCCGCATAAACTTGTTTGTTGTCATCCCGCACAATCTAATTGTTGTTTTTGTTGTTTTTGTTACCTTATTACTCTAGGTACTTAATTGTATGTGAATACATTGAAACCTCTATGCATCATTCCCGGATCCATCGTTTTCCTGGATGTATCGCTCATTTTTTCTAGCCCCACCCTGATATAATCGATGTTAAATCTTCCTGGATGAATAGTTTTCCTGGATGGATGGTTTTATTTTCCTGGTCCCTTGAAAAACGATGGATAGAGGTTTCACTGTACATACCGTATATCAAATTCGTTCAGTCCATTCAGACATCCAATCCATTGAACGTAGGCCTTATTGTAGTATTTTTTGTAATTTGCGATTAGATTTCGATTTTTGAGAATAAATTTGTTATCTGTAGTGGGCCTACCGTAGTTCCTAGTTAACGTTTCTTCATTTTATTTCATTCAGATGAATGTTGAGAATGTTTTATTTCTGGTATGTAATTAATTTGATTCTTCGATATTTTTTCAGTTGAAGGGTGTGAAAACCTCAAAGAAAGTTTTGAACGACTCCAAATCTAAAAAAATGACTCCTATTGCTTCCGTGGTTTCGGAACCAGGTATAAGTTCTACTTCGGCTGAAGGCTCGAATTTGCAGGCAACTCCGTTTTCTGGCTCGAGCACAACACAAGTAGTAAGTTCAACAAACCACTTACAGAACAGGCACTTCAGTCTTCATTTTGGAGAGTTTCAGGCACACTTAAAAAAGGAGTTGTGATACAGTGAAACCTCTATCCATCGTTTTTCAAGGGACCAGTAAAATAAAACCATCCATCCAGGAAAACTATCGATCCAGGAAAATGTAACATAGATTATATGGGAGTGGGGCTAGAAAAAAATGAATGGTACATCCAGGAAAACAATGGATCCGGGAACGATGCATAGAGGTTTCACAGTAGATCCGGGAACGATGCATAGAGATTTCACTGTATATTAAATAGTATATATAAAGTATAAACCCTATAGGCCTACAGTTTTTGTTCTTGAATATATTAAATAGAGATGAGAAAATCGGCCAGTTCATGTGTACGAATAGTCTAACCTGGCGCTCATAATACTGCTACATGATAAGCTATTCGGACCTCGTTATGTGGCCAAATAGGGCTATTTGGACAAATAACTATATTCTTTATAATACCGGCCCTTACTAGTTATGCTGTTTATGTCCTCAGTTTCGTTGTGAGTGTTGTTACTTTTGTTGATATTTCTGGTAGCTTTGTTGTAAGTGTCGTTAGTTATGTTGTGAGTGTCCTCAGTTTTATGTGTCATCAATTTTCTTGTTATTGTATACTGTGTTTCGTTTTTCAGTGTGTGTGTCTGGACCCACTTGTCTACACATGATTTGATTGTGAGAACATCATCAGTTTGTCATTTAGTCACTCCAAGAACCTATAATATAATGAGGTATTTTATCAATATGTTTGTTTCAAGATGGGCGTTTTGAATATATTTGATCTATGGATTGAAATTGCAAGGGTGCAAAATGACCTAGCTGATGATGCGCCTCAAAACCCTAATATTCATTCATTCAATAATTTTGCTCTGTGAGTAACATGTGTATTTGTTTGGTGCCAGTTGTTTAAACGGGACGATGACAAACTTCGCGAGAAGGGTGCGGAGGAGAGAGCCATGGACAAATGCAAAGTGTGTAAAGAGTCTACAATCGAGTCTCTACGCAAGCAGCTGGCGGTAAGTGCTAACTTGGGTTTGACTGAAGTTATTTGACAGCACGACTACAACAGATTGTGTACCTTTGTGGTGCTTGTACCTGTAGCCCTGTACCAACGCTTTCCAACTTGCTTTGCTCAAATTGATGGGCCTACACACCTTGCTTTGCTCATTCATGTTGTATTGGAGTGGTTTATGTGGACCGTCCTCAACAATCTATTTTAGGAGAAGTGCTGAATCAATATCATATCATGAATATGAATACCGTACTATATTCTCGGCACTGCAAATATGCACATTTTCAACAGTGACAATAATTCTGGTGTACTGACCAAAAGTATTTAATCAATTGAATGACAATCATTTTCAAGCAATATTTTGCATCTATATTGCAGTTCTTCAAACTGATTTATTCATCATGTATGTATTCATAATTTCATTATGTATGTATTCATAATTTCATCATGTATGTATTCATAATTTCGTAATGCATTGCATCATAGCTACAGTACATTAAACCCTCATTAATCCAAATTTGGTTGATTGAACATGATTGAATATAAAGTCTGTCTCGTGCTGAAGATACTATAGGCATTTCAATGTTGATTAATATGGTCAATCCAGATTCCAGCTAGACAGTAATTCAAACTATTATTTCGACCCTATTTTTGGGTCCCTTGCATTTTGGATTAACGAGGGTTCACTGTATATGGATACAAAACTCTTGCTAATTCCTAAGCATTCCCTCCAAAGCTAAGAAACATGGGAATGAACTGTTGGATCTTTTAGTTTTATATGGTGATTGAAGCTCAAATTATTTTTATCATTGGTGTTTACTTCCGAAGAGTATATACCGTGCCTTTTTTTCCAATTTGTGCGAGATAAGTTTTACGCCTACAAATAAGACTTCAATGCAGACAGAAGAAATGCTGGGCAAAAGAATCATGTTGAAACCACATATATTTGCTTTTCTGTTTTTGTTCATAAAAAGATTAGGAAGTAGCCTACGGTATATAAAATATATACCGTAATGCAATCCAGTATAAACAAAAGTAGATCCGCAGTAACAGCACATTTTTGTTTTTTATATACGCCTGATTACACAGTTTTGGAATGCTGTTGTCCATCCATCGTTATGATAGCTATAATCCAAGATAACACTTATACACAGTAGACCCTTGTTAATCCAAAATGCAATGTACCCAAAAACTTGATTTTGATTCATAAAAATTCGGATTAACCACAAAACTCCTTTCCACAAAAATCATCACACTTCCTGGTTAGAATTGAAGCAATTTCATATTGCGCGGGAGAGGAAGCTATACCACAAGTGTGAGAAACCGCTTCACTGATTGTGTGTACTCGGCTAGCCGACAACACCCGATCGTTGTAGCTCTCTCCCATTGGCACTCGGCCGTCCCTAGTCTGACTATCGAGCGTTCCGAGCATAACATAAATCTCGTGCTCGTCAAGGTCAGAGCGCACTAGGATGACACACTTTTTTTTGATTTTTGAAAGATTATTTATTATTATTAATTAAACATACACAATTCCACACTATGGCCCACAAAGCCGGATTGGGCTTGTCTGTGGTATAATCAGCGAATTTTGAACAGACGTGATACAAAACAATATACATGTGAATAATAATTATATGAACACAGTGTAACAGTGATGAATTAAGATAAATATAATAAAGGGAAAATAATAGATGGCGATAATGCTGTGAATGTAGGCCTATAATGAATACGTGATTAGAAGTAATCTAGAAATAATAAGAATAATAATAATAACATTTTTTATTAATTTTACAATCATGTGAGTAGACTACGTTCAAGTAACCATTTTTTAATGCCATTTTTAAGAGTAGAATATTGTTGCAGATCTCGTAAGTTTTGGGGTATTTTATTGAAATTGAAAGGAACAGCATAACACAGACTTCTTTTTCCGTACTTGTTATTAAATAGTGGTAATTTATAATCATTATCTAGTCTGAGTCTAGTATGAAATGGGTGGTCGTTGATGATTTTGAAATTATTATTGAAGTAGAATTTTAGTATGAATCGGTACATAAATAAAATATTTAAAGGAAGGAGGTTGCAACGATGAAATAGTTCGTTTCCTTCTAAATTTATGCCATTATTAGTGGGGGAGTTCGAAATGATTCTAAGCATTCGTCTTTGAAGGTTTATGATAAGCTGCAAATGATAAGGTGAAGCATTGCCCCAAGCTAATATTCCATACGATAATAAGGATTCGGCCAAGGCAACGTATACTGTTTTTAGCAAGGAAAAATTCAGACAATTTTTAAGAATATAAAGATTAAAGGCACAAGAACGTAATCTATTACAATTTGTTTCAATGTGAGGTTTCCAAGTGAAATGTTTGTCAATGGTCAAGCCTAAATAAACAACTCTGTCAACACTCTCAATTTTCTGTGTACAATTCATGCAGGTGGAGCCTAAACTAATATTATGGAGACAATCTAATGTATGATACCTAATCTCAATTTGTGCGCGACCGTCCTTATTATGCGGGGAACATATGTGAATTAGTTTGGTTTTACTTGAGTTTATGACTAAATCATGATCGTGAGTCCATTTTAATAAATTGTTGAAATCCTTTTGTAAATTTTGCTCGGCAGATTTGATATTTTTATGAGCTGATAATACAACGGTATCGTCAGCATACATATACGTTTGACAGTTAGATACCACATCGGGCATATTATTCACGTAAATGAGGTATAGCAATGGTCCTAAAATAGAACCTTGAGGAACCCCAGTTGTACAGTTCTTCAAAATGCTAAACTCCTCATTAATTTTGACTAAAATTTTCCTATTATCTAGATAACTAATGAACCAATTTAATACGTTGCCTCTAATACCGATATGTTCTAAAGAAGAGATTAATTTTTTATGATTAATGGTGTCGAAAGCTTTCGAAAAGTCTATAAACAACGCAATTATGTGCATGTTGAGATTCAAATTGGAATTGATAAAGTCCGAGAATAGCAGAAGCAGATCCGCTGTACTCTTACCAGCCTGAAACCCGAATTGAAGCTTATTTATAATTCCGAATTGTTTGAGATAACTAGTTAAATTATTGGCTACACAACGTTCCATGATTTTCTCAGTAATTGGCAGCAGTGATATTGGTCTGTAATTTGAGTAGTTAAGATGATCTCCTTTTTTATAAATTGGACGCACTACTGAGATTTTCATGTCATCAGGGACCACACCATTAATAACTGATAGGTTTATAAGCTTGACCAAAATTGGACTTAATTCCGTTTTCAGTAGTTTCACATCTTTAGCACGTATACCATCATATCCTGGTTAGAGAACAGCTCAGCTGGCTTCGGCTTATTCTTAGGCGTCAAATAAAGTGGATGGAAATTGGGAAAATCAATTCAAGGAACTCACTTGAACTATTTCGAATCATTCAATCCGAAAACAGTGCTAAGGCAATAGAAGGGGAAATATTACCCAGTTGAATTACAGAATTAGCTCATTTAGCTGGAATTCGTATTAACCATATTAATTAACATTGATATCCTATTACCTTCAGTTGGGGACAGACTTTGAGTTCGAAATACCGGAATGTCAAATTTCGGATTAACCTAGTTTGGATTAACAAGGGCTCACTGTAGTCTTTTCGTAGTCTCTCATTTCACTCCCAGCTTTCACGTGGTAATCTTAAGTCTGAACTCTAATCAAGTCAGTCTTGCTGGTTGTGGTTGTATGATAGTCTTCTATGTACTTGGTGCTTATTGTACTATTTCCACTCGAAATATTTCCAAGGCAAACAACTTTTCACAGGTGATACTAGTAACTGTGTTAGACGTTTCAGCAGGCTAGTGCTTTATTGTTGTTGTGTTGTAAACCCGACTCCTAGGCCAAGGACCGTGAATTAGCTGAGAAAGACAGGGCAATGAGAGGTGCCATGGAGAGCGTCGAGAACGTTAGTGGCAGGCTCGAGGAGAATTCAGAGCTGCGCAAACAGATGGATAATTATCAGGTACTTTTATTCACTATCAACATCAGTTCATCGTTTTATTGTATTGTAGTTGAATTTACTGGTTACACCTTTCTTGAGTTGATACTATTTTAACATACAGCCAATATTTTGCTACTTCTAAATTTCTATGCTCTATCCTTCTATTGCACTTTTCCCTCTATTAAAATTTTTCAAGTAGACCTATGTGAGAAAAAACAATGTCGAATCCTATTAAAATTAATTGTTATGTGTTACCCCTATGTCAATTGACAACGTGTCAGAAATCTGATGATTTCTTTGAGAGTTGTAGACGAAGTAAAACATACAAAGACTGAAAAAACATTAAGCTCATTGCGGCCGCCATATAATGAGAATAGTTAGAATAGTTTTATATACACGCACCTTATTCACGATAGGACTTTCCCGTTCTTTTACATCATCACAACACATCAACATCACACATGATTTTTTAATCGAAAGTTTTATGAGTTAAGAGTTACTGACTCATGAAGACTTGATGAGGCTCCTCTATTATCTGTCGATAGATATGGCTATTATTATTATTTGGCTTCGTATTCTTCTCTGAATGAATTCAAGTGAATGTGAATTGACAGGTCTAATATCATACAAGTTAGAATTTATAGGTCAGTAATTTTGTTTAGAATTATGAGGTAAAATTTTAAATTTATGCATATAGACTCTTGTGGAAATTGTGAAAATATGTTTATTTTACTCTGCAAATCACGCTTGAATTATATCCTATTGTCTATTGATAAAACCTTTTAAAGCAGGTTTAAACTTTAAACGCTGGCGTAAATGTTTTTCTCAAGCATGAAGGACACTTTGAAAAGTGAAAACATGCTTGATGTACACTTCAACTTCAGATACTGTAATGGTGAAATTGTTCATTTTAGCTACTTTCACCTATATTTCAATTTGAATTCTAGTACAAGTTATTGATATGATATGTACAAATTGAGGCTAATTTAAATTTCTCCATACAATATTTTGCTTCAAATAGGGCGCGAGTCTAGTTGATTCAAATTAAATTGGACTTGTTCAATTTATGTTTCTCCTAATTTTACACATATACCTTGATGCATTTTTTTCTCTAGTGAAAAATGAATTCTTTAGTCAATTATTTGAGTTGGTTGGTCTTCATATAGGTCTTTTGAATAAAACCGGTCCCAATTTCACTCAGCTAAATTAGTTGATAGCTACTATAGTAGGCTCATTTAGTAGGCTTTTTAATTTTACTTTTTATTCCAATAGAAATTACATGTATTTAATATTCTGGTTATAGAAACTCGATTTTTCTTTGAAAAAACTTCTGTAGGCCTAATATATAATTAACTTCATACTACTGTAGGGCATAATTTCAAATTTCTAGCTTGCCCTCCATACCCAAAAGCAAAATATTTATCGTAAGCCCAACTAATATCTTTCAATACCGGTATTTTTGAAATGATTTTTTGATCAAACAAAGATTTTCCTAGATAACTTGGGCATACCAATTTTATAATTAGTACCACATCTAGTAGGAAGCCTAGTTGTCGGAACAGTTGATCGCCTTGTACATCTTATAAACTTACATATCTCAAGCATAAACCTCATCTAACGCATACTAACATTGGAGCAAGTAATGAATAACAAGGAGTGCAATGTGCGGTATATCATATATGGTCGCATGTTAATTCCAAGGCTGAAATAGACACTCTCAAATCTCGATCGTCGGAAGAAATTGAGGACTTGCGGATAGAGAATATGTTGATGGCTGAGAACATTGCCGCGACTGCCCATCAGCTGCAGCGCAAGTCTGAATGCCTAGAGGATGTACTCACAGAGCGTGACATGATGCGCATGCGCCTCGAAGAATACGAGAACATGGGCGCCGATTTAGACGAGCTCAAGTCCCGCGCCAATGAGGCAGACATGCTCCGCTCGGAGCGCGACATGATGAAGGAACGCAATGATGAGTTGGAAGCAATCGAGGCGGCATATTTGAAACTGTTGGCAGAGATGAAAGACAAAGAATCGGTCGATGCAGAGAAGGAGCTGTATAGGTCAGTGTTTTGGCCAGCATACTCGCAGAATTATTACTTTTAGCACACCTATCACCTTTCTATAAAGCATTTCACTTTGTAGAAATACTAAATTATGATTACCGTAGTTTTTTTATGGAATAGGTAGGGCCTATATTCTCAAGTTATGACAGTAAATAAGAAAGAGTTGTAAATTGCAAGTAGAATAATAATGATGTTGGTTTCCAACATTTTTTCACAAGAACCTACAAATTGTTCTGTTCCGTGAAAAAATAGTTTAAAATTTACTGGAACAAATTTACTTGCAAGCCAACCTTTTCTACAGTGCCAAACTTTTACCAAAATTTATTATCAACTAAGCAAAGTACTGAAAAGTGAAAACCAAAATATTAATAAAACAATCGTAGCATATGATTTATAGTGTGATCCAATTTCTAACACTTTCGAAGTTCATGATTTTTTAAATATTCATTTTATATTCAGTCATTTAATTCGTATCTGTCGCGGATAGGTAAATAACCACTCCCTCGTACTAAAAGTATGGTCTGTCGAGTAAGCTAGCTAATCCATGTTGTCTGACTGTTGGCTCGACTGGTCACAGGTCGATCAACGACGACCAAGTGGTCGATCAGGCGATGAAAGATCTCGAACTAGAGCGAGACAACTATATAAGGGACCTGAAAGAGTACGAGTGCGCGATTGCTGATCAAGAGGATGAGATCAAACGATTGTTGCTGATGGTGGAGAAACTCAGCACGACCACCAACCTGAAGGAGGTAAGAAAACTGCCGTTGTGGGGATGTGTTGAGCACTAATGGCTGGTGTCATGAGGCTCAGATGGTTGGAAAAATCAGAAGAGGTTTTATTAGGTCAATTTTTCACAATACGTCGGTAATTGATGACTCAAAATAGGCGCAGCTTCACCAGTAGGCTAGTTGGATCTATATCATATGTGGTCATTTGAAGATACCCCGATTGGATATTTGAATTTCACCACAGTTCTAACAGCCCTGTTGATTGGATAGTATGATCTGCGACGCCGTGGGGGGGGGGGGGGGGGGGGACTGCGAGTCATCAATTGCATTATATTATTTTCAAAGTTTCGTATAGCATTTTTTGTAGAGTAGATACGTAATGGGAGCATTTGTATTTTAATTACCAGAATAATTTTGATGAAACTGGAGAAATTTGTCCATGGTAAATTTCAGGAATATAATCTACAGTAATACGTCCCTAGCTATAAGCAACTAAGAATACTTGCTTCCGTTGGTCGTTTCTACTTCAGGCTGATACAGTTTTAGATTGGTATACTTTGGTTCAGTTGCAGCTTACCAACACAAATTATACTGCACAGAATTATTAGTGTGATCAATTTTCAATGGAAGCTTAAATTATTCTATTTATATTACATTTAATTGACCACTAGTGATAGGCATGGCTAATTGCCAGGGCCTCCTTGATCTACATTTCATGTGGGAATTTAGAGATACTCTGATAGGTAAATGTGAATTTTCCTACATAAAGCCCATTTGATTGGATGTTCTGTTTTGTGACGTTTATGGGCGTTTATGTGACATTTATAGTATGTCAATCACTAGTCGTCAATTCTTTTCTACGTTTTTCCTTGGATTCCAGCTATATTTATAAATCCAAATTTTTTTGGAATGGCTACTGTAGGCCTACTGACTTTGTGTTTACTGTGCAAAACTATAAGTGCCGGGTTCAGTATAATGTTTTACTTTCAACAGTTCAAAAACAAGTCAAAATAATCCTCAACACTCATGAAGTGTGATACAGTACCGTAGTATCTTCTATAATGAAGAGAAAAGTATTTTCAGCATCAAATAGTGCTGTGATCAAATTAAGAAAAAGTAGTGAAATAATTTGAAACTGAAATGATTATGAATGGTAAAACATTTATTTTCTACTTTTATATGTAGGCCCTACATAGGCTCTACTCCTAGTAGAAATCATTTTGATTTCTTTAGGTGAAATTCTCGTTTATAAATAGAATGTTCATTAAAATAAAGTAGCTTACAATAATGTACAGTATATATTTGATATTTATTCTCAACAGTGTGTATAAATGATAAATTTACACATTCAATGAGTTGCTATTTGAGAGCTTTGTAATAATAGAACTTGGTATTGAAATATGTACACTCTTTATTTGACCAAAATTTTTCATCAAGTTGGCATTTTTGTAACACAGGCCTACCAGTAAATGAATTTATTTAAACCTGAATAATTTCAGCCATTTCAAAGAAGTTACAGTAACAGAGGAGCCATTTCAAGGGACCACAACCACATACACATGCTTTCGCCTCTATAATATTTTTATTGCACCTCATTTTTGTGTAATATAGTTAAATATGAACGGTTTTGGAAGTGGTTAGATGACAGGGTTCCTGATTAATATGCAAATTGCAAACGATGTAAAAACATGAATATCAAAAATCGATCAAAATATTTCGAAATACCAACACTAGTCCATTTTCAATCGATAATGAATCAAATGGAAAATATCGATTCTACATGTTAAATAGTTTCCAATCTCCACTCTCACTTCGCTCCTTATATTTCTGTTTATTTTTTTCTCCATCTTTGACACTCCTGGTAGGTACACTCTCACAAACTTAATTTCTGCTGCCTGATTTTACGATAATATGCAAAATTATATTTGACTTGAGATGGTCAATTCCTTTTTCAAAGAAAAAAGTCATTGTCAATCTGGTAGTTACTTTATAACAACCGTACAACTCGTAGTTATAAGATTACATTATGTATACGTTGAGCTCTTTCCCCAACCATAGAGAAGTGCCCCAACATACACATTTTGTGCTCTGCATACATCATTAATTCATTACTGACAGGAACGAGAAGCTGTGTATGAAGGCCCTATTATTTATTTTATTCAATTTTGTTTGGGTATTCACTTTTTTATGTCACCTGGTTATTTTACTTTTCAGTTACTTGGGCTATTTCTGATTTTTTAATTCGTTATTAATTTCGATATTTTGATATTTTCGATATCAAGTTCATCAAATATTCCAATTCAAAATCAAATTGAAGATCCAAAATATCAAATTGATTGAAAATATGGAAATTGAACGGCAACCCTAAATAATGCACTATAATATATGGCGTCTGTAAAATGTTTACTTGTGCCATGAAAGCTGTGACTTGAGCTAGCAGTTGTCTAAACCTTACTTACAATGAGATACAGTTTTACGAGAGTGTTAATCTAATATTAACGTAAGGCCAAGGGACTTGATACTCCAATTTTGTTCTGTTTTACCAAACTATTCATCAAAGGTGTAACAGTAATACGATTACGGTAAGGGTAATTCTCCAAAATATTGATTACCGTATCAAACAATAATTGCCTGATTTTTTTTTTTTATAACACCCGGCTCAAATGGTATTTTTCTACCTTATTCGATGAATAATAATAGGCGTATGGCTAATACATTGGTATCTAGGCTGATCAACAGCTTCAATTCTTCATTACCTTTATCAACAGTTCGTAAAACTGTGTCCAATTAAAACACTTTATATTGTTGTGACAGAATGAACTTTTAAAAGTAATTGTATTACAGTACTATGCAAATTATTATTCTATGATCGAATGTTACTGGCTATCCTTGTGTCCACATCCATCATTCTCTGGTGTGCTTTTTCTCCTTGGCGTGGTGACAATTTACATGTTTAGTGGTTCAGTGGTGCATGCCATATGATCATGTACTTGAAACTAGTTGCAGTAAGAGGAGATCCATATTTTAATTATTTACACTACTCTCATTGTGCATGGTATTATTTTTCATATTTATGTGACTTCTGTATTTAATGCATGTGCAGAAACGTCTAAGAAGAACTTGATATACACTTGTATTCACGAAAGATGAAGGTTTGGAGCACTGTGCAACTGTCTTATCTCACACCACTAGAGCACAGGTGCTTCTTCTTTTGTAGACACAAGTATATACATATTACATAGACCTAGTGTTTTACTACATTAAAATAATATCACCAAATTCTAAGTACTGTAGGCCTATTGTGGCATCTTAAAATGTGGTGATGTAAAATATTTTAATTTTTTGTTTCAGATATTTGGGTACTTGTTGGGTTGCAAACAATAATCGGCAATATCAATATTTTTTCAAATGTTACAATTCATGAAATATAATATTGATATGATTATTCAAGCTATCAAAACTATTCATCATTACTTTCAAAACACCCCTCTTGACTCGATTCCTCCAATCAATGTAGAGCTCAAATCAACGGTGAAAGTTCGTTTTCTGTTTGTCTGATTCCTGTTGAATCCCATACAATATCACATGGTTGACTCAGTCTATCATAGACAGGTAGAAAAATAACTTCCACCAAAGATTCAAGCTGTACAGTAGGGCTATCTGGTGCAAACTGCTTTCTACCCATTGATTATCATTGATTATGCTTTCTACCCATTGATTATACAACATTGATTATACAACATTGATTATACAACATTGATTATTGATATTGTCACTTAGAGCCAAACTCTGTTTGAATTGTACCGTTTACAGTATACTTCATTATACAACATTATCCATCCATTATCAGCCTAATAAATTCTAGTAAGCCTTCTCAGTATGCGTCATTCTTTGTTCTATATTCTCATTAGCTTGAAATGTGCCTAAAAATCACAGCATCATTAATAAATATCTTGGATTACATTTTCTGTAAATATATACAGTACTGGTAATAGTGATATATATATATATATATATATATATATATATATATATATATATATATATATATATATATATATATATATATATATAATATATATACAAAAATTGATAATAATTAGGGTTGTCGTTCGATCAAAAAATCGTGATCGAAATCGAAGTGTACAATATCGAAAATCGTTGGAATCGAAATCGATTGCATTTTCACCGAAAATCGATCGAATTGACGAATCGAAATCGAATCGAAAAAAAAGCGTGTTAGGTAGTAAGATACCATGTTTATATACGTACCTTGCAAGCACTATATATAAGTTTAATACACACAACTACGTTCTCTCCTCAGAGTCATTGAATTGACCAACTAATAATGACGTAAATCGTCACGTCCGGGGTAGAATTCAGTCAATTTCGTATTGCAATTCTAATGGCGCTCGGCCGTCCCGAGTGTTTTGCCACGCTAAAGTCTTGTCTTTCTCGTTGCTCGTCAAGGTCAGACAATGACCGCCCACACACAGTAGAATTAAACGCATCAAATAAAAATGATCGAAATTGGGAAAATCATTTATCAATGAAACATTTATCAAACGTGTTTTTAGTGGAATATCTCGCAGTTTCAAGTTGAGTTCGTTAGTACGCCCAATCAAAATGAGCAAAACACGTATTGAATGAATGAATATTAGGGTTTCAAGGCGCATCGACAGCGAGGTCATTTAGCGCCTGTCAAAATAAGTTGCTGAACAGAAAGGTGAGTAGTGTTATATGAAGGTGCAAGTGAAATTTAGATGAGAACACCTCAATATGTGAAACCAAGACTAAACCATTTTTCACCAATTATAGGCCAAGATTTGCATATAAGCCTAGGGTGAATTTTAGGCTTGAAATTTCGAGAAAAACCCTCGGCTCATATTCCGGACAATTTTTAATATTTTAGTATGCTTTTTTCTCTCAAATTTCTCTTAGACTGGAAACACTATTCTCATCTTATATTACGTTCTAATCATCTTCGTGATGCGCATAGTTTTTCGAATTTTTCCAAACCAAACTCCTCCGCCCGGCATGTATAATTTCATTTCATATGTCATAATAGATATTTCAAAAAGCAATAATACTTTTCGGGAGTCAATCAATCACTTCACACTTGTCGAAAGTCGAAACCACACTTCACATCAAAACGACTAGATGAGGACTAGATGCACATGCAGCAGGACGTGTTAACTCGAGACAACCAACCGTTCGAAAATCTCGGAACAATGGACGTCAATGAAAGCCATCGCGTTACTTGTGACGCCTTGCGCTACTCTTCTGTTGCACGCCTTCGATCTTCGAAAACTTTTCGATATCGATCGAATCGAAAATCGAAAAATACATATCGAAATCGAATCGAAAACCTATTATCGAAGATCGAATCGATCAAAATCGAACGGCAACCCGAATAATAATGGGCCTGAATAATGAAATTAAAAATGTAATTGATCAATTCAAACGAATACTTTTTTCTGAGACAATGGTTGAAGTGTGAACTGATCCATTAAAATGTGTTCTATTGATTGTTTACCCGTGTAGGATCGCATGGAGAAGGGCATGTCCGACTTGCGCCTCCAACTGGACAACAAAGACGAGCGCATCAGCCTACTGGAGAATCAACTAGCCGAGGAACGTCTGCTAAGCAAGTCGCTTAAAGACGAGTTGAACAGCCTACGTTCGAGTGGCGCTCAACTGCGTCAAGGAGGTAAGTCTAGCGATGATGAGCTGATGGCGCAGATTCATGCGCTGCAACAAGAGAACGATGCTCTGAAAGTGTCGCTTGATGCGCTCAAGGGTGCTAGTGGCGGCGACAAGAGGCTAGAGGAAGAGCTGATGCGGGAGCGGCAGGCAAGAATGTATGCCGAGAACATGTGTCGTGAGACTGTCGACAAGCTGGAGAAAATATCGGCGGACAAGGACAAGGCTATGAATGCTAAAATTGGAGCAGCGGCTCCCAGTGAGAAGGAACTCTTACAGCATTCGGAAAAGAAGTACGAGGATGAGAAGAAAGCAAAGGACATGCTCCAAGGTGTTTTGGATTTCACGCAAGACGAGTTGGAGAGTGAAAGAGCTGCGCGACGGAAATTGGAGGAGAGGTTAAAACAGTTGGAACAAGCCAGCGCGATGGATAGTAAGGGATCCGAAGTGAGTAGAAAGTCGGCGCTAGACATGGCTAACGAGATGGAGCAACTGAAAAAACAGATCAAAGAATTGCAGGCAGAAAATGCTGAGCTCAAGAAAGGACTACCCTCGGGTGCTACTCCAAAGCCATCGTCAACAGGGGCAGACGATGGAAGATACAAGGAATTGTTGATGAAAATCAAAGATTTAGAGACAGAAAATGCAGATTTGAAAAAAGGACCGTTGGGTGCGACGCCAAAGCCATCAACGACAGGGGCAGACGATGGAAGATTCAAGGAATTGTTAATGAAAATCAAAGATTTGGAGGTAGAAAATGCAGATTTGAAAAAAGGACTACCATCAGGTACCACACCAAAGCCTTCAACAACGGGGGCAGGGGCAGATAATAATGTGATTGTCAAAGATTTGGAACAGAAGATCAGAGATTTGGAGACGGAAAATGCAAATTTGAAAAAAGGACCATTAGGTGCGACTGCAAAGCCATCAACAACAGGGGCAGACGATGGAAGATTCAAGGAATTGTTGATGAAAATCAAAGATTTGGAAGTAGAAAATGCAGACTTGAAAAAAGGACTACCCTCAGGTACCACACCTAAGCCTTCAACAACGGGGGCAGGGGCCGATAATAATGTGATTGTCAAAGATTTGGAGAAGAAAATCAGAGATTTAGAGGCAGAAAATGCAAACTTAAGAAAAGGACTTCCACTAGGAGGAGAAGAAACTATATCACAGGATAAGGCTGCATATGGTCAGTTAGGTGCTGCACCCAAGTCTTCAACAACAGGGCCAGATATAATTATAAAGGATTTAGAAAAGAAAATCGGAGATTTAGAAAAGAAAATCAGAGACTTGGAGGCAGAAAATGCAAATTTGAAAAAAGGTGTTCCACCAGGAGGAGAAGAAATTATCATATCAGCGGATAAGGCTGCGTATGGTCAGTTGGGTGCTGCTCCTAAGGCTTCCTCAGGATTCTCTAATCAGGACCTGGAAAAACGATTAAAAGAACTGGAAGCTGAGAATTCAAAACTTAAGAATACAAATGATGAATTGGAAAAGAACCTCAAGAATCGGGCCAACGAACTACAAGCAGCAAATGATACTCTTAAAAAATTGCAACTCTCTCCTGATGATCGCGCCAAATTTGATAACGAGCTTGATGCCAAAAACAGGGCTGAGAAGGCTGAAATGGAAGCTCTAATTGCACAGCTAGAAGGTCAGGTTAAGTCATTCAAGAACCAAGATTCAGGCAAGTCAGCAGACAGCAGTGGAAAGTCGCCCGGAACAAATGCCGAAATAGATCGCCTGGAAAAGAAATGTGCATTGTTAGAAGCAGAGATTGAGAAACTCAAGAAGGAAAAGACAGGTAAGGCAGAGGTTACAGCTATATTTGAGGTTTCAATCTTTATAATTTTGCATTACAAATTGACTTGATTTGTATAAGGTTATAAATCATAATTTTTTTCTGAAACTTGTAGGCTTGGTTGATAGTTACGAACACCGTATAGCTGGTCTCACGGAAAGTTTTGAAAACCGTCTCAAAATGAGAACAAAAGAGTCAATGATGAGACTGCATGAAAGCATTGAAAAGTTCAAACAAACGCTAAGTCCCGAAGATCACGCAGCCAACATAATAGCAGTAGAAACGAAGAGCGTGAAGAGTATGGCAGCCATGAAAGAAGCATATGAGAAACGTATCGCAGACATTGTTGCTGCCAACTCCAAAGACAAGGAAACAACTAATAAAGTTTACAACTCCAACTTATCTACGTTAAAAGAAACGTATGAACGCGATATTAAAATGTTGAACGAACGTCATAATGCTAGTATAACGCAATTGCAGATCCTCCACGAAGAGGAGGTACAAGAGATCAATAGCGAGCTTGAATCGGAAGTAAAAAAGTTGTCCGTTTCAGAGATCGAAAAGGTGAAGAAGAATCAAGTAGAGATGGTCAAGTCTATGAAGAAGAGACATCAAGAGGAAATGGAAAACCTCAAAAAGAAACAAAAAGACAACAAGATGAATGTTGAAGACGACTTCAAACTAGATACCAGTAACCAATCGGGCTATGACTATAACAGGGCTAAACTGGAGTACGAAGCAGAATTGCAGCGTATGAAAGATAGTAATAAGAATAAGATTGAGGTATTGAAAGTGAAGTATACGGAACTGATGGAGGAAGAGCGTAGAAAGAACAAAGGCGGACTAGGTTCAAAAACCCTAGCGCAATCACGGACGGAAGTGTACGAGCTGCGTCCCACAGGTCAGTTGATGGGCCTGAGAAGTTCGCTTTGCGTAGTTTGCTAGGACTTGAAGGAAACTACTTGCTTAGTGCTTGGCTCATCTTTCTACTCATTATTTCTTTCTACCGTATACGTATATACGGTAATTGCAACGAATTGGCTCTGTAATGTTATTGGTTACTCGGACCTCTCGTATTGGTCCGGCGATAACCATTAAACTGAATCAGAGTTTCAGTGCTATTTTTATTCAAGTGGTTGATAGAACTGTATGGCCATTGTCTTGAGCTCCAACATCTTCTAAATTTGTGTCAGACTCCCTCGACTTATCACATCAGCGATGAGTGTTTTTTTTAAAGCACGTCAAACAGCGAGTATACAATGCATACCAACTGTTCCCTCCTCTCCTCTCGTTTACCTCTCACTTACCGTCTGCTACACTAGGCTACTTTTAACTGTGGTACAGCACACCGTTGATGTTCGTTTCATACATCTATAAGTGTTGCAATGACGCCACAGTGAATAATATGCTTCTAATATTTCTTGTTTGCTTTGCTCAAAGGTTATAATATCAATTACGGTATCAATCTTCATAAGTTGGAAAGTTTGTTAAGACATTCCATTTTTCACTTTGCAAGTAACGCGTACAAAATTTTGGGTGGAATGGATAATCATGGCTGGATAAAATCCTGCCTCAAATGATTATTCATTGTGCTAACACGTTGATATTCGATCACATACACATCTCTTCAATAATACATGATGATTAAAAAATGCCTATCAATCCTGTGGGCTTCAAGCTGTCTCTTCAAATAAGGAAGTTTATGGCATTGGTTGTATAGCAAGCATTGTACAGCATTTAGAAAAAAATTTGAGCCAACTGCTCATAAAATTCATTTGAAATCATTCAATTGGAACAATCAACAAAGGCAGACTAGGTTCGAAAATCCTAGAGCTCTCTTGAATAAAATCAGGGAATTGTTTTTAGACAGAAGAAGTGAAAATATTATAAATTCCAATAACTTGATCAATTTTGAACCTAGAACCGTTTTATTTCTTCTTAACTGCTTTTCGTAGTTAGTCGTTTTCAGAAAGAATAATAAACAATTACCTAATCAAAGTAAGAGGATTCATTAAATTCCAAAGATTTGGTAGAAAATATACATAATTATAATATAATAAGACTCAAGTTCTTGACTGTGACTGTACTTGAACGAAAAGTACAGAAAAGCCTTATTCATAGGCTACAACTTTACCGCTTGAAATAATGTGAGACGTAATTTTTGTAACACAGTTTTTTGCTCTTTGGTTGCGCGGTGTTGAATGATCTTCATTAGGCGCTAGCAACTTTGATCGACCATCTTCGCTAGTCATTATCATTAGCGCTTTAATGGTTCGAGCCAAGATTCTTTCACTTAGGCGGATCAACTTTGAAACTAGTGGATCCATTACTTTTTTTTATTATTATTGCTACGGTCACTTTTTTACATACAAAATGAATACACTGAACAGTCAAATAAAATCCACAAAGTCTCCAAGGGAGACTTGACTTGACTTAGGTAACTTGACTTGACTTGAATGATCACATTTATTTAAAAATTAATATAGATTGGAATATACAGTTAATCAATAAAATAACGTTCATCAGTCACTGTATTACACAAAAGGAATTGAATTACATTACAGTACTGTATTACTTTGTGACCATTAAAATCAGTGTGGACAAATTTAAAATTTTTGATTCAAATTAATGAAAATTCTGCTCAAAGTTGCCACGTGGACACTAAATAATAAAATACAAGTAATTGCTTGGTTAGAATTAGAAAGACAATTTATTTCAATTCAACATAGGCAATCTACAACTAGAATATGGATATGTACCAGAACATTCCATTCTTGAGTATGACGAGTATAGGCCCTACCGGTATGTAATTATATTATATAGGCTTGAACTAATGCAATGAAATAACTTGACATTTTGATATTTCAATATTTCTTGGGTTCAAAAGAATTATTAGTTTGAATAATTATAAGCAAATAAATTCTGGAAATTATTAGTGTCATTGTGCCACAGGAATTAAGAGCCCACATCTTAGCTGAGAATGTTTCTCTTCGAAATGCTCGAGATAAGTTTGATGTACGTTGTAAAGTTTGGTTGTGGGTTGAGAAGTGGAAAGGAGATAATATTGAAAGAGTTCCAGTAACCACTGCTAGATGGAGGAGTTTTCCATTTTATAATTTGGACAATATCTAATCTAGTTACATTACATATTTTGGCCAAGGAAAGTGAGAAAACTGGGAAATCACAGGTGAATCAGGATTTCAATATTGATAAGCAAAGTTGAACTTCGAGATGGGCGTTTGTAATTTATTGCTACTATTATTCGGTTATCGGGAATTAAGCTAAGAAAACCATCAAATTAGGCACAATTTGATTCAATTATTGCTCCATAATGAAATTAATATTCAATTTTCAATTAAGCATAACTAATTGTGAGGGTATTACTTCTTGCCTTTTACCACAAGTCCGTAGTGTTTGTAGTTCTTGAAATATATGTGGCAAAAGTGCACCCTGTAAATTTGTCCAAGATTCGAGCTTTCAATTAGAATATTAATAGTAAAAGACTATCAATCTATTGCATTTTCATATCAGTGTTAGTCGGTTCATTTCAATGAAGGCGACTTGGTGGGTCTAACCATCCACGCGCTAATGATAGTCGATGGTGGAGATGGTCGATTAAAGAGGTCAGCGTTCAATGTACAGCATTTAAAACTGCGCCACAGAAATGGTAGATCTGTATTACAAATTCTACGTTACACATTCCTTCAAACGGCAATGTTTTAGCCTTTAGTTGCGGCCATTTAATGGTAGGTACCATATTTATGTGTTTTAAACTTTCAATTCCAGGGTATAGTCACAGTCAAAAACATAAGTCGGGCAATTAGTTTTTTGTATTTTTTCGATCCAATCCTTGGAATTGTACTGAATTTTTACACTCGATTACATTTAATTGTTCCTTACTTCTTGTGTAATCATCGTATTACAACGAGCGACTTATAAACTACAAAATGGTTCTCGGTTCAAAATTAAACAAGTTATTGAAAATTATCGAAACTTATCACATCCTCAATTTTTTATCTTATCTTATTTTTTTCATCTTCTGATTTTAATTAAGGGTGTTCCGATGGAAATATTTCAAATAAATTTCATGAGCAGTTGGCTTCTAGAAATAGGCTACTTCCATGATTATGGACCAAATAAATATGTATCCTTGATATTGGGGGACCTTTTTATGGAACCTTGCTAACCGACGAAACCCCCGCCACCGCGTGCAATCGCCCCACCCGTGGTCGAAGGGACCGTGCCGAGATAGAATGTTCAAGTTCAAACCAAGATCAGTTTCAGTCGTTCAATATGTCACATATTTTGTTACTTTTTCAACTTTGAGAATGCTCATATGACATTAAAAATGCAGGCCCATGACATTTGCATATAGGCAAGGTTGACATTTGTATGTACCTGTTTATTGCACTTATTGCTTAGTGCTATCATACCTACTTCTTGATGTATAGCATAACGCTGTCACCTAGCTGCTTGTTTATTATTCATTGTTCGTGAATCTAACGTATTGTGTGTATCCATTGTAGATGCAGGTGGCGAGGTGAATAACCAAGTTGGTCTGCGCGGTCAGAGCCCCTCGGTTCTTGGCGTAGAAGACATTCTGCGTAAGGCACTGGCACACGGATTCGAAGTAGGTTTCCAACTTTCTTTCTTATAACTTAATATATGTTATTTTCATCATTTGTACGTGTAGAATGTACGAGTTCAGTAGGCCTATGACCAACCAACCAGTCAACCAAGTCAAAAACTTTCAATATGATTATTTTTAAAAACATGATTTTCAATATTATTTTATTCAAATTTATCACTCTTATTTGAAAAATGTTCCAATCTCATTTCAAAAGATGACTGGATTTCATTTGAATTTGTGTAAGCTCAAGAGTTTTCATTCTTAATTAGTCAATTATGTTTCAAATTAGGTTTCTGATTTAGCCTATAACGATTGGGCTTACCGATACCAGTAGGCATATATTCATTTTTTTAAACATTCCAATTTAAAAAATGTCGATAAGATACCTAGGCCTAATTGACATTATTTTCATCATTATATTCTTCTTTTAGAGAGTAATTTTCATGGGTCATTTCTAAATGGCTTCATACAGTTTTCTTAACTGTTGAACATATTTTGCTCCAAGATTGAGCTAGCAGTTTTCGTCTGGTAGGCCTTGGAGAACAAGTTAACACGAACGAAAATGCATTTCCGGTTTGTCATTTATGATTTATTGTTTACAGTCTCTGACGTTTGACGAGCTGTCGACCTTGCACGAACGCTGCTGTTCGTCCACGGCCCGAATGATCATGGAGAACCCGGCTCTGAAGTTGGCGCCCATGAAGTTCACGCTGCAGGGTGCCGACAAGCAGCAACTGTGTAGTCGTATTGCGTGTCTTGAGCAGGAAATCGCACGCAGACAGTTTGAAACGCAGAAGAGAGGTGGGTGATTGTTTACTGCACAATACTTAGTTTGTTTTGCGTAGAGTTGCCATTTGATTTTGATACTTTCGATCAATATAGACTATATGAGGGCTTACATCGATATTGAAGAAGATGAATTCGATGTTGAATAAATAAACAGCCAAATGATGACTTCCCCAACAAATCATCATAGTGACCATTCTATGCACGTTTGAGTTGGAAGGCAAGTCGTCAGTTGTTTGTTGATTTTTAAAGTGTGTGTGTCAAGACAAGGGTGAATCGTCGCTGCAGGGCACAAAATGATTACAGGACCCTTACTGTGGCTGCCACTTAGAATAATGTCCTGACCTAGCTAGCTCCAAGGGACTGTGAGTTTTGATTGGTTTTCATTCACTAGTAGAGCCAAGTAGGCTACCATAGCAACATGCCCAGTATTTGTGTATTTTCATTATTGTTTACACAAAATCCTAGCACAGCTCTTAAGTTGGGCTAATAATAGGTCACATTTTTGCGTTCAAAGAGACCGTGACTCTGTTATCATCTCGTATTGTCATGGTATTCAGTAGAGCTGTGCGAGTAGATCTTTTTGAGTTCGAGCAAATTCGAGCACAGTTTTAGTTCGATCATCTTTTTCCAGTATATTGCTTTTTTGACATTTGATACTTATTCTTGATGCCGATCTCTTGGGATAGACATAAGGAATATTTTAAATCAATCCTTATTTCAACATATATCTATTATGGTTTGTCGTTCCTCCACTCCTATTTGAGTGCGAGTTTGAACTGAGAACAAGTAGTAAAACGTTCTCATTCTAGTCCCATGGGTGTGACCCTCTACAGCACACACATGTTCGGTTTTAACAAATTAGTGTATAACGTCTTTAGTAATAGTTTAGCCTTGGTTTCACATATTGGGGTGTTCTCATCTAAATTTCACTTGCACTTTTATATAACACTACTCACCTTTTTTATTCAGTAACTTATTATGACAGTCGCTAAATGACCTCGCTGTCGATGCGTCTTTAAACCCTAATATTCATTCATTCGAGCGAATTTGAGCTTGAGCATAGTTTTAGTTCGAGCAAGTTAGAGCTCGAGCACAATCTTAGTTCGAGCAAACGAGCTCAAAGCCTCGTTAATCCGAAATGGAAAAGACCCCCAAAAAATATTTCGATTAACTTATAAAAATTCGGATCAACCAAACACGTCCTTATCCATAAAAATCATCACTCTTCCCAGTTAGAATTGGGCCATTTTGTATTGCATACAAGAGAAAGCTATGCTACGGGGCAAAACTATTTGATAATTTGATAGAAACCATTGCCTCAATGATAGTGTGCACTCTGCTAGCTTCGACTATAGAAACCATGATAGAAACCGTTGTCAAGGGCCTCGGTGATCATGTGTACTTGCTAGCTCCGACGACGCACAATCATGTTGCGCATTTACATCGGCACTCGGCCGAGTCTATTTACAACGTACGCGTGATGACGTTCCGATCCGTCCTTGACAGAGTGTGTATATGTTCAGAAGAGGGGGGAGGAACTGAAGAAGAGAGAGACATGCATGTGCGTGTCTGTTGTTAACTACGACTGCAGAATTCACTTGGAGTCAGTCCAGTAACACTGACAGTGTGAGATGATGATGCTCGTTGTAATCATTCAGCAAGTTCATGGTCAAAATCAAAGGGAGAAATAAAGAGTCAAAACTTTCACAAGTTTCAGACACTGTATCTTTAATACCAATCTGTTGAGTGATGTAAATATGACAAGTTTATCCTTCCACTCTTGCTCGCTTGCTCGAAATAGTTCGAGACCCGGAAGTATTTCGAGACTCAAAATTTCAATCTGGCAAAAAAATCTTTTCGAGCGAGTTCGAGTCTCGAACTCAAATTCACTTGAAAATGTTGAGACTCTCACAACCCTAGTATTTAGCTCTCCTAAAGAAAAAACATTATCCAATGAAAATCCTCAGTCCCTTGGAGCTGGCCAGGCCTAGGACGTTATTTCATGTAGCATTCTCGGTAAGGGTCCTATATTCTAAAAGGCATCACAGAAGACATTCCGACTTGCAAAAATGACAACAATTTGTATTGGTTTTCGATATCAACATTTTGATTCAATAACAGAAGTATCTGGCATATTTAGTATTGTTTACGAATTCTTGTTCAAGTGACAACGCTAGTGTTGTTATTTGACTTCAACATGTTGAACCTTAATGGTCATTGATTCATTTCTCACCATATGCCATCTTGTTATGACAAGGTTGTCGTTGACATGACTCGTAAGCTGAAGGTGCATCAGCATGCGAATGACAGTTGGGCAAGATATAATTGATCTAGTAATACTAATGGAGTTTGAGGTGCCGCACACTCTGCTAGACATTTGAGCTATCACTCTATAGTTTTTTCTAGTTTTCTTTCACACTGTACATTTGTTTCAATTTTGTTTCTCAAGAAATAAAGTAGGTTCACATCTATATATAATTCTGATAAAATACTAATACTGTACTGAACTCGGCAGTTTGTCGACTATGCAAAGTTGACAAAGTTGAAGTTAAAGTTCATTTTAAACGTCTGCTCGCCCTCATAAGCCTATTAGACCATTGATCAATCCTGACTAGTCAGCAGTAATGATGATCTAGTTGTAGTGGGGTTGTTAGGCAAGTAATTGTCATAGCAATATCCCAGTAGTTTGCTGTTGAATTGATTCTCCTAGAGAGATCGGGAAGGCTTGGTAGGCATGCAATTTGTTTCCGTCAACTAATTGTGATGAAAATGTTCTGCTATCTTATTTGTAGGGCTGATGTTACCCTATATTGTTTTAAAATGGCTCAACTTTTGAGATTTATTATAGGCCTAATGAACATGCTCTGTTTTGCATTTCCACACAGTCTCTTCTGTTATACGCACTGTTATTTTGCTCTCCTTTGAGCTCGGACAGTTGAGGTACTGCTTTGAAATCTGAATCGAGATTCGAGACGGGCATGAATTCAAGTCCTAGTACAGGCATGGAAGTTTCTACATTTCATTTTACCTGTCATCACTCTAACGTTCAGCAAGGTCGTTAAGCACCATATTAACTGTTATTTCCAGTCAACACGCTTGAGAGCACAGTGAAGCACGAGAAACGGCGACTCGGTGAGGTGAAGGACGCGCTCACACGATCGCTGACTGAGGAGCAGCGGCGCTCGTTGGAGCTTCACTCGCGGCTCGGCACTCAGACTCAGCAACAGGCCGAGATCGAGTCCGAGCGTGACATGCTGCGCCGACAGCTAGCTTACCACGAAGAGAAAGCCAAGATTGCCATGTGAGAATCGCAAAGCTCGTTTAGTAACATGCTTGAATGATCTGTTATAATATGTTTCGGTTTGTAAATGAAATTAAGAATGAATGTTCAGAACCCCACAACGATTGTTGTGTAACTGGTCAAATTATTTAAGATCATGTTGATAGATGGTTTTCAAATGATGTGGACTTGCAGTATTCCTTTTCTCAGGCTTATTTAGATGAAGGAAATTATATCCAGCATACTAATCAGAGATGCAGTCAGATAAAGTAGACTCATTACGGTTTTTGGGGATTCCTCGTGTTTGTCTATTCTTTGCTTTCTAGCTTTGGCTGAACAACTTGTTCCTAGATAATAAAGCTTCAAATGATTGAACTTTCATCTAGAATATTACTGTTTCAGTAAGATTTTTCTGTTGACCCACATAATCAGTTCATAATGTATCATGATTCATTTTTCGTAAAGTCGATCATTCTAAAATGAATCGTACATATTAAAAATGCAGGCAAAAGTGAAGTTTTATGTTCAACATACTTGCAATAAACCATATACCTAAGCCTAACAATGTAGGGCCTACCTCACAATAAAGAGTGCATCTTTGAATTCCGTATTTTTCAGCCAACAGCTCGAGAAGGAGAAGTCGAAGAACCGCATCATGTCGGAGGATCTGATTAAGGAGCGTAACAACATCAAACACTTGCAGTCTCTACTCGAGGCCGAACGAACTCGAGCCAAGTCTTCCAACCTGAAAGAGTCTGACCTTATCGAGGTAATCAATATGTCGATATCAGTAGGTCTTTGATATTTTTTTATATTATGCTAAAAGACAGCAGTGCCATCCATTTGCGTTATTTGAAAAACTGAGCCAACAATTTTCTCGTACCAAGTTTTGATCCCAATAGTAGACCAGGAGGGCCATCCCTGTACAATTTAAAACTGTTTTAAAAGATGATACCGGTACCAAAAAAAAACAGTGGAAAAGCAGTACAGTAAACCCTCGTTAATTCGAATTCCAAGGGACCCCAAAAATCAAAATTCGAATTAAAAAAATTCGAATTATGAAAAAATGTTTTTTCCTTGTATAGTACAGTAGTATACTGTGTGCGTGCAGTTTGGTTGACCATGTGCGCCTTGCACATTGTTTGTTCCCTCCTACTTCCCCCTTGCTCTAAGGAAGCCAACTTTGACAGCCATGTGGTTATCTTCAAGTCAAGTGTTTTCTCAGCAATTTTAACAACACAACAAGGAGTCCCATTAATACTATATATTATCATGTCATTCATTAGGTAACACTTATCACAGTTCACAGTGTTGAAAGAGTCAAATTACCAAACTGGATGTTAGGATTAAAAGTAGGAAGCAAGGCAGTAAATATAAATATTGGGACCCCGAATGAAATGAATGAATTATTCTCTCTACATGCACTAGCCTGCTGGTCCATTTATTATTGTTTCGTGTTTGTTCAATTTGAATTTCAGCAAAAATTACGAATAAAAGTTGACACAATCACATCCATTATCCTAAACATTACCGCTCGGGTGTCTCGACCAGCCAGATGTCTGTCTGTGACCCTGAAAAGACCCCCTGCCTCACCCCTCATCATGATAGCACGCGCTGCACATGTGGCTATGACGTATCTCTAGCTTGCCGGGTCGCCAGGAATGTTGATGACAAAGGATTTCACGTGATAAAATATCCAATTGTGAAAACTTTTATTCGTAATTTTTGCTGAAATTCGAATTAAACAAACACGAAACAATAATAAAACAGTAGTTTGGACTAATCATCAGTTCGAAATTCGAAATAATAAAAATTCGAATTATCGAAATGAATTAACATTGATATCCCTATACCAGCGGCTGGGGTCATTTCTCTGGTTCGAATTAGCGCGGAATTCGAATTAACCGAGTTCGAATTATCGAGGGTTTACTGTATTATTCTATATTAACAGCATGGTCACAGTCATCTTGAATTTTGGGTTTAAGTTAAGACTGAGTTTATCTTATACAGGAGTGCACCTCTAGGCTCTAGATGTACCGGTATCTAAGTAAAATCGAGCCAAGCATGGTTCCTACTCCAAAAAAAATTTCTCGTCTTCCGCCACGATTTCTGACCGATATTCGGACTTCAATATTTGGTTCCCACCACGTTTTTTCACCACAACACATTTTTTTATTCACAAACTTCATCATGTATCCACACGTTCCAATAAAAACAAATAATCAAACTGTCAAAACTATCTACTGGATGCAGTGAAGATGCGGTTATTGGATGTCAAATTCAGTATCTTCTGGAACAACCAGAAGCCTGTGAACATTTAGCAAATATCTTTTTGGCCAAAATTTGCCCCTGTTTACTGAAGTTGAACCATTCTTGAAGACACTATTTCAGACAGAAAGACGCCAACATATTTGCTCAGCTTCTGAATTGTGATTGGACAAATGTGTACCGGTAGACCTATTTTGAACCGAAATCATGACTGATGCTACACCACTACTTATTATTGACAGTTTAAATAAAGAAGTAGGCCACTGAGAGTAGGCCACTGAAAAAGGTGAACCAGTGGCAAGCATGCTGAACCATCATTCAGGAGACCGGGGTCCGATTCCTGCCATGGTCGACCATCCTGACAGAGATTTTACATGGTTTCCTTCTGTCATTGAAGATTCATACTACAATGGTTCCTAAGCAACAGGCCACTGACTCCTTCCCACTATCAAAAACAACATCTTATGAAATAAGTCGAATAACCTTTCATGAGATGTTTGTTTCCATCATCTCATATACCGACACCAATAGATCATCATAATAATCATCATAATCATAGATCATCAGTACAGTAAATCTCCGTTAATCCAAAGTTGGTTAATTCGAAATTTGACATATTTCAATTTTGAAGTCGGTCCCTGGCTGGAGGTAGGCTGTTAGCATTTCAATTTTAATTAACATGATTAATCCAAATTTCAGCTAATCCGTGATTCGAACTAATGTTTCGACCCTTCAAATGCTTTAGCAATGTTTTCGGATTGGATAATTCAAAATATTTTAAGTGAATTCCTTGAATTGATCATTATTTTCCCAATTCCCATACTTTTTATTAAACGCGCAAGAATAAGCTGAAGCTAGCTGAGCTGTTTGCTGCTTTGAGTGTGTCATCCGAGTGCGCTTTGACCTTGACGAGTACGAGATTTATGATGAGCTCGGAACACTCGTTCGTCAGACTTGGGACGGCCAAGCGCCAATGGAAGCAGGCTATACACCAATCGGGCGTTGTCCAAGCTACCCGAGTACACACAATCAGTGAAGCGGTTTCTCGCAAGTGTGGCATAGCTTTCTCTCGCGTGCAATACAAAATTGCTTCACTTCTAACCGGCAAGTGTTATGATTTTCGTGGAAAAGAAGTTTTTTTGGTCAATTGGAACGATTATAAATCAAAATCATTTTTTGGCGGTGATTTGCGTTTCGGATTAACGAGGGTTTACTGTATAGGCCCCTACTGCTTCGTTGAACATGATATAAATAAAATAGAAGTAGGCCGAATGATGTAAATTCCAATTCAGTAATGAGTTTATAGGCCTACCGTACATCTTTCAAGTTGGTTTTTCTCTTCAAACGTAAATTTTTAGCATCTTATAACGTTGTATTCTGCTCGTCAGACGTTGCGCATCAAGCTGGAGACGGCGCTTGACAATGAGGCACGCATGAAGTTCAAGTACGAGAAGCTAGAGGCGCTATACAACAGCTCGCAGGTGCCAACCAACCAACGACGTCTTGTTAGCGGCACCCGCCCCGGGACCTCCCCATGCGCGGAGTCGTGCCGCGCCCCATGCAATATCCACTGCAATGATACTTGCCCGGCGCCATGCAAGGCTGCCCGGCTCCAAGATCCGTATGAGCTACAGGTAAGAGAAATGTTGCATTTAAGTTGAGGCGATGTGTGAATTATGCGTTGATAGTTCCATGGATTGATTGCTATCCTTACGGAGATGTCTCAAAGATTAATGCAACGTATCAACGTTTTTGCTGTGTTGTAAAGCATTAGTATCAGGTTCAGAAATGCATCAATAGTATCACAACATTTTCACATCTAGTTTCGAGAATGTAACTGAATTCTACTTCAACAGTCTAATAGTGGTTTTCTATTCAACATCAATTTCATGAAAGTGTTTCAAGTAATTGAGAAACATAGTGAAATTACATGATGCCCTTTGAGTTGTGCTTCAGCCGCATCACAATAGTTCTTTGAGGCTAAACTAATACACTTACTGTTCCACTTTCAAGGTACATTCAAATAGAGCAGACCTCCAGAAGGGAATATTCATGCAACAGTGCAGTACACGTTATAAAAAGAAGTCGAGATATCCAAACTCCTCCAATTGATCCAATCTCACCTCAAGATACATCGTCGGAACCTTCCAACCTACGTCCTAGTCTCGCTTCTTTTATGTCGTGTCTTTATGTTACATATTGCACTGTGTTCTTATAACTTTATTTTGGATAATGCCACTGTTTTATGTACGAAAATAAATTTAAATTGTATTCTATCTGTGCATGCTTTTCATTTATCGTATTACATATTCTGTATTGCTTACAATTGCTTACAATATCCTAATTATATTGTGCTCTGTTGGGATCCTCAGCATGCAAATATGCATTCCGACAGCTAATTGAAAAGCTTAGTTTAGGTGAGGTACTGAAAGTTGGATATTGGTTGACTTGTAATGGTCACCATCGTCACCGAGTTTATATGATCACCCAAACTTTATGATTTACCGGTACTGCCATTAGATATGAGATATTTTTGGCATTTCACAGGACTTTTAACCCAACATTATCTCAAAATGTGTTTTCATGGTCACCATATTGAGCTACAAATTGGTATGTCGTGTACTGTGCAATTTTTGACTCCGAGGTATGATCAACCTTGCTGCTAGATTTCACTAGTGTCATTTTCATTCTAGGAGAAATCTTCAGTTACAACCTTCAACTATTCTTAGAACTGTGATTTGTGATGGTTATTAATCAGTAATCACTGATCAGTATAGAATAGTATACCCTAATCAAGGCTCTAGCATACCTTGTGGAGTAAGAAGGCTAAATTACACAATTCTATTGGAGACTGGTGATTTCCGAGCTCACTGACATCACAAAACATTTATTTATCATCATTTATTATTGCCATTTATCATCGGACACTAAGAACATGTGGCCGTTTTGAGACACAGTCAAATCTCTGATTCAAACTTCAATAATTCACATTTAACTGTAATTTAAACAATAGTTCTAGTGACTCCATATATAGTTTTGATACATCAGCTCAATGTTGAATATTTCGATAATTCAAACTTTTACAATTCAGGATGGATATTTTTTGTTACAATGACTTTCAAATTGAAGAGGGTTTACTTTACTTTGATTAGTGATCTATCCATATTACTTGAGTATAAGCCTAACAGGTTACCATATTAGATTTAATCGAAGTTCCACAGACAATGTTTGACAAATTTTGACCTAGCAAATACTACCATAAATAGGCCCAGGCCTAATAAAGAAGCTTTCTAGAAAATTTAGATCATTGGTTGTACTGTATTTCTCAGAGTAAACTGGAGAAGGAGCGAGAGAACTCTGCTAGCCTCGAACTATCGCTACGTAGAGAACAACGCAAGGTCGAGCAGATTCAGGCACTGAACGATAAAGAGAAACAACAGACTTTGCAGCGAATTGAAACTGAGAGAGAGAAGAATAAAAAACTACGCAGACAGGTGGTAGCTTTGGAGGAAGACAAAGAGACCCTCAATGCACAGGTAACTTTTTGCATTGATGCTTTTGGATATATGCCAGGGATAAAAGTCTTAAGGTATCGTTCTGCTTCACTTGATTCTTGTTGAAGAAGTGCCGTGGAATGTGTAGATAAATGAGAGGCAATAAGTTTTAAAATCAAGGGTAGTATTTCCTCATTTTGGATGGCGATTCAACCCAAGTGTTACCAAGACCCCGTTTACATTACTACTCAACTACTCTAGTAACCCCACCTACGATCGTAACTTACCGTGTGTGAACGTAAATCAGTTGCTACGCTAGTAACAAAAGCTACTAGAGTTAACTTACTACCGTTAGTAGGTTTACTCTAGTAGATGTACCCGTATGAACGCTCATAGGTTGGTACGATCGTAGCCTGGTAGTATAATTTCAAGATGGCGTCGGCGAAAGTTGTAAATATTGCCTAATCAGCTGTGCAAACAGCCTTCAAAAATTATTTTAGTGTCGTTGGCTAGAAGGCTGTAAAGCTCAAAACACACTCACGCGGTAAATTATGTAACTAAAACGTCTAGTAACCAAGAACTTATTTTTTTTCCGTGTGAACGCAATATTAGTTACTGCCCATTTACTCTAGTAACTCTACTATAGTAGGATGGTAGTAATGTAAACGGGGTCTAAAGGTTTGTTTTCTGGAATTGAAATAAAATCTGGCTGCAAGCTTTCAATTTTAGTTGATTTGTTGTCAAATCAATCTTACCGCTAGATGACAGTGGTGGATCCATCATGATTGCAACGATGATTGTAAATGAAGACTTTTGTTGTAAGCCTTTGAAAGTAACACTTGTGCCACCCAACTGATTGTTCGATTTTCAACATTGAATTTCCTCTACTAGAGGCTGAGACCTAACTTGCAGTTTGAATTGAAGCAGATTTTGTAATTTCAAATGAAGTAATAACTAATGAGTAGGCCTAGTAACCAAGTTCAAATATAATTATTGTCAACTATCATTGTACTGTAAAACTTTGTGAAATGATTACCTACTTTGTTACTAGCTTTCTTTCAACAGAAATCTCAAACTTGATATTGTCTGTTTTACTTTTGATTTTATCAATTCACTAAGTGAGAGCAAAGTTTTTTTTTTTGTGATAGATCTTGAAATTGATCCAGGCCTATCTCCATGTAATTTAATTTCCATGTAACTCAGCTTCTTCTAAACGCATCTTCATCCTTCAAAAACAAGCCATCCGCATCTTAGCAGGAGTGTCCCGCCGCCAATCGGCAAAACCTCACTTCACAAAACTTCGTATCCTCACCCTTCCTTGCACACTCATACAGATCGCTTCCACCTTCGTCCGCACCCACCCCAACCAATTCCCCCTCAACAGTTCCGTGCATCATCATTCCACCAGAAATAGAAACAGCATAAGACTTCCAGCACACTCTCTCTCATCCTTCACTAATGGCCCCCATTATATCTGCACCTTGATCTACAACAAACTTCCTCCCTTCATCACAAATTCAACCACCCGCCCCTCCTTTGATAATAATCTCAAGTCCTTCCTAACCCAACATCCTTTTTACAGCCTCTCTGAATACCTCAACCATAATTTCCTTCCATTTTAATCCCACTCGAAATTTTACTTGTGCTTATTTTATTTCACCTAATCATTATTTTAACTTTATTACAATATTAACTAGCATAAACTATCATTACCTATTATTAACTATCATTATCCCATTCTATGTACTATGTACTGGTCCACGGGACGAAATAAAATATCAAATATCAAATGTTTGTAAAATTGTATATACAGTAGTATAGGTACCGTATACCCTGATACCTGCATTCACAAAAAAAGATATCGCCATCCAATAAAATGATTGTGAAAACTTTGATAATTAATTAATCACCAATCTAGCTGTGCAATTCAAGTTACCATAACGATTCGAGTTGAACACTTTTGAAAAGACAGAAATCTTGAACATCTTCCTGAAAAATCATATTACTCTTGCGGGCTGCCCTTGAAATACCATAGCTATACAAATATAACTGTTAATCTGTGTGTATAATTTGGTTGACAATCTTCGACTTTTCGTGGACGAACTTTCGTAGGAACAAGTAGGCCTATACAATGAAACATCTAGATGCATCTTTCCTGCATCCATAGTTTTCCTGCTTTCATCATTTATTTTGTCCCATCCTACATATTTCAATGTTGAATTTTCCTGGATGGATCGTTTTCCTGCATGGGTGAATTTATTTCCCAGGTCCTATGAAAAATAAAGGATAGTGGTTTATCCAGCGTTTTTCGAGAAACCAGGAAAATGAAACCATTCATGCAGGAAAACAATCCATCCAGGAAAATTCAACATTTATTATATGAGAGTGGTGCAAGAAAAAATGAATGATATAAGCAGGACAACGATGGATCCGGGAACAATGCATAGTGGTTTTACTGTCTATGATATTCCATAGGACTTTTGGTGACAAATTAGGCGTGTGCCCTCTTCCCCCTGTATACACCCTTGACGATTGCTATGTTACCAGCTTGATACGGGCCGCGAAACGCTGAGCAGCCAACAAGTGTTGTATGAAAACCTTGAGAGAAAGCTGCTCGACATGCAAGAAGCAGACGATAGGAGAAGAAAGCGGCAGGCAGAGGAAGAAGAGAAGAACAGACTGACAATTGAACAGGCTCTCACTTTACAGGTAACCAACCGACACTCACAATTACAAGACGACACAATCACAAAAGGATTGGCACTCCCGATTCCGCTGTTCTGTGCATATGCAATAGCTGTGTACAGCTAAGAAAGACTGGAAGTTGGCAAAAAATTGAATAGAAACAATTTGTTTACCCTGAGCTAAAAAAATCAGCCTATCCCAGAATGTGTGACCAAAAGCCTTCATATATTATTTTGCAAACAAAGGTAGTAGATTCAAACATTGGCCCCCTTGGACCTGAAATCATACTACTGTACGTATTAGCATACTATTAGTAGATCCTAGTAAAGGCAAGTATGACAGAAACAAAGAGACCATAGACTGCTATTGCGGATGCCCAAAACAACTGAGCTGGAAGAGCCCATCCTGTCACAATGGCATCATATGAACAATGCAGAAGTAAAGTAAAACATTTAGGGGTGGGCAAGATTATCCATTATATCGATTCAATAATCAATATTGGGGTTAATTTAAAGAATATTATTTTGTGATGGACGATATGAGATGAATGATAGATGATGACGCAGGGTAAGAGAAACAAGTGATGTGAGAATTATGAGGTAGGTACAGGTTGGAGGAAATACATAGACAGAGCTTAAAAAACACATGCACACATGTGTGAACTGGGCAGTGTGAATATTAGGGTTGTCAATCTGTATTCAATATTTCAATCGATTTTTGATATGAAGGATTTGAAGGTTTCGAAACTGCCAAATTACGTCAAACACAAAGAACCATGAGAACATCGTAGAAATGAGAGTTTGTGTGAACTGTATAAGCAGTACAAAAATGGTTATTCACTGTAAAATACACATTCTGTCAAGGACAGAGAGAAACGTCATCACGCCACGTTGTAGGGACCCCCCCCCCCCCAGTCGATCTCAATTTATTATTACTTTGGGAATGGATTATTTTAGACATTGGTTTTATTAATTCTTCAACAATAAATAACAACGAATAAGTGGGCCAAGATAAATTTGATTTACAGTGTATATTGAACATCCCAAAACATGGATTGAATCGTAAAAAGCCAATTGTAAATATTCATTATTGTGCCCATAGTTTGAGTTTGAGCAAAAAGTGCTGGACCTGCAAGACGAAGTATCGTCGTTGAAAGATCAGCTGTGTGGCGCCGGTGATGTGGAAACGGTGGGCGAGCTGAGACTTCAGTTGGCTGCGAGTAATGCCAGGGAACAGCAGCTGATAATCGAACTAGGCGAGCTGCCCAAGGAACCGAACATATCGGCACCGTTGCTCGAGAAACTGAAGGTAAGCTTGCAGTTTTGCAGTAACTGCAGGTGTGGATACATCAACAAAAAGTTCATTTATTTATTCGTAGGTTCAGGATTACTGTTTATGATTATGTGCGAGATCGTGATTTATATATAAGTGAGTGTTTTATTCAATGTGAGCTTGAATTATACAATTCGACCCACAAATCTGTCATTTTAGCATCGCGACATGAAAAAAATGTACGTTTTTCTTTTCGTAATCACGAAATGTGGATTTTACGTGATATCAACGCAAAGTGGCTTGGAGTTGGTCAAAAATCCTTTTTTTTCAAATTTTTTCATCATGGAATTGAATATATTTTCAGAAAATCTTTTTTTGTATTATTGTATGCGGAATGCATTGAAACCTCTATCCATTATTTTTCAAAGGACCAGGAAAATGATCCATCCAGGAATATTTAACGTTGATTATTTGGGAGGGGGGTGAGAAAAAAATGAATGATATAAGCAAGAAAACAATAGACCTGGGAACGATGCATAGAGGTTTCACTGTACAGTATTTGTTTGTTGTTACTCATTCCTGAAACCCAAAGAAAAAATTATAAAATACAATCTTGGCATGCATTAGTCACTCATCGAAATCAACTCATCAATGACAAGTTCCCGACCCCAGGTACAGTAGATCCTCTTTAGTAAGTCTCTTTAATACATTCATCATCTTAATAAGTTTTACCATATGCTCCCTCGTGTTAAATAGTTCCTTTGGTAACTTTTACACTTTGGTAACTTTTTTCACTTTGGTAACTTTTTTCAGTCTGGTCCCCTGGAAGCATCCTGAAGAGGTTCCACTGTATAGGCTATACAATCTTGAATATTTCGTCAACTCGTGATTCGAACTCTTTTTGACTCCAAATGCTAGTTAATAACCGTGAAGTCATTCTTCAATTTGAAGTGTCTCTTTTGTCACATACACAATAAATGCAGTGTTTGCAATGAAATGAAATCATATGATGATTATATCTTCTCTGTTCCAAATAAAGAGCCATTGTAGCTGGTACCATTTCTCTAGCCAGTAGCCAACCATTATAACATTAAAAAAAAAGTCAAAAATATGAACTGATTTACCAAGAATATTGATTATTGTTTGCTTAACGACCCCACCATCAGCCGGGTTGTACGGGGGTACAAATGAAGAGGTGATTATAGAATTATGAAGTGATGATAAGTGAAAGGATGTTGACAAAAACTCATGCCTCATGCGGAACTCAAACCCACGCCCAACAGTGACTTCAATCAGTGAAGCGGTGCTTCAGCTGACCGAGCTACCAAGGGCAGCCCAAGAATATTTTTGCCCTAAGATTACAATGTTTCTTCAATTTCGGTTTTCCCCTCGTTCCAAAGTCTCAGCTACAGACAATATATGTTTTATTGGCAATTTTCTTACATTCAAAGTAGGCAATAAAATAGCTAGTAGCTTACGTTTGATCGTATATTACGCAGTCTATTGACGTAGTATGTGGCACCACTTGTCCAGCATAGTTTTGACATTTGAGCGTGTACTATCCATTATAATAACAATTTACCGTAATATAATTTGTATTACAGTTTTACAGTACCTATTTAATTTCTTTCCCCAATCGCAATTCTATTGTAATTCGCCTGTATTTTTTATACTTCCCTGAGTTTCGAATTAATGAAGTCGGATGTAAACGTTTGTTCTTATCCTGACTACCGTATATACCCTCCGGTTTACATTTATCTTTGAAAGTAGTTGAAAGAAGGCGTATGAAACGTGGGTATAGAATGAAAACCGAATTGCAGTGCTTTTGAATTAAATCCAATGCCATCAGAAAAACAGGAAGGCCGTGGCTAGAAGGCAGTCAACATGGCAACATAAGAAGTAACAACATGGACCTATTTGGCACGAAATAAATTCGGCCAAAATTATTGAAGTTAACCAACTTTCCCAAAATACACCATCTTGTTACGGTAGAATTCTGGATTGTGATCAATTGTACAAGAGAGAATTTCGGCCATAATTCCCCCCCCCCCCCTCACACACACACACACACACACACACACACAAAACAGTGTGGAAACCAGGCTAAAATTTCATTACTCATTATTGCAGAAACTAGAGTATCCCGTTGCTGTTTTGGTCCCCACAGAGCTTTGACCCGTAAGCTAATGTTGAATATTCAGACAATTCAAACTTGTATCACAGTATTCAAAATGGGTATTCTTGGGTCAATTAAATTCTGATCTCAAGAGGCTTCACTGTACAGTAGGCCCAATTAGGTGAAATCACATTTTTGTGGTAAAAAGTTCAAATAATCACTAGGCCCATCTTGTTCTGTTTCACTAGCGAATGAACGCTATTCTTGAGAAACACGTAGAAGAGAACTCCGAGGTTGCCGTGGCAATGACTCAGCTGACCCTTGACCGACAGAAACTGCAGGAACGAGTGAGAGAGTTGGAGGCGTGTCTGGCTGACAGACCTGATCTGTCTATGGTAAGAGCAAAATCTTTAGTCACTAAAACGTGTACAGTAAATCCAAAATATTATTGTGTGACAATATTCCATATTGTACGTGCCACAAAAAAATTATTGAACTGAAAGTCATTCTGATATCAAAGGACATTACCAACAAGTATATACCGGTACCGTAGTGTTATACGATATTGCAAAGGATGTACGAATCTTATCTAATTTTGAAGCTTGATCATAATCTTTCTTCAGGTTCGATTTTGTTTAGTGTGAAGATGAATGATTTGCTATTTCGAAATTGACAAATCTTGATAGCCCTACCAGTATTATCACCTTAATTTTAATGTTTTAAGAATATTATTTTGTGACGGACGATATGAGATGAATGATAGATGACGATGCAGAGTAAGAGAAACAACTAACAAGTGATATGAAATAATGAGGTGAGTTTAGGTTGGAGGAAATACATAGACAGATCACAAAAACACACATGAACTGGACAGTGCGAGTACTGGAAGATAGGTTCCACAAGAATCAACAAACTCAAGTTTTCCACTACCTTTTCCGCAGACTCTGAAGGGAATAACCAACAAAAGAAAATCCCAGAAACATCGTTGATATACAAAAACTCATGACACGTTTCGATCTTGTTAGATCTCATGTAATGTTGTGTGATATGAATAACTTGTTTGTATAGTTCGAAGCTAATAAGATGGAGATTGTCAACGGGCTGCTCGCATCCGAAAGGTCAACTTGGTCACGCGAGAAAGCCGCTTTGATGCACGAGCTAGCAAAAGCCGAGTCGAATAAAAGATCAACAGACACATCAGAGGCTGAGAGAGTAAGTTAACTTTCATTTATGTGACTTACCGGTAAGCCAGATACTGGCTGACTATCTGGGATGACCAAAGTGCATACTTTTTTTTGAAGTCAAATTCAAACTTGAACTTGAGACTCCAAAGTCTTGCAAACATCGAACTTCTATCAAACACTATAATTGAAAAATATGCAGATATAAACGAGTCATTTAGCTATGATAAATGATGGGAAAATATGCAGTATATATGTAACCCACTTATTTATTTTTCGAGGTTTTTAGTGATGGTTAGGGTTAGCTAGGGTATGCTTTGTGTTGATTACACAACAATACAGTAATTTTGCGGTTTAAGCCTCACCCTACCTATCTTACCGTACCCAAACTAACCCTACCTTTATCATCATCCACCACCGTCTTACATAACATCGAAAATATGCTTTGAATAATGCAAACAATACTTTGAATTCAGTTTGGGTGTTTATACTTTATACTTCATCTATTTTAATTTGAATGTTTTCACTGAACAGAAAATACTGATGATATCATGTTCAAACTTCACAGTATAAATAAATAATAATTGTAACAAGAAACACTGGGTTTTAATTTCAAGGTCAGGTTGCAAAATATTCCAGCCAATGACAAAATGCAATAACTTTCAAAATAGAAACTTGCTTACCCACTACAGTGAAACCTCTGTCCACCGTTTTTCAAGAGACCAGCAAAATAAAACCATCCACGCAAGAAAATGATCCATCCAGGAAAATTTAACATTGATTATATGGAAGAAAAAATTAATGATACAAGCAGGAAAATGACGGATCTGGGAACAATGTATAGAGGTTTCACTGTATTGTCTTTTTCATTACTTAGCACCCCTAACACATCTACAGCAGCTCTTCTTCCACTGGTAGCTACTAGTTGAAACATAATACGTAGGCCTACTCACAAATACAGAGGCAAAGAACAATTTCTGCAACATCTTGGCCAGTTCCAAGGTGGCTCACATCATTGAGTATACAGTATCAGTATATACTCAGTTCCCACATGCTTTGAGATTCAACTTGAGCAGTGACACCATAACACATGCATGTAAAATTAAAAAAGTGCGAGAAAGTTTGAAAAAGTTGGTTTTCAAACATACTGTTCAATTTTGAACTAGCAACAAAGGCTCGAGGTCATTTTTGAACTGTTTGCACAACCCTAGTAAATACTAATTGTTGCTCTCCCTACCAGGTGCACCACCTGTTTGGCAAGTACTTGCGCGTGGAGAGTTACCGCAAGGCTCTGATATGGCAGAAACGTTATCTGTTGGTGGTGATCAGCGGCTATCAGGATGCAGAGGACAAAACTGTCGCAAGGTTGGCTAAGATTGCTCGCCTAGATAATACGTCCGCCGTCTTTCAAGATGTAAGATCTACCAAGAATGACATACCCATCAACAAGTTCAGGTATGTATTGTCATTTACTGATACCATAGACCCTTGGCCCCCACTACAGTTAACCCTTGTTAATTCGAGCTCTGTGAATTCAAAATTAATCATGATTTGGAGCAAACTCGGTTCCCAACCCCAAATATAGGAAATACAATCTGTATTACATATTTCGATAATTGGTCAGTAGTAGTCTTTTTATCCTCCAATCACTAATTCAAAACTGTAAAATCATTGTCAATTCAAAGTGTTTCTTCTGACCTATATAAAATAACTGCAGTGTTTACTATTCAAGCACAGTACTTATATTTCGTAAGTTCCAAACAGAGAAGCAAGCTGTCGCTTGCAATTTGCGAGCATCTGGTAGATGGCCTCTTGGCATTATAATGTTGAAAATGAAAGTTGCACAAGTAAAATAGCCTACTGTTTGGTATCAAGAATATTTTCCCCATGATATTTAAAACTAAGTTTGTTTCAAACTTGCATTTCAGTTTGTTGAAGTTGTGTTTGTAAATCTTGTCATTAAAAAATCATGATCAAATATGGCAAGCTTTTGCCAGTAGAATGACCAACATGATACATACAATCAAATTTATCCCAACACTAGCACAACAAATTTATTTTATATGAATGTATATTGTATCTTTCCATCATTTTACTCCTCCAAAACAGCATTAACAATTTATGGAACATAACATTTTTATTTCACAAATTCAAGGTTAATCAGATGAGCGATAGTGAAGACTTCTGTCCCACTCTCACTCTTTGCTAGTGTTTTTTGTAAGCACTGCCATTGAGTATGCAGTGTACTAGGGGTGTCAGCGGACCCCTCAAAGACTCTGGCACTCGTAACGACCACAGTTCTAACACTTCTGAATACCGCTTAAACACATGGCCCTTTGTTTACAATTAAAGAGGGACATGCTACATTCACTCAAGTTGACTCAACCAATGTGTTTGGGTAGATTATGTGGTGCTGAGAAGTTCAGTGATATGATATGAGCAGACTGTTTATAGTTGCAACATTATTAATGGTAATCTAAAGATGGTAAATGAGACGAGAAAATACACTAAAATGAAAAGTAGGCCTAGATGAGCATAGTCAAGATTTAAAAAATTTGATTTCCCGGGTAATGATGACGGGTACCCGACTCCAAAAATTGCTACCCGCCGACATCCCTAGTATATACTGTTGCACTGCACGGGTTTCACGATTTGACTGACCAACATGGAATAATTGTGGAATAACTTACCCATGTCCCTCAAACAAGAGAAATCATACAGTGTTTTCAAAACAAAAATAACCATAAGAAGTGATTGTTCAATGCAATAACAGTATCGAGAATAACATCATTGTCTCAAAATGACACTGTGATACAAATTGAATGAAATGACATGCTTTTTGGTAGATCCATAAGAAGCAGTGTTGGGTAGAAACTTGAAAAAAGTATTGTGTGCCAGTGTGCCTCTTTGAAAGTTTCTTCTTGAGTAACTTTTACGCTAGTTAAAAGGACTTGTCTTGTGGAGAAGAGTATTTCTAGGGCTGTGCGAGACTCGAAATTTTCGAGCAAGATCGAAACTCGAACTCGCTCGAAAAGATTTTTTCCGAGATCGAAATTTCGAGTCTCGAAATACTTTCGTGTCTCGAATGTTTTCGAGCGAGCGAGAGTGGAAGAATAAACTTGACATCTTTTTATCATTCAACAGATTGGTGTTGAATAATAAATATATAGTGTCTGAAACGTTTGAAAAAGTTTTGTTTCTGCATTTCTCCCTTCGATTTTGCATATAGAACTTGCTGAATGACTACAATGCGTATCATCTCACACTGTCAGTTGCACCGGACTGACTGACTCCGAGTGAGTTCTGCTGAGTCGTAGTAACCGGTCAGACACGCTCACGCGTCTTTCTCCCTTCCTCAGTTCCTCCCCCTCACCAAAACACACCCACACTCTTCAAGGACAGATTGAAACGTCATCAAGCCACTCGGGACGGCCGAGCGCCAATGGCAAAAAGTTCGCGCGTCGTGTTTCTATCAGGGAAGTTAGCCGATCAAGTAGCTCAACAGTACCGAACTTATCAAGTAGTTTCGCCCGATTTCTCTCGTACGCAATACAAAATAGTCGTAATTCTAACCGGGAAGTGATGATTTTCGTGGCTATCTTTTTTAATATTGATTGTATCCACTTCAAATTTTGCACTTGGATAACTATCATGCTAAAACTGCAAAAAAAAAAAAAAAAAAAAACAACGATGGACATGATCATTTGGTATTTACGAAATTTTCACAATGAAATTTATTTTTCGTTCTTCTCAAACAATAATTTTTTTGATTCAATTTTTACACGAAAATGTTGCTGAAGTATTGTTCAAGGGTTGGTCATATCGTTTTTTCTGATATTCCTGCTATATTTCAAGAAATGATTTTATTTACGATGTTTTTTTTTTAAATTAAATTTTCTATAAAATTTGTGCTTGAACTCGCTCGAACTAAAATTTGTGCTCGAACTCGCTCGAACTAAAATAGTGCTCGAAAATCGCTCGAAAAAAGTCAGTCTCGCTCGAAACTCGCCCGAACTCAAAAAGCTCTGCTCGCACAGCCCTACTTATTTCCAAGGAACTTGATGAATTTTTACGTTACCGTTGTTAAAACATTCAATTAAGTGCTGTTTCTAAGCAGCTTTAATTCAAAAGTTAACAGTAATCATTAACGCAAAGTGTGATTTTAAAATGTAATCAACCACAGTACTGACTAGGCAAATGCAGCATATGGGTTGTAAGATGAGAGTTGTTTGTATGAAGTCTACCCAAAAACTCTACACACCTTGACTTATATGTTACATGTATTCACACCTCTGTTAAAACTGTCAAGTCTACCTAGAGTCTACAATGCCGTGAATCACCTTGCGCAAGATACCGAATAAAGATTAAAGAATAACCACTATTTCACACTATTTTATGGAAATTTAACCATCAAATAATTATTTTCTTCAGAATACCCAGTCCAATTTCAGTAAAAATACGTAATAATTTGTGTCATATTTGTATTTAGGCCTACATTCAGAAATGATTGGAGCATTGTAAAGGGAATTTTTCCAATATATTTCTCCCCAACTTACGGTAGTAATCACCAATCTTATAGGGTTTTTCAAGAATTTGTGATTGTGAGCCAACAGATTTGGCTCAAAAACTATACAGGTCTAAGTTGAATATGTCCCGGAACGCAAAAAAAAAAATCATCTTGATCAGGCAAACTGCAACCTGTCCAGTGTGTACAAACAAAAAATATCAAATCACACAGACAAAGCTCCATTAGAGTGGTATGAAAGTCTTTGCCATCGAGTATCGCTCATTCAATAATTCCTCTTTCTAAATCCCTTGTTCTTCAATTATGTGTATTCCATTATAGTATGTGGTGTGGTTGTTTCAGGTGCTGTGTGAAAGCTGTAGTAGCCATCCACCGCATGCAGTTTCTAGTCAGGCGGTGGAGCCGTGCTCGCTCAATAGGTGGCAACACTGTGTTGAACCGAGGATCAGCTAACAGCGTGGCCAGTGGGCAATCCTCGTACTATGGTACAGTCTAGTGATAACACCGGGTACCCGGAGATCTTTGAACTACTCGGTCCTCTATTTCCAGGATCGGTCTTTTTATCTACTGTGAAACCTCTATCCATCGTTTTTCAAGGGACCAGGAAAATGGAACCATCCATGCAGGAAAACAATCCATCCAGGAAAATTCAACATTGATTAAATGGGAGTGGGTTAAGAAAAATTGGATGATGGAAGCGGGAAAACAATGGATCCGGGAGCGATGCATAGATGTTTCACTGTATTGGAATTGTTATTTGTGAGGCAGGGGAAAGAAAAAAGCAGGGTTTCTTTAAACTATTCCATTCTGTTTCTCAAGTCTATTTTTCTCTCCATCAATACCAAATACCAATATTGCGATATAAAGATTTTTTTTTTTATTATTGTCAGGTTTTTATTTGCTGAGGTTGGCCTACATCCTAATGCTGAAATATGAATCAGAACTCAATGTTATTTTCCAGCATACGTCTTGTATTTCCCCCCCTCCTCTCTCTCTCTCTCTCTCTCCCTCTCCCTCTCTCTCCCTCTCCCTCGCCTTCCCTTCTTCTCTCCCTCCCTCCCTTCCTATCCCCTCTACTGTGCATGAGGCCATGTGCATTCTATCAGTCTGAATAGCTCTCAATAGTTTATTTACTTCAGATCAGAACAATATTATATCATCATGACATCAGGAAATACATAACCATGTTGAAAAGTTGAATTAGAAGGAATGGTGTTGGAAACTTCACAAAACAAGTCATCAATGTACTCATCGTAAGTCATAATTATTGAAATATTTATAATGCGATAAATTGGAAGTTGGCAATATGGAAAATTGTTACCGGTATAACAAAAAATAATTTATGGTGTCAATATATTCATATAGTTGTAATAATGTGTGTTGTGTACACACTAATTACCATTTCCTTACCAGTACCACTCAGCAGTTCCCACCTGTCAGTTTTATGAATGTATGATGTCTATGATGCCTTGATAATAGTGAAAGATAGGAACAGATCAACCCGTTTCCTTTATTCGTTTATCAACGAAAATGTAGTTCATTATTTCTGAGAATATTCATCAACAGTACTGTATAGGGCAGCAAAGTAGGCTGTGGCGCGGAAGGATAGGGTTCTAATTTAGGTTCATTCTTATGGGTAATAGCACGCACATGATTTTAAAACTGTCACAACTTCTAAACTACTAACACTACGGCTAAACCAGTTAGCCTACAATGTTCAGTAAGCTGTTATCTTTACGATGAGACACATACATTGTATCAAACACCTAGTTAATTTAAACA
Organism: Brachyptera risi; assembly: GCA_964007535.1. Classification (NCBI taxonomy): domain Eukaryota; kingdom Metazoa; phylum Arthropoda; class Insecta; order Plecoptera; family Taeniopterygidae; genus Brachyptera; species Brachyptera risi. The sequence continues at coordinate 26,459,862 of OZ023328.1, forward strand.
AATAGAAGATGAAAAACATGTTGTAATTGCAACGTCGAAAACTAACGATAGCCGTGCGCGAAGGAGTGCACCCGCATGACGGTCAAAGCTTTATGTTGCAACATCTGTTTTGCGATGATGCCAAGCGATACCTAGCAAGCAGCTAGCAAGTTTCTTGAGAACACGGCCACTGTGAGAATTCCGATGCAACTATCTCTCTCTTTCACCCGCTTGGCGACATCGCAATTACAGCATGTTTTTTATCATCCAATTGTTTAAATTAACTAGGCGTTCGATACAATGTATGTGTCTCATCGTAAAGATAACAGTTTACTGAACATTGTAGGCTAACTGGTTTAGCCGTAGTATTAATAGTTTAGAAGTTATGACAGTTTTAAAATCATGTACGTGCTATTACCCATAAGAATGAACCTAAATTAGAACCCTATCCTTCCGCGCCACAGCCTACTTTGCTGCCCTATTGTGCCATTTGAATAGTTTCTATACTATTCATTGTGGTTTTGTTTCCCTGCTAATCCTGCCTCGTGGCAACATGTTGTCCATTCTTTAAATCACATCTACATACTGCTATCCTGCTGTACACTGACAACCGTCATACCAAAATTTTACGGGGACACAGGTGTTGAATGTCTCATAATGTAGGCTTACTTATGCCAAATTGTTTGGGTATGATTATAAAAGTAATATTTTGTGGTCTGTGCTCAGGTCCTAGAAGAAGTGCGTCAAACGTGTGGAGTGTTCCACATGGCGGCAGCTCGCAGCTTGCATATTCGCCCACCAGAGACCAGTTCCGCAGCATAGGTCTATCCTCTCTGAGCAGGGACCAGCATATGTTACGGCGCTGGGAGATGGAGCAAACACAACAAAATAAGTATGTCCGCAAATTATAGTATTTCAGTTATTCACAAGATTAGTGATTAAAGATATGAACAAGGATGATTTGAGTCTAAAAATGATGAATTTATCAAAGAAAGGAATGACAATTGAACGAAGGTCCAAAGTATTCTATCGTTGTAGATCTTCAATTCCATGGCTAGGATATCTAGATACAGTAGTACAAAAATAGCATATGTATTTAATTATGTTAATGACTTGGCAAACTACAGCCTCCTGAAACATAATATATTCTAAGATCACTGGCCTGAGTGTTTTCATTGGCTGACATATTTCTCCAATGTGAAAGTAATCAGGATGAAAATGGTGGAAGATTAAAAGGTTTGGAAATACAAGTCTCGGCTAATTTCAACAAGTAAAAACCCATTTCTGTAGGGACTGGGACTCAAAATTGCATGGACTCTCACGCCCCTACAATAGATCTAAATAAACTGAACATTGAATTTGAGATATTTAAACTTCATGAGGTTGATTACGATTGATGTTCCGCTAGATACAGTAGAGCTACCAAGATTGAATCGTTAAATGATTCCCAACATAACTGTAGTGGTTTCTTCAATTAGCTTCAAACCTCCCTTGCTAGTGACCTCACCCGTGAACACTGGCCTTGCATTTATATAACTACGAATATCTATTCCTAATACGCAATATTATTACTAGGTTACCTGAAACTACGTCCGGCGTCCCGCCTGTGAAGGTAGACGAATATCTCAACAGGTTTGACCAGATCCAACAGAAGCTTGGCCTGGCAGTCGCCCATCACCCCACATAGTATGCGGCTCTTCTCGGCATTTTGAGCCGGCTTATCAAGCTTTTAGTATTATGTCAGACTACGTCTTCTCAGCTCTTTAAGTCATCTTACCAGCCTACTAACAGTTCTTGTAAGATTGTTTCAGAAATGAGATACCACAGGTTTACAGAGTTAGAAGTCTCACTATGCTACTGTATAGCATTGCGTAACACTATGTATAGTAGGACCTCGATAAATCAAAATTCAAGGGACCCGTAAAGCTTAATTTCAATATAAAAATCTTGTAGTCTGAGCTGTAGCTCTGTGGCCAGTGACTCTCTCTCTCTCTCTCTCTCTCTCTGTCTCTCTCTCTGTTTCTGTCAAATACTCACACTACTGTCTCATGTACTGTCGAGCATTAAAGGTCAGGATTTCTGTAAATGGGGTTCAGGAGTTTTGAGCCTGTAGAGAGAAAGGTCACAAAATGTTTAGTGGACCCTAGAGAAAAAAATATTGATACAAATAATGAAACAATTGAACAAATTTAAACAAAAAAAACTTTGAAACAAATTATAAGAAGCATCTACATGGATTTTAATGAAATGGGACCAAATGACCATCAAAATATTATTCATGGGTGAAACCTTGATGCATCAATTATCATGTCCGTATCCTTCGTTTTCCGCTTTCATGATTCATTTTGTCCCATCCTACTCCCTTAAATAGGCCTACCAATGCTAAATTTTCCTGTGTTGATTGGTTTCCCTGCATACATGTATTTTGCCTGGTCCCATGAAAAATAATAGATGTAGGTTTCACTGTATATTTTGATTGAAAGCTTCACTTCAACGTTATAAAGCCTGTTGGTCAAAACCTGGAAGACACTTTCGATTTAAAACAATATGTGATTTTTCTGTGTTCGATTCATCGAGGTTTTACTACAGTACACTTCATGGCGAAGATATTGTACTGAAATACCTACTACTGTAGTTTTTTAGACTGTCACTTCAAAACACTCCTTTAGTTACATAAAACATCCAAAGACATCAGATAAAACCATTTTATTCATCTGACAGATCTTTACATGACCTAAAATTGTGAAATTTACTCAAGGTTTGATTATCGTAGTTCAGCTCATTGTCACATGATGTGAAATTTCAGGTTGAATATTACACCTGTCCTAACAGATTTGCTATTATTATATGAGTTTTTTCAACTTCTTGTTCAGGATGATACTTCTCTGCGTTGTCTATCATTATCTCATATCTAAGCTCGTCAATAATACCGGTATAATGGTTTGTCTCTTGTCATTCGATCTATCTCTTTCTCTTCTATCAGATATGTGCCATTTTATTTGAAGTGTATAAAGTTTTAGTCTGATACAAACGAACAAGCTCATAACTTTTATGTCAAATCTCAATATGTGCAAATTAATTTTAGATTTAGGCCTACAAGCTACAACAATAGTTTCATCCACAACTACAATCTTTCATCACTTAGGTTAAATGACTATGCTGAGTTAATGCATTGTAAATACAGTGTACATTTTGTCCATTTTTGTATACATGTGTCATAATATTATAAAGTCTAATACATAATTATTATAAATATTTATATGAATCAGGCCTAATTTTGGTGAGATTGTTAACTGGGCATTTTAGTCATTTCATCTTTTAAGGTTGATCATAATAAAGTGCCTCTAGAATCACTCACAATTTAACCCAATGTTTATCAAGAGTGAAAGTGGTCATAGGGAGTGAGTGAATACTTGAGCCTTTACCGGTAGCTGCAAACCCAACTTATTTATAGGCAACAAATTATCGATGGTTAATTACGGTATTACGTACCAGATTGTATCAACATGTACAGTACAGTACCGGTAACCTCAGTGTTTTGAATTTGACTAATGTTGATCAACTTTCTTTGTTAGTTGCTACTACTGTAGGCCTAATACCAAAATGTGTGTTTGTTGTAAATGAGGTTAGATAGGATATTGCTTACCAATCTTTTGTGTGTGGGGGGGGGGGGATGTATACTTGGACCTAAATTTTTGGAAATACTTTGAAAAATAAGATAATTCACTCCAGATCAGGCATATTAAAAATGTAGGCCTATTGATATACTGAGTACCAAAATAGAGATAAACCTTAAATAGAAGATAACCTAAAGTTAAGGATAACATTAAGATTCATTTTGGTGCTGAACTTTATAGAGTACTACAATATGTAATGCCACAAATCCATATTTGCACTTTCAATGTTACAGTAGACCTAAGTAAATTTAATCCATAAATATTAAGATTACGACTACCGTATATATGTACATTTTAAGAATAAAAATAAAATACAATTTATTCTCTAACATAGCAGTATACATTCTTGTTGTTTATTATTTGTTTATGTTTTACTTACAATAAAAAATAAAAATACAGTTTCAAGTAAATAATTGACTAATATTATTCTAAGCCCACTGGCATTGATGAGAAACTGTGTCTTGTTTGGCTAGCAGCTTGAGAATGCAGATATTGCCATAGAAATGGAGTGCATTTTTTTATGTGTTGTGTTAGGGCCCGATTCACACGCTTCAAATGAAGCCTGATGTAGTTTCAACATTTCATTTAATCAGCTGAATTTGATACAGGTAGTTCAATTCAACAAATTAAGTGGTCTCAATGTACAGTACAGTAGTGTTTAAAGGGAAAGTCAACTTGTTTTACCGTATATTCTCTATTATGAACAGTCTTTTTCTGTATATATTTTACTTTTAGTAAAACTTTCATAATTTTATCTCTTCCTCTTCTGAAGACATGAATATTCTATTACACAGCCATTCCATGATCATTCTTTCACTCGACTCATTGAATGAACATGTGCAGTTCTGCTATGCTCGTGGTTCTAAGAAATACGAATCCCAGAATAGTAAGCAATTTCACTTTGGGTCAAACTAAATAGATGTATTGATGACCTTGGTTTATGTTCATTAAGTTATGCAATTGCATAGCTAGAATTTTTATAACAGTTATATTATTCACTCATATTTAAGCTTGTATATTATGTGTGCTTACATAGGCCACCTTGGTTTTTATTTCGAACTTTACTCATTTTAATTTACCACGAGTTCTTCAACCATTCTTAGACTAGCATTATTGTTTATTCAATTTTGAGTATGACGAATCAGGCCATCCAGCCATATCAATTCGAACCCGAGTATTGAGACAGTGAAATAGACGAGGTGCAAGCAATAGAAGAAGAGCAGAGGCTGACGGCAGGCAGATGTCTAGGAAGACGTCTAGGAATCGTTGATGGTGATGAGTGTAGAGTTATGCCTATGGACCACGAAAGCTTGTGTTGTATAGAAAGTAAAAATATTCCAAAGGTTATAGGTGATTTTATTTGCGTAACACAAAATCCGAACTTTTATTTAATAATTTTATTATAATGTGTACTTGATAGTCGATATGTTACGTCACCAAACAATTGAAAAAAAATAGGAGTAAGAGGTCTCTTGTCGACGATCAACCCCCAAACAAGGTGTGGCGATACCGTATTTATGTTACCGGTACAAATAATTAGTTATTTGGATTCATTCCAATACGTCACTAGGAAAGGCAACAGAATAGTAATTACGTTTGTGTTGTGTTTGCAATAAGGAAACAAAATCCAGAAGAACTAGGGTCAAATTATATAGTCAATTATACTTCACAACAACTTAACAAGGCAATACAAAGTGGCCGGCATAGATCTCACAACGTAATTAGGCTACTGTAATGTTATATTGTGTATATATTTGTAGGATAGATTGTCAAACTCGGATCCGAAACCAGGACTGCTCATTTGCCGTATGAGCTCTCCCAACTGAGCTATCAAAACTATTGTTCAAGTCGAGGCAGGTCTTGAAGTGACTACGCTTCTTGGGGCTAGAGAGCCCATATATTCAGCAACTTTTTTACAGCGACTTTTTTGGCATAAATTGGCTGCCACTTTCATAATGTCCACTATCCATTTTATTATGTGTTATTTACATGCAAGTGATGATGGATTTTATATTATTTGATTAATTTTGAATCAAGAATGAGCTATTAGAGTACCGTAAGTAGGAATAATAGGAAGACTCGATTCTTAAAATTTGGCCGCTTCAGCCCACATGAGTACTCTACTCCTATGGGGGGTAACACCTAGGGTATAACACCAATGGTCACTGAGCTTTGATTGCACGACCGTATACTCAGCATAGCTGCGCTATGCTTCATCGAAATACATGTTGCGCTTGCATCTAAGTTACTTCTGGCACCTGATAAGAGATTGTGTGAGCCCTCAACTTGATTGGTGATAACAACATGATACGAATCATAGATGTTGTGTAAGGATATTTATTCACTCGATGATTGCACTCGCTTTGTGATTCACAGCCATCTTCATGAGCACTTCTCAATACACTTTGGTTCCAACAATAAGAAGATTATTTGCCATTCATGACAAATTAATCTATTATTTATAAGCCATCTGGATGTGTTCAGCTATCACCTCTTTGCAGCTATGTACCATTGAACTTGAACCACAACCTCCAACAAAACAAATAGAGGAGGTTGTGACTTGAACTATGATTTGTGTTTATTTTTCATACTTCAAAATGTAAACCTCAAAATGTGGTATGATTACTTGCCATGATTCGAAATGGTTCATAATGTGAAAAATTGTTGATTCAAAACTTTTATTTATATATTTATTTTTTATATTATTATATCAACACGAATACAAGCAGTTTTGAAAATGTCGTATGTTGGTAAGAAGAACCAGTTATTCCGCGATAAGCCAATGGGAAAAACAGCTGCACTCCAGCGAAAACGTAGTGAAGGCCGCATGAAAAGGATCGAGTCATGCATGGACAACAGGGCTTGGTGCATGGATGAGGAAGAGAGACGAAGATACTTTCTCGAGCTTGTGGCAAATCCACCGATGGGAGGCGTAAGTCACATAATATTGTTGTAGGCTAACCCATTAGCTGAGATTGGACGTAGACCTACCAGCTGGCTCAAGTTTTTCATCATACAGTGGAATCTCATTCATACGTTTTTCAGGGGACCAGACTAAAAAAGTATATTAACGTCAAAAACTTATTAATGAAACTATTTAACATGTGGAGCATGTAAGTTGGATCAAAAAATAAAACTTGTAAATGTAATAAATGTATAAACGTGAAACTTATAGCTGAGGTTTTACTGTATTTATCATTGATATGTTGAGAATAGATTTGAAATTGAGTTGATATTTAACGAGCAGACCTACAAGTTCATTTTGTTAGTATAGATTGGAGGAAATTGAGAAAAGCTATAGATAGTCAGAAATCTAGATTTGATGTTCCACTGAGGCCTTAATACCTAGCATCCAAGTTTGCAATGACTTATGTATACTATAACGTCATAACAGGAACGAAGCAAGTTTGCTTGGTCTTATTTGGACCCATTTAGTTTATTTTAATGTTTTTGCCATACATCGAGCACTGCAATCAACTAATATTAATAACGGTGATAGCCCCATGTCTATGCTAGATTGCAAGTTTCATGACGAACCTGTGTCTTTTTTTATTCACAATGTTGTTTTTTCTATCCAGGATGGCAGTGCCGTGGGGCGGTATGTACCAGTTGGCACTCTCATCGACTCGTTGCAGGCGACTAAGAACTCTCAGATTGATGTGCTCGCACAGCAGGTGGCTGATCTTGAGCAACAATTGGAAGCGTATCGCCAGCTGAACTTGACAGACGAGCAGAAAGCGCAGCTAGAAAAGCTGGTAAGTGTACATCCTATGGGAGACAAACATATTCACAAATTGATTATGAGCAAAAGGATTTGGCCATTGAATTTGTGTGGGTCAATGATTTGACATGCCTCACAGATGTGCATCTACAACTTTACTATTTTGCCAAAAAAAATGCGTGGCTTGAGCCACTAATTTGTTGTTGAATCATTTGTGAGTAGACCCATTTGCTCTATACATGTTGTGACTAAAGACATGACATGACTTTGTAGCAAGCACACGAAGATACCACATCGTTGTTGCATCTTAAAAACCTGATATTAATTCACCCATTCTTTCAGTGATTAGTCTGATCCAGTAAATTACCATCAAATGAAAAAATCCTATCACTACCACACCCCACTACATGAAATATGACTACGTACTAACAATTAAGTTGGCTACAAAATTTAGAACATTTTCATTACCATACATTAGATCCAACAGGGAAGAAATTGGGTTCGATGCAAGTCATATAAAAATTAATTAGCAATAGGAAAACGACCAGTACATCCTTGGCAATACTTAATGAACTAAAATCTGAATTCTGAACACAACAGCAGGCTGTAAAATGAATCAATTGGTAAAAGAAAAGAAAAAGTTCTGAAAATAAATAAGGATATAATTTTTCCAATATGCACTTTGAAGCTGCATTTGGTTAATGATATTTGTTTCAAGTTTTTGATAGGATTAAACAGAAATTATTTAAGACAGATTAACATGGAGTGTATGTTTTGATCAATCAGGTTTAACACCCCTGATTATTTGCCATTTTCTTGACTTTCTGTGGTGATGAACTTGAAAGATTGAGGATCATGTCAACCTGTATATCAGAACATGGACCATCTATTTTGACACCAGTACCCCATTAATATGTCTGGTATTTGTTCTAGTTGCAGGATGTGAAAACCTCAAAGAGAGCTCTCGATGACTCCAAAAGGAAGATGCTTTCTCGCATCCCGATTTCAGATTCGGCACCAATTACAGCTCAGGATTCTATCATTACGGATCAGGGTTCGACAATTTCGGGTCAGATTTCGGAACAAATGTCTGCTCAGGATTCAACTCCAATATCAGCTCCTGCTCTGTCAACCCAAGTGGTAAGCTCAATATAGATAAAATTTAAAAATCACCTCCAGTGCCCAGACACTACGACGTCTCAGTTGACACATCAAGTGGAGAATAAAATTATCTTCCGCTTTTGCTAGAGTGGCGTGCAGTGGCGTAACATGGCGTGACGAGACAGGAGTGCAAAATGTATAAATGGGCCCTCCTCCTTTTTCCCATATTCGGCAAAATCCTGAAAAGTACACGTGTGCTTCCAATTTATTTTATTATAAATGTGGTTCAAATTTTCATTGAATTTGTATACCAATTATTGCACATAAATTATTTCACTCACTTATTGATTGCTATTAAAATTCTTTTGCCTTACTTTTTGCTTTGCCAAAATGTCTACAACATCAGTCATCACTAAAATGAATCCGTCTCGTTCATTTAATAAAATTGAACCTGCACTGAGTCGCGTTTATAGAACAAAACAATATATGAACATATGAATTGCAAACAAAAAATTATAAATTATCATCTTAGCAAATTATGCCAGTCTCAGTGGGCCCCCCAAAGTAAATTTAGTCGTGGGCCCCTGTTCCACTGCACCGCTTGCACCGCCGATATTTACGCCACTGGTGGCATGTCACTCAGTTTGATGACACTTGAACTATCACTCTATCAGATCATTGACCTGAAAGGAATTACGATATAGGCCCCCTATATAATTTCAAGCTATTCTGATCGATTGTTGCTCTAGAGCATACATGTGTTATTTAATATTAAACAGTAAACACAAAAGACATTGGGCTCACCTTGAACGAACACTGGAATATTTCACCACTTGGCCATGTTTCTTAATTTCCCAGCTCACTAGCAGACTTTGATGGATTTCCATTGTAGCCTACCCTATCTATAGAGCAATTTGAAAGCGTGGTTGTAATAAAAAAAAACTTGAAAAATAACTGGGGTGGTAAACTATTATACTACTGCCCTGAAGAGGGTTAAGTAGGTCCTAATATGGCAATTGTTCTATTCCAGTTGTATAAACGTGATCAGGATGGAACCGACAGCTCAGGAGCCGAGTCTGACATGGACGAGAGCGAGTTGAAGAAGTTGCTATTGCGCAAAGAGTCACAGATCATCTCGTTGAAGAACCAACTGGCCGTAAGTGACACCACTCCTTTTTTATTACACTGTAAAATCTAACATCAAAGCTACAGATAATATCTAATATGTTTGACAGTGGTCATACACTCAGTATACTTAAAATGATATCAGCCTACTTGTAGACCTACTACCAGACCTTTTAAAATGCTATAGGCCCAATGGGCCTATGTAAAAGAGTAAACAAAACTGCAAACAATTTCAGATTTATCACCACAGTACACTTCTTCTTTATTGATCTAATTATGAAAGAAGCTGATTAATCAAGCTTCCCCAAAATTACGTTATGTAAATTTCCTCATTCTCAAGACTTTTTTTTGTATACCCATTTCATTACTCATTTCCTACAAAAGCATGTTGGGATATTTGATGTTTTGATTTTGTGCGAAATTGCATTACAGGAAGTAAACGAGTTTTACCATTTAGAAGGTTACAATTCGTTTAATAAAACTCGTGTTGGTGAAGGGGGTGGAGTTAGCCCATACTTGTTTTCATAAAAGATGACATAAACTTTGAAAGAGTTAATCATATTTATTCTAATTTTAAGAGTGTCAGTGGTGTTCTTACATTTAAGGAAAACATTCAAATATTCTTACTAGCAGTCCATAGACCACCATCAAAAAGCATACAAGCTTTCGTAACTGAACTAGATGACTTTATATGTGACCTTAAGTATGCAAATGCTATAATTATTGGTGATGTGAACATTAATTTGTCGAATACTGATGATATTTCTGTTCAAGCTTACAAAAATACATTGGCCGTAGATGGGTTTTATAGATGTATTCACGGAATAACAAGAGAGGGATATTTCGGAAATAAAATTGTGAGCTCTTGTCTCGATCATATTTATATAAGAAGTAAAGCAAATCAGATTAATTCGGTCATATATACAACTGAAATATCAGATCATTATTTAATTGCTGCCGACATTATATTTGAAGATGACTCGAATGATCCACTTGGAGAGTTTTCCACTAATTATCATATCTGTTCAGACAAAATCAAGTACGGTATGTTCGAAAATTGCAATCTGTAAATTGAAATAATTATTTATCTATTGAAAACCCTGTTGACATATATTATAAAATTGAAAGCATATTTAAAGAGTGTTATGATCTTTCTTCATTCAAGCGATACAATTCATTGCGTAAAAACAAGCCGCGGAAGGAGTGGATGAAGAATGAATTACTTGAATTATGTTTACAGCGAGATAAATTGTTTAAAAAGTGGAAGAATTGTAAAAATGCGTGTAGGAGTGTTTTGCTAGAAGATTATAAATAATTCCGAAGGCAAGTCAATTATCAAATAAATAAATCTAAAATAAATTTTTACAAATATGAACTTCAAAAGATTAAAAACAGCGTTAAAGACACATGGCAGACTATAAATAATATAATTGTTAAAAAGAAAAAGCAATCAGTCATTGAAATCATAAATAAACATTTAGGTAAACATTTTTCGCATGAAGTCTTGGCTAATGAATTCGTAAATTCTTTTGTAGAGGATATAACTAACATTAAACATGAGTGCGGTATTAAAACTTCAACACAAAACTTAATTAACTCGTCTAATCAATCATTATTCTTACCTCTCTTTAATGCAGAATTTATAAAAAATATAATATCCGATATGAATGAAAATAAGCAACCTGGACTAGACAAGATAAGTGTAAAAGATGTAAAAACTATTTCTGTATCAATGAGCCCACTTATTGCTAAACTCATTAATTTGTCAATACGACAAAGTCAAATGCCTGATGAACTTGAAATTTCCATTATCAAGCCCATATACAAAAAAGGAGACCATTTACATCTAGGTAATTACAGACCCATAGCCATATTGCCTGTCATTGAAAAATATTTGAACGCTGCATTTCCATGAAATTAACTAAATATCTAGAACATCATAAAATTATACACCCTCTTCAATTTGGTTTTCAAAAAGCTAAAAGCACTTCCAATTTACTAACCTTATTTTTAGACCATGTTAATGCAAGATTAAATTATAACCTACACACACTTGTACTTTTCATTGATTTTTCCAAAGCGTTTGATACGATTAACCACGGTAAATTATTGAATGCTTTGGAAAAGGTTGGAATAGGTGCCCTTTGCATGGATGGTTCAAAAGTTATTTGGAAAAAAGATATATTCTATCTAACTCTAATTGGCAAAAATTTTAGTAAGTTGAGCCAAGTTTTCACCGGTGTGCCACAAGGGTCAATTTTGGGTCCCATGTTGTATTTGATATACGTAAATGATATGGCGGATCATGTTTCAAATTGTCAGATGTATATGTACGCCGACGATACGATTTTGATTTCTTCACATCGAGATTTAGATGTAGCAACAGATAAATTACAGTTAGCATTTTTGAATATTTTGAAATATACCCACGTCAAAAATTTAGTTATTAATCGTGATAAAAGTAAAGTCATGCATATATGTTCCCCACACAACAAAGATAAAGTAAATGATATTAAAATTGTGCATCATTCTTATAAATGCTTACACCAAATGAGCCGCGGTCTTGGTTGCGAAGGGTGCATATTTAATATTGAAGTTGTTCCAACATATGTTTATTTGGGTGTAACTATAGATAAAAATTCAACATGGCGACCTCATATTGACCGTTTGTGTAGTAAACTAAGATCTTGCGCTTTTCTACTATATACTCTTAAAAACATTCTACCTTTCACTTTATTGCGCACTGTTTACATAGCATTGATAGAATCCATTATTTCTTATGGATTATTAGCATGGGCGACTGACACTCATTGACACCAAATTTGTTCACTTCAAAGTAAAATTTTAAAAATCATAACTCCTACTCAATTCAAGATATTTCAATAAAGATAATATAAATTCCATTTATGAATACTGCAATGTTTTACCTGTTGATAAATCATTTGAATATAAATTCATCTTGAAGTTCTATTTTGATAGGCATCACTAATATACGTATATATACACATACACACACACATATATATATATATATATATATATATATATATATATATATATATATATATATATATATATATATATATATATATATATATATATATATATATATATATATATATATATATATATATATATATATATATATATATATATATATATATATATATATATATATATATATATATATATATATATATATATATATATATATATATATATATATATATATATATATATATATATATATATATATATATATATATATATATATATATATATATATATATATATATATATATATATATATATATATATATATATATATATATATATATATATATATATATATATATATATATATATATATATATATATATATATATATATATATATATATATATATATATATATATATATATATATATATATATATATATATATATATATATATATATATATATATATATATATATATATATATATATATATATATATATATATATATATATATATATATATATATATATATATATATATATATATATATATATATATATATATATATATATATATATATATATATATATATATATATATATATATATATATATATATATATATATATATATATATATATATATATATATATATATATATATATATATATATATATATATATATATATATATATATATATATATATATATATATATATATATATATATATATATATATATATATATATATATATATATATATATATATATATATATATATATATATATATATATATATATATATATATATATATATATATATATATATATATAAGCCTACTCTCTTGTTGTGGTTTTATAATTAGGCCTATATACCGACATAATCATTTCAGCTTTCTGGCTTTCATTTTATTTGATAAACCTGGCCTTCCTCTAGGCTAAGATCCAGGAATTAGCGGAGAAAGACAAGGCAATGAAAGCTGCTGTTGAGAGTGTCGAAAATGTTAGCAGCAGAGTTGATGAGAACTCAGACCTCCGCAAGCAGATGGAAAACCATCAGGTATTGATTATTACGTGCTTGCTAGTAGGGCCTACTAGTAGTCATTAGTTTATTAGCAAAAATGTGCTCGGTGATTGACCTAATAATGTCCTTCTCCAAAAAATCCATTCCATATACTTTAGTCTGTAGGTTTATAATACATCGAGACCAATTGAAATTAATTACTGACTAAAGAAGTCCTGTATTCAACCAGAAGCAATTAAATCACTAGTGGGCTCTACCATTTTAAATATCTATTGTGAATTCTTGGTTCAATATTGAAAATTGAATTACTTACTACATATAACACATTTAAAAAAATTATCAATAATACACTCATTTCAAATCATCTATTATCATCAATTCATTCCAAGTATCAGTTTACTTCAAACTTATTGTAAAATCAAAAACGCCCACTACGTGTGATTTTACATCAATTTATTACTGCATGCTTATTTCAGACTGAACTAAATAACATTAAAAATCAGTCATCTGATGAGTGTGAGGCCTTGCGCAGAGAAAAGGATGCGTTGGCAGAAAAGCTCAGCGGTCTTGCCAACATCGAGGCCGCTTACCTCGAGCTGAAGCGCAAGTCCGACAGCATGGATGACGTCATAGCTGAGCGTGACATGTTGCGCATGCGTCTCAAGGATTACGACAATATAGACAACGAGCTAGAAGACCTCAGGTTTCGCGCCAAGGAGGCCGACGTGATGCGCATGGAGCGAGACAGGCTGAAAGATCGCAACAATGTGTTAGCCACATTTGAGACGGCCTATTTGAAGCTACTGGAGGAGACGAAAGATTATGACACGCTCGTGGCTGAGCGAGCGATGAATAGGTCGGTGTCACTTGGCAATACGAGCTTAACGTTGCGGGATTTTTGAAAAGTGTACGCTCACTAAAAATACTTGTGAAATTTTTAAATTCCTCTTATGACTTCGTATTATGAATACTAGAATTCAGTGGTTAATTGGGCAGTGCCAGCAGCATATGGAGTCAAAAGCCAGATTTGCCATCTAGCAATTGCATAACAACTTCCATTAGAAAAATGATAGGACACCAAACTAATTTTCCAGTGAACCAGATGTTTATGTTCACTAAATAGAGTTCATTTTATAAGAGTACCATTGTAACTGGTCGTAGGTCGAAGAACAATGATGGCCGTAAAGAACTTGACCAGGCAAAGAAGGATCTTGAACAAGAGCGAGACACCCTGAAAAGGGATCTGAAAGAGTACGAGTGCGCGATAGCTGACCAAGAGGACGAGATAAAGCGTCTGTTGCTTACGGTGGAGAAACTGACTACGACCACCAACAGCAAGGAGGTAAGGAAACGCCTGGACAGCTATTTGAGCTTGAATGACCAGTGGCCTCGTACAGTAATTACTGAATAGATGGACATCTGTTTTATTTTTATCAGCGCATGAATTCAAAGTGTAACAGTTGCAAACAAATATCTTCTTCCTGTAATTATTTTCATTCATTTTTTTTTTTAAAAGAAATATTATTTGTCTGTTAATACTCGGTATTTTCAAAATAATTGTGGAATATAAGGCATTGTTTAATTCTACCATTTTTTTTTTCAAACCAACAAAAATATAAGAAACATGTCATGCATGGGCCCATACATTTCATAGGCTTGAATAATAAATATTTGTAGCTCTACACGTAAAAAATGTCAAGAAATGTAAATGCAGAAAGTAACCGCTATTAGGTTGAAGAATTTTTGGATTTCGGATTTAAGAATTTTGGATGAGTGTAAGCGAAGACTTAATTTTCACCGCACTTGAAAAAACAAAATTATTTTTTCAATTGATTTAAAAAAAAAAAATCGCGCTCCACAGGTCAAACGAAAGCAACAATTTTTGTTGAAACTTGGCGCGGGCATCTAACGCAATTGCGTGTTCATCTAACTTGATACTGTGTATTTTTGAGGCACAATTAATGGTTGAACCACTTTTGATAAAAACTAGTACCATTGGGAAATTTGAAAAAACCCAATGAAAATAAGCCAGGGGAGATGATTTGGAAAAAAATGCTCTTAATATTTCAAAAAATTCATGCACAACACATTACTCCAAGTCTTTCATAAATCAGATTTGGAGAAAAAAATTAAAATGTGATTTTTCAACATCAATTCTAAGATAGGCTACTTCTAAGGTTATTAAGAAGAGCAATGAGTAGAACCAATTAAATCGTGAAATGATTGTAATAAACGTAAGATTAAACAGGGAGAGATTGTCATAGCAGTTTCGAAATCAAGGTGTGTGAAAGTACTCAATTCCATTCCATTTAAATATCCTTACAGTTCATCTTACAATGCTTATACTGCGTTTCTCTATATGTTGGCTCTTGTGAGCAAAGATATGGCAATGAATAACCAATACAAGTAACCATTGGAGACGAAATTTCCCTTTGCTCATAATGCAATATGATTGTCCCTTTTTGTTTCCCACATATTTTGTTTCTTATCAAGAAGAACTTGTCCTTATGCAATTCGTTTTCTTCACCTTAATTCAATGATTTGAAGCTGGACGTCTTATACTCTTCATTCATAACATCAAGTGAGCATGTAGGTCTAGATCAATTAGTGATTAATGATTATTAAAAAAAAGTTTTTTACAGTGTTTCATTTTCATGTGAAGCCGTTAAAAACTAATCATATCTGAAATAAGTGAGATGATATGAAAAGAATAAGTCATTAAGTGAGATGGACAGTATATTTATCGTAATCATTTAGGCCTATATGATTAGGTTTTTGCATGTACGTATGATATTTTGTAAGACAAGTAGGCCTAGACACTGTAGTTGATCATATTAGGTCTAACTTTATTTCAAGACATTTCAAATGGGTAGAACAAAACATTATAAACTTGGTTAATATCACACTTGTCAAATGTTAGTGGCCATCTTTTTCTGTACAAATTCAAGATTTCACTCTTGTTTTTTTTCTCTTTTCATGGCAATGATTTTAGATTTTACCAAGTGAGTCAATTTACATGTTTACAATATCCATTGTGATTGCTTGGTCATGAAGAAATGATGTAGATTGTAGAATATGTGTAAACACTAAATAGTGATGGGCTGCAAAACTTTCAATTTTGAAAGTTTCGTAAATTTCCGCACCTTTCGGAAAGTTTTCATAAGTCATAAATTTCCGAAATCTTTGAAACTTTTGAATGAAATGCCTAACTTCCTTTGGTGGACTGAGCTATATTGCCACTGTATCAATTGTTTCTCTGTTTTACCACTAGATACCACCAACTACCTGTATGGCATTGAGTAATTTCTTTTATATTTAGAGCGCAGGTAATTTTTGTCTTCCTCAGCCTAAAAACCATTGACACCATATTGCAAATATGGTGAAGAAGAAAGGAAAAATATGGGAATACTGTACTATGAAGTATGAATGTATGGACCCATTAGTGAAACAAATGGAATGTGAATTCTGCAAATTGAAATTTCATTTGAATGCAACAGCATACATTAAAACATACAAATCCCGTCTTTTTCTTGTGAATTTCAAACATTTCTGTGAATTTCATAAGTTTCACGAAACTTTCAACGAAAGTTTCATCGAACATAAATGTCTGAAATTTGCCCATCACTGTGTGTAAACATGGTGGGTCTAAAGCTCACATATTTCTTCTATTTTTTATTATGGTGGTTTATCGAGTTTCTGTGATTATTTTACTTTCTATTTTCAGTATGTGTACACACATACTTGAGCAATGAAAAATAGAAAAGAATTAAACATGCTAGCTAGGTGTACATAATGCTAATTTCCTGCTTTCTTAAAAATAACTAAAATAAGTGAAGTCACAATACTAAAGAATTACTTGATTAAGTGCAAATACACATTTTTTTCTCAATTCTAAAATGTACTTGGTTGTCTTATTCAGGATTCTATTTTTTACCTGATTAAAAATAATAATGATGAAGTAAGTGAAATAATTGTTTGCTCTGTTGTGTACACAGTTGCAAAAAGAATATAACTGTTGACTGTTTTTCTTCCCCCATGTAGGATCGTATGCAGAAGGGTTTGTCTGAATTGCGCCTCCAGATAGACAACAAAGATGAGCGCATTAGCCTCCTTGAGAACCAGCTGGCTGAGTTGCCAAACCTTGAGGCAGAGATCAAGTTGTTGAAAGATCGGCTGAAGAATACGATTGTCGGTGTTGCTCAAGAGAAAGATCAGCTTGACAATTTGTCCAAGACGGAGAGCAAACTGCGCGCAGACATGGGCACACTCGAGGCCGAACTGCAGAATGAACGTCGACTCAGCAAGTCTCTCAAAGACAAGCTGAACAATCTCAGTTCGAGCAGTGCTCAGCCAGTGAAAACTGGGCAGTTCAGCGAGGAAGAGATGGTGGCGAAGATTAATGCTTTGCAAAACGAGAACGATGCTCTGAAAGCTTCGCTAGAGGCGTTGAAGGGGGCTGCCGGCGGTGGTATTGATCTGGCGGAGGAGCTAGATCGAGAACGAAAGGCTAGGCTGTATGCCGAAGAGATGTGTAGAGAAGCTGTCGACACGTTGGAGAAAATGACAGCCGACAAGGAGAAGGAGTTCAAAGCCAAGCTTGGAGCAGCATCTCCTAGTGAGAAAGAACTCGTACGTCACTCTGAAAAAAAGTTTGAGGAGGAGAAGAAGGAAAAGGAGATGCTTCAAGGAGTGTTGGATTTCACTCAAGACGAGTTAGAAAACGAAAAAGTAGCACGAAGAAAATGTGAGGAGAGGATAAAGCAATTAGAACAAGCCATGTCAATGGACAGTAAGGGATCCGAAGTAAGCAGGAAAGATGCTCTCGACATAGCTAACGAGTTGGAACAGCTAAAAAAACAAAATGACCTACTCAAGAAGTCAATTGCTGGTAGTCAGACAGATTTGCAGAAAAGTCAATTTGAAATGTTTGATAAAGTCCAAGCGCTGGAGAAACAGATCAAGGAATTACTGGCTGAAAATGCAGAGCTGAGGAAGTCGGATGCCATCCGCGATGAACAGGAAAAGGTACTTCGTTTGCAGTTAGAGAGCATTCAAGATTTGCTGAAAGAAGAACAAAAAAACGCCAAGATTCAAGAACAGTTGAACGATAAAGTGAAATCATTGGAAGCAGTTAATGCAGAATTGAGAAAGGGTCTTCCAACTGATACAACTTCAAAGCCATCAACAACAGGGGCAGACGAAGGAAGATTCAAGGAATTGTTATTGAAAATCAAAGATTTGGAGGTAGAAAATGCAGATTTGAAAAAAGGACTACCGTCAGGTACCACACCAAAGCCTTCAACAACGGGGGCAGGGGCAGATAATAATGTGATTGTCAAAGATTTGGAACAGAAGATCAGAGATTTGGAGACCGAAAATGCAAATTTGAAAAAAGGACCATTGGGTGCGACTTCAAAGCCATCAACAACAGGGGCAGACGATGGAAGATTCAAGGAATTGTTGATGAAAATCAAAGATTTGGAGGTAGAAAATGCAGACTTGAAAAAAGGACTACCTTCAGGTACCACACCTAAGCCTTCAACAACAGGGGCAGGGGCAGATAATAATGTGATTGTCAAAGATTTGGAGAAGAAAATCAGAGATTTAGAGGCAGAAAATGCAAACTTAAGAAAAGGACTTCCACTAGGAGGAGAAGAAACTATATCACAGGATAAGGCTGCATATGGTCAGTTAGGTGCTGCACCCAAGTCTTCAACAACAGGGCCAGATATAATTATAAAGGATTTAGAAAAGAAAATCGAAGATTCAGAAAAGAAAATCAGAGACTTGGAGGCAGAAAATGCAGACTTGAGAAAAGGACTACCCTCAAGTACCACACCTAAGCCTTCAACAACAGGGGCAGGGGCAGATAACAATGTGATTGTCAAAGATTTGGAGAAGAAAATCAGAGACTTGGAGGCAGAAAATGCAGACTTGAGAAAAGGACTACCCTCAGGTACCACACCTAAGCCTTCAACAACGGGGGCAGGGGCAGATAACAATGTGATTGTCAAAGATTTGGAGAAGAAAATCAGAGATTTAGAGGCAGAAAATGCAAACTTAAGAAAAGGACTTCCACTAGGTGGAGAAGAAACGATATCACAGGATAAGGCTGCATATGGTCAGTTAGGTGCTGCACCCAAGTCTTCAACAACAGGGCCAGATATAATTATAAAGGACTTGGAAAAAAAAATCAAAGATTTAGAAAAGAAAATCAGAGATTTAGAGGCAGAAGATAGAAATTCGAAAAAAGTACTTTTACCAAGAGGAGAAGAAACTGTTATATCAGCGGATAAGGCTGCGTATGGTCAGCTGGGTGCTGCTCCTAAGGCTTCCTCAGGATTCTCTAATCAAGGCCTAGAGAAACGATTGAAAGAACTGGAAGCTGAGAATTTGAAACTCAAGAATACAAATGAGGAATTGGAAAAAAACCTCAAGAACCGGGCCAACGAACTTCAAGCAGCAAATGATAATCTTAAAAGAATGCAACTCTCTCCTGATGATCGCGCCAAATTTGATAACGAGCTTGATGCCAGAAACAGGGCTGAGAAGGCTGAAATGGAAGCTCTTATTGCACAGCTAGAAGGTCAGGTTAAGTCATTCAAGAACCAAGATTCGAGCAAGTTCACAGAAAGCAGTGGAAAGTCGCCCGGAACAAATGCCGAAATAGATCGCCTGGAAAAGAAATGCGCATTGTTAGAAGCAGAGATTGAAAAACTCAAGAAGGAAAAGACAGGTAAGGCAGAGGTTATAGCTATATTTGAGGTTTCAATCTTTATAATTTTGCATTACAAATTGACTTGATTTGTATAAGGTTATAAATCATAATTTTTTTCTGAAACTTGTAGGCTTGGTTGATAGTTACGAACACCGTATAGCTGGTCTCACGGAAAGTTTTGAAAACCGTCTCAAAATGAGAACAAAAGAGTCAATGATAAGACTGCATGAAAGCATTGAAAAGTTCAAACAAACGTTAAGTCCTGAAGATCACGCAGCCAACATTATAGCAGTAGAAACAAAGAGCGTGAAGAGTATGGCAGCTATGAAAGAAGCATATGAGAAACGTATCGCAGACATTATTGCTGCCAACTCCAAAGACAAGGAAACAACCAATAAAGTTCACACCTCCAACTTATCTACGTTGAAAGAAACGTATGAACGCGATATTAAAATGTTGAACGAACGTCATAATGCTAGTATAACGCAATTGCAGAGCCTCCACGAAGCGGAAGTACAAGAGATGAATAGCGAGCTTGACTCGGAAGTGAAGAGGCTGTCTTCTTGGGAGATCGAAATGGTGAAGAAGAATCAAGAAGAGATGGTCAAGTCAATGAAGAAGAGACATCAAGAGGAAATGGAAAACCTCCAAAACAAACAGAAAGACTACAAGATGAATGCTGAAGACGACTTTAAACGAGTGACCAGTAACCAATCAGGCTATGACTATAACAGGGCTAAACTGGAGTACGAAGCAGAATTGCAGCGTATGAAAGATAGTAATAAGAATAAGATTGAGGTATTGAAAGTGAAGTATACAGAACTGATGGAGGAAGAGCGAAGAAAGAACAAAGGCAGACTAGGTTCAAAAATCCTAGCGCAATCACGGACAGAAGTGTACGATCTGCGTCCCACAGGTTTGTTGGGCAGTCCTGAGTAGTTCACTTTGCGTATTTTGGTAGGAGTTGAACGAGAGAACTCGCTTGTCTTTCAAGTCATTTTTATTTCTTTTTGTGCTTATGAACAGTAATTGCAACAAATAGGTTCTGTAATGTTGGTTATGCAGACCTGTCCTACTGTTTCACATCGTTGAACATAATCAAAGTTTTAGTGTTATTTTCATTTAAATGCTTATAAGGACTGAAAGATAATTACAGGTAATAACATATAATCAATCAACATATAACAGGTAATATATATAGTCATACCTAATTGCATATAATACATTAATAATATAATAGACCATTTCTGAAATGAATTAGCCATCTATCGGCGATCGTTTGAACTATAACGGGATGTTATTACCCGAGTTTGAGAGTCCTATGCTGCCAATGCTATTTAGCACGTTTGATTTATGTTATTATGCGTTACAGTGAACGTATTAAGTTATAATATGATAGTAGTTTCATCATTTATATGTATACTATATACTGAGAGATTCACACACTATCAGAGTGAGTAAGATGAGAGACAATGCAAGCTATATATCTTAATGTTTTGCCTCCAACTCTGTGTATAAGAGGGCCGACTTTTTGAGCAGTACTAAAACTCCCAGAATGCAATACCAGCAATCTCGGATGCTAGGAGGCGGGACGCGCCTGCGCATTGAGTAATGAAAATGGTCTATTCTAGGTTTGAAATTGAAGCTCATTGGAGCCTGTCACATTTTCATTTTTTGCACTTTTCTCTGAGAAAATATTCCCCTGATTTCATTGAAGAGTTTATTGGAATGATTTAGAATATATTTTATGAGCAGTTGGCTTGAATATATTTCTAGATACAGTACAATTTCCAGCTTGTACAACCTATCCCACAGGTTGTGCTTGAATGCCTCAAGCCCAACTCTCTTTTCTCTTTTTAGTATTTTACTGTATCACCTATTATAAATATTCAATTTTAATTTCAGCCCAGCCTCATCCTTGTTTATGACGAATCCTATATTGTTACATTGTATCAATCAAATTGAATATGAATAAATAAATAAATGAATAAGAGCTTGCAGATCTAAATTGTTCATCCAATTATCACACTAGCTGTATATAATAATAATAATAATAATAATAGAAATAATAATAATGGAGTTTTATTCAATGTAACATCAGTATACAGTGGAACCTCTTTTATACTTTTTTCAGGGGACCACACTAGAAAAATGTATTTACGTGAAAAACTTATTAATGAAACTATTTAACATGTGAAGCTAGTGGGTTGGATTAAAAAATGAAACTTATGAATGTAATAAATGTATAAACGAGAAACTTATAACAGAGGTTATACTGTATGTATATGTATATATATATATATATATATATATATATATATATATATATATATATATATATATATATATATATTTATATATATATATATATATATATATATATATATATATATATATATATATATATATATATATATATATATGTGTATATATATATATATGTATATATATATATATATATATATATATATATATATATATATATATATATATATATATATATATGTATATATATATATATATATATATATATATATATATATATATATATATATATGTATATATATATATATATATATATATATATATATATATATATATATATATATATATATATATATATATATATATACACACATATATATATATATATATATATATATATATATATATATATATATATATATATATATATATATATATATATATATATATATATATATATATATATGTAATATATATAATATATATAATATATATATATATGTATAGTATATATGGACATACCCATGCAAGTGGACCTAATAATTAATAAATATGTTTCCTGAATGTTGGAACAGATTTTGGCGAACCTATGCAACGTTGATGTTCAAGCCAAAATCATATGTTGTTTACTGTGGCACTTTTTCAAATCTTAGAATGCTCATAATAAATGGTTTTGAAAATGTAGGGCTGTAGGCCCATGACATTTGCTTATATAGGGTAGCTTAAAATTTGTATTCTCCATTTCATTGCACTTATTGTTAAGTGCTAACATACCTACTTCTTGATGTATCGTATAATGTTGTCACTTAGATGGTTGTTCATTATTTATTGTGTGTATACGTTGTAGGTGCAGGTGGCGAGGTGGATAACCAAGTTGATCTGCGCAGCCAGACCCCTTCGGTTCTTGGGGTAGACGACATTCTGCGCAAGGCACTGGCACATGGATTCGAAGTAGGTTTCTAAATTTCTTTCTTATAACTTTTCATGTTCTTTTCATCACTTAAACGTGTGTATTCGGTACTTAGTACAACTAACCAACCAACCAGTCAACCAAGTCAACTAGGCTTCTCAACTTAACATTTTTATAATTTAAAGTTGATTTTCAGAAAATTGTAGGGGTGTAAGAATCCATGTTTTTCGAATCGAATCCGAATCCATTTTCAGATTCAGATTCGGTCTAACATAGAAGATTCAAAAATTTCGAATCTTGGGGCCAAAAACATGGCAACATTGCATTTGCCATTCTCAAGAACAATTGCTGTAATGGTTAGACTTGTGCTGCATAAAAATCTTTATGCAGAGGTAATTATGAAAATGTTGAGATAAGATTTTCACTTCCTGGGTCAAGTGTAACTTGATCAGCAGTGTCGTTTGTCCCATTATTACGCCTAACAATGCATGTTAAAAAGATTTTGGTTCGGGTTCTGATTCGGTAATTTTGATGAAGATTCGGTTTGAAATAATTTAATAATAATTTAATTTAATATTTTCAAAATTTCAGCCCACACACAGAGAATTTTCTCGATGTGGGCTTCTTATCTTTATTAAACGAATTTTAAAGTTTGTGAGATGAGAATAAAATGAGTTTAAAATGGAATGAATGAAAAATAAAAATGAATTAAAAAAACATAGATTCGCACACCCGTAGAAAATTGTATTTAATTTTTCTAAATTTAGGTTTCAATTTTATTTAAAGAGATGTCTACATTTTATTTAAATATGTGTAGGCTCATAGTTTTTATATAGACCCATACCATAATTTTGTTCCAAAGTTTATTTCCAATTTTTGTCTGTAACATTTAGGCCTGAAGGTAAAGTGAATTTTCTCAACATTATAATTTCAAAAATTTCAAAAAGAGTTAGGACGTTATATTCCATATTGTAGGCTAGAGTTATTTTCGTGCGGTAGGCCCATATCAAATGTCTTCATCAATTTTAAAAGATTGTTATAAAATTTTACCTAAATATTTTACAAACATTTCTCATCTAGTAGGCCTTGGAGAAAAAATTAACCTTAACGTAAATGTATTTCCAGTTTGTCGTTTATGATTTATTGATTTCATTCATCTTGTTTTCAGTCTCTGATGTTTGACGAGCTGTCGACCTTGCACGAACGCTGCTGTTCGTCCACGGCCCGAATGATCATGGAGAACCCGGCTTTGAAGTTGGCGCCCATGAAGTTCACGCTGCAGGGTGCCGACAAGCAGCAACTGTGTAGTCGTATTGCGTGTCTTGAGCAGGAAATCGCACGCAGACAGTTTGAAACGCAGAAGAGAGGTGGGTGATTGTCTACTGCACAATACCTCGTCTGTTTTGCGTAGAGTGGCCGTTCGATTTCGATATTTATTATCGGTTTTTGATTGATATCGAAGATAAATTCGATATCGAATAAATGAACAGCTGATTGTCGACTCTCTCAACAAATCATTAGTATCCATTCTGTGCGCGTTCCAGTTTCAAGTCATGTCATCAATTGTTGGCTGTTGCTTAAAAAGTGTGTGGGTGTGTGTGTCGAGACAAAGGCAAATCCTCACTGCACAGCACAGAATAATTACAGAATGCTAAAAGACATTACAGAGACAAATAGACCTAAAAAAATGACAATAACTCCAATTGATAATCTATATTGAACGTGACTGCTAATTTTTCGGTATTTTTGATCGATTTTCAATATGGCATATTCAGTATCATTTACAAATTCTTGTTCGAATGACAACCCAAGTTTTGTTCTTCATCCAAAACATTTTGAATCTTGATGGTATTTCATTAAATTCTCACCGTATGCCTTCTTCTCATGCCATCTAGTTATGCCACGGTTCGTAATCTGTAGGTGCGTGTGAATGACAGGAAGGCAAGACTTATTGATCTAGCGATGCTAATGGAGTTTGAGGAGCCGCACACATCTGCTAGGCATTTGAGTTTTCACATAGTTTTTAAATTTTCATTCACATAAGTGAAAATTTGGTTCTCTAAGAAATAAAGTATGTTAGTGACACAGCTGTAAATCCAACAGTGGCTTTGGATGAAGACCACCAACTCGTAACATTTGGCTACATTAAAAGAGCATGCCAGAAGAAAATCAGGGATAAAACAAGCAAAATTGAAGATATGGAGACTACAAGAAGCAAGTGTTGAATGGGAATTTCAAAAATTGACCAAGATGAGAGTACTAGCAGGTGAAATAAGGGTTGTAGAAGAAGTAATGGTGCAAGTAACTAACAAAGTGTGTGAAAGGTCAAGTGGGAAGAAAAAGGCAAAGAAGATAGCATGGTGGAGTGAGAAGGTAAGAAGTGCAGTTAAAAAAAAATGGGAAGCTTGAGTTAGGAAGGAAGTAGATATATTAGTGAGAAATACATTGGAGGAATATGAGAGGAAGAGAGAGAATAGGAGCTTAATTGAAAAGAAGAAGGAGAGGACAATGCTAGAGCTTGTCAAAAAGTTGGAGAAAGGTGGGCAGGGAAATGAGAAAATGTTGTATGGAATTATGAAAGAGAAGCGGCGAGACAAAGAAGAGCAGAAAAATCATGTTTGAGAAGAAGAATGAACTGATGTGAGAAGCTAGAAGAATGAAGAGCATGTGAAAAGAACACTTTGAAGAGCTATTGAATGCAAAACATACATGGGCAGAAGATGTAAGGAAGATGATTTGGAACCAAGATTTTCCCAAAAGTGTGAAGACACTTAATGTTTACTACTTCCTATTCTAACATATGGAGCATGGTCATTGAACTAGAGAGAAGAAAAAAATGGAGACAGCAGAAATGAAGTTTGTAAGGAGCATAGCAGGAGTGTCAAAGATGAAGAGGAAGAGAAGCAAAAATGTAAGAAACGAAGTGGAAGTGGAAAGGTTATCATTTAAAATGGTAAGGGAGATACTAAGATGGTACGGGCATTTGCAACGAATGGAAAAGGAGAGAATACCGAGAGCAATGTTTGAGATGGAGAAAACTATAGAGCTAAGAGAAGGGTTCCAAGACCAAGCAAAAGGTGGCAGGAGGGAGTAAAGTTCTGAGTAGTCAACCGAGGAGAAAAATGGAAGGAAATGATGGATGAGAGATGGTGGGAGGATAGAGAACGGTAAAGAGAAGAAGAAGCAGAGAATAGTAGTATGTACTATGTAGTGAAGAAGAGGAGGAAGAAGTTAGAACTGGCAGGAACCGATTGATATAAGAAGTCTGCCCTTTGAGGAGTGGTGGAAACACTCTCTGGCTCAATCAAATTGGTTATCTGGGTTCGAGAGATATATAATAAATAAAGTAGGTTGTCTCTCAATATAGAATTTTGATTCTGTTATATTGCTTTCCGTCAAGCTTAGGCAGTTGAGGTACTGCTTTGAAATCTGAATCAAGACGGGCATGGATTTGAGCCTTACTGCAGGCATGGAAGTTGGTCACCTTTCACCTATCATCACTATCATTCAGCAAGGTCGTTACGCACCATATTAACTGTTATTTCCAGTCAACATGCTTGAGAGCACAGTGAAGCACGAGAAGCGGCGACTCGGTGAGGTGAAGGACGCGCTCACACGCTCGCTGACTCAGGAGCAGCGGCGCTCGCTGGAACTTCACTCGCGGCTCGGCACTCAGACACAGCAACAGGCCGAGATCGAGTCCGAGCGTGACATGCTGCGCCGACAGCTAGCTTACCATGAAGAGAAAGCCAAGACTGCCATGTAAGAACCGCAAAGCTCGTTTCGTAATATGCTTAAATAATCTGATATGTCGTGTTTTGGTAAATAGAAGTAAGTATGAAACTTCAGAGCAAAATAGACCAGTGATTGTTGTGTAACTGGCCAAATTAGGTATATAAGATCCTTTGGTTTCCAAATATTGTATTGTGGACATACAGTATTCCTTTTTTTATGCTTGTTTAATTGAAGGAATTTATATCTAATCAGAGATGTAGCTAGATGAAGTAAACTCGTTACGGTTTTCAGAGATTCATCGTGTTTGCCTATGCTATGCTTCATGGTTATGGCTCAACAACTTGTCCTAGTTGATAAATCTTCGAATGATTGAGCACTTATTCAGAATCTTTCTCTTTTAATATCATCTTTCTCTAGACCCACATAATCAGTTCATGATGAATGAAGAATCATTTTTCGTAATTTTAATCTTTCTCAAATTAATCGCACATATTAAAAATGCAGGCAAAAATTATGTTTTATTTTCAAGACCCTTACAATAAATCTAATATGTATACCTTACCTAACAATGTACCTCACAATAAAGAGTGCATTTTTAAATTCCTTATTTTCAGCCAACAGCTCGAGAAGGAGAAGTCGAAGAACCGCATCATGTCGGAGGATCTGATTAAGGAGCGTAACAACATCAAACACTTGCAGTCTCTACTCGAGGCCGAACGAACTCGAGCCAAGTCTTCCAACCTGAAAGAGTCGGACCTTATCGAGGTACCGTAATCAATATGTCGATATCAGTATTTCTTTGACGAGTTCATACTATGGCATATTTTTCATATCATGCTATAGAACAGCAGTGCCACCTATTTGCCACATTTGCCAATAGTACACCAGGCCTACTGTTCAGTAAGCTTATGAATCTTAAAAAAAATCGAGTCAAGTATGGTTCTCACTTTAATTCTTCCCTTGTCTTCTGTCACAATTTCTGACTGATATAAGAACTTTGTATTAGGGGTGTCGGTGGGTATCCGGGTACCCAGGTCGGGTACAGGTACACCACGACCCGACTCCAATATTCCTTACCCGGGTACCCGCCACTTTTCACAACGCGAGCTTTTGTTCTTCATTTTCACTGACATAACTTTTGAACAAAGCGCGCTTGTGTGGCGGGAAAAACGAAAGAATTTAGGCCTCTACTACTCTCTAGACCATAGATATCACCAGTTGCATCTGGCTTGCACGTGCCGCTTTCCCTCCCCCCCTCCAACACTCTGGCACTCGTAGCGACCACAGTTCTAATACTTCTGATACCGCTTGAACTCATGGCCATTTGTTTAAAAAAAAAGAGGGACATGCCACATTCACTCGAGTTGACTCAACCAATGTGTTAAAGTAGATTATGTTGTGCTGAGAGGGTCAGTGATATGATATGAGCAGACTGTTTATAGTTGCAACATTAATAATGGTACAGTAACCTGAAGATGGTAAATAAGACGATAAAATACATTTGAATGAGAAAGTAGATGAGCATAGTTGAGATTAAAAAAAAATTTGATTACTCGGGAAATGCACGGGTAATGATGACGGGTACCCGACTCCAAAAATTGCTACCTGCCGACATCCCTACTTTGTATGTAGTAGTACCCAGAAGATGCAAATTCCTAATATGAAAAATATCCTTCGTACCTACTGGCCTGTCATGTGGCCGATTGAAGATTGGAAGGTTCAGAGATGGCAATTTCAAAGAGTGCGTTGGGAATGAGAAAAATATATAGAAGAACGAGTGAAAAAATGTGAAGGAAATTGGAAGTGGATGGATTGATCTAAAGGATGGCCAGGGAGCAACCACGGTGGTGGTATTGACACATGAAAATAATGGGTATGAGTAAATACCAAGACGAGAGTTTGAAAGAGGAATACAGCGTAGTTGCAAGAAAGAAGAGGAGTGGAAGATCAAGGATGAGATTTGAAGAAGTGATAAGCTGCGATGTGGAAGAAAAAAGAGGTTTTGATCAATTAGGATTGGACAAAAGTTTATCTCGATCCGATTCCAAAGTCATAACTGATGCCACGCCACTAGTTTTTATTGATGGATTTGTGGCAGAAAAGGAAGTAGGTACTGAGACAAGTAGATTACTGGGTACTGAGACAAGTGGCTAACCTCCCGAATCGCCATTCAGAAGACCGGGGTTTGTTTGAATTGTTTCCCACCATCCTGACAGATATTTTTCGTGTTTTCCCTCCATCATTTAGATTCATACTACGTACGATGGTACCATTAAGTATTGGTACCATAACAACAGACCACAATTCCGACTCCTTCCCGCTATCCAAACACACCTAATAAAATAAGTGATAACCTTTCATCACATAATTCCATCATCTCATTCATCATTCATCAAAAACAATAGATCTTCGACATCAGTAGACTGCTTCAGTAAAATATGAATAAATATAAGTAGGTTGAATGGCGTAAATTACAATTCAATATCAAGTACATCTTTCATCCATGTTTTTCTCTTCAGACGTAAATTTAGTACCTTATAACATTGTATTCTGCTCGTCAGACGTTGCGCATCAAGCTGGAGACGGCGCTTGACAATGAGGCACGCATGAAGTTCAAGTACGAGAAGCTAGAGGCGCTATACAACAGCTCGCAGGTGCCAACCAACCAACATCGTCCCGTTGGTGGATCCCGTCCCGTGACCTCCTCGTGCGCGGAGTCGTGCCGCGCTCCGTGCAATACCCACTGCAAGGATACTTGCCCGGCGCCGTGCACGGCTGCTCGGCTCCAAGATCTGTATGAGCGACAGGTAAGAGAAACATTCCATTCTGATCATGGCGATGTGTGAATCATGCTTTGATCGTAGGATGGATTGATAGCTATCATTACAAAGAAGATTAATCGAAGATTAATCGTCTCGAAGATTAATTAAACCTATTAAGGTTTGCACTGTGTTGTAAAACGTTTCGTCAATAGATAAAATACAAATGGTCCAACTCTAGCCGAAACCAAGAAGCCTCCAGTATTACAAACGGTTTGATGGTCAAGAGATCAAGTGGGGATTCAAGAGGGATTTGTTTACTCTTCTGATATTGTTTCAATTAACCAATGTTTTGAAGCTCATGGTTTCATCTATGAAATCTATCAAATAATATAACATTCATCACAAGTCTCACCATATCAATATCAGGTTTTGGAAACATATTATTAGTTTCAGTATATTTCACTCAACTAGTTTCGAGAATAGTATTGAATTTAACTTTATAAATCTAATACCCTAATAGTATATATGAATTGGGTGAAAGGGAAAGAGAGTACAGCAGCTTACCGAAATTTATGAGTAGAGAAAGGCCTACTCATAGTGGAGAGCCCGTTGATTGAACACATAGAGATAAAAGGTACACGAGGTTTCGACGTTTTGGCTAATGCCTTGGTCACAGTAGATTAGAGAGTCAAGACCCTAATAGTGGTTCATCAACTGTCAATTTCGTGAAAGTGTTCCAAGTAAACGAGAAACATTGTGAAATGTCATGCCCTTCGAGTTGTGTTTCAGTCGCATCACAATAGTTCTTACAGTCCAACCTAATACACTTACTGTTCTACTTTCAAGGTACATTCAGATAGAGCAGACCTCCAGAAGGGGATATTCATGCAACAGTGCAGTACACATTATAAAAAGAAGTCGAGACATTCAAACTCCTCCAATTGATCCAATCTCACCTCAAGATACATCGTCGGAACCTTCCAGCCTATGTCTCAGTCTCGCTTCTTTCATATTGAGTTTTCATATTACATAATGTACTGTGTATTTTATAACTTTATTCTGGTTAATGCCACTGTTTTGTATTCGAAAATTAATTTGAATTGTATTTTATTTGTGTATGCCTCTCATTTATAACAATATCTTAATTTTATTGTGCTCTGGTAGGATCCTCAGTGTGCAAATATGCATTCTGATATCTAATTGAAAAGCTTAGTTTAGGTGACTGAAAGTTGGATTTTGGTTGTTTTCTAACGGTCAACATGATCACCAAGCCTACATGATCATCCAAACTTCACGATTAACTGCCATTTAGATTTAGAAATATTTTTTTGGTTGTTTCCCCAAGACTTTTAACCCAATATCATCCTAATACAGTGAAACCTCTATGCATCGTTCCCAGATCCATCGTTTCCTGCTTGTATCATTCATTTTTTCTCGCCCCACTCCCATATAATCGATGTTAAATTTTTCTGGATGGATCGTTTTCCTGCATGGATGGTTTTATTCTATTAGTCCTTTGAAAAACGATGAATAGAGGATTCACTGTATGTATTTTCATGGTCATTTTCATAGCATTAACCACAATTCTATATTTGGAAACATTCGGACAATAAATGTCCGAAAACGGTCTTTTTTTATTCACACAAAAATAGTAATCTCAGAAATACATTGATATCTGCTAAGCTGCAAAAGCAGCTTGTCAGCAGAAATAATAACATATAATAGGCCTAATAATAATGATAATAATAATTATAATAATAATAAATTTCTTTATTTCTTTCTATAAACACAACACAGTTAGGTATAAAGTACATAGTTACATACATAGTGGGCTTTTAAAAGAAAATGGCGAGGTTCAGTGGGATGCCGCTCTTCCAACTAACCATGATTAATAATAGAGAGAAAAAGATATACGTATTATAATATGTCATTAAAATTAACATTAAGAATGAAAAAATTAAATGTGGTATTGGTACATGATGTCACCAAGTGGCTAATTGTGGTTAATGCTATTAAAGCTACAAATTGGTATGCCATGTGCTATGCAGTTGTTGACTTCATGTATCTTCTTGGTGATCAACTTTGCTGCTAGATGTCATGAACTTGTTATTTTCATTGTAGAAGATTAATAATCATCCATCACAATACAACCTACAACTATTGTTGCAAGAGTGATATCAAATCAAATCAAATCTTCATTTGGTCTGCTTGGGAAGGGGCAACCTTCCAGTGGCAGATGGTAATAGTTACATAGTTTTGTTTGATATTTCTTTGCAAGTTTGACCTTACAGCTGATAGTTCATAGAACATACCCTAATCACGACTCCAGCATACCCTATGGAGTAAGACGGTTGACTTACAAATTCCAATTAACGACGTGATTTCCCCGCCCACTGACGTCACAGAACGTAACATATAATCAATTGACACTAGTGATTGACCCGCCCACAAACGTCACAAAACAAAACATCCAATCAAATGGGCTTTGTTATGTGGGAAATTTGACATTTACCTATCAGAGTTTCTCTAAATGCCCACATGAAGTATGGATCAAGGTGGCCTGGCGATTAGCCACGTCTATCACTAGTGGTCAATTAGACTACTTATTATTGGTCACGTAGAACATAGATAAAGTAGTCTGTATATAGGCAAAGCCATATGCCAGAGCCTATGCTCACCAACTACTCACCAACAGTGAGAAAGTTGGCTGATCACAATGCTCCTAGCAGCATTCACTTGCAACAGTGCTCTAGCAAACGGCATTTTCTAGGTGATCACAGCACTCCTTGGTGGATTACCAGGCGTAACTCTAGCAGGGTCTATAGACTGTTCAATTAGGTCTATGCCACTGTATCCTGTAAGGATATTTATTTACTCAATGCCCAGAACAACACATGAACCCTCATCACCTCAAACTTTATTCATTCAAATTTGAGTGTAATTTAAACAATAGTTCTGGTCCCTACAGAGTTCAAGACTGCCATTAGCTCAAATCCCTGGTGTTCTCAGTCAGTATTACAAATATATATTACATATATATACATATACGAATAATCTTCTGTCACGTAACAAATGACGAACAATCGTTACTATAGTAATACAGCGAACTGGTGGACTACCAAACATTCTGATTGGTCAATTCCAACTGGTGGACATTGTTGTCTGTCTCTTTCAACAATGAGTGACGTCACTTGACAGAAGCCTATACATAATATATTACGAAGTACAGTAATATATATAAAGGTCTTTGGTCAGTATACTAAGATCGCTATGCGATCTAAGTTGCCTGTTTGAAGACTTGGCCTCCTGGATCGCACTCGTCACTTAATGATTCACTGCCATCTGGGCATTTCTTGCACTTCTCAATACACTTTGGTTCCAACAATGAGAAGTTAATTTGCACATAAATTTATTATTTATGAGCCATCTGAACGTATTCAGCTTTCACCTCTGCTCTGCAGCTATGAAGGACTATCATTGAAATTAAACTATGATTCGTGTTTATTTTTCATACCTCAAAATGTAAGCTGTCAAAACATGGTATGATTCAATTGCCATGATTTGAAGTAGTCAATAATGTGATTCAGAACTTTTATTTATATATTTATTTTTTATAATATTTTATTGACACGAATACAAGTGGGTTTGAAAATGTCGTACGTTGGTAAGAAGAACCAGTTATTCCGCGATAAGCCTATGAAAGAAGCGGCTGCACTCCAGCGAAAACGTAGTGAAGGCCGTATGAAAAGGATCGAGTCATGCATGGACAACAGGGCTTGGTGCATGGATGAAGAAGAGAGACGAAAATACTTTCTCGAGCTTGTGGCAAATCCACCGATGGGAGGCGTAAGTCACATAATATTGTTGTACCCATTATGCAAGAATGGATGCAGGCCCACTAGCTTGCTCAAGTTCTTCATCATATTCATCATTGTTATTTATTTATGTATGCATTAATTTGAAAACTCTTACAATTGCACATAAACGTGCGGTGGCAAGTTCCCTAACTATCCCTACAGCCTCCCTAACCCTCTGACGGAATAACTTCAACCCTATTTCATCCTCCTCAAAAACACTTCTTCTAAGCCCATTCCAGTCCCTACCTGTCCTATTCAAGAAAGAGAATTTACCGACATCTAATCTAGCCCCCTTTATAACTACCGCTCTATCATGACCTTGCCTACCTCCATACTTGGATTCATTTCTTTCCATCAACTCATGCAGCTCCCGCCATCCCCCCTCTCCCTCCATGACCCTGAAGAAATTACATAGACGATCCTCCTTTCTCCGTATTTCCAATTTGTTTGAAAAACAATTTTATGTTGATAATTAATAATGTTAATAATTTTATGTTTGAAAAACAATTTTAAACACCAAAAATTGAAAACACAATTTTATATGTATTTTTAAAAATGTATAAAATTGTGTAGTGATATTCAAACAGCAGACCCACAGGTTTATTTTGCTAGTAAGATGGAGAGAATGCTGTACAATAATTGAGAAAAGCTTGATAGTCTAGATAGATAGATAGAAATCTAGATTTGATATTTTTTTTGAGACTATCATACCTAGCATCCAAGTTTGCAATGACTGATGTATAATGTTATGACAGGAATGAAGAAAGTTTGCTTGGTCTCATTTGGACTCATTTAGTTTATTTTCATGTTTCTACCATACGTTGAGCACTGCAGACAACCAATATTACCACCGTGATGTTCCCACGTCTACGCTTTATTACAAGCTTCGTAACGAATAATGTGATCACAATGACTTGCAATGTTGTTTTTTTCCATCACAGGATAGCAGCGCCTCGGGACGGTATGTACCAGTTAGCGCTCTCGTCGACTCATTGCAGGCAACTAAGAATGCTCAGATTGATGTGCTCGCACAGCAGGTGGCTGACCTTGAGAAACAATTGGAAGCGTATCGCCAGCTGAACTTGACAGACGAGCAGAAAGCGCAGCTAGAGAAGTTGGTACGTGTATATCCTATGGGAGACAAACATATTTACAAATTGATAATGACTAGTGAGCAAAAAGATTTGGCATGCCTCACAAAACTGCATCCTCAACTTCACTATTTTTAATTATGTGGCTTGAGACTCTGATTTCTTGATGAATATTTTGGTGAGTATTTTCTGTGGACATGTCGTGCAACTCTTCTCTGTAAAAGGCACAATATAACCATATCGTTTACTCATCTTAAAACCCTGATATTCATTCATTCATTCTTTTTTGAGTCTGATCCAGTAAATCAACATAGAATTAAAAAAACCTACTGGTACCATCAGTGGCGTAACTAGGAATTTTTGGCCCGGGGCAAAGGACTCACTTGACCCCCCCCCCCTCCCCCCAAATATATATATATATATCAATTCAAATTATGAAATTTCAATATCAGTCAATATGCAACCCCCATATTTCATGTTTTTTTCAATTTACCATTCAAGACGATAGAAATACACTCAAAATTATGATTAAGATGCATTCACAATAATGTAATTTTATAAAACGAAAATAGTTCTAACTCCTATTGAATTCGTATTAAAGATTGAATGACACATACTTTTGAGAGGAAAAATAGTTGACTTTTCACCAAAATGTAGTCAAAGTAACAAGCTCATACTTATTTCAACTGCTGTAAGTTCATGCAAAAAAAATATGACAGTGTTTCTGATACGATTCGTATTCAAGAATATACTTGTTTAACTGAGTTCAAATTGAATTTCCTCATCATGTAATTATTATTAAAATTAGTCAGTTGATTTTCAAGTAAATTCAGGCAATATTGAAAAGTTTTTTTTCAGAGATAAATACGTTCACTATTTTTCGGTAATCGTTAGAACGTATTTTTGATGATACAGCATGGGCCCCTCAGAGCCGTGGGCCCCGGGGCAGCTGCCCCAGCTGCCCCTGTGGTAGTTGCGCCAGTGGATAAAATACACTACTACACTACCCCACTACATAAAATGCAACTTCTACCAGTACTGTATAATCAAGTGGGCTACAAAATTTAGAACACATTTTTTTCACCGTACATTAGAGGCTGACAGGCGCTAAATGACCTCGCTTTCGATGCGCCTTAAAAACCCTAATATCCATTCATTCTGACCGAAGAGAACCCTTTCTTTCCTGTTGGGTGCAAACAATATAATCACATCACCATGGTGTGGCCTGTTTACTATTTGCATGATTTTCATTATAGTAAGTATATTTTCGATCTGATGAGGTGAATAGGTGCCATTATGATTTTACGTTATTGTGTTACCATATCAATGTACCGGTATATTAATATTCAAAAGTAATTCAGTGGAACCTCGATGCATTTTTCCTGGATCCATTTCTTTTGTCCCACCCTACTCTTATACAAATACAGTATAATCAATTTTCCTTTGCAGATCATTTTCCTGCATGGATGTATTTTTCCTGATCTCTTGCAAATGATTGATGGAGGTTTCACTGTAACAATAAAATGATGATTCTGTAATAATAAAATTTCAATGTACAATAACATTTTCACACAGATTAATTTGATACATTGTGCGCTACAAATGTCTTACATTCAAATTCTGTACTCTAATTATGGCCTATTTTCTGAATATTTATATGGTTTTTAGAATTCAACTAATTTCACATACATTTTCAGAGATAGCATTGCACTTCATTTTGAAATTTACATACAAATAAAAATAACGAAATCGGGCTTTGTTATAATCATCAAATATCATACTGGTGGTGACTGGTGACTAGGATTTAGATGGTGAGCATTGTAGCCTCTTCACAGGAGCCTTTTCAGACATTCAACTATCTATATTTATCTGGACCATCAGAAAGTTGTCTACCACCACTCTCCTCAAAGAAAAGGTTCCGTTTGAGAAAATTCAATTCAAGATACTCATATAAAAATTAAATAATTACAAGAAAACGACCCGGTTAATACTTAAGGGTATTAATATTTTTAATACTATCAACAATTAATAAACTCTGAAACTAGATTCAAACAAATAATGAAGATAGGTATTTATTTCCCTTATTTTAGAGAAACTAGGTAGAAATCATCATCTCAGTCTCAGAAATTTCAATAAATTCATTTGTCCTTCAGGACCCAGCCCTTTTTCTGAGTTGTGATGTAGTCATTACTCGATTCTGTTTATGTTTCTATACACAATCGGTAATGCCCACGTAATATCTCATGGTCTCTGGAGGACAAAAAATTAATCACAGTTTCTGAAATTGAGATGGTGATTACTATTTTTCTCTTGAGCAACTGAATTGGGGGAATAAATATTGTCATTATTTGTAAAATTTAGTTTCATGGTTGTGATGCCATGGAATAAACTAATGTATGAACACAACATTAAGCTGCAGAATTAATTCATCAATAAAGAGATGAAAAAGTTATAAAAATAAATGAGAATACAGTTCTTTCAATATGCATTATTCAGCTGTATTTGGTAAGTAAATTCTGTTTGCAGTTTGTGATGGGATAAAACAGAAATTAAACAAGCCTATTTTTTAGGGGAAATGATTCAATCTATAGGTTAAGATTAACCCTTGATATTAACTCATTGACCTGAGTACTGGATTTTTTGGCATTTGGAATTTGGATTTTTTGGCATTTGGAATTGCATGGCATCATTGTGAAGATCTGGTACTCCAGAAAATCCGTACTCAGGTCAATGAGTTAATATCAAGGGTTAATCTTAACCTATAGATTGAAACATTATAGATTTGAAAAATTAGGCGTGAATAATTATTGTTTTATCTCATCATAAACTGCAAAGAAAATTCACTGACCAATTACAGCTAAATACATAATGCATAGTGAAAGAACTGTATTCTCGTTTATTTTCATAACTTTTTCATCTCTTTACTGATGAATTCATTCTGCAGCCCACTGTTGTGTTCTGAGCACCCTTGATTATATGTCATTATATTCACTCTTGATTACCTGTGGTGGTGAACAAAATATTGATGATCATCTCAATCCGTATATCAGAACATCAACCCTCTATGTGTACCCCGGTACCATATTAACATAACTGGTATTTGTTCTAGTTACATGGTGTGAAAACCTCAAAGAAAGCTCTCGATGACTCCAAAGAAAAGAGGCCTTCTCGCATCCCAGTTTCAGTTTCAGCACCAATTACAGTTCCGATTACATCTCAGGGTTCGACAATTTCGGGTCAGCTTTCGGCGCCAATGTCGGCTCAGATTTCGACTCCAATGTCTGCTCCTGCTCCAACAACCCAAGTGGTAAGTTCAATTAAAAAACTAATATTCACCTTCAGCGCCCAAACACTACGATATCTTGAATGACATCAAGTAAAGAATTTTTTTTTTCTCCTTTTGCTAAAGTGGCGTGCCACTAAATTTTTTGATACCTATACTTGATCTATCAAATCATTGACCTAGTGTAAAAGGAATTATGGTATACATATATAATTACTCGGAAAACACATTATATGTTTCCGCGTTGATGGATGAGCTGGAACATATCAACATATCTTTGGATTGGTTATATCTTATATATTTCCACCTTGAGATCCTAACAATTACATCACTGCCCTCCTATTTCCTAATTCATCGAACCCACATTGATAGTATGAGTCTCCCAGCACTTGTTTGGCATATAGCTCCATTTGCCTGGCAAAAATCTTTAATAGGATCTTGTATTCGATGTTGATGCCACGGTAGTCGTCACAATTCAGCTTTGATCCCTTCTCGCGTGTGGGACATATCAGGGCTACTCCCCACTCACTCGGCATCTTCTCCTCTTGCCAGATCTTCACGATAATGCTATACAAGTTGCGCTTTTGTTCATCTCCGCCGTACTTCTGTGGTTTCGCCATGATCATGTCTTCGCCAGGCGCCTTGTGGTTCTTCATACTGCGGATGGCCTCCTCCGTCTCGCGCAGCAAGGGGTTGGAAACGCTTCAGCCCGCTTCTTCCTGCTCCTGAACATTTTCTGCTTGATCGCCGTTCCCACCGGCGCCGTTCAGCCGTTTCTCAAAATGTGGTTCCACATCCCTCCTCCCTTCCACTATCAGGTTCCCCTCCCTGTCATTGCACATGCTCGTCTGTGCCTGAGATTAATTTTGCTCATCCCTTATTTTGGATTACATTTTCCTAGTCTCCTGGCCAACTCTTCAATTTCCTCCACTTTCTGCCTCTCCCACTTCTCCCTTCTCCCACTTCTCCCTTCTACATGCTTTCTTATCAACTGCTCGCAGCCTTGAGAATTCACTGCACGTGGTTCTTGTTTCTCTCTGTAACATTTTCTTCCTGGCCTCATTTCTTGTCTCTATGGCATATTTGCATTCTGCATTGAACCCAGGGTGCCTTCTATCTATTGGCTGAAGTCCCACTACTTTCTCTGCTGTGGCTATAACTTTGGCTTTCAGAGTTTGTCAGTTATTTTCTATGTTAGTTGCTCCCTGCATTTTGGCCTTTTCCACTACATGCTGCTCATTCAGATGGCATGCAAACTCCTTTTGTACCCTATTTCCACATTCTTCGTCTTGAACAAGCTTCTAGCCATCAAACCTCTGACGTCTGACGTCTCTCCATCCTTGTATTGTATTGCATTGTATTTTATTTCAATCATTGGACATATACATGGTACACATATAGGAATCGTCATTTTAAAGAATCACTATGGTTAGAGACTAAATTAAATAATTTAATAATAGTAGGCAGGAGTTAGATTATAAGTGATGAAGGATAGGACGTGACTTAAACAAGATATGTAGTCGAGAAATATTTTAATAAGGCATCTAACATGACTACACGTCTTATTTATGACGAAAGGAATTCTTCAAGAGAGTAGAAGGGATTTTGGATTAGAAAGGCTTTCAGACTGGATAGGAAAGTAGAAAGCTTGGTTGAATTTGTTACGTGCAGGGGTAATTTGGTGCTGCTAACAGTCATACCCTTACTTATCCCAAACTCCACCAGCCTCATCCCGTTGTTATTGGAATCTTCATGTAGACTCTCTGCCCCTTGGGTAGGTCTGAAGACTGTCTCCCTCCCGGCCTTGGTGTTCATGTCCCCAATGATCTTGATGTCGTTGTGAGGTGCATCATCATATGCCCTCTCAAACTCTTCATAGAAATTATCTTCAGCTTTGTTGTCAGTCTCTTTGTAGGGGAATAAGCATTAATGAATGTAGTGTTGAAGAAATGGAGAAATATCCTCTCAACCTCATTGTGCACAGCGTCTCATTTATTGCCTTGAACCCAATTACTGCGCTTTCGTACCGCTTAGCTACGGCAAATCATGTACTAAGTAATTTTTTGTTGTGACCACCGAAGAATGTCGTAAATAGCTTCTGTCGGAACATGTCCGTCCCCTTCCACCTAACCTGAAGCTCTGCGGTTCTCACCTTATATATCTATCCAGCTCTTCCAACAGGCTCGCAAGAGCCAGCATGTACAGGCTTAACACATTACATGTTCCTATCCAAAAATCATGTACATTTTCTTGAGTCTTTTTATCAGTCTGGCTCATTATTTGTAGTGATTATTTTGTAACCGACGTTTTTTTCTGAAGTGGAGTGAAAGTAACCCACGTCCAACCTGGAAGGGGCCTGCCCCTTGCAGCTTGCAGGTAGCTGCCCATTTCAGTTAGGGTGGGTCCATCGGCCCTTGAGGATCCCTTTACTACCCCCAGGGCAGTGGATTTGCTGTATGTCTCTTCCGCCAGCTTTGATGTATCAAACCACATGTTCTCCGCCATCGCTACCATTGAGGTTTTCTTACTTCCAACAGAGTAGGGTTAAACTTCCTTTCGTCTTGCTTCTCCCCTCTGACCTTTCCGGCATGGTTGACCCTACAAGAAGTTTACACTTCCGCCAGCATAACTCTCGAGATCACGAAAGCACACTAACCCGCTCACGCCGATAAGGTAGTAGTCCCAGAACAGGATCTAAAAATTCAATAGCAGTAATAAAAATAATAGGCCCACCAATCTTACTCTGAGACTGCTCAGAATTGATAAAATGCAATTACCTCAATTACCTCAATTACAAAAATATAATTTACGAAAGAGTATGGGGTTGCCTCCCTCCCCCTCGCCCCTCACCGACGGACTGCTCTAAATTTTTTGCCGAGGCTGCTCGATGTGTGCCAGTCTGGCACTACTTATCAATCTCACCAACAGCTAGGTTATATGAGGGTACAATTGAGCAGATGATGATGAAGTTGTGATAGGAGAGTTGACGTTCACAAAAACCCTTGCCTACAGAGAGACTGGTAGTAACCGTGCAAATTTGACTTCAGAATCAGTGCCTCCACTGTCTGAGCAAAATGGACAACAATTGAATTTGAAATATTTGGGTATCAACTGTAAAAATACATTATGTAAAAATAACAGTTATAAAAGCAGTGACTTATAGTTTTTCTCCTACTTTTTTGCTGGGAAAACCTTTAACCCTTTGTACGGCAGAAAGTTGTGCCAAGTCCAAGATACCTAAAGATGGGTTTTTTAATATTTTAATTTGATATTTTTGAAAGTTTATTTGAATTTTTCTACAGTTTTTTCCCTTGAGAAATCATAAAGTTTGAGGTGGTCAATTAACTTACCAATTACTCATTACTAACATAAGAACAGGAACTTGAGTACTATTTATTGAGGCTCAACTCAAATGGGCACTGGAATAAATATTCACCAATTAACCATGTTTCTCAGTTTTTCAGCCTATTGGCAGACTTTATTGCTGATTTGATGGATTCTCATTGACCCTATCTAGTGGAGCAACTTGGAAGTATGGTCCTAATATGGCAATATTGGCCAATTGCTCTATTCCAGTTGTATAAACGTGATGAGGATGGAGCCGACAGCTCGGGAGCCGAGTCTGACATGGACGACAGTGAGTTAAAGAAGTTGCTATTGCGCAAAGAGTCACAGATCGCCTCGTTGAAGAACCAATTGGCCGTAAGTGCAACCAACACTTTTATATTACACTGTAAAATCTAACAACAAAGCTATAGATAATAATATACTTGGCAGTGATCATGAATGTAGCAAAGTACTGCATTCAATTTTGAATAAATTACTTCACTTCTACTTTGTTGATCTAATTGTAAAAGAAGCTGACTGATCAAGCCTCCCCAAATATGTGAGTTTCCTCATTTTTAGACTTGTTTTTTGATACTGATTTCATTTGAATACTGCCTTCTTAAAATTATAAAGGCTTTGTAGTAGTAGTAGTAGTAGTAGTATCTTTATTTTCACCAAAATTTGCTATTCTTCATACAATTGTAGTTAACATGAAATACAGTATAAGTTATAAAATAGTTAAAAATACTAGATTAAC
>OZ023328.1:26507192-26804692 GCA_964007535.1 Brachyptera risi
AATGAAAATATTTATCTGTTATATTTATATTTATTTTCAGATGTATAGGTATATTGATTGAACTGCTTTGCGGAATACTATTTGAAATTTTTAAAACTCCCATAATAATAACCCAGTGAAGAAAATGTTGTGAAAATGGTTTCTTTGATTACGGTATTCCACGGAATTTACGCACAAAAATAATATACATTATTCCGAACTTTTTTATAAATCGTATCAACCGTGTTGAAGAGAAAAATTAAAATGTAATTATTTACATCAAATAGATTTTTTCACAACTTTTGAGAAGAGCAACAAGTAGAACCAATTTAACCATGAAATGATTGAAATAAACAAAGTATATCACATCATTCTCCAGAATCAGATATAATGAATACAGGACAAAGGACGACATAGGATTAGTCGAGGCCATGGAGAACATCCAAAGGGCTGCCGCAAGAAGGGTACTGGATAGATGCGGAGATGGCAAACCGTTAGCAATAGATATGGAGTGGTGGAGAATGATCTAGAACGACGAAGGAAAATTATTGGGTAACTCTGGAGGAAAGAAGATGGAGGGGTAGGCTTTGTGACTCCTTTAAAACTAAGAACAACTTCAATGGTTGGAAGAAACTGCAATAGAGTAGGTAAGGGGTTGCAGAGAGGTACGAGGGGAGAAGATCGATTGGAAGTGCAGAGGGTGCAAAAGTCGTGCCAGCCGCCGCGGTTACACGGAAGGTACAGGTGAATATCGTTAGTTTATAGTTATATGAGTAATAAAGAAGAAATTAAAATAAATTTACTAGGTGAAATTTTAAATTTGAATAATTTCTCATAAAATTTTATAGAGGCTGTGAAATTTAAATATTAGACTAGAATTATATACCCTATTATTTTGAATGTAAATAAATATACTTGAGTAGTAATAGTTATGTAAAGGTAAGTCAGAATGGATTCATCCAGAGTACCATAAGGGACTCGAGGAATGAGCTTAAGGAAAAGGGAAGAAAATTCAAGCATTCAAGAAAGTGTTGTACAAATAATATAAGGTAGATAATTAGAGCATCTTGCCACCATGAATCACGCATATCCGCAAGAATTATAGATACACATAAAAAAGCAAAACAGGAAGCCAGTGTCACAGTAGTTTTAAGTATATATTTTGGTGTTCCATTACACTAGGAAAACGCGGGATTAGCGTTGTGAGATGAAGAAGTATACAAATGTACAATGAAAAATAATTTATTAGCTCAGTCTACATATACAGACATTGGATCACTTCAAACAATTAAAAACCTCACCGGAATCAATTATGTCACGGCCTTCCTGCTCATTCATAACTGATTTCAATCGTTTTCATTTTATTGATGACACTTGTTGCTATAGATTTAATTGGCTTTGTTAATTGGCCGTTAGTGTATGCACCATGCTACGTCATTGCTCTATCAGGTAAGTGCAGTTGCTTCGCGCGATATAAGGTTTGCTAGCTGGGGGACGAGTGGGATACTTACTTTGTGAACGGTTCTTGTATTATTATTTAAATATCGATATTTTCTGCCATTATCTATTTTGAATTATCAAATATAATTATATAGTTTACTTTTGAATAATACTCATCTGCTAATTCATATGTATGTTTGTTTTTTGTCTTCAATTATTATTACATAGGTTTAGTGGAAGAGCGGTCATGTATGACCAAACGTTGCCTATGTGAATAAGTCATAATGAATAAGTACGTAGATAAATAAATATCGCTCATGTTACAACACTTGTGGTACATTTTTTTAGTTAGATGATTGTGCTTATGAGTAAAGCTATGGTGATGCATACATAACAGAATGAACCATTGGAAATGAGAGGATCCATTGCTTGTAACGTAATTTGATTGTTCTTCTTTGTTTCCCAAAGAGTTTTCAGCAAGAAGAACTCGTACATTACTCGTCGTTTCATTACCTGATTTCGTTTACTTAGAGAGGGATGGCTTATACTCTCAATTGTGATATATAAGTGAGCATGTGCATCAATCACTGGTTCATAAATAAAATGTTTTTCTCAGTTTTTCTCTCTTTCATGTGAAGAAAAACTTATCTGAAATGAAGGGAATGAAATGAATAAAATAAGCTGATAAATGATTTGGTCAATTTTTATTGTGATCGTTTGTATATTCGAGTATTTACTTGCAAGATATTTTATAAGATTGGTAGGCCTAGACACAATAGTTGATCATGTGAAGTTCAAATTTATTTAAAGAAATCATAAATAGGCGTGAATAAAACATTGTGAACTTGGTTTGTAAATTACTGCTCTCAAATTTTAGTGTCATTCTTTTTCTGTACACATTAACA
This sequence comes from Brachyptera risi, assembly GCA_964007535.1. Lineage (NCBI taxonomy): Eukaryota > Metazoa > Arthropoda > Insecta > Plecoptera > Taeniopterygidae > Brachyptera > Brachyptera risi. The sequence goes on from OZ023328.1 coordinate 26,509,517, forward strand.
TGAACTTTCCCTCAAGCTTGTTCTTTTTCTCTTTGGCATGGCAAAGGTCTAAAGTTCTAACAAGTGTGGCAATTTACATGTTTACAATATCCATTGTACTTGGTTTTGCATGAAGCAATAATTTGAAATATGTGTGAACATGATTTGCGTACAGTTCACATAAACCTTGTATTTTTCATTATTGAGGTTTACCAAGATTCTTTAATTCTTCGACTTTCGATTTTATATACGTGTAGGCCCTACTGTACACATGTATTCGTCAATGAAATACAGAAGAAGAATCGGAGATGCGAGATGTGAATACAGTAATGCTAATTTTCTGCTCTCTTTAAAATAAGTAAGGTCACAATACTAGAGAAGCTTGAGTGAGTGCAAATACACTATTCAAAAATACTAAAATCACATGGTTGTCTTAATTGGGTTTCTATTTTTCACCTGATTATTAATATATATATAGTAGTGATGAAGTAAGTGAGATAATTGTCTGCTCTGATGTGTACACAGTTGCAAAAAGAATATATAACTGTTGACTCTTTTTCTTCCCCCATGTAGGATCGTATGCAGAAGGGTTTGTCTGAATTGCGCCTCCAGATAGACAACAAAGATGAGCGCATTAGCCTCCTTGAGAACCAGCTGGCTGAGTTGCCAAACCTTGAGGCAGAGATCAAGTTGTTGAAAGATCGGCTGAAGAATACAATTGTCGGTGTTGCTCAAGAGAAAGATCAGCTTGACAATTTGTCCAAGACGGAGAGCAAACTGCGCGCAGACATGGGCACACTCGAGGCCGAACTGCAGAATGAACGTCGGCTCAGCAAGTCACTCAAAGACAAGCTGAACAATCTCAGTTCGAGCGGTGCTCAGCCAGTGAAAACTGGGCAGTTCAGCGAGGAAGAGCTGGTGGCGAAGATTAATGCTGTGCAAAACGAGAACGATGCTCTGAAAGCTTCGCTAGAGGTGTTGAAGGGGGCTGCTGGCGGTGGTATTGATCTAGCAGAAGAGCTAGCCCGAGAGCGAAAGGCTAGGCTGTATGCCGAAGAGATGTGTAGGGAAGCTGTCGACACATTGGAGAAAATGACAGCAGACAAGGAGAAGGAGTTCAAAGCCAAGCTTGGAGCAGCATCTCCTAGTGAGAAAGAACTCGTACGTCACTCTGAGAAAAAGTTTGAGGAGGAGAAGAAGGAAAAGGAGATGCTTCAAGGAGTGTTGGATTTCACTCAAGACGAGTTGGAAAACGAAAAAATAGCTCGACGAAAATGTGAGGAGAGGATAAAGCAATTAGAACAAGCCATGTCAATGGACAGTAAGGGATCCGAAGTGAGCAGGAAAGATGCTCTCGACATAGCTAACGAGTTGGAACAGCTAAAAAAACAAAATGACCTACTCAAGAAGTCAATTGCTGGTAGTCAGACAGATTTGCAGAAAAGTCAATTTGAAATGTTTGATAAAGTCCAAGCGCTGGAGAAACAGATCAAGGAATTACTGGCTGAAAATGCAGAGCTGAGGAAGTCGGATGCCATCCGCGATGAACAGGAAAAGGTACTTCGTTTGCAGTTAGAGAGCATCCAAGATTTGCTGAAAGAAGAACAAAAAAACGCCAAGATTCAAGAACAGTTGAACGATAAAGTGAAATCATTGGAAGCAGAAAATGCAGAATTGAGAAAGGGTCTTCCAACTGGTACAACTTCAAAGCCATCAACCACAGGTCCAGATGACAACAAGGTTAAAGAATTGTTGATGAAAATCCAACAGTTGGAAGCAGAAAATGCAGACTTGAAGAAAGGAGTACCAGCTGGTTCAACTCCAAAACCTTCGACAGCAGGTGCAGATAACAGTTATATAATAAAAGAGTTGGAGATGAAAATCAAAGATTTGGAAGTAGAAAATACAGATTTGAAAAGAGGCTTACCACCAGGTACCACCCCTAAGCCTTCAGTGACAGGGGCAGATAACAAGATGAAAGAGTTAGAAGAGAGAATAAAAAAATTAGAGGCAGAAAATGCAGACTTGAAGAAAGCTATACCTCCTGGTACAGCTCCAAAGCCATCATCAACAGTGCCAGATGACAATAGAGTGAAGGATTTGTTAATGAAAATTCAAGACTTGGAAGCAGAGAATGCAGACTTGAAGAAAGGAGTACCTGCTGGTACAACTCCAAAACCTTCAAAGACCGGTGCAGATTATAGTAATATAATTAAAGAGTTGGAAATGAAAATCAAAGATTTAGAAGTAGAAAATACAGATTTGAAGAAAGGCTTACCACCAGGTACGACTCCCAAGCCTTCAATGACAGGGGCAGATAACAAAATAAAGGAGTTGGAAAAAAAGATTAAAGATTTGGAGGCCGAAAATTCTGCCTTGAAAGGTTTACCTCCTGGCACGACTCCAAAGCCATCATCAACAGGGCCAGACGACAATAGAGTGAAAGACTTGTTAATGAAAATCCAAGAGTTGGAAGCAGAAAATGCAGACTTGAAGAAAGGTTTACCTGCTGGTACAACTCCAAAACCTTCAAAGACCGGTACAGATAATAGTTATATCATAAAGGAGTTAGAAATGAAAATCAAAGATTTAGAAGTAGAAAATACAGATTTGAAGAAAGGCTTACCACCAGGTACGACCCCCAAGCCTTCAGTCACAGGGGCAGAAAACAAAATAAAAGAGCTGGAAAAGACAATTAAAGATTTGGAGGCTGAAAATTCCGCCTTTAGGAAAGGATTACCTGCAGGTACGACTCCGAAGCCATCATCAACAAGTGCAGACGACAATAGAGTGAAGGATTTGTTAATGAAAATCCAAGAGTTGGAAGCAGAAAATGCAGACTTGAAGAAAGGAGTACCGGCAGGTACAACTCCAAAACCATCGAAGACTGGTCCAGATTATAGTAATATAATTAAAGAGTTGGAAATGAAAATCAAAGATTTAGAAGTAGAAAATACAGATTTGAAAAAAGGCTTACCACCAGGTACAACTCCTAAGCCTTCAGTGACAGGGGCGGATAACAAAATAAAGGAGTTGGAAAAGAAGATTAAAGATTTGGAGGCTGAAAATTCAGCTCTCAAAAAAGGTTTACCTGCAGGTACGACTCCAAAGCCATCATCAACAAGTGCAGACGACAATAGAGTGAAGGATTTGTTAATGAAAATCCAAGAGTTGGAAGCAGAAAATGCAGACTTGAAGAAAGGAGTACCGGCAGGTACAACTCCAAAACCATCGAAGACTGGTCCAGATTATAGTAATATAATTAAAGAGTTGGAAATGAAAATCAAAGATTTAGAAGTAGAAAATACAGATTTGAAAAAAGGGAAACCACCAGGTACAACTCCTAAGCCTTCAGTGACAGGGGCGGATAACAAAATAAAGGAGTTGGAAAAGAAGATTAAAGATTTGGAGGCTGAAAATTCAGCCCTCAAAAAAGGTTTACCTGCAGGTACGACTCCAAAGCCACCATCAACAGGTGCAGATGACAATAGAGTGAAGGATTTGTTAATGAAAATCCAAGAGTTGGAAGCAGAAAATGCAGACTTAAAGAAAGGAGTACCGGCAGGTACAACTCCAAAACCATCGAAGACTGGTCCAGATTATAGTAATATAATTAAAGAGTTGGAAATGAAAATCAAAGATTTAGAAGTAGAAAATACGGATTTGAAAAAAGGCTTACCACCAGGTACGACTTCTAAGCCTTCAGTGACAGGGGCGGATAACAAAATAAAGGAGTTGGAAAAGAAAATTAAAGATTTAGAGACAGAAAATGCAAACTTGAAGAAAGGCTCACCTCCTAGTACGACCCCTAAACCTTCAGCCACAGGGGCAGATCCCAAAATGAAGGAGTTGGAAAAGAAAATCAAAGATTTAGAGACAGAAAATGCAAATTTGAAGAAAGGCTCAGCTCCTAGTACAACCCCCAAGACTTCAGGAACAGGGGAAGATTTCAAATTGAAAGAGTTGGAAAAGAAAATCAAAGATTTAGAGGCAGAAAATGCAAATTTGAAGAAAGGCTTACCTCCTAGTACAACGTCCAAACCTTCAATGGTAGGGGCAGATAAAATAAAGGAGCTTGAAAAGAAAATAAGAGATTTGGAGGCAGAAAATGATGGGCTGAAAAAAGCCCAGTCTGGTTCAAAGACCGATATTTCGAATAAATTTATTGCTTTAGAAAAGAAAATCAAAGATTTGGAGGCTCAGAATGCTGAATTAAGAGCCAGACAATTAACTGAACCAGTCAGCGGACGTCAGGACTCTGAGAAACGAATGAAAGAATTAGAAGCTGAGAATGCAAAACTGAAGAAAACGAGCGAGGACCTTGAAAAGACTCTCAAGAACCGAGCCAATGAACTTCAAACAGCAAATGATAATCTTAAAAGAATCCAACTCTCACCAGAGGATCGTGCCAAATTCGATGAAGAGCTCGATGCTAGGAACAAGGCCGAAAAAGCTAAAATGGAGTCTATTATAGAGCAGCTAGAAGGTCAAGTCAAGTCGTTCAAGAACAAAGATACGGATATTTCGACCTACAGCCAAGGATTGCCAAAGTCTGATGACGATAAAAAACGCATCAAGCAACTTGAAGATGAGGTAAGACTGTTCCGTTCTGGTGATAAGTCAGGAGCTTCTACCGCAGCGTACACAGAAATAGATCGTCTGGAGAAAAAATGTGCAAAATTAGAAGCAGAGATTGAGAAACTCAAAATGGAAAAGACAGGTAAAGCAGAAGTTGATCTAAATTTCTTATCTCAGATTTGAATTTGTATTCTAACCAGTACCAATATTTGTTATCTAGGGGAATCCTATGTTAGAAACATATGGAAATTGTTTTTAAATGTTGCTTTGATTCATTTGAGCTAATGAAAATTTGTATATTTATTTTAATTGTAGGTTTGGTTGATAGTTACGAACATCATATAGCTGGTCTTACGGAAAGTTTTGAAAACCGTCTCAGAATGAAAACAAAAGAGTCGATGTTAAAACTGCAGGAGAGCATTGAAAAGTTCAAACAAACGCTGAGTCCTAAAGATCACGCTGCCAATATGAAAGCAGTCGAAGCAAAAAGTGCAAAGAAGTTGGCAACGATGAAAGAAGAATATGAGAAACGTATCGCCGACATCATTGCTGCCAACTCCAAAGAAAAGGAAACAACTAATAAGGTATACAATGGCAACTTAACGACATTGAAAGAAACGTATCAACGCGATATGAGGGCATTGCACGAGCGTCACAATGCTAGCGTAACACAATTGCAGGTCATCCACGAAGAAGAAGTACAAAAGATTAACAGCGAGTATGAATCAGAACTCCAGGTCTTGAAAAATAGTCAGGATGGAGTGATAAGCGAAGTGATGAAGCAGTCAGACTCAGAGATCGAGAAGTTGAAGAAGAATTATGATGACATGGTCAACTCAATCATGAAAAGACATCAAGAGGAGACAGAAAATCTTCAAAAAAAACAGAATGAGAGCACGGCAAATATTGAGAAAAAATTCAAGCGAGAGACAGGTTTAGATGATGACTTTGATAGGGCAAAACTTGAATATGAAGCAGAATTGCAGCGTTTGAAAGATAGTAATAAAAAAAAAATCGAGGTTTTAAAAGTGAGGTATGCAGAACTGATGGAAGATGAGCGTAGAAAGAATAATGGGGAAGTAGGCAGATTAGGAACGACGAGAAACTTGGAGCAATCGCGAACAGAAGTATATGAGTTACGTTCCACAGGTCAGTTGGCGGGCCTATGATGTTAATATTTCATACTCTGAATTGAACAATTGCAACATATCAAGTGTGTTTATATTGGGTAACATATTGTGTATGTGTGTGTGTGCGGCTGTAGGTGGCGAGTTTGACAAGCAGGTCGAACTGCGTGGCACGAGCGTTTCTGGTCTCAGCCTTGAAGGAATCCTACGCAAGGCACTGGCACAAGGATTCGAAGTGGGTACCTCCACATTATCACTTTCATATGCTCGGTTAAAACGTATACCGGCAGCCTGGTTTGCTAAACGATGTTTTGTTCATAGTGATGAACCTAATACATATTAAAGCAAGTACAGAGTGGATTTAATCGGACAGTATTTTGAGGAAATAATAATTATTACATATTATTTCCACAAGTGATTTGACAGCTATTGTACAATCAGTAATTATTGAATTAATTACAGAATCAATTTCATCTCACTGTTGTTTTGAAACCAAGGTACTACTAACATTTATGTGTTCTTTCACAGGTATTATTCATTATTATTAAATTATCTTTTCTTCTTTCATGTAAATTCTAGATAGTGATTGCCGCACTTGTTTGTTTCACTTCTACCTTCTCATTTCTGATTCTTGTAAAATACACTGAACCGAACCTAGTTATTATGTGCCTGCCATGCCAATAGTTGAGTCGGTTAGACAAACGTGACAAACCATTTTGCACAACAGAGATTCAAGTTGATACTGAATGGTTTCAGAAATCTATTTATTATACATTTTAGTCTGTGCGAATCCGGCACCTGGACCATTATTCTCGAGATTATGAGATTATGAGATGAAATGAGATTATGAGATGAGATTATTATGCTATGGTATTTTCATATCATTTTCAGTGAGATTACCAGAATTCCACCTAAATAATCTCATCTCATAATTTCATAATCTCGAGAATAAGTGCCCAGGCGGTAGAAATTTTATACCGCAATGAAGACTTTTTTTTAAATTGTCATCCTATTCAATTAATTTCCATTGCATTTCAATACCCAAATTTTCTCATATCGTAGATACTGCTATCTGTTATTTAATACCAACAGTAAATTAAAATTTTGTTCTCAGTCGTTGTCGTTTGATGAGCTCTCATTCTTACACGAGCGCTGCTGTTCATCCACGGCCCGAATGATCATGGAGAACCCCGCATTGCAATTGGCACCCATGAAGTTCACGCTGCAGGGTGCCGACAAGCAGCAGCTGTGTAGTCGTATTGCGTGTCTTGAGCAGGAGATTTCACGCAGGCAGTTGGAAACGCAGAAGAGAGGTGGGTATTGTGCATATATTTTGGCAGGGTCCCCAATTCAATTTTTCCTTGTTGTTTATCACGCAATCGTGTACAATATTGTATTTTATTTTCATCAACATCAAAAACTTGACATGAAGCCATTGTTACTTAATAAAGGCAAAGGATCAAAGTTTAGGATCGTTAAAACGGGGCACCACAGAGGCATCTCACAACCCCAAAGAAATATGGACAGTATTGTGTTGTACACAGTATTGAGTTTTCTACTACTTTTTTATCACAAAACGTGTTTTTGACTCACCATCTTTTTCGTACGCATGACTTCTTTGAATCCAAATACAGTGGAACCTCTATGCGTCGTTCCCGGATCCATCGTTTTCCTACTTGTATAATTTATTTTTTCTCACCCCACTCCCATATAATCAATGTTACATTTTCCTGGATGGATGATTTTCCTGCATGGATGGTTTTACTTTACTGGCCCCTTGAAAAATGATGGATAGAGGTTTCAGTGTACAGTGAAACCACTACGCATCGTTCCCAGATCTTATCGTTTTCCTGCGTTTATCGTTCATTTTTCCTTACCCCACTCCCATATAATCAATGTTGAATTTTCCTGGGTGAATCATTTTCCTGCATGGATGGTTCTATTTTCCGGGTCCCTTATAAAATGATTAATTTTAATTTCACTGTAATCAAACTTTTAAAACTAGCTTCTGGATGATATAATGATGTAATTATCGGATGTCAAATCCAGTGCTTTCTGGAATAATCGAAAGTCCGTGACCAGACGTCAGCTGCCATGACAATGTTTAACAACTTTATACAGTACTTCAATAATTGTTTTGTTCTCAAAAGTGATTGTTTGTACTTTTTACTTCTCATTGACATTGAACCAACTTTGACTCCACTCAATATTGGGATGGTGGACATTTCAGTCGCAATCTGGATTGTGGTTGGAAAAAAAGAGAATTGTGATGGACAACAAGAAAAAATTCGTAGTAGGAACTCGGCTTTAGAATGATTGTTTATTTAATTCAACCCTTGAATAAATACTGTAATGTACTTTGAACAGGCGATGAACATCACCTATTATCACAAACTGTGTTCTTGTGTTTCATAAATGCAGACCTATTCATATTTCTTATTCAGGGAACGTTTTATTGCATTAGTAATTGAAAAATACATAAATTTACAATTACCCACTTATGCTTATGGTTATAATGCCATACAAGTTTTGAAATATGTTAACTAAAACTAGAAGTATGTTGAATGTTTATAAAATGATATACAATACAAAATAGAAAACACATAGAAGAATAGATGTACATTTTTTTAAGTAATATTATAACAATTTATGATGATAGGAGAGAATATACCGTAATAGAATACAAAACATGAAAAAATAACAAAACATAACAAAATATAACAAACGGATTGAATAATGTTAATGAACATTCTTCACTATCGATAGTAATAACTAATAACTAATATAAGCCTAGTACAGTGATAGTAATAAGTACAGTGATAGTAATAACTGACAGATTTTGATTATTTTAATAATACCCAGCAGGTGATGATGCTATTTGCTGGATTGAATCAGATGTAGACTACAGTATTCACAGGAACGTTTTTGACCCTGCTTGTGATCTTCTACATTGTAGTAACCATGGTTGATAAGATACTTCTTAACATTAGTTTTGAATATATTCAAAACTAATGTATATATTCCATATAATGTATATATATTCCAGGAATATATTCCTGCTCGTTTCTAAATCTTGAAGTTTATCTGGAAAGTCGTTAAATAACATTATCCCTGTATTTATTGGTCCATGAGTGGTGAGATTGAATTTTGCATAATTTTGATGCAAATTTTTACTACAACAAGTGTTAATACCATGAATGTTATTGTTCTGTTTGAAGAGTGTAAGGTTGTCCTTGACAAACATAAGAGCATCTACTAGTATTTACATATATATATATATATATATATATATATATATATATATATATATATATATATATATATATATATATATATATATATATATATATATATATATATATATATATGTATATATATATATAGGCCCATGTATATATATATATATATATATATATATATATATATATATATATATATATATATATATATATATATATATATATATATATATATATATATATATATATATATGTATATATATATATAGGCCCATGTATATATATATATATATATATATATATATATATATATATATATAGGCCCATGTATATATATATATATATATATATATATATATATATATATATATATATATATATATATATATATATACATATATATATATATATATATATATATATATATGAATATATATATATATATATATATGAATATATATGAATATAAATATATTTATATGTGAATATATATCTATATATATATATATATATATATATATATATATATATATATATATATATATATATATATATATATATATATATATATATATATTTATGTGTATAGATGTGAACATTGTGGAATTTTACTATGGCAAAACTATATATATATATATATATATATATATATATATATATATATATATATATATATATATATATATATATATATATATATATATATATATATATATATATATATATATATATATATATATATATATATATATATATATATATATATATATATATATATATATATATATATATATATATATATATATATATATATATATATATATATATATATATATATATATATATATATATATATATATATATATATATATATATATATATATATATATATATATATATATATATATATATATATATATATATATATATATATATATATATATATATATATATATATATATATATATATATATATATATATATATATATATATATGTATATATATATATATATATATATATTTATGTGTATAGATGTGAACATTGTGGAATTTCACTATGGCAAAACTATATATATATATATATATATATATATATATATATAGTTTTGCCATAGTAAAATTCCACAATGTTCACATCTATACACATAAAAAAAAATAGCATACCGGTAGGATTGAACAGCAGATTCTTGCAATCATCAGGTAAAGTGAGATGCAATTGTAGAAAGTGCGTGCTACAGACTCTGTTAATCCGAAATCTATATTTTGAAGTAGCCGAGTCTGTTGCAAGTACTTTCTACAATTGTAACTCACTTCACCTGATATGTCATGACATATTTTGAACCAAATGTCAGTCTCCTGCTGAAGCATTTCAATGTAGATTGAAATAGTTGAACCGGATTCCAGCTAAACTGTAATTGGAACTAATATTTCTACCCTTCAGTTGTGTAGATACTGTTTTCAGATTTAATAATTGCAAAATAGTTTGAGTACATTCCTTCAGATAATCATTATTATTTCAATTCACATGCTCATCACACAATGCGTGAGAATGGGCCTGATGCAGCCTATTAGGCTCTGTGTTGCAGCAATGAGGGTTTACTGTACTGTTATATTTCTGAACTCTCAATAGCCGCTTCTACTTTTTTCTAGTGAGTGCGCTCGAGGGCTTGGTGAAGCATGAGAAGCGACGTCTCAGCGAGGTGAAGGATGCACTGACACAGTCGCTGACTCAGGAGCAACGGCGCTCGCTGGAGCTTCACTCGCGGCTCGGCACTCAGACACAGCAGCAGGCCGAGATCGAGTCCGAGCGCGACTTGCTACGCAGACAGCTTGCTTACCTTGAGGGGAAGGCCAAGATTGCAATGTAAGAGTCAACTATGGATGCTGTGTAATTAGCACTGAAATAAAGAGAATGCCCTTAAGCCAAGGACATATATATATATACTGTATGTACATATATATATATATATATATATATATATATATATATATATATATATATATATATATATATATATATATATATATATATTTATATATATTTATATATATATATATATATATATATATATATATATATATATATATATATATATATATATATATATATATATATATATATATATATATATATATGTATATATATATATATATAATATATATATATATATATATATATATATATATATATATATATATATATATATATATATATTTTATATATATATATATATATATATATATATATATATATATACATATATATATATTAATATATATATATATATATTGATATATATATATATATATATATATATATATATATATATATATATATATATATATATATATATTATTATATATATATATTAATATATATATATATATATATATATATATATATATATATATATATATATATATATATATATATATATATATATATATATATAGATAGATAGATAGATAGATAGATAGATAGATAGATAGATAGATAGATAGATAGATAGATAGATAGATAGATAGATAGATAGATAGATAGATAGATAGATAGATAGATAGATAGATAGATAGATAGATAGATAGATAGATAGATAGATAGATAGATAGATAGATAGATAGATAGATAGATAGATAGATAGATAGATAGATAGATAGATAGATAGATAGATAGATAGATAGATAGATAGATAGATAGATAGATAGATAGATAGATATTTATGTGTGTATTGTTCCAGTCCAGAGCTGGAGAAAGAGAAAAAGAAGAATCGCATCATGCTGGAGGAATTAAACAAAGAGCGTAACAACATCAAACACCTGCAGTCTCTACTTTCAGCTGAACGCATTCGAGCCAAGACTTCCAACCTCAAGGAGTCGGACCTTATCGAGGTAAGCTGGCGTCCATTTTTTCCCAACTTCAAGTAGATACTAGAGATAGGCCTAAAATCAATCCAAAGGCATCAATCTTGACACCTTATACACCTTGTTTTTTGACACTTTGTGTTGAATGTGTTCTGCTCGTCAGACTCTGCGCATCAAGCTGGAGACCGCACTTGACAACGAGGCACGCATGAAGTTCAAGTACGAAAAGCTAGAGGCATTATACAACAGCTTGCAGGTGCCTACCAACCAACGCCGTCCCTGTACCACCTCCCGGCCTGGTACCGCTTCCCGTCCTGGTTCCTCGTCATGTTCAGAGTCGTGCCCTGCTCCATGCAATACTCGATGCTTGGATACTTCCTCTACCCCATGCCAACCTATCCGGCTGCAAGATTCGTACAAGCTGCAGGTACGGGATACGAGATACATATAGCTCGAGTCATGATAATAAGCAGCGGAATAATGAAAGTTCAGCCGAGGCCATTTTGTTCAAGGTCTTACTTTAATTAACATCAAGGAAATCGCTATGAGTGATAGACTTACTCAAGTAGGTGATTTTTGCAACTTTTCGGACTGTCCTGTAATCCACAAACTTTTCATCAAGTTCAGTATTCCTCCACTTTCCAGTGCTGAGAATCTTTGCACGGAGGGGTGGGGGCCTATTTTTAGAGACAGAAGAGGTAGACTTACCAATAAGAATTTTGAGGCTTGAGGATTGGACTATTGAAGGTGAAAACTGTATATAGAAACTGATATACTGTATATACTGAAACTGTACTCTAATAGGACCTAGGATATTTGTATGTATATTTTACATCATGCATATAATACAATATAGGCTACTGGAAGCATAATTGTAACCATTTTATCTTGAAAATCGAAGAAAAATATGTGTGTTAATTAATTCAATGGAGAATATTAGATACAATTCGACTGTTTTCAATTTTTTTTGTTCAAATACCAAGTAAATCCCGAAAATTGTCTGCATCAAGAACTCATAAAGGGAGTTTGACATATTTTGGGAACTTACACGTTCTTTTTTATCTTAGAAACGAGGAACTTGACTTACCGTAGTTCCTTTTATAGGCAAGGAACTGAACTTTTACTCAGCTCCTTTATTTTAGTCACTAAAGCCTGATTCAAAATTGAAATATGAAATAGTGATTATTGCATAAGCGAAGTGAAGACTCAATTTCACCATACCCGAAAAAAAGGTGCTTTTTTTTTTTTTTTTTTCGCACTCAACAGGTCAAACAAAAATTCAAAATCAATTGAAACTTGGCACACATAAATGTCCCTATCTAATTCAATACTGTATAGTTTTGAGGCGCAATCGGTTGAACCACTTTTGAGAAAACTCATTTCAAAGTTTTCAAAAATCCCATAAGAATAACCCAGTGGAAAAAATTCGTGATAAATATTTCCTTCGAGAAAATTCAAATTCTCAGGAAATTTCAATATAATAATTATACATATATTCCAAACTCTCAGTCAAATCAGATCAGCTGATGTGATGTGAAAAAAAAAAAATTTAATCTTTTTTTTTAAATCACGAAGTTATTAAGTTATTAATTGAATCCAAGCCACAGGTGTCACCATTTAATCGGAAATGATTAAAACAAAGCCTTTTTATGATCAATCAGGAAATAAGAGGGCAGTGACACATATATTCCAAACTCTCAGTCAAATCAGATCAGCTGATGTGATGTGAAAAAAAAAAATTTAATCTTTTTTTTTAAATCACGAAGTTATTAAGTTATTAATTGAATCCAAGCCACAGGTGTCACCATTTAATCGGAAATGATTAAAACAAAGCCTTTTTATGATCAATCAGGAAATAAGAGGGCAGTGACATAATGGTTTGGATCTCAAGGTGGATATATATATAACCAATCCAAAGATATGTTGATATATTGTTACAGCTCATCCATCAACGCGGAAACACATAACGCGTTTGCCTAGTGAAAAAGCAATAGTGTTATAGTGTATAGTGATATAGGGGGGCCACAATAGCCTCTTATTTCACTGGTTCACCGCCAACCTAAATCATCATTTTGCCTTGAACGGTTCGAGCTCCAGTGGCCAAGGCCTTCCACCAAGGCCTTCCAGATTATTCTATTATTATTCTATTATTCTTCTAAAATAATATATTACACCTTGCAGCAACTGTAAAAAGTCATTTTGACATTTATTCCTTGAGAATGTCTAATTTGAGTCTCAGAGAAAAATAAAATACCCGAAATACATAACGGTAAGTCACTTGACTACAGTAGATCACATGATTGGTCAGAATTAGGATTGTCATAAAGATGTTATGACTTATAAGGAATAAATAGCTCATAAGAAATGGATTTTTTTTCATTTCTTATGACTTATGACCTAATCACTATAACCAGTTTCTTATTGTGAATGGGTACATATTAACGCCATCTTCCATTTCGCTCAAACACTATACCATATTCCACATTCCATAATCACTATTTCAATTGTGATCCAGGCTCTACCCAACTCTGGTCTTAACTATTCTGTTTGTTTCTACTTCAAGGTACATGGAAATGATGCAGAGCGCAAGAAAGAGTTATTCATGCAGCAGTGCAGTGATCAATTTAAACAAAAGTCAAGATATCAAAATTGAATGTAACATTGTCTTTTGGTCTATTTTTGATGTACGTCAAACTTCCAATTCGCCCAACTAATGTCCTAGCTACGCTTTGTTCATGTTGTGTTTATGTTCACGTGTAACGATTTTTTATGTACATAATGTAAGATTTTTATAAAACGTTCCTTTAGATAATGTTTCTCGATATTTTGTACCGTTGATAAATTCGCAAGTTGTATTTTGTAAAATGCCAGTGAGTGCTTTTATTTCCATCATATTTTTAAGAATGTCATTAAAATTATATGCCTCTTTTGTTGACATTGAAAGAGAGTAGGCTCTACAGTCCTTATTCATGGCAAACTACCGTAAACATTGGTTCTCGAATGTATTGAAACTACAGAGAGGCCGTATCGTAATGATACAGTAATACAATTTTGTATATTTCAACTCAATTTGTGATAATTTGTCCATTTATTTCAATTATTGACTATCTTTTGAGCAATTCAGTGCATAAAATACTTCAGCATTCAGATTCAGTACAGTAGTTGATTATTTCAAATAATTGCAATACAATGCAAGATGAATAATGCACGACTTGTCACTTTTTTCCATTACCTTTTCCAAGAATGCCACTATTGTCCCACATGCATAAATCAATAATTTCAGCCACTGAAGTGCACTATGGTCTCAAATTACTTCCATAATGGTAATTCTTTGATGTTTTTGGAAATGTTGTATTTCTATATCTTTTCGCTTCTTGGACTTGAATGAATTCTCATTTTACAAGTCTGTGAAACTATACTCAATTACATCAGAACATGGAAATATTATTTTTCACCATTCTTTAGTACTTAGCTAGGCCCAAAGTATTACTCGAATAGTCATACTATACAATTGGCATACTAGGCAAGGATTTCTAGGGAAATCTTCTTTGAAAATATAAATTATTTTGTTTGTACTCTTCTGGTTTATTCATTAAAACAGGGGTTGACTTCTTGCCCAATCATAAAATTTTCAATGGGAATCATTATCACTTCGTTTTTACCCGTTGATTATGCTGAAAGTTTCGTTAGTTCGCCTTTGGTTCCGCCAGTATCACGTCCTCTATTTGAGGGGCCAACTTCATGAAATTCTAGGTGATTATTATTATATTTACTTTTTTCATTTCATGTGAATTTATATCATTCAATCGTATGTAGAATGTTACAGTATTAAACAGAGAGAATAGAATCTATATAATGTTTTTATTTGAATAGAATACAAACAATCGTGAAATAAAAATAAAATAAATGTTCTTCATACACTGCACGCGTCTGCTAGTGGTGAAACCTACGGACCCTTGCAGTAACCTGCAACGTAGAGAGTTTCAGTTCAATTTATTAACTTGGTTGAGCATCACTCTCTCAGTCCTGGAAGTCCGGTACGAACAAAACCATGACGATGTAGTACCAATAACTACATACCATTCTAGCTTGCTAATGAGTATATGGAGGGGGAGGTCCAGGAGTTCAAAATCCTTGGACAAATCACACGTCTACAGGATGACACCTGCTTTGAATTTAATTGAATTGTGTTGTTTAGCGTCGTTTCAATGACGAGGTTCTTCTTTGCTTTGTTCTTGTTTTCCAATGCATTGGTGTGATACTAAGCATCATCAGGATTATCAGGAACGATCCTCACGGAAACCATGTTGCCTATGCGGAAGTCTAGCTGCTGTTGGCTGAGGGACGCTTCATAAAGTTATGGTCAACTATTTTCTCCATTACTTTTGAGAAGGAAGTAAGTAGCAAGAGTGAATGATAGTTTGAACAGATGTGGGAATCTCCTTTCTTGAGTATCGGGTGAACGATGACGAGGTTAAAATGAATGGTTGAAGATATGAGCTAGAGGGCCCATAATCCAAGGTCCACATTTCTCAACTAGACTCATCGGAACGTCATTCTAGCCAGTATATTCCTTACGTTTAAAATGGTCCAAAGCTGCTATGATGCGTCAATACAGATTTTTTTAAAATACACACTGTACTCGATGTGAGATTAACCACATGAGCCATTGATTTGGTTTCATTTGCATTAGAACCCCAGGAATGCATTCTCTCACACCATGAATTCATTTTTCATATGTAGAACTGCATTTTTCTGTTTCAATTCAAACTGAAGGAAAAAGCTGGTTTCAATCCAATGCAGAATCTTGATAAAATGCACATAGGGTACTGTACTCGGTGCTTGATTGACTATGCAAACGATTGAGCACATCTCAAACGCCTGCCCACTCTTTAGTATTTGGTGGTAGATATTTGTGGTAATCAATACAGTACAAACTTTGAAATTTCAAAATCTAGTTGAGTCAAGTTGCCATTCATTTTCAATCAGTTGATTAAATGTAGACATTTTCTATACCCTGAATACTTTTTGAATGAATTCAATTATTGCCTTCTTGTGTGCATGTTAGTGTTGGAGGCATGATACACGTGCATGATACATTGCTTGCCCACTCTCGGACTGATAGAGAGTCGTAGATGTTGAATCGAAGGTGGCCGAAGGTGCATTGTTGTTCGACTGGAGTGTCATCATCAGAATAATCAGATCGAACTACTGTGTCAGTGATATGAGCTGCAATAAAATAAAATATTGAACCAAACTTATAAGTCGATGACAGACGGAATGTGACCATTATATGTGGATTATTATCTTGATGATCATTATCTCTACAAACACAGTGTGGTGGATGGTGGATGTGTTTGTGTTCATGTGAGAGAAAGAGAGAGAGAGGTTATGAGATGGGGAGCTTGTGACTAGCAGTTGAGCCTAGTTGAGAACCTAGTTTTCATATATACAAATGTCCATCTTACTAACTTGGAAGTTTGGTTTTACCCAACCAAACTGTATATATGCATGGTCAGTGTAATATATTCACTTTTTTTTGACATTGTATTGAACATTTTATTTTTGTATTCATGTACTCAATAATTCTGCTCAAAACGGTACTGAAATATCTATCTATGTACCGTTTTGCTCAACACTGATCTATGCCGATTCAGTATTGAAGGTAGATTTTTTAAAGAACATTTCTACTAGTGTGTTATTACTTACGTCGGTGCCAACCTATTGGACAGCAGCTATCACTCTCGCTGTAAACTGGTGCACAACCACTCACAATCTTCCTGGAGTTGTGGAGTTGAAAACCACACATCAGGTCCTCGCACCAAGGTCCGTCAAGTGTACCTAAAAATTAAATACTAATTTATAAAACTAGTCAAGGAGTAGCTCGATGGGAGCTTCAAGTTCTGCATGCAGCCAACTACACTGAAAGAAAGAGAATTCACCGACATCTAATCTAGCCCCCTTTATAATAGAGCGGTAGTTATGAAGGGGGCTAGATTAGATGTCGGTAAATTATCTTTCTTGAATAGGACAGGTAATGGACTGGAATGGGCTTAGTAGAAGTGTTTTTGAGGGGGATGAAATAGGGTCCTGGTTATTTAAATAGAGCTGTAGTTATGAAGGGGGCTAGATTAGATGTCGGTAAATTATCTTTCTTGAATAGGACAGGTAAGGACTGGAATGGGCTTAGTAGAAGTGTTTTTGAGGGGGATGAAATAGGGTCCTGGTTATTTCGTAAGAGGGTTAGGGAGACGGTGAGATGGGGATAGTTAAGGAACTTGCCACCGCGCACTTATGTGCAATTGTAAGACTTTCAAATGAAAATAAAATAACACTGTTTAGACAAAGTACTGCTATATACTTTAAAAACACTCCTTTGCTGATTTCAACATTCAAGAAATATTCGCAAGTTTCATTGATGAAAATATTTGGCATTTAATATTATTATTACGTACTATCCTACTTTTCATCCTTAGCCGTAATCGGGGATAAATGATTTTCCAATGTTGATTACGCATTTTAATGTATTCCCCATTTCTTATATTTCATGAATTTCATGATTTAGAATCAAGCTTGCTACATTTGTATCTTGCATAATAGTTTGTGTCAAGGTTTGAGTTCTATAACTAACAGATAATTTCAAAGTTTAAATATAAATGTTGAGTCGTTTCATATTGTAACTGTTTGAGTTGAAAATATCAAACTATAGTGTAAAAGATATTACCATCGTAGCCTTTTTGGCATATGCATTTCTTGCAAGGTGTCGTCTGGGTCTGGAATACATGTCCTTCTCCATATTTCACTCCATCAAAAATGCAAGAAATCTCATCCTCCATTACTGATGATGTATTAGACAGCATCTGTGTATTCTCTGAAATATATTTTTTGATCATCATTTATTAGTGGGCCTTATGATTGTCATTTGTTCATAACATAAATTCAGCATTTCTGGATATGTCTCAGTCAAAATATTATGTTTCAGTTGTATAGGTGCCGTATACTGTGTGTATCAATTTACTCACCACAGACAACGCCAATGGGGCAACACGCGTCTTGAGTGTGGATGGGGCGACAGTTTTCAGACACTTGCGGCCAGTTGAAGCACTCCGGAATTGCACATGACCATCCACCTCGACTGAAAATATAGCACTGTCAAGCACTTTATAGATAGAACCAGTAGTGTCAATCTCAAGCGTCAATCGCGTCTACTCAATGGAACGACTTGCTGTGAATGTAATATAAGTTTCCACTATCAAAGGACTTTGACTGTGGTTCTACAGCAATAATGTAACCCAACTTGATTTTGTAGTCGAGAGTTGTATTTGAACGATCGGCAATTTGCGATGACTTCAAAATTGTTTACATCTACAGACGCATGCAGTTGCTGGGATGCACAAACATCAAGAGGGACTTGACATGTGCGGTCATGTTTTTGCTGCATGCATGGCTACCTAAGTTACACTACTAAAGTATAGCGTAGCTACTAAACCTGTAGTGTCAAGTAATAATTGAGGGGGTCAGAAGCAAACTGGCATAAGTGACATTTGAAAATGAATGAGTTAGGTATTGTTCATCGTGGCTAATCTACTAATCTTTAGAAGCCAAAGGGAATAAGAGCAGTTCCAAGTTGGTGGCGACACCAGTTCAATTCGAAAACAACACTCTTATTCCGTTTGGCTTCCACTAGACTATAGTATGTTAGCTATGATAAAAAAAACCCAACCCTTCATTTTCGAATGTCACTTATACCAGTTTGCTTCTGACCCCCTCAATTGAAACATTAATTAATTGTTATGTATTATCATTTATCAATAATTGACAACTTTCATTGTCTCTGTTTTATTTTGTATGTCACATTGTTGTTCTCAGCATTAGCTCTCCCATTAGCTCTAGATATGGAGAAAAACTCTTTCTCATCTGATGCCACCACATCTGAAGAGTATGCTACTTCACACAACAGCTGCTGCTCACGAGATATATGTATTGCAGTATCACATTTTTTCAAGAATCGCAAATATGTGTATTACTGACCTATAAGTTTTAGTAATTAATTTTGTATCTAAAGCTTGACATGAGTTCATATGAACTTGAGGAATATCTAACAACAATAAACAAATAAATAATTGGTATATATATATATATATATATATATATATATATATATATATATATATATATATATATATATATATATATATATATATATATATTCATATATATATATATATATATATATATATATATATATATATATATATATATATATATATATATGTATTTAAATATATATATATATATATATATATATATATATATATATATATATATGTATTTAAATATATAAATATATATATATATATATATATATATATATATATATATATATATATATATATATACATATATATATATATATATATATATATATATATATATATATATATATATATATATATATATGTATTTAAATATATATATATATATATATATATATATATATATATATATATATATATATATATATATATATATATATATATTTATATATATATATATTTATATATATATATATATATATATATATATATATATATATATATATATAAATATATATATATATATATATATATATATATATATATATATACTTATATATATATATATATATATATATATATATATATATATATATATATATATATATATATTCATATATATATATATATATACATATATATATATATATATATATATATATATATATATATATATATATATATATATATATATATATATATATATGATTATATATATATATATATATATATATATATATATATATATATATATATATATATATATATATATATATATATATATATATATATATATATATATATATGAGTATACTTAGTTTTGCTAATCATGACTCAATATATTTTGTATTTGTACTATTTGTGATCAAACTCCAGATAAATCAACAATAATCACGCTTTTTAAATACTAATGCTATCAGTTATTTCGATAGGCAACATGCATGCATTTTAGTTCCATGGAGTTATAAAATGTCATTTTCAGTCAACGTTAGATTTTACTAGGTTTTTAGACATATTGAAAATATTATCTAAGGGCTTAAAGTGGCATTGAAACTACGTAGACCATTCAAATTCTGTAGATTCGATTAAAACAATTGATTTTGAGAGGCTCGATCTTTATTGATAACGACTGGCACTGCCTATAAGTCTGAGAAGGAAGACGTTCCTGCCTTAAGAGCTATGACATGAGTTATGACGTATCATGACTTGGTGTCCAAATTTATGCAAAACCAAGTTATGTCAACGTTGAATTATGTGTATTTGTATATGTACACATGTCATGTCGTGGAAGTTGCAACTGATAATAATTGTGGTTGTCAGTCTGGCAATCACTGCCAGCTAGATTGAGAATATTTCTTTCATATTCTCACTTGAGAATATGACCACTAGTATTGGAAAATGGAAGTAGAAGTGACAAGAGAAGAAAAGGCTTACGCTGTAGACAAGGAGTGAATAATGGTAAACATGTGGAAAGCATCAACAAGTATTTTGTAATTGAAGTATCACCCAGCATCTCAAGTCCTATTCCCTTCTGAATACGACAACATATATATATCTTCAATAATTTTTTGAGCAATTATAGTTTTCATTGAAAACCGAGAGAAAAAATGAATCCTCAGATTTTCAATTATTGCTGCTTTGCTGCTTATAAGAGTAATTACCTTATAAAATTATAACATTTCATGCATGTTGCCTATTAAAAATACACAAAGGAAATATCTTTAAGTTCTATTCTCAGTATTTTCATTCCAGGTTTCTCGAGTAAACATCCAATTTGAGTGATTATACCATTCTTATCAGTTACCTGTTGAAATATATTTACCCTTTCTTCAAATGACAGGTGCAATGTTCACACGGAAGTCCAATTTCGGTACCAATCAACTCTGCTTTATGATGATATAATTCACTGCCGAAGTGACACTCGGTTTTGTTTTCAAACACAGCTGGAATTAAACTGGTAAATAAACAAGTAGGCCTACAGAATAAAATGTTATGTTTTGATGTAGGACCTTATATTTTGTTACTTTGCAATGAGTATTTTCCTGGCTATTTCTCAAAACCACCATGCTATGTCAGCATGTGGAATAAGTCTGAGAAAAGAAATATGTGATCTTCAATAAATATATCATTTATAAAGGCATCTCCTGACCTAACAATATAATGTGCATATGACCCATGATTTGTAGTGATATGCACATACAGAAAATTTCATAAAATAAAAAGCATTAAGATTGAATGGTATTATGTATAAGGTAAAACCAAGGGCTGAAATTAATTAATTGTTAAATCATAGAATCAATGTATGGTAATCTAAATGATGATAAATAATGACCTTGAATGAAGTTCACGATGTTGATACAAAAGTTTGATTATTTTCTTATCTGACAGATTAGCGTTAGAAAAGATCTCCATCCCATATACTCTTATGAAGCTTTGTCTATTTTTTTCTGTTCTTCTGTTTTTTATTTGTTTGTAAGCATTGCACAGGTTGCACGGTTTGGCTGATCAATACAAAACTTTATTCTATACGTAGACTTATACAACTTGGAACTGTGAAGTTTTTGGGTCATATCAGTCAGACCATTTCTGAGAAATATCCTCTCAAAGTTTCTAAACATGCCATAAAATTTGGCTGAGCAGGAAAATTTTAAAAATAAAATCTCTAAAAAATAATTCTCTGAATGTGAACACATTAATGTTACACATTATTACAATTTGTATGCAAATCGAACCAGCTGTTCTGAAGAAAATAATTTAATAAATGTTTTTTATTGAACAAATGAATGTAAATAATAGCAGAACCACGATGTAGTGATATCAACCTATTTTATCATAGTATGAAGAAGGTGCTCCAACTCGGGTCTTGAAAGTGAAATATTTCCGCGATCAGTTCCCGAGTCTAGGGTCTAGATTGCCTGTAGCACAACTATCGCACTAATAACAAAAAATATATATCGAACCATATAAAACAACAATACTCGACAATGCTAAACACCGCTCAGTAGAATTATAATGTTGGTAGTTGCACTTGTTTTTTATAAAAATGATAGATTTTGTAAGTCCAACAATGGAACTGGTATCGTAGCCACCCTTATCTACATCTAGCTCACAAATAATCAGCTAAATTGTGACAGGTAATCGAGACCTTTGGCTCTGAACTGACCGCAAGAAACCACAAATGCCTTCCATGTTATTAGTATCGGAGTTGGGTCATCCTCTTTATATTATGACTAGGAAAACGCGGGATTCGCGTTGTGAGATGAGCTCAGAAGTATAGAAATGTACAATGAAAAATAATTTGCCAGCCCAGTCTACATCGACAGATATTGGATCACTTCATGGAAAAACGTTTAAAAACCCTACCGGAATCAATTATGTCACGGCCTCCCTGTTCATTCATAACTGATTTCAATAGTTTTAATTTAATTGATGACACTTGTTGCTATAGATTCAATTGGCTTTGTTTGAAGTGAAAGTACGTTTTGAATGTGTTTTCTTCGTTATTTCTCATCCAATTGTTTAAAAAATTTCTGAATAGGTGTATAATAGTATTCTTCATATTCGGTGAAAATTTGAGAGCTTTTGAAGAATTCTTATTTTTCAAGTATTTTTCCTCCGGGTAATCCTAATGATGATTTTTAAAACTTTCCGATTTTTTTCCAGAAAAACCTTCCAACCGATTTTTCTGAAAAACAATCTCAACCTATTCTGGTATGACAGAAATATGTAGAAGAAGTTTCAATTCGATAGGTATCTTTTCCTGACCTATATGCCGTGTACAAAATTACAAAAAAACAACAACATAAAAACGAAGCCCATTTTTTTCGGTATGTCAAATGGAATCTTCACTACGCTCAACTAATAAAATAGGTTGGTATCACTACATCGTGGCAGAACCATTGACAAGATTTATGGCTTTCTAGATTCGATAGTTGACGAATGGAGTATATTTGACAGAAGTCAATGTGTGTAGAGTTTTCGATTTTACTTCACATGGATATCTCGGTCATCTTACAACGCACGTTCTGCGTTTGCCTAGTTATCAGTTATGACTATGACTATCAATAACGTGTCAATATCAATAATTGATAGTCACAGGTTATTACTACATTTGGTGAACTCTTTCATCTCTAGGTAAGCTGCTGGTTTTGCCACATTTCTTTCACACATTTTTCTCTCGATCTTAAGCTGCATTCGAATTTGATGTACCACTATTCTACCTTGATATTGGAGTATTTCTAACAAACTGTTCATGTGAATAATAAGTTGATCTATAACTAGATGCAATAATATCCTGTATAATTAATTAATTATTCATGAGACAATCACTATGGTTACACTACTTGGTTAGTCATTCAACTTATTCACCATTGCAGTCAAACCTCGTGGGGCAGCACTCTCCATTATCGTGTATTGGCAGGCAGTTGAGTTCACGGTAGTAATCCTTGTTTGGCGTTATGCAGGAACTCGGGTCACATATTGTCCGACAGCCAACTGCAAAATGAGACGTTATGCATCTTTTTTTTTCATATTGGGTTTTAACGATGCACTATACTGATGGCTACAATCTATTGGCGTCGGTGGATGATGAATGAGATGATGGGATGATGAATGAGATGATGGGATGATGAGATGAAAAGTTATTTTATTAGGTGTTTTGGATGGTGGGGAGGAGTTGTTCGTGGCCTGTTGTTAAGGAGCCATCCCAGTATTGACCTGAACAACAGAGGGAAACCATGAAAAACCCCTGTCAGGATAGTGGACCATGGCAGGAATCGAACCCCAGTCTCCCAAATGACGGCTCAATTTGTTACCACTCGGCCACGCGTCTCTGTGTTATGCATCTTGATGACCAAGTAATTATAGTTACTTGACCTTCTAACGAGATGTATTTTCCCATGAACCTAGCCATTAGTGGGCTCATAGGGCGCTATGAAGAAAAAAATTCAAGTTTTGAGTGTTAACGAGAGGTGAGAAGAGGAAGACAGAGAGAGGGTACGATAGAGATGAGAGAGTAACTGAGATACGGAGACAAAAAGTAAAATGAAAAATTACGTAAGTCACACTGAGCCTTCTCTTCATTAGAGGTGTGTAGTCAGGTGTCTAGCTAGGTAACTACTGAATGAGTGAGAACATAGCTCGTTTTATTGCAAGTGAGAATAAAATGAAAAATTACGTAAGTCACACTGAGTCTTCTCTTCATTAGAGGTGTGTAGTCAAGACTAGCTAGGTAACTACTGAATGAGTGAGAACATAGCTCATTTTATTGCAAGTGCGATAATTCAATGAGCGAAATGTTATTAAATTTTGTGTTTATGGATGAATGCTACAGTAAATACCGGTACATCAAATTAAATCTGAAAAAAATGAGACTGAATGTTTTATAATCAGATGATCTGAGGTGAGGTGTTATTATGACTTGGAGCCAGTTTTATAAATCCACCATTAGTTAAGGTATGAAAATAACACATGTCACCAAGGGTGATAACAAGTCAATCTGCTAATATTGCCTTCACAAGCTACCACTTTGTAAAACTGAGCCTCAGCTAGTTTGCATTTATTAATGATTTGATTTTATGGTTTAGATTGAATATCTCTTAATTAAATATATTAAAAGAACTATGCCACCTGTGAACGTTACAAATTGTAACAATCAATTTCAATTCATGAATATTGAATAATCATGTGCATACTTTTCCTGAAGCACGTGAGATATGGCGGTACTAAGCAGACACATTCGGAGCACGTTTTCTGTTCCGTCGCTAGCCGGTCGAAAATATTGAAATACAAGTCTCCAAACTTGCACTGTGGTGTTGCTTCTGTGACTGTTGTTGTTGATAATACCTCTGATATTATTGTTGGAGGAGTGGTGCCATTGCCTGGAAGTAGCGTGTCATTCACGGACGCTGTAATCATATTTATTAAAATTTAAACCACTTTAGAAAATCTAGATTCACTACCTTTCAACTAGGGTTGTCGTTCTATCTCGATATTTTTGATCAATTTGATATCTTAGGACTTTGATTCAATATCGAATTGTAATATTCAATATTCAATTGATTCCATATCAAAACAATGATTGATATTGAAAATAAATCCTGAATAGTTAGAATGAATAAGTAACAACCATCAAACCAAGTGACAGAAAAAAATGAGGAAGTGAATACCCAACTAAAAGTGAATGAATAATAAAATAATGATAATGAATATATATGTATAGCATCAAAACTAAATAACCAATTAAGGTAATTGAGTCAGTACAATAATAGGCCTAGTAATAACTAGGAAAACGCTACATTCACGTTGCTGGATGATCAATATATGAAATATAATGGAGAGCTATATATGCACCTTGAGTTCAAAACAATCATGTAACTGCCTTCGTGTGCAGATAATCGGAAAACTGAATGATGAGAATTAAGAAAAGTGTCAGGACATTTTTTAATTGATAAGCTAGGCCTATTAAAATGATTCAAAATGATCGATTATGATATTTTAACGAGATTATGCCCTAGTTTTTCAATATTCAAAATAAGTTTGATAGTTACAAGATTTTTTTTCATCTTTCATTTCAGTCTTTCTCATTTGAAGGCCAAATATCAACATTATTCCTCATGCTTTTCTTTTATGTGCTTATTTTATAACTTTAATTCAAAATACTATCTAGAATAACCACTTTGACGACTTCTGAAGAAATTGATGTTGAATTTCATCTAATTCGTCCATCCGTAAACATAAAGATACATAATATGAGTAGAGTGCATACATACGACAGTGCCATTCTATCAAGCAGCAATGGTCCTTGTAAAATACTGGAGCACATCCTTCTTTCTCTGTTGCATCCCCGGCTAGTTCAAAAGAGCAAGGCTTTCTTGTGCACCATGTATCATTGTAAGTACCTTAAAAGTAATATAAAAAAATCACATTTTTGTTCAAGACAATTGAAAAGAAGAAATATATCAAAATCTTAATTTTAGTGATCCCAATCAAGTGACTTGTCTCTTGTTGACGAGATGTGTCACTGTCAGATTGATAACATTTGGGGAGAGACTTGGTGAACACAACCTAAAAGTGCAGTACCTAGATCTTATGGTGTTCATAAAATATTCATAATTATCTTTAAAGAATGTTATGACCTCAATGAGAAAATGACTTTACAAACCAATATAAATATATAGTTATCAACACCACATCATCTGCTAGTCATATTATGTAGAAGTAGTATGCATACAAAATGTTGTATATATAGCAAGTAAAATATAATAAAATAAATAGCAAGTAAGTAAAATAATATAAGTAATAATATAATAATAATAATATAAGTAAAATAATAGCAGTAAAAAGTAACGTGTGGTGTGTGCCCTATATCTTGAACAAGTTGGATGGTATCTATTTTCTGAAACATAATTTAGTACTGAAATATAAATCCATCAAGTAAAAATAATCCCAAGTTTATATTTTACACATAAAATATAAAATTTATATATGAAGTTTATGAATAAATATACATGGTATATATATTATAATTCATATAGTTTTCAGTGTATATATAATTGAGTTGATTAGTTTATAGTTCATATGGACTTAGTGATATATAGTTTATGAATAAATAGTTCATATATATATTATATAGTTTATATATGAATATGATTATTTATACGTTATTTCTTCTGTACCATTGAAGTCTTTCTGGCAGACACATTCCCTACAAGACCCATCTGGAGCGTCAAAAACATGACCTTCGAGGTACGTCGCATTCCCGACCTGGCACGTGAATTCTCCTTCAAGAATTGTGGTATCATCTGGAATTAAACCCACAAGAATGAGTTTATGATGCAGCTGAGAAGTGAGCACACTGACATTCAAATGGGTTGAATTTATTGTCATAATATGGATTTGCTGATTTTATTTCTATTATTTCTTTTTACGTCTTCACTTTTTTCTTTTTTCAAATCTAATACTTGATTAGTTTGATATATGATATGATATATAACTTATATATATATATATATATATATATATATATATATATATATATATATATATATATATATATATATATATATATATATATATATATATATATATATATATATATATATATATATATATATATATATATATATATATATATATATATATATATATATATATATATATATATATATATATATATATATATATATATATATATATATATATATATATATATATATATATATATATATATATATATATATATATATATATATATGTATATATATATATATATATATGTATATATATATATATATATATATATA
Source organism: Brachyptera risi (assembly GCA_964007535.1). Classification (NCBI taxonomy): domain Eukaryota; kingdom Metazoa; phylum Arthropoda; class Insecta; order Plecoptera; family Taeniopterygidae; genus Brachyptera; species Brachyptera risi. Next base: position 26,537,702 of record OZ023328.1, read on the forward strand.
TATATATATATATATATATATATATATATATATGCAACCAGCACACCTCCCAGCCAGCCAGCAGCATCCATGTGTGCCAGGCTGGAGCTGAACTTGCTGCGCTGGTAATGACAATAGAGAGAGTACCTCATATATATATATATATATATATATATATATATATATATATATATATATATATATATATATATATATATATATATATATATATATATATATATATATATATATATTAATTACTGTTATTCATATTAAATTTCCAGCTGTGTAATTTTTCCTCACACCTTTGATGGAATGTATTGTGGATTGTTTTCACCTTGTCATAATTATGTTCATAATCAAATAATGTTATTTACATATAATTGAAGCTATCTACTCATATGACTGCCCTGTAGACGAGTGAAATTTTGAAGTGGTAACATTGAATATTTATTTTAGATCAACTTGTCTAGTTATAAAGGACTTCCGATTCGAAAATAACTAGGATAGCTTCAATTCGCTGTTGTTTTTTCTTACCGCAACGTATTCCCTCAGGACAGCAAGTGTCAACCTTGTAAACCCGGTGACACTGTTCAGGAATATGAGGCCAGCTGTGGCATGGAAGAGCAGAACACTTCCAAGATGCCTGTCTGTATGTAAAGGGACAAAACATATCAATTTGTGTTGTTTTAATGGTGCTAACAACCCCACCAACTACTAGGTTATGGGTGTTCGAATGAGTATGTGATAATGAAACGATGAATTAATGATAAGTGAAAGGACATTCGTGGAGGGTAGCTTCTATGTCGTTCTTATAGGTATTATGAAAATATTAATCAAATTCTCAAAATCTACTCAACCAGTTGTAGCCAAAAACTGTATAATTCCAAGTTAGAAGATGGGTAATGCCTGGAAAAAGTTTCAAGGTAATTGATCTTGCATTTCAAATTGTGAAGTTGATTTAAAAAAAAAACAGAGAAACTTTCGATTTGGAACGAATAGATTCTCTATCGCTCATTATGCAATACGAAATTATTGACCAGATTCAACTTTTACATACTTACAGTACAGAAGACGGATACACATTATGATACAGTGAGCTTATAGATCATTGTATTTATTTGTATTTGGTAATGATATGAGATATTAGGATTGTGTTCGTTTTGTTTTTCTCGATTACTCACCCGTCTTTATCAATGCAAGCACATCCCATGCAGGGCAGGCCCGCGTCGGAACCGACTAACTCAAATCCCGGTTCGAATAGCTTCCCGTTAAATCTGCACTTCTCCCTGCTGACGACATCTTGAAAAATATAGAGAGAGATATGTGATTGAAGGAGATAAAAATAGTTGAAGCGTAATAAAAAAAAAAGGAGAAATAGTGGAAATAGTAGAAATAGTGGAGTTCTACAAGCGACCTGGTGTCGTATATTGAGAAAAATGAAAGGGCAATGAACAATTATCTACGTTTATTTATTTATTTAATTCATTTATACTGGGTTTAATGACGTACGTACCCTACTGATGACTTCGATCTATTGGCGTCGGTGAATGATATTTGGGATGATGAGATGAGAGGTTATTTTATTAGATGTTTTTGGATTTTGGGAAGGAGTAGATTGTGACCTGTTGATCATCCCAGTATTGACCTGAACGATGGAGGGAAACCACGAAAAAACCTGTCGGGATGGTCGACCATGACGGGAATCGAACCTCGGTCTCCTGAATCACTTGGTCACACATCTCAGTATTATTTGTGTTTGATGAAGCCATGATGGAATATTACAGATTACAATATTCTTATTACTTTCCGTTCCCCATCTACTCATACATATGAACAATATTATATTCCTCAATTTTGATTAAACTGATTATTTTCTTCATTTTTTCTTTGAAAAGTACAATCTAAGCCATTATTCTGGTATTAAAAGTATTCAGTATGGTTCAAAGTATTATTTTTTCAATACATCTGATTCGTTTTCATATTTTAACACATGATGTTAATTCAAGGCCAATAGATCTTTGTCATCATCATAGTGCGTTGTTAAAACCCAGTTAATTCAAGTTGAAAGATGAATGGTGAAAGTGAGAATACTCTTTAGTTGCTCTAATTGCTGGTATATTTCTACATTTCCACTGCAGAGCAGTTGTCATGTATGAAATGGATAATTAGTTTAACTACCTGGAATCAGTACTAAAATCTTACTGTACATAATAAATGAAGATGATAACAGCACAAAAGTGGGGCACTGTGGCCAGGACCGCAGCTGGCTATATTCTAGCTTGGCGTTCTATTTGGCAATTGCCCCGTTGCCAGGACACGAATATTTTTCTCAGCAAATGAAAAAACATTTAGTATTCAAATTTTGTCTCGACATAGGATTGAGAAGCATGTCAATTGTTATATTGGACTTCAGAAACCAAACAATCTGATTCAGTCATGCTCTTCTTAATGTATTCTCTTCTGATTTATTATCTGACTTATGCACCCTCCTTTTGTACATATCATTTAGTATCTGTGAAGTCTACTATGAAAAAACAACCCTTTCCCTTACCCAAAATAGTTACTTTATTTGTATTTGTTTTTTTAGCATAGTACTTGAGCTGTGCCTATATATTCTTATACTTACCCTTGCAGTCGAAACTTGTTTCACAGCCATTCTCGTCTGTGCTCAAAACTGTGCAGTTCAAAGTGTGGTAAAAATTGATAGCACTACTGTGACACTTTCTTGGATAGCATCCCTCATCCCCGTTAGCTGAAGAAAAAGTGCAGCATTTCAGCGGACGGAGACGACTCATTCATTATCGAATTACAATCAAAGCTAATTGATGAACATTGTTTTTATAAATATTTGTGAATACAATTTCGAGGTTTAGCAATGCTCTTGTTATTATTGCTTGATATAGGCTACTTTTGTCAATTTTTTCATACAGGAAGCCAACGTTATATAACATATCTGATTATAATAATCTGAGGTCAACCATTAACTCATAAAATGACGAGCGAGATCTACCGTCTTATGTATTTCAATCATTACGATGAAGATCGCTATATATATATATATATATATATATATATATATATATATATATATATATATATATATATATATATATATATATATATATATATATATATATATATATATATATATATATATATATATATATATATATATATATATATATATATATATATATATTAATTGGGTGAAAGGGAAAGAAAGAACAGCAGCTTACCGAGATTTATGAGTAGAGAAAGGCCTACTCATAGTGGAGAGCCCGTTGATAGAACACATAGAGATTAAAGTTACAAGAGGTTTCAACGTTTCGGCTATTGCCTTGGTTACAGTAGAGTAGAGTATATATATATATATATATTATATATATATATATATATATATATATATATATATATATATATATATATATATATATACATAAATATATTTATATATTTATATATATAATATATATATATATATATATATATATTATATATATATATATATATATATTCATATATTCATATATATATATAAATATTATATATATAATATATATATATATATATATATATATATATATATATATATATATATATATATAAATATATAAATATATTTATGTATATATATATATATATATATATATATATATATATATATATATATATATATATATATATAATATATATATATATATATATATATATATATATACTCTCTCTACTCTACTGTAACCAAGGCAATAGCCGAAACGTTGAAACCTCGTGTAACTTTAATCTCTATGTGTTCTATCAACGGGCTCTCCACTATGAGTAGGCCTTTCTCTACTCATAAATCTCGGTAAGCTGCTGTTCTTTCTTTCCCTTTCACCCAATTCATATATATATATATATAGCGATCTTCATCGTAATGATTGAAATACATAAATTTTTGATAAAATACATAAATTTTTTGATAAATACATATATATATATATATATATATATATATATATATATATATATATATATATATATATATATATATATATATATATGTATATATATATTATATTTATATATATATATATATATATATATATATATATATATTTATATATATATATATATATATATATGATCATTGATGAGCGTAGCGAAGTCCTCCATCCCACTCTTATAGGGCTTTGTCTGTGTGTTTTTTTTTTTTTTTTTTTTTGTAAGCACTCCACAGGTCGCAAGGGTTGACTGATCAACATGAAACTTTTTTTGTACACGCAAACTCATCCAACTTAGAACTGTATAGTTTTTGGAATGAATCGGCTAGACCGATTTTGAGAAAAATCATCTCAAAGTTTCTAAAAACCCCATAAGATTTGGCTGGGCAGAAAATGTTGGAAAATGAAACCTCTCCAAATAGGATGAAATTTTCTCTAAATGTGTAAACATGGATTTTACACATTACTACGATTTTTTAAGCAATTCTGATCAGTCGTTTTGAAGAAAAAAATAAAAATAACTGATAATATTCATCAAATATATCATACAAATTGTTACAGAATTAAGTTGTTGAGATTCACTGCTTTCTAGATTCAAGAGTTGACCAACAATGAAGTATTTTTTATATGCGTCAAGGTGTGTAGATTACCAGAGTCAATAAGGTTTCAAGATTAGAACTACTTTAACGACTTTTATAGCTTATTCAGATATCAAGGTGTGTAGAAAACCAGAGTCGATAAAGTAGCAAGGGTAGAACTACTTCAACGACTTTTATACCTTATTAGGATATCTCGCTCATCCTACAACGCATATTTCGCGTTTGACTAGTATATATTATTCATAACAATTTAATGTGAGGATATTTCAACAAGCGAAAAGGGTTGAATAAATCCAGAATCTTTGTTGAAATAATTAGGTATGTACGGTTACGGCCACATGAATTGGTCGCTCCAAGCACATTAATATGCATCCTGAAGAAGATATACTTACAATATACGCACTAAAACTAGAAAACCATTCACACGCACTCCACGCATTGTCCATATGAACAAATTATCGGCTGAATGTGTGTAGATTTCATGTATATGTATATTACTGTATAGGCCCTACCATATATTCATATATATTCATTTATATTATTCATATTAAAATATATTATTACTTTATTTCAGACTGATCCATTTTATGTGACCACGAGCATACGTACTTGTATGAATATAATACAACTTACCAAGATGAACTTATGATACTATCGTACTTGTATGAATCGAGTCTGTGAGTGGAAAAATTAAGAAATGAAATTATAAATAAAAATTAGGGTTTAAGTCGCCTCGACAGCGAGCTCGTCAGCGATTATTTTGATCCAAGATATCTCTTCAATCATTTAGGACACAAAATGAAAAGATAATAAAATGATAGACAAATATGAAATAAAATATGATTATACAATATTACACTTTGTATGCGTATAATATTTTATTACGTATATTATTCCATTTTGTGTTCAGATTGATTGAGTAAGTCAATATCCTGTATTGGAATGTGTGCATCTATTATTGTTATCGAGCATTGGTTTGAAATTGATTTATAAATGAATAAAATGAAATGGACTGAAATAAAAAAAATGAAATATATGGACTGAGACAAGTGGCCGAGTGGTGAATACACTGAAACGTCATTCAGGAGACCGGGGTTCGATTCCCGCCAAGTCGAGCATCCTGACAGAGGTTTTTCGTTGTTTTCCTCTGTCATTCAGGTCAATAATGGGATGGTTCCTTAATAACAGGCCACGACCGACTCCTTCCCACTATCCAAATAAAATAACCACCCAATAAAATAACCTTTCATCTCATCATTCCAGCATCTCATATATCATTCACTGACTCCAATAGATCGTGGCCATCAGTACAGTGCGTCGTTAAACCCAATATAACAAAATAAATACAAAAAATATATATATGAAACAAACATAAATTATGTTTTTGATTTTTAAAAATATCAAAACAGTATAATTTAAATATTCTCAAAAGCGGAAGGTTGATTCAAAATAGAGTAAGACTTGCTTCATATACTTTACATTCACTGCTTTATAGAAACACCGTCTTTCATATCGACTGGTATTTTCTAGCTGATGCCATGCACGAGAATGTTTTATTTCATTTGTGAAAAATTTAAATTAGAATTTGTTGTTTAAATTATTGGTAGCTCGAATGAAACCTGATTTCATCTGATCATTTATTGACTGATATCATTCAGATACTAAAATACTTTTTAACGTCTCACAATTATTTATAATTATCATCAAAATGATTGTATAATGCACGAAAGAATAGATAGGCCTATATTCGTGTGCTTACCCTTGAATACAAGCAAAAGAGCCAGTACATTAACTATTAGAACTAACATTCTAACTGCTTCTCAAATTCGTTTCAAATCAATTCACTTCTCAAATACTACTAATCTTCCAATGAGCTTGATAACTTTCTGTGATTCCATCAAAATATAGAGACAAGTAATTTTCGTAATATGGGCTTATATAGATAAGACTTTTAATTGCTTATAAAATATATAGATTTAACGAACTAAAGATCATTTGACTCATTGACCTTATGAAACATTCCATGATAGTTTTTATGGCATGATTCTAAACAGTAAATCAGGAAAAATATCAATCCAAATATAATTAGAATTTACATTATGAACAACAATAATTCATAAAAACATATTATGTATTGTGGAGTATATTAAAATTTCAAATATCGTCTATTATAAGTGTGCTAGGCGCAGCCCATAGACTAGCCCGCCGAACTCATATTCTCATAAACGCCGTTAATTCCCTTACTCACACTTTTGATATATTTCACAGTCCATATTTTTTTCGGTATTCAAAAATATATTTCTAGGTTTCCGTAAACTAGAAATTTTTTCACTTACCATTTGAAGAATTTGAAAAATTACACATTCTTTGTTCAAAATTCTGTAAATGCGATAACCTCCCTCTTTCAATTATCAACAGAATGCAAAAACAATCACATTGATATCTCAAAAATTACGGCCGTGAGAGTTTGCGGCGTGAAATGCGAGCGCCTGCGGCCTCTTAAATGTTGAAATTTCTCTTCTTGTTTCCCAATTGCTAGTATAGCCCATTGACTTGTCGATGCCATTTTCAAAGTTGGCTCTAAGAACATTTTAACATTATGATTATTTTTTTGCATCAATAGCTAGATTGTTTGGGGGTACGAATGAAGGGGTGGAGGTGCCGTGTCTGCTAGTGCTGTGAAGACCGCGTTTCAAGACTATACTGTTAGTATAAAGGGGCTGGCAGGAACCAGCAGGAAATATTTATTGAAGTATCACGACGTGGCTATTTACCAACGGCTACAATAAGTATATAACAATGAGTATTTAATTAAATGGCATAACTTTTGAATTTAAGTAACTGTAATTAGTTTAGGGTAGGCTATATATAAGTGAGATTGAATTAATCTGAGTTAATTCAAGTTGGCAACAATAGGCCAACAATAACAATCTGCAAGGGTTAGAAAACTCAGTTACAATATACATATATATATATATATATATATATTTTTTTTTAAATATATATATATATATATATATATATATATATATATATATATATATATATAAATATATATATTTTTTTTCATACATATTTATATATATATATATATATATATGAATATAAATATATATATATATATATATATATATTTATATATACTGGGACAATATCTATCTTCAATCTCTAATTATCTAATTATCTATAATAAGCTATCTGTAATAGCTATAAATATAGCTATCAATAGCTATATAATAATAATAATAATAATATATATTTATTTCATCAATTATCATACATATGATATTATATAATAATACGTCAATGATGTAACTGCACTCATGTGCGTGATCGAAAGATCACACAAGTTTTGAAACATGTCAAGACGTGATAACAAGGTAAAAGAATAAATACATTAGTTACTGAAATAAAGCTCCACATAGTCGAGGATAGAAATTAAGTGACACAGAAGTTACATGTGCAATTTTTACCATTTTTAAACTCCTCCAGACTGTAGAAGCCATGATTAAGAAGATACTCTTTAACATTCCTTTTATAAACGTTTCTATTATTACCTCCTTTTTTAAGATGTTGGGGCATATTATTATGAATAATTATGCCTGCATTTACTGGATCATGATCTGAAATTTTTAATCTTCTTTTAGATTGACAAAAATGCGAGCCATATCTAGTATAAAATTGATGGAAGTCACTGTTTTTTTTGAAAAGATGTGGATTGTCTCTTACAAACATGATAATTTCTAAAATGTACATACAAGGTAAAGTTAAAATGTGTAAGTCTATAAAAAGTTTTCTGCATGAAGCTCTTTGATTCGCTCTTGCTATTATTCTTACAGCTCTCTTTTGACATTTGAAAATGACATATATATATATATATATATATATATATATATATATATATATATATATATATATATATATATATATATATATATATATTTATATTTATATATATATATATAGTTGAGAGATACATTCTTCATTACCTCAGACGGTAAGAGCAGTTATGTATCAAGCAAAGATTCGGGGCTCGATTCCCCGATTAGGTGGTATATTTAAGTGATGGTAATATCCATCCTATTAACATCACGTACTATACGTTTCAACAGAAAGCCATGTACTCATTTAATCGAACAAATAATATCCATATCATTATTTGAATTATGAAGTTCCGTTCCTTCACAAATATGGAAAGATTAATCATAGAACAACATATCAATGTTCGGTTAGAATTAATGATCTGAATAGGTAGAGACGACTTTGCAAAGAAAAAGAGTATTTATAGAGCATATATATATATATATATATATATATATATATATATATATATATATATATATATATATATATATATATACATTATAGATTGCCATGTGGTCCAGTGGACCTTATCACAACGCGACGTTTCGGTTATACATTCTGGTAACCATCTTCAAGTGACGTCCTGTCTAGATATCGTAGATGGCTTTAACCCTAGACTATAAATGTAACAATGAATAATGATAACTGAAACGTGTGCATTTATACAATCTTTCTAGAGAAAAGACAAATACGATAACAATAGCAACCAACTGATATACAATTTAATTTCAATGTGTGCTTGCCATTCTGACTAATCAATCATTTTTTAACCACATCATATAACTTGAGTCATACCTCACACATTTATTAGAACATGAATGCTCTTATACACAATGCTCTTTAAATGCTCTCAAGTGTACGATAACAAAATTTGATCATAATGAGCGGGTTGAAAGTAAAATGTCAGTTTTTTTGGTGATAACTCTTGAACTGTACAAGATATGAACATTTTAATTTGGGGAAAACACGTTTTCCTTAAAACTCCAAGATATTATAAGTACAAACTATACAACTTATATCGCATATTTCTCAAAGGTATACAGCTGAAAGAAAATTTTTCAGCTGTAGGCCCTATATGTTTGAGAGTGCGATATGAGTTGAATAGTTATAACTAAACTTATACAATCTTGAAAGTATTAAATACATATGTGTTTCTTTCGCATAATAGATTACATATATCTCTTACGTCGTTTGAAAGATATTACAAATAAACTGATATTTTGCTAAATCAACTCAAATATGATTCACGTTACATGGTTTTACAGATTTAGATAGGGTTTGAAAAACTGTCTCACTGTCATAGATTAGGCATATATATATAGATATTCAGTACGATTCTAGAACGTCTAGTATTCAATTTAAAAAATAAATTGCAAAACAATTATTGCAAAGTACAACTTGGAACAAAACATATTGAACTTTCACACTCAAAGCAAGTATCATCAATATTGATTTGGAGTCTTGACAGGAAATATCATGAATACGATTCTGTGTTATCAATGTGATCGAGATTAGACGGATGTTGTTGTGACATTTGATGGGATTTCCGGTCTCTACTCAGAAGCAAGCATCTGAAAAATAATAAATCGTTAAAAAAACATGAAATTATACTTGGGTGTTCTTTCCGTACAATAATATCATTAGGGTAGCTTACACTTTTGATAGCATGTGAGGTGAGGTGGCACGATGCATGTACACTCCAGGCACGTCTCGTGACTTATTGCCAACTGATCGTTGATTGCCAAATTCAACTTGCCAAATGTACAAAAAGCTCTATTATTTGCTTTCCTAGCTTTAATATTTGGCATCAATACGTCATCTTCTGAAGCTGTAATTACAAAATAATAAGACATTGATTATTCATTTTATTAGCCATATATTACTATGATCACCCTTAACTTGGAGGAGGCCCTACGCAAATACATATGAAATGCTGTATACAACGGTAATTTTTTCAATATAATAAATCAATAACAAAAAAGTATCTCCGAAAATATCTTCTTGTTGGTATAATGGAAGCAAAAATGTTCTTCCTTCTATTTCTCATTATATATTGGTTTATTCCAAATAGAAATACTTAGCGCGTACGCATTGTGAGATTGGGACCTAAAAGTACGTACAACGAATGGAAATTTTTGTGGGTATCTGATCTTGAATATGTCATGTCATCTTGTGTGGATGTTTGAAGTTGATGTTTTTCTCAACTTGGCGTATCATCGGTCGGTAGGTTAAATAAGCAAAGGTAATAGAATATGAAATTTATATCATTTTGATATCATCATGAAGTCTATAATGATATCACTTTGAGAATGAATGTATGACTTACGGCATTTCCACGTGATTGGGCAACAATGATTATTGCCATGGAAGATCGGGGCGCATCCCTCTTTCAAACTGTTATCGGAATACAATTCAAACGAGCAAGGTTGTCGCCGACACCACGGACTTATAAATTTGCCTTGAATTAAAAAATTGGGTAAATATCAAAGTTTTTTAAATTACCATATTTCATTCCAAAATAACTCCACATATAAGAATCATGATTAATGAAATCGAATTCTTAACATCGCCATTTTAATATTTCATACACTTAATTATATTGTTATACTAATTGAACTGAACCTAATTAATTGTATTCTGATTTATTTAGTGACAAACGCAATACTATTGATAGTACAATCACCATGTATAAAGCGTCTAGTACGTATCGTACAATAAATACAAGACATTTTGTAAAGTAAAATATGTGTAGTATAGTAAAGGGAACATACAAAAGATTTTACATCTTTTGTTTCCTCCAATGTATGCAGTACATTCTAGCATTTATTTAAAACAAACTGTTCACACTACTCTTCATAAAAAAAATGTAGAATGGATCAAATGATATATAATGAACATTATTATTATTATAAAACACGTGAGTTGAAGTTCTTCAGTTTGAAAATCATTTTCATTTTTACTATTATTATTATTTATATTGCTGTATATATATATATATATATATATATATATATATATATATATATATATATATATATATATATATATGTATATATATATATATATATATATATATATATATATATATATATATATATTTATATATGTATATATATATATATATATATATATATATATATATATATATATATATATACATATATTTGGGTTTTTATAGTTATATATATATATATATATATATATACATCTTTATTGAAGACCATGTCATGGTACACATGATTGCCGTTCGACACATAATAATAATCAAATACAAAATTAATGAAGTTGGAAAAACACACAATAATAATAAATCACACATGAATGATTGATGGAAAAATGATTGTAAAAAATAATGAGAGAGTAATAAGCAGTAGCATAGTATGAAAAAGTATTAGTATAAACAGAGATATGAAAATAATGTAAAAATAATACAAAAATGACAAAAATATTAATACAAAAATAAACTATGATTGTGCTATGAATGTGAGTACAAACGGTTTCTCAAAATGGTAATAGATCCTTCCAAGGATAGAATTCCTATCAAATTGATGAAATCCCTATTTAGATTAAACTTCCTGCAAAATTTTACAAAAGAAAATTGTGATAGTGCCCCTAGAGCCTATCAAAATATCAATCACGGTGAAATTCGAAATATTATAGGTGGTTCTCAAGTATGAAGATGTTGTTTCATAGATGTTTTTTTTTCAACATACTCTTCATTATCATTATGCATTCTCTATTATTATTCTCAATACAATATAAATAAACCACAGTATAATAGTTATAGTCATGAACAAAATGAATTTTATAAATGGTTCGCAAGAGGAAAGTAATTAGTTCAACATCTACGTGGTAATATCTCTATGATTTAATTAGGTAATTGATTATTGGAGTTGAAAAGAAAGTAGGCCTAGTAATGGAAATATTGAAACCCACATATGCCAAGGTTTGTGTATTGGAATAATGAGCCTCTGCATATCAGCCTCATATAGTCATAATATATTAATATTATTATTTACTATATACACTCATTGATTTCAGCATTGATATTATTTCTATATCTCATTAATTAATTTTTCAATAATTATTGCAAAACTTTTATCAATTCATTTATAACCATTGTGTGATGATCATTATGTCTTCTTGACAACCAATAATAATAATAATAATAATAATAATAATCTCTTTATTGTCCTTTGTATGATCATAAAATGATATAAGACAGTCATATTATACAAAAAAGAAATGAGTTAAAATAAACGTGCTTATACATAAAATAATTATTACGTACTACATATGTCAGTATATTACATGTCAGACTATATTAAACCATGTATGGAAATATTTAACATTTTATAGGCCTACAGATATTACAATTTTTACTATTATGATACAGGCAGTCAGTCGCCAATGGAATAAAAGCAATGGTTTGTTAGATAGGTCTTCAATTTGTATTTAAAATTCTGTTCCGTGATACTTTTGAGCTCTTGTGGGAGGCTATTCATTAACTTAGTTCTAGCATATATTGGTCCCTTTTTATACATATTGAGATTATGGCTCTGACTAGCCAAGTCATTTTTATTTCTTGTATCATGGTTATGAACAGAGCTTTGAGCAAGGGTTAGGTTTTTATTGTCAAATATGAATAGAATAACATTATAGATATACAAGCATGGAATGGTCAATATTTTGAATCGTATAAATAATGGGACACATGAATCTTTATAAAACACCTCTGAACATGGGTCATGGCTAGCACCTGCCATGAACCTTATTGCACGTTTTTGAAGGACGAATAAACGTTGTGCATGAGGTGAGTGACCCCATAAGGCTATACCGTAGCCTAGATGCGATTGTACATATGAAAAATAAACTAGCTTTACTGTTTCTATATTTGTTACATTTCTTAACCTTTTAATCAGATAACAAGCTGGCAAAATCTTGGCACAAACTGAATTTATGTGACTTCTCCAATGTAAATCACTGTCTACAATGATTCCTAGAAACGTGGACTCGTTACATTCAACAATTGCTTTCCATCTGGTTTTATTAGAGGACAGTTATCTATTACTTTTTGTTTCGACTTGAATTGTGAGAATACGGTTTCCTTTCTATTAAGCAATAAGCAGTTATTATTACACCAAGTTTCAATCTGTTTTACTGCCTCATTTCCAATTTTACATATGTCATTTTTAGAGCTGGTTAAAAAGTGCGTCGTGTCGTCCGCAAAGAGTGTTAACTTTCCATTATCTATAAAATTCGGTAGGTCATTTGTGAATACTATGAATAAAATGGGTGAGATCGTGGAGCCTTGTGGGACTCCAATGTTTGTGTTCGTTTCCTTTGAGCTATACGTGCCGCATTCATTAGATATATAGACTGACTGTGTTTGATTTTTTAGGTATGATCTACACCAGTCATTCGCTTTACCTGATATTCCTATCGCATTTAGCTTATATAATAACTTGGCATGATTTACTCAGTCAAATGCTTTTGTGAAATCATGTAATATTCCAAGAGCAGGTTTCCCCTTATCTATAGCTTCTATAATATTTTCTATAAATCCTGTAATTGCTGTAATAGTTGACCGACCTTTCATAAATCCGTGCTGATATTTGTTCAAAAGATTATATTTCATTAAAAAACGTAACAATCTGTTACAAAAAGCCGACTCCAGTACCTTAGAAAATACCGAGAGGAGAGCAATTGGGTGATAGTTTTGTACATCCTTGGTATCTCCCTTATTAAAAATAGGAATTATTTTCGCCATCTTTAATGCCTCTGGAAATTCGCCATTTGTGAAGGATTCGTTTATGACGTGAGACAATGGTTCCATAATCATTACATATATAATCAATATGGTAGTGATCTATGATATACATTATATAATTGGTTTTCTGTGAGATCTTGAACCTACCATTGAACCCTTGTTGACAGGTACACCTCATACATGAGTCTTCCGGCGATTCAAACTGATGACCCTCCAGATAAGTCATGTTGTTAACAATACAAGAAAATGTTTCTTTGGGGCGTGGATCGTTCTCTGAAATGTATATATTGATATAGGCCCATTTATTGGTTTGTTGTTATTGGCTATATTGGTTACGCACAACAGTTACTTTCTTGGGGACGCATTGCTGAATCTATGGATACATCCAGACTAAGGTCAAGATTGCCTGTTAGTGAAATCAATTACTGCTTATATCTGCTGTTTTCATGTTTTATCTTTTTAATATTACTAGAATTGGAATCACAGTCACATTGGGCCTTATCCAGGTTTAGAAGGGATTTACGTGAGTCCGGGTAGTGGGTTTAACTATATATAGTTACAGGAATGCATCCCCAGATAACCAATTAATATTGGGTCAGGGGGTTCAAGATTATAGCCTTGGATTCAGTGTAATATAACAGATCAGCTAGGGCAGTCCTCTTTGAATTCGCAGTGTTCACCAGTTCTGAGTATTTTTTGTTATTTTTCTTTCTATTCTACTTATTCATTGTTAGAACGACTTTTAACTTTGCCTAGTCACAACTAGATATTTTCAATGATCTCTTTCTCTATAACAGTTGATCACTATATATACCAATAAAGTTATATAATTTAATTTGTTACAAAAGTTGAACGAAATAAAATAACAATTTGAAAAAAAATCTTATGAAACATAGAACAAAATGGAGCCATCACAAAATTAACATTATTAGTTGGGGAACTTTCGCCTTTTTGTAGAAATTAAATTCCCGTGAAAAAACTCGGTGATCGTTTGTACAATATTTTTATTTTTTTATGGCAAAAAAGATTAAGAATGGTAAAGCAGCAGGAGCAGATGAGATCGTGGTAGAGATGATGAAGGCAGCAGGGCAGTGGGGGGCGGAGTGGGTGTTTCGTGTGATGGCGGCAGCATGGCAACAGAAAAGAGTGCCGGAAGATTGGGTGAAAGGGGTAATAACAGTAATATTCAAGAAAGGAGACAGAAAAAGAAGTAAGAATTACAGAGGAGTGACGCTGATGAGCCAGGCAGCCAAGCTGTATGAACGAATTATTGGATGAAGGATGCGAGTGCTAGTGGAACCCATGTTAAGGGAAGAGCACTATGCGTTCAGAACGGACCGATCAACAGTGGATTTGATATTTGCTGTCAGGCAACTGGTAGAAACAAGGTGGGAGGAGAGAAGAAGAGTGTACATGGCTTTTCTAGATTTGGAGAAAGCATACGACCATCTTCCCAAAGAAAGGGTGTGGGAGAGTCTCAGGGCAAAAGGCATACATGTGGGGATGATAGACCGTGTGAAAAGTTTATATCGAGAATGCAAGGCTTCAGTGCAAACAAATGGAGGCAGGACGGAGTGGTTTGAGGTAAGGAGTGGAGTTAGGCAGGGCAGTGTCCTATCACCTATGTTGTTTGTAATGGTGATGGATGAGATGATCAGAAAAGTGGAACCAGAGAAGGAAGGCTCAGGGTCAAAGACAATGATATATGCTGATGATATCTTGTTATGGGGAGACAGTAGAGACGAGGTGCAAGAGAAAGTAGAAAGATGGGAAGAAATGACAGAGGAGTTTGGGATGAGAATTAGCGTGGAAAAGAGCAAAACAATGGTGATGAGCAGAGAGAAGTGAAAGATTGAAGAAAAAGTACAGCTGCAAGGTCAAGAACTGGAGGAACTAGAAGAGTTCTCCTACTTGGGAAGTATTGTCAGTAATACGGCAAAAGTAGAGCTAGAAGTGAATAAGAGAATAGCAAAGGCAGACGGACTATTTCAAGAAGTAAGGAAGCTGATTTGGAACCAAGATTTTCCAAGGAGTGGGAAGGTACTCATTTATGGTGGTTACTACTTGCCTATCTTGACATATGGAGCAGTTACATGGTCAATCAACTGGAGAGAAGAAAAGAAAATAGAGGCAGCAGAAATGAAGTTTTTAAGGAGCGTAGCAGGAGTGTCAAAGTTGGAGAAGAAGAGAAGCAGTAATATAAGGAAGGAAGTGGGAGTGGAAAGGTTATCATTTAAATTGGAAAGGGAGAGACTTAGGTGGTACGGGCATATGCGGAGAATGGAAATGGAAAGAATACCGAGAGCAATGTTTGAGATAGCGGAAAACAATGGAGCTAAGAGAAGAGTTGGAAGACCAAGAGAAATGTGGCAAGAGGGAGTCAAGTTCGGGGTAGTCAACCGAGTAGAAAAATGGGAAGAAGTGGAAGATGGGAGATGGTGGGAGAATAGAGAACGATGGAGGGAACTCGTAGGAAGAGCAGAAGAAATAGAGGATAGGACTAGCAGTAGTGAAGACGAGGAGGAAGAAGTCGGAACTGGCAGGAACCGATTGATATGAGAAGTCTGCCCTAGAAAAACTGGTGGAAATACCCCCTGGCCCAATTTAATTGGTTATCTGAGTTTGAGATATACATATAGATATATATATATATATATATATATATATATATATATATATATATATATATATATATATATATATATATATATATATATATATGGCCATGATAATCAGTATCCATCTTATTTCTTGCATTTTGTTGTTACATATTATACATTTATACAAAACGAGTAGCTTTTTCGATTCTAAAATTGGAAACAGGTTATGGAGGCAGGAAATGCATAGGGCCTATATATATGAAATACACATTCGGTTTAGTGATCTAAGTGAGCCCGAATTTATAAGTTATAGCGATTACGCAACCATACAGTTTGATTTTCAATCATACTTTTCATTGTTATCCATTTGTATTGCGAGTTTTAATAACAATCTCACCAACAGCTATGTTATGTGGGGATACGAGAGAGCAGCTGATTACGAAACGATGAATACTTGAAAGGTCTTTAATAGAAATCTATTCATACAGCGGAATTTGAACCCACGCCCGTCTGGTTATTATTTTGTTATTCAAAATCAACTCACCACAGAATAACCCAGATGGACAGCAACCATTCTTTTTGAAGATTGGATGACACTTTTCATGAATTGTTGGCCAATTAAAGCAGTCAACATCCGCGCAGGACCAGCTGGCTATCCTGACGGAAAAAAAATCAAAACGACGCAAGATATTAGGACATCACAACCATGAAACTAGATTTCAATGAATAATGATGATATTCATTTCCTTAATTTCAGAGAAAACTAGAATTCATCATAACATCATAAGCAGTAATATAAGGAAGGAAGTGGGAGTGGAAAGGTTATCATATAAAATGGAAAGGGAGAGACTTAGGTGGTACGGGCATATGCGGAGAATGGAAATGGAGAGAATACCGAGAGCAATGTTTGAGATAGCAGAAAACAATGGAGCTATGAGAAGAGTTGGAAGACCAAGAGAAAGGTGGCAAGAGGGAGTCAAGTTCGGGGTAGTCAACCGAGGAGAAAAATGGGAAGAAGTGGAAGACGAGAGATGGTGGGAGAATAGAGAACGATGGAGGGAACGCGTAGGAAGAGAAGAAGAAATAGAGGATAGGCCTAGCAGTAGTAAAGAAGAGGAGGAAGAAGTCGGAACTGGCAGGAACCGATTGATATGAGAAGTCTGCCCTAGAAAAACTGGTGGAAACACCCCCTGGCACAATTTAATTGGTTATCTGGGTTTGAGATATATATATTTTCAATCTCACTATTTTTATGCTCGCTTTTATATTTTTTCACTGATATTCGAACAATTTTCGTATTTATGTTTAATGAGCCAAGGTTCCATCCATATATTGACTCTGTTAAAAACGTAGTGGTATCAAAGTGCATATGTTGAGAAATAATCGATTACAATTTTTGTCATATTATTCAGTTCAATAATTCTCTTGAAAAAGACCATAACATAATGGTTGAAACGTAGAGATATTAAAAAGATTTCACAATTTTATACACGACTTTAATCTTCCTGTTGAATATATATCATTATTATAAAATGAGTCGTGAAAGTTTAAAAGTTTTAATATATATATATATATATATATATATATATATATATATATATATATATATATATATATATATATATATATATATATATGGGCCTTCATTCATGATATATATATATATATATATATATATATATATATATATATATAAATATAAATATATCTATCCATATATATATATATATATATATATATATATATATATATATATATATATATATATATATATATATATATATATATATATATATATATATAGGGAGAGAGAGAGAGAGAGAGAGAGAGAGAGAGAGAGAGAGAGAGAGACCTTCCATCCATGATATAATGAGGTTACTTATATTATGGTTATACCAAAGACCTTAGTATCTAACTTCGTTAATCTAATCTAACGAAGTTAGATATTAAGGTCTTTGGTTATACTTAGATGTTATACATTCACATAAAAACGGATCAATTTTTAGCAAATATTTTAACAAAATACCAAGGACAAGGTGTGTAGATTTTGATTATACATTTCATACAAAATCTTGCCCAACTATAGTATACATAGGCCTAGGCTTGAGCATAGAATTCATATATATATATATATATATATATATATATATATATATATATATATATATATATATATATATATATATATATATATATATATATATATATATATATATATATATATATATATATATATTCATATATATATATATATATATATATATATATATATATATATATATATATATATATATATATATATATGTATAAATGGTTATAATATGTTTGTTATTGCGAAGTTTCTGGTTACACTCAAGTGTCATCAGCCTTTAGGGCTCGAGGAGGCTGCTGACACTCAGTTTAATTTCCGGATTCGTTCGGGAGGGTTCGGCTTCTTTGTTCGAGTTCGAGTGGTCAAAATAAAGGAAATGGCCAAAATACCGATATCACGTAACCGTTCACTGCAGCTTAATGTTTAGCAAACCCGACTCCCATTCCAGGGAACTCTGATCGCATCCTGCCTGAGACTTTTTTTTTCCTCCAGAGTTTATATGTAAAGGAAAATGGTCAATTATGTGGACAAAGCCAGGTTGTGGACAGTAGGTTAGGTTATTGGGTTAGCTCAATATAGCTATATAGCTCAATGTTAGCTCAAAAATATAGCTCACTGTTTAGCACACCCGACTTCTATTCCAGGGAACTCTGATCGCATCCTGCCTGAGACTTTCTTTTTCCTCCAGAGTTTATATGTAAAGGAAAATGGTCAATTATGTGGACAAAGCCAGGTTGTGGACAGTAGGTTAGGTTATTGGGTTAGTTCAGTAGTGTATAAACCTTGCATATACCGCCGGCAGGCGGAACGGAGCTTATATATTATATATATAGAGATCATTTATCGGTAACTGGTGTGTACGTTGGGTGCACTCAGTGGAAATAACAACTAAACTATCCTCCCAAATGAAGCCGAACCCTCCCGAACGAATCCGGACGTGGCCCGCGAACCGAAGACGCGACCCTGAGTGTCACGAGAATGGGAGGCAGGGAACACTCGAGGTCCACAAACATGAAAACCTGATGACACTTGAGTGTCACCAGACTCGGCCTTGTTATTGTCATATATTGTTAATGTAATTGTGTTTATATATTGTTATATTGTTGAACACGACTCACCCGTCAGTAATAAGACATGTGCAGCGTGAGCATGGCAGACCCAATTTCATCCCATTGAATGTAGCTTTATTGGGAAACAGTTCTCCGTTGAATCGGCATTTATCTTTATTCTCGAAAATTACTATAATTAATAGCATGTATTTCTTACAATCAAACTGTGGTAACAATTGGCAAAAATAGAAATAAAACATCATTGACATTTTTATCACAGTCCCCTAAATATTTATAGGTCTAGAGTTTCTGTTCCCATCCAACTGAGGAATATGAAAACACTAATTGTGAGAGCGAAAAGGATATTGAGTGTCTGAATCTAGTGAAATTTTAAGAAAATTGTATACCCTGATATTTGAAAATATAATCGAAATGTTATAATATGTAATGAAATCTGTGAAATTTTGAAGTTATATCATATTTATATAATGGGTAGTTAAAGACCTGACTAGTCTAGCCTACTTGTATCAATTAACGAATTCAGTTGTCTATACTCTATACCATAACTGTTTTGTATCACCGTTTCAAATCTGTGGGATGTTTAGGTTATCCTGCCTAGACGAGGTTGACGATACAAAACGCAACTGCATATGTCAAAAGTGATATATTCTTTAAAATTTCAGCGAGATTATATGCAATCGCCATGATTTAATTGCTAGGTGAACTACTTCTTTGGTGATTGCAAGACTACCCTTGATACAACTCGATGCTAAAATAGTTTGAAGATTTTTACTAGACCCACTATCAATCATGATAAATATCGTCCTCATGAATTTTCACTTTTATTGTCAAAAGAATAATTTTTCTGGTACAGACGAAGCCGTCAAAAGATATTGATCTAGTATAGATATGAGATCTGAAGATCTAGTCTTATATCTGTAAATTAGAAGAAATTAACCAAACAGAAATAAAGTGGCCAGTTCTCACCGCTGCAGTTGTAGCTTGATGGGCAGCAATGGTTGTTATCTTCTGGGACACATTGTAATGTGTTATAGTAGCTGGTGGCTGCCTTGTTACATTCACATTTGGCTTCAAAATAATAAGCAAATCAGTTAGTGGCTCCGAAATTACTTAAAAACACACTGGAAACGATTTAGCAAGATTTTGTAAATTGTAATACCTTGTGAATGGTATCACAACATCAAAATTCTATTACTGGAGAGGAGACAAACAAATATTTTCAACATCGTAAGAGGAAATGAGTGAGAATTATTCAACTTATATCGCATAACTTGCACAAGTAGGTCTATACAGCTGAAAAACACAACATTTAGCTGTATATTTGTGAGAATGCTGTCATTTACGGATAATAATTATATTTCATTTAATTTTAAAGGTATTATAGAGATGTTTTTCTCCCGAATAATAATTTTGATATATCTTACACTTCAAAAGTTATAATCAGAAAACTCTCATTTCGCTAAATCGATCCCATGCGTACTTATTTCAACTTTCATTTATATATTACCAACTATTTTCTCACCATGTAAAATGATGTGTTATTCCTTCTGCTATGAGAAAACAATATTATATTTAATACATATTGAGCTCATTTATGGTATTCATGATCATTTCTGAGATTCTGTCGTCTTTATTATTATTTTGAACATAAATAAACGTAATCATATCTCAATAGTGATCTCAATAGTGAATCGTGGGTTCTAAAATATATACCTTAATGATCATAAATCGTTAGCAATGCAAAATAAGATACAATATTGATAAGTACGTCATAAGATGCAGCAATTGTGAACCACCACTCATCTCGCACTTGCTTCAAGAGGAAATATTCCTAGAATTGTATTTGTATCAGGAAGTACGATTGGTAGATCGTGAATCGTGCATTTGTCCACCTAACTGTCCGTGTCATTGAATTCGGAACGTAAGTCATACAAATGGAAATTATAAAATGTATTTGCCTGTGTTCTAAATATACATGATCAATTGGGAAGCCACAATTTTTTTTTCATCAATTGAAGTACTTTACTGTAATTTAGTGATTATTCTGTTGAATTAATATTGTGAAGGATATTTTACTTGCAAACATTCATAATTATCGAAGAAGATAAATTCAATGAGTGGGTAATTTTTTTTTCAGAAAATAATAACTACTCATTCTAAGTTCTAACAATCTAACCTAAAACGGTTTTAGTATATATAGAAATAAGGTTTTCCGAGATCACTTCGAATATTCTAATTCGTTTGTGTATTGTGTATAGAATTATTGTTTGTTGACGCAATAATAAAATATCGATCTTTAATTTTCATAATGATGTCAGCATAATACATGATGTCAAGATAAGATTGAATATAAAATAGAGTTATATAAAATGCAGATACGACCAGTCCTAGAATATGAAATAAAAATATAATATATTCGACAGTTTTATTATGTGTTACTCAGTACTTTCAATAATTGAGAGTACTGAGTAATTGAGTATAACTAGTCAAACGCGAAATATGCGTTGTAAGATGAGCGAGATATCTCAATAAGGTATAAAAGTCCTTGAAATAGTTTTACCCTTGCTACTTTATCGACTTTGGTATTCTACACACCTTGATATCTGAATAAGCTATAAAAGTCGTTAAAGAAGTTCTACTCTTGCCACTTCATTGACTCTGGTATTCTACACACCTTGACGCATATAAAAAATACTTCATTGTTGGTCAACTCTTGAATCTAGAAAGCAGTGAATCTCGACAACTTAATTCTGTCATAATTTTTATGAAATATTTGATGAATATTATCAGTCATTTTATTTTTTTTCTCCAAAACGACTGATCAGAATTGCTTAAAAAATCGTAATAATGTGTAAAATCCATGTATACACATTTAGAGAAAATTTCATCCCATTCGGAGAGATTTTATTTTTCAACATTTTCCGCCCAGCCAAATCTTATGGGGTTTTTAGAAACTTTGAGATGATGATTCTCAAAATCGGTCCGACCGATTCATTCCAAAAACTATACAGTTCTAAGTTGGATGAGTTTGCGTGTACAAAAAAAGTTTCATGTTGATCAGTCAACCCTTGCGACCTGTGGAGTGCTTACAAACAAAAAAAAAAACAAACAAAAAAAAAAACACACAGACAAAGCCCTATAAGAGTGGGATGGAGACTTCGCTACGCTCATCAATAATTATTAATATAACAGCATTCATTTGATTGGCTCCAAATGTCAAACTTTTCAATTTTCAATGAAGATATGAATTACTTACCTGCGTTGGTAAAAATGTTGATTTTATCATGTCCCAAAGGCCCAAATGATAGGACGTAAAGTATGAAGGTAACTGAGATCCGCATGTAACTTGAATGCATTTCCATGAATAAAATAAATAATCTAAACTATAAGAAGTAAACTATTGTGTTGAATACGTGTAATTCTTCAAGCAACTCCATCTTGATGGGGTACTTCCAAGTTCGAAGTACCATTATTCAATTGTATTTTATGGCAGTTAAGATGTACAACAATGGTGAGCATAATCACTTTGTCTCGCTATCAACTTGATGATTGTAAAGTACTGTGGCGATGAATCGAAACGTTATTGAATTATCACCATTGCCTCATCACTGTACATGCAATGCTGATGAGTACTTGGAAGTCGATTAATTTGAAATATCAGATTTTTGATAATTTAAAAAATCTGATATTATAGTAACACACATATCCATTTTCTCAAAATGAATTATCATTTGAATTATGAATTATTGACCTTGGATCAAGTAGGCAACTTATTTTATTAGCTGTGTAAGCCTACATAATATGAACATTGTTCGATGTAAGTTGAATAGTTCTTGAATCTTGTAAGTATCAAGAAAATCAGTGTTTCGTTTAGATTTTTAATATCGTGGCCGTCCGTTCGAAAGTAATCACCCAAAACTGAATTTTCTCAACTAAATCTTGTTTTACACGACTTACAAATTTCTCATACTCTCTGTTATTCGTTCGTTTCTTTTTAAGCCGTATTTAATATTTGATTAGTGATTACACAAAAATTAGTTGGTGCACACAAGAACTTCTGCCAGCTTGACATTATTTTATTTTCTGTATAATTCCTCACGCCCTAATTTCACTCAACATAGTCTATAAATTACATCTTGATATTGTTCATTCTATTTAATAATCTTGGTATGTATGTTATTATTGTATATATTATGTAACCTACATGCAACCTGTATGCAAACTTTTCTTGTAAATAGATTTTATATGAAAAAAAAATTGGTTATAAAAACTTCGGAATAATTATTGATGTTCAATATTTCATTTTTTCGATGTTTCTATAATACTATCTGTATTACATTATTCGTTTGCTTATTTTTCATTATTGCTGTTTTCATTATTGACTATAAAAAAATATTCGTCAGCCCGCACACAAGAATTTCTGTTCTTAGGCGAGCATCACATTATTTTTTTATATTCCACACACCATAATATTTATAGTTCACATAGCTTGAATTACATCTTCCTATTGTGTACTTCATTAATTAATCTGAATAAATTATATGATCAATGTCCATAGGTCTATATGTATGTAATTCGAACAAAATGTGAACAAAATGAATTTAAAATTGAATTGAAATCGACTGCTATGCGTTCAGGGTGTAGAGCCAAGTAAAATACTAATCAATCACTAAACCAATGATGAAATGATAATAATTCAATCAAAGTGAATCTGATTAATATTTTGACGCAAAACATTAGGGCCTACTACACAAATAACGTCAGTAAAATAATACTTCCAACATTTTAATGTAATTTATGTCAATAAAATACATATGTGCAGTAAGCATCAGTAATTAGAAAATCTTCATGATTTTATCTATCCCGTTTGAAACCAAGAGTCTACACAACTATACGGCCCACATATACACCGGTAGGAAAAGTTGGTAGGTAAACTATAATATTTCAAATAGTATGCCATAGTATATATTATATAATATCCTATATGGCACTACAAGAAATCCCCAAAACACAATTATTTTATAAAAATGTGTTGTCGAGTGGATTTTTTAAAAAATGATAAAGGTTGTTGGAAAGGGATGAACTATAGTGGAGTACTAACATAATTTAAAATATGCAATACACTTAGTATGTGTGTTTCTGTATATTATCCTTTTAAAGAAAAGAAAAGAAAACGTTTTTTTTAAACATTATACATGATATTCATCAATTTGTATTAATATTGGATTGTCATACAATAATATTGTTGTTATAAATGGATATTTGGTATGATATCAATCACTGACTCAGCAATATCCCTTCTGCACGCAGGTGACATGTGGTGGTACAGAGCACGAACACTCGACGCAATCCTTCTCTTTCGATAGTTTGTCGTTCACGTTCAAGCTCAACTTCCCAAACGTGCATTTAGCTGAGAACAAAGAAAGCACAGAAACATTGAAAAAAAAACGAATTTAGTAGGAGTTAAGAGTTCTATAATACTTCATCACTTGTAGTCTTGTACTTGTCAAAATATTAGAAACAACACAATATTCCGACGAAGGTTAGATAAGTATTTACTAGGTAAACGCGGGATGCGCGTTGTGAGATGAGCTTAGAAGTATGGCAATCTAGAATGAAAAATAACTTGTCAGCTCAATTTACATCTACAAACCTTGACTTACTTCAAACGTTCAAAAACCTCACCTGCAATTTGTTGATATTTATAGTAACCTGCAACCTGTCGTATAAACACTTTGCAAAACCAATTGATCCAAATATTCAATAAAATGTACACGTTTATTGCGTTTTCTTCATTTATTCTCAATCGATTGTATTAAAAATCTCTGAAAAGGTGTATAATAGTATTTTTCATATTCTGTGAGAATTTGAGAGCTTTTGAAAAATTCTTGTTTTCCAAGTATTTTTCCTCCGGGTTATTCTTACGATGATTTTCCAAACTTTCCGATTATTTTCCGGAAAAACCTTCCGACCGATTCCTCTGAATAACAATCCCAACCTATTCTGGTATGACACCAACGTTCAGAAAAAGTTTCAAGTTGATTGATTCATTTCTCTGACCTGTATGCCGCGTACATAATTCCAAAAAAAAAAAAAAAACATAAAAACGAAGCCCATTTTTTTCAGGGTGTGAAATGGAAAGCTTCGCTACGCTCATCTAACAAATAAAGGGTCCACCAACAGCTATATAGTTCATATGAGGGGTATGGTGATCTATCTATTCAAGTAATATTTCTATAATAATTATCAGAAACAATTATATTCCATCTGAAGAAGGATCAAGTTATTTATCAAATATTACCAGTGAATGAAAGCAGTTCTGTATATTCTTTAGTGAATTCTAGTTGTCACTTTGCTATAATACAAAATTATTAGAATTATAGAGCATAATTTTCATCATTATTGCATACACTAGGCTTATGATATTAGATTCAAGTTGTTAAACACGAAAAAAATAAAATTGAAATTTAGAGTAGCGTACAAAAAAAAAGTTGAAGTATAAATAACCAATATCGATCAAAATATCAAAATCATAATTTCAAAATATCAAAATAATGGATCAAGATATATATGAAATCTAGACATGTTTTAGGCGCCACAGTTTCCAGTACTTTACCTGATGTTGTCCTAGATTGTGTGGCTGGTGCTGGAACCACGGTGTCAGCGTCGGCAGCTACAATTAGAACAGAACAATCTAGCATTATAACTTAATATTTTATAGCTGTCAGCTGATATTTCTTTGTACATGTCCTACTATCCTTTTCCAATATGTTTCTGGATCCATGACAAACCTCTCTAGAATCAAGTCTTTGTTTCGGGTTGTAATCATCTAATGCTATGTGATTAGGAAAAACGCACCTTGTGCATTGTAAGATGAGTGAGATGTTTATGAGAATTGAGAAGAGTACTCGAAAGTTATGATACACACACACACACACACACACACACACTGATTTTGAAACCATCTAGCTTCCCTTATAATTCATAGCCTTTCTTATTTTATTCAACCAAACCTGTTGATTATTTTCAATGTAATTAAACTCAATATTTGTGATTGTTCAATATTATTATTTATTTTCTTGAAAAACATCCATTTTTCATTTTTTCCATTTATTTTTTAATGTGTTAGAAACATTGGTTATTTATAACCAATGGACCTGAAACCTTGTATTAAAACAAAATTCGCATTTTATGAACGTTTCAGATTTCAACATTGGAAATTCAAGCCAATGCCATAGTCATGGGGACTTTCCAAACTCTCCCATTTTTTTCTAAAAAATAGTTTGAAACGAATAGGCTCATCAAAGGGAATCTTCTCTGGAAGTAAAGCAGTACATGTCTGCATGCTGGCTGTGATTGTTGAGTTTTTTGATGTTGGTTTTACCCACATTTTTGGCTATAGTTTTTCAAAGTTTTGATTTATATTGTTTCTAATTGATTTATATTGTTTTTGTTATATTAGTTTTGTTTCTTTCGCCTGATAAAGGCCAGAAACTTTTCCGAACTATTGTGTTTCGCTGTTCATTTTTCACACGAGTCCTCAGAGAATATCATTATGATGATCTATAGTTTGAATATTTTGTTTTCTACTGCATCGAGGCATTCCACGAATTTTAAAGTTTGATATTTGTTCAACTTACGACAACGCCAGCCGATTGGACAGCAGCCGTTCTTGCCGAAGTGAATGGGTGCACACCCGTCGAGGATTCGTTCACCGTAATGCAGCTCGATCCCACAGCTGAACTCTTGACACCATGGCCCGTTCAGTGTGCCTATAGTAGAAACACAACATCGAGTTCAACTGTCTGATTTCATTGGCGATAACATGACATTATGTTTGCCACAGAATTGTTTGAATGGTACTGAAGACATCACTGAGAATCTCAACAACTTTATTACTTGGGGTGGAATCACCAGAATGGAAATGATTTGTAATAAAAGTATAGCAACAACGATTCTAAACACAATATAACCGAAGAATCGTTACAAAAAAACTGTCAATAATGAAACCTATATTCAATAAATGTAATTGTTAAAATTTGCGAGCTCCTATTTGGTTATTTCATAGTTCCACAGTCTACGATGCACTTTAGGCCCTATACTTATCCACGAAAGAAGAAGGTCCGAATTACCAACAACACACATCACCGTTATATTTGTACAGTCGTAATATTTATAGAGTATAAGGATTTTTCATGCGAGTTTTACGACAAGAAATGAAACTATACATCGTCAAAAGTCATTAAAACTCTAAAGCATTGGGTTGAAACTGAAGTTCTTACAATTATTTGGTTGGTAGAAGACATACTCTCGTTGATACAAGACAGTATAACGGAGTATCTGAATTTTTTTGGTGAAATAGCTCTTACTGGCAGTTAGTATCGTTGGTTATCCACGCTATTTGTTATCACTAACTCTTAGAATGAAGATAATTGGACTTTTTGATACCGTACCTCAGCAAAATGAGTCAAACTGTGAGAAGAAATGATGAACCAACATTTTTTAAACAGGCAAACAGCTAATTCATGCAAACTATTTGATGATATTTCGGTATAGAAAAAAGGATAATAATGTATGAAAAATAATAATTTTAATGAGGCAATCTACAAAACTCAAAAAGATCTTCAGAGTTGAGGAAGTATGCACTGCATGCACACTGTCATACATCATGATCACTTGTTGAAATTGAACTTTGTCAAGTATTCGTACAAAACATTTGGTTTTGAAAGGTTTGGGCAGCATTCAACAGGCACGTAATATCACAGTGGACAGTGTGCTAGCTCGCCAAATTAAGAATCATTAAGAAAGTTTCAGTGTCCACAAAATAATTTGAAAAATTCTTACCGTCGAATGCTTCGGAGCAAATGCATTGTTTGCATGGCACTTCTTTCGGGTAGAACTTCTGTCCGATCACGTAGGTTTTCTTGTCGTAACCACAAGTCTTTGCTGGCTTCGTACTCGGAGATGCGTTCACCGTCGCATTATCTAGACGGTTAAACAGAGAGAGGTTATTCAGTCGAGACACTGACAATTGAATTATCTGACACTGATTGGAAACTTGAAAAATTTCTCATACAAAAAGTGAAACAAAATTAATAGATTATTTGAGATTCCAAATTTGTTTGCAATGTTTTATTCTGCAAATTTAAACAAAATATACCCAATTATTTGTATCTTTGTTGCTTGAATTCTTGTTGGTATGAAATAAGTATTTTCATGTGTATATGTAATAATGCGTCTGAGAACAATTTAAATGATGGAAAATGTTCATATTTGCTATACATACTAAGTAAACTCACGACTTTGAGATTGTGATAGATGTATCAAGAGACGGTTTCACCAAATGATGACTAAATATCAATTGGTTAATTATAAGTTGAGGTTCAAAAATAATATACGTAACCAAAGGTATACCATTACCAAGTATGAAACAAGAAACAAAACTGATTCTAGAATTCGAAAACGTTTTGATAAAAGTCCGATGAGTATATATGCATCAGAATGTATAATCACCTTCCTATAAAAGCTTCAAGCTAGTCAAAGAAGTGAATAATTCTGAATTATGTTTGAAACATTACTTATTAAATAAATGCTTTTAATCAATTCAACATTTTTCTGAACATAAGGATTACCTTCTATAATTTATGAATGAGTAATCTGAACTGCGTTAACATCATTATAATGTATATATATATATATATATATATATATATATATATATATATATATATATATATATATATATATATATAAATATATAAATATATATATATATATATATATATATTTATATAAATATATGTATATATATATATATATATATATATATATATATATATATATATATATATATATATATATATATATATTATATATATCATATATATTATATGTATATTTTTATATATATGTGTGTGTGTGTGTGTGTGTGTGTATAAATAATGCATACATTTTACCTGACTTCCCTGATATTACTTGTTACTTTTTACTTGTTACTTTTGATTTGTTCTATCTAAATGTGTGAAAAATAAGTAACCATTTAAAAAAATAAAAAATAAATAAAAATAATAAAAAACTTTCATTATCATTCAACATTATTATTATAGAGAAATTGACAGTTTCATTTACCACATTGTGTGCCTGTGGAACAGCAAGATCCGTGGGTATAAAGTCTGACACAATTGTCGGGTAGTTGACCTTGGAAGACTTCGGGACAGTCGACGTGCGCACATTGGAAACTAGCCCTGGAATAAAAATATTCAATCAATGAATGAATATTAGGGTTTTAAGGCGCATCGACAGCGAGGTCATTTAGCTATTCAATCAATGTTTAGTACATTAGCATTTAGCAGTCCTCATATATATATATATATATATATATATATATATATATATATATATATATATATATATATATATATATATATGTATATATATATATATATATATATTGGGTTTTAACGACGCACTGTACTGATGGCTACGATCTATTGGAGTAGGTGGATGATGAATTAGATGGTGGGATGATGAGATGAAAGTTATTAGGTGTTTTGGATGGTGGGAAGGAGTCGGTCGTGGCATGTTGTTAAGGAACCATCCCAGTATCAACCTGAACGACAGAGGGAAACCACGAAAAACCCATGTCAGGATGGTCGACCATGGCGGGAATCGAACCCCGATCTCCCGAATGACGGTTCAGTGTGTTACCACTCTGTCACGCGTCTCGGTAGCAGTCCTCAGTCAGTCGATCAAGGTATTGAAGTGATTCCATGTCGGGCGTGGTCTAGCGTACAGAGAGCAAAAAGCAAGTTCATTCGCTCGTACCCCCCAATACAAATAATCCAGCTATTGGTTAAGCAAACAATACAATTATACAAATCTTAGCTTATTAGATATATTTTTTTATTTCAGTAAGTGCAGCTGAAGATAAGGTCTGCAGGTAAAGTTGGTAAAATAACGAAGACTATATGTAAAAGAGAGAAAACTATATAAGATATCGCAATTAACTGTTGATATATGTGAGAGATTTGAGTGTGCTATGGCCTATGGGCGGATACATTACATACGAGAACATTGTCTACGATGCTTATGAGTATCAACCTAATTTGAACCCATTTCAATAATAAGCTCATTTTAAAGAATGTGTCACAAAATTTCTCAGTAATAGATGATGATATGTGGAAAACAATATATGATGTGGACGCGCCGTTAAACTATAATAATAATGATAATAATAACAGTGTTTCTCAAGTTTTCTGATTCCATATTCATATGCTCCCTATTGGGCTATTAAGGCTCACTCATGGGCCACCCTGAAAACCCCACTGAATAATATTGTTTTTACTTACTGTGCCCCGAACTTCTGACAATTACACTGAGGCACGCAGTCGTTGCCGGCCAGCTCCCTGGATATCGTCGCTTGGGGCTCATAAGTCACTCCTCGTAGGTGACACTTCTCGGGATTGCGGGTACTCAGCGAGGCTGTAAAAGAAACAAACGTCTTTATATTATTGGATGAACGATATTTAAATTCGTTCAAATTAGGTATTTCTCCATGTATTTGTTCACTTTTTATACGCGCTCCGAAGGTCGCATTTACAGCAAACCCGATCCATAAGAAACATTTCCTAGTCATCTATCATCTTCTAATTTACATCCGTTTCTAGTTTAGGTAAAATCGGTAGAATTGATTCTGATGAATTGATTCTTCAAAAAGTTGAATTTTCAAATTATGAATATTTGGGGCTCAATATAACCACGTTGTTGATGCTGCGTATGATCCCAACATTGATTAATTATTTTTTCATTTATTCATTTATCAATTCATGCATTAATTAATGTATTAATTTATTTATTCATTCTTTCATTAATTAATTAATTCATTCATTCACTATAAATAGTGTGAAATACTTTTGTCTTGAAAAATGAATTTTGAAATGTTGCAACGATAAATAGATAAATCGTATGAGCGGTTCCAAAACCAATTTTTGTAGATTTAGATTATATATTTTTCATTTAAATGTTACTCTCTCGTTTTTCTAGCTGGCATTATTTTATTGGAAAGTGCAACAAAGTATCTATATTGAAGTCAATCATACCAATTAAACTCCTAGTGATTCTTTCGGTCTTTGGTGACCATGGTGACCATCATGAAATAATCAATAGTCAACTTTCAGTATCAACTAAACTGAGTTTTATAATAAGATGTACCAGAATGCGTATTTGAACGCTGCTGCTCCCAGTAACAGAATTTATGAATAATGCAATGCTTATGGACCTTTATTCTATAACTCAATAACGAAATGAGAGCGCGCTCATGATGTTGAGGCCCAGAGATTATGTTAGTTCTGACGATTCTGTAACTTCAACACTGTGTATCAATGGGCTCTGACACTTTCTTCGCGCTTTCATATTATTTTCAGTTATATAATAAGGGTCCTGATACCTCACTGGACACACATAATTTCTTTGCTACTTCAATTAGATGTAAAACTATTATTTTTAAAACATTCTATCCTAATTTAAAGCTAGCTGAAGCTAACGGGCTAAATGGAATTGAGTGTAATAATGTAATTTTCAATTAACGCAATTGATGATGAATTGATTCCTACTCAAAAGCTATGGCGTGTTGAAATCTCTTTCTCACTTTTATCACTGAAGGCACTGAATAGACATTCATACATATACGTTAAAATTCAGTTTTAATCTACATGAAACGAATAAACTTCTAGAGAGTTGTAATCACATAGCGGTTGAAATAATTTGGAGAAATTATAACAGTGGAATTAAAATGGCTTTGAGAGTAAGTAAAATATTCGAAACTTATTGATTCGATTCAAACATATGCTGTTGAGAAGCTTTTTTTTCATTAATAGCGATCGTCATTGCCCTTAAGACGAAGCAGGGAAACAACTGATTTTTTTTTTCATTTCATTTTATTCACACAGATAAGTACAAATTATGAAATAAAGAACTCTGCTTCTAAATATACTAATATATCACGTGGCGATAACGATATCGTGACGTAGTATATTACGTTATGGGAAAACGATCCGAGAAAATATTAAGAGTTTAAGTTTAATGAAAAAGTTATAAATTCAAGTTAATTCGTTATAATATGATGAAGGACATTACAACTCTGAAATTCGATTCTAATGAATAATAAGGATGTTCATTCTCCTAATTAAGGAGCAAATTATGAATCATCATCTCAATTTCAGAAATTAAAATTAATTTACTTATCCTCTATGTTCACGTGGCGTAGACATTCCACGATTCTGTTCATGTTTATGTACAGAATCGGTGATGCCTACGTCATGACACATATGGTAATTGGAAGATGAAAGAATGAATTATAATTTCTGGAATTAGGATGACGATTTCTAGTTTTCTCCAAAATTGGGTAAATAAATATTGTCATTATACATTGGGATTCAGTTTCAGGGTTGTGATGTCCTTTTAAACGTTCCTCCCATTTCCACCGTAAATTAAAGATTCAACAGGACTCATTGCATTTTAGTAGCTTGTTTTCATTTAAATTAATAAATATTCTGTACTCATGTCGCCTATTTGATGAAATTGTTCCACTTCGACTGACACTGCCACCTTCAATCAAGCCACAGTCATCCTTGGAGACTTTGTTTGAATTTTTTTTAACTGTCAAGTGAATTTTTACTATCTATATAAAAAGTTGATAACAATAAAAAGTTTCGATGTTAGGTTAAAAACAGACCAATAAATATGAAAGGTATAGTTGGATGAAGACTAACCAGCAGTACAGTCATACTCGGCGGGACAGCAGGCAGCTTCGTTGTTCTTAGGTTTGCATCCCAGCTCTTCGTAATACTTCTGGATGCTCTTTTCGCACTGACAAGTTTGTCCATTCACTGAAACAATTGTAACAATAATCAATTATTGATATATGGCTAAAACAAATTGCAATTGATAAACTTGTTCCAACTGATTCCAAATGGTATTTTTAGAACCCACCAACTCACAATTGAGTGCACTGTTTTTAGCATGCTGCCAACAAAGATGATTATACAGACACATCCATTTGTTCAATTTTAAGTTTTCTGGTAGGATTTTAATTTTAATTCAATCTAAATATTCAATGAAGGTTTGTCCACGAAGTTTGTCAAATAATTTCCGCTGTTGAAGCGCCGTTAACCCTAGTATTCATTCAACTATTAATGATTAATTATTCAATTCAATCATTCACTCTTTTTTATTTATATTGGGTTCAACGACGCACTGTAATGATAACTGAGATCTATTAAGATATATCTTGTTATAAGATCAATAAGTAAGAGATAGAGAGAGATAGAGAGGTCAAGTTCATTGGCGAATTGAAACATTCTATACAAATTAGGAACAGTAAAAAATAAGCAATTGGTCAATTTTTGTAGGAACAAATAGTTGGTTGAGCGAAGCAAAAACTCAATTTTACCGTAGGCCCTACTTGAAAAAACAAACATGTTTTTTGTTTACGCTCCATAGGTCAACCAAATTTAGTTGAAACTTGTCATACATGTGTCAACTCGATACTGTATAGTTTTGTGGTGCAATCGATTCATCACTTTCATGAGAAATCAAATTGATTTTTTTTTTACTGTAAGAGTATGAGACAAATGAAAAAAAAAATGAATTTAAATTTTCACGGAATTAGAATTTAATGACGATACGCATTATTCCGAAGTTTCATATGAATCAGATAAGCCGTTTTATTGAAAAACATATTTAATGTAATTTTTGTTTACATCAATGAAAGCAAAAGGTATGACTGATTAAATCATAAAACGATCAAAATGAGCAATGAATAAAGCATAAAGGCAGTAACATAACTGTTTCAATCGCAAGGTGTATATAATGCTTTCCACATTTCGATAGATGAGCGATAGCGAAGACTCCATCTCACTCATATAGAGCTTTGCCTGTGTGTTATTTTGTATGTTTTTTGTTTGTTTTTTTGTTTGTAAGCACTGCACAGGTCGCAGAGATTGACTGATCGACATGAAACATTTTTATGCGCGCAAACTTATCCAACTCAGAACTGTATAGTTTTTGGAATGAATCGGTCGGCCCAATTTTGAGAAATATCATCTCAAAGTTCCTAAAAATCCCATAAGATTAGGCAGGGTGAGAAAATTGAAAAACAAAATCTCTCCAAAAAAATATAATTTTCTCTGAATATGTGTTCACGAATGATACCTAGGAGTAGGACAATAGCTATAGTCCTAGATGACACACATGACACATTACCATCATTTTGTATGCAATTCGAATCAGCCGTTTTCAGGAAAAAAAATGCAATTGACTCTTTTTATTACCAAGATTCACTTCTTTCTAGATTTCGATTCTTTCGATATTTGCCCAACAATTAAGTATTTTAATATGCGTCAAGGTGTGCAGAATATACCAGAGTCTATCGAGTATAGAAAGGTAGAACTACTCTTACGATTCAGATATCTCGCTCATCTAACAACGCATATGCTGCGTTTGCCTAGTTAGATGAGCGTAGCGAAGACTTCATCCCACTCTTGTAGAGCTTTGTCTGTGTTTTTATTCTGTTTTTTTTTCCAAGGACTGCAGAGATCGCACGGTTTGTCTGATCAACATGAAACTTTTTTTATTTATATATAAACTTATCTAACTTGGAACTGTCTAGTTTTTGGAATGAATCGGTTGGACCAATTTTGAGAAATATCATCTCAAAGTTTCCAAAAAACCCTTGAGATTAGGCTGGGCAATTAAAATTAAAATTAAATTCTCTCCAAAAAAATACACTCTCTTTGAATGTGTACACATGAATGATATACACTATCACCATTTTGTATGAAATTCGAAACAGCCGTTTTGAAGCAAAAAAATTCAATTGACGACTCGCAGTCTCCGCCCCCATGACATCAGAAATCATACCGTCCAATCAACAGGGCTGTTACAACTGTGGTCAAATTCAAATATTCAATCGGGGTATTTAGAAATGACTGCAAATGATATGATCCAACTGGTGACTGGTGAAGCCACGCCTATTTCAAGTCGTCAATTGACTGTTTTTATTCATCAAATATATAGAAATAATAGCAGAATTATGTTGACAAGAGTCACTGCTTTCTAGATTCGATATTTGCCCAACAATGAAGTATTTTTTATATGCGTCAAGGTGTGTGAATACCAGAGTCGATAAAGTAGCAAGGGTAGAACTACTTTAACGACTTGTATACCTTATTCAGATATCTCGCTCATCTTACAACGCATATGCTGCGTTTGTCTAGTATAAATACATGCCTATCGCTAATCCAACAACGCATGTGTTGCGCTTTCCTAGTTAGATTCGTATACGTCAATATATTACCACATATTTTGATTATAATCGTTTATTCCAAATTAGCATGTTTTTTTCAGTTTTTACTTTTAATAATTCAAGTTTGTTACCATTCAAAGATTATTTGAACTCCTTATTTTTATTTCCATTTTTTCAATCTCGTTTCTGAAAACTTCGCTAGTCAAAATTTTTTAAATTATAAAATATCAATCCATCTGCTATCAATCACAATTGTGTTTCACAATAACGTATAGTCTAAAGCATAAACATGTATTTTAGAGTGAACATTTTTGTTTGAAGACATTTTAAGAAACCTCTTACTTGAATAATTTTCCTAAATATTTCTTGATATTTATCTTTGATGTTCGTCTGTCTGCGTCACCTTTGTCTGTAACTATATGCATCGTTAAAAGTTAGTCAATTTTATTTGGGAATATTCTAATTGGATTGTATTCTGTACTGATGATTGAGCTGGATCTTTGTGGTTGCTCACAAGATAGTGAACATTATAACAAGTAAAATGTGTTTTTCTTCAACATTTACACTTTATTCACGAAATTATTTCGAGAAAATGAAGCGTGGACGCTATACTCTCGGATTCGTACAGTAACCGCGATTGTGAGTGTCACCTTATGGCACATTTGAAAAGCTTCTTGAAATCTTATTCAGAGAATTGTCAAATTAAAACCGGTATAACTGGTCTTGTTGAACTTTATACTAAGTGGTTTTTACTTCTTGCATCAAACAGTGTAAGATTATAGTGTATGTCTGGTACTGAGGGTTTACATACACAAACTATAATGATTCAAAAATACATAACTTGGTCTATGTGTATAAGGTAACTTAGATAGAAATCTTCAATACTCTTAGTCTTGACAACTCCGATCAACTTATTTATTCATATTGGGTTCAACCACTTGTGGTTCAACGACGCCCTCTAATGTTACTATAGATCTATTGGCGTCAGTGAATGATGAATGAGATGATGGCAAGTTGAGATTTACGGGAAAAAACAGCATTGAATGATCCCAGTAAATTCACTTTGACGATTGACTTAGGGAAACCACGAAAAATCTCTGCAGGACGGTCGACCATGGAGGGAATCGCACGGTTTGATGATCTACACACTAGACATCAAGAGAATCAAGCATAATTATAGAGCATCAAGCATAGACGTTTTAGTAAAGGATATAGTTTGCATCATATTTTGATTATGCTATAATATTGTCAATTTCCTTTCGTAATTACCTATAAAAGTCATTAAACCACCATCAGATAAATAATAATCCATTGTGTACAATTTTTTATGGTTAAAATACCGCGTAAAATACCTTATGCATATCATAGTTTATATGGGTCATTTATAGTTCATAATTTAAATCAACTGATTTCACACATTATTGTTAAAGGGAAACAATTCCCACAAATGGTACATTTCCAAATTCAACGTCAATATTAGTCTTCTAATTTTCCCTAACTTTATTGGTAACCACAAAATCATGTTATCTCTTCAAATAAACGATCACCTATACCTATCAAGTGTCAAAGAACCTTCATTTAGTTATCTTTATAGAGTTTTAGTTTCTACCTATGGTAGCGTGCACGATATATAAAATATCTGTCGCTTTAAAAACGTGTGATAATGCAAATAGTTTGACAACAATGAAAGCCACAATGATGAAAGTTTATTTGAAATATTTCTATGGATATCATGCATACAAAATTTGATAAGCATTCTAGTAAACGTACAATTATGCTTGAGTATTAGATCCGATTAGGCCAAAGCGAAAGCTGTTGAACATACAAATAATAAAACAATATAACATTTATTCAAAATCCTTTCATCAGACTAATTGTAGACCTAAATATTTTACTTTTAGTCAAAACGTAGAATATCACACTAACACGGATTGTAAATGACCGCGATGAAATTTAGTCTCGTACAAACTGTTCCATTTTCAATTCATTTCAAGTCTATTTCCAAGTGGACTGAACGTTCCAAGTACAAACACATAAGTGATAATCGAATATTATGAACTCCAGATACATTTTTTTTTTTTCTTTACACAAGTCTTGATTTTCCGTGAAGATTTCGTCGTAATTAAAGCTGTTGGTTGTAGTAACAGTACTTTGGAAACAAAACTATTAGAGCACGCCCACCCACGGTTTCCCCCTGTTTGAAGATAACGTATGTTAATGTGATAATCCCACCTTCGGCTGCATGAGGTCACAAGTACCGAAACTAAAACTTTATCACGACCCAATGAAAATATTCATCTAGTAACAAATCGTTCATTTTTAGATTACTTTCGATTTTGGGTTTTCAATACGAAAAAAAGACAAAATCGTAAATTTGACTTCTAGTTAAATAAAAATATATGACGATTATAAAATATAAACTAATACAAAATCAGATGACATATAAAAAAGTAATTCTTGATATAATTGCGGGATGGTATATCCAAACTCCCCGAATTACACCTCCCCCCCCCCTCCCGAATTATCGGCGTGGGAGTAGTTCTAACTGCCAGTTCAAAGTTGTTACCACCATGGTTATACACATGCTATTTGTTTTTACTTACTCTCAGATAAAGGCTAATTGAACTTGGTAATACCGGGCCTTACCAAATAATGTTTAGTTGTATAGATATGTTTGATTATGATAGATTGTGTACGTGAATTGTTTACCCAGTCAAAACCTAACTCTCAGAATGGTGTATTTGTAATTATTATTTGTACAAATCGTTCAACACTTCTTCAACATCATCCTCATGTTACATTCAAAAATTTACAATATTTTATGTTTTTATTCTACCACTTTACTATACTTTAGTGTCCATAAAAAAATGGGTCGTATACCAAATAGATAACTGTATAACTCGGTCATTGTGTAGATAGCAGCTTTAAATATTTAATGCTATTGAAAGATATAGTTGTGTTTTCAATTGTGAATCTATAGTACTAAAAATCACTGACCCTGAAAATATCACAGCTCTTTACATTTAACAGTGACTGGTAGGCCTATATGTGTTTATGTTGATAGACAACCTTTTCTTTCGTGATTACAATTATACATATTGATCGATTATTGTTTGCTCAACGAACTCACCAACAGTTGAGTTATTTGTAGATGCGAATGTGTGGGTGAATCATGAATGAATGATGTTTACAGAAACCCATGGCGCTTTTTCCACTTAATTTTTTCATAATAATTGATTCCCGATCGACACTTATGATTTTTTTCTCTTGAATTATATCTTGATAAATAGATTCCATTCGTTTTCATCAACGTAATTATTAAGTTCCGTTAAGTAGAATCTTCTCGTATGATAAACAACAGCGAATATTATGTCTATTTCACACTATCACCATACATAAACAATATATCTAATATATCTATCACATCTATAAGTATACTCATTGCACATGCTATTACCCACATATTACAGTATCAACATTGATTATAGTGGGTGTTATTCCCATATACTTCCTGCCCACAATAATAATTTCAACGAAAACTTAATATAGATAACAGTATTGACTTCGTATTATCTTACCTGCTACAACAGTCAGAAAGGCACACGTTAATGCTTGTAACAACAACATGTTGCTCGGTTGCTTACTAACTTGGAACTGATGGATAGCTCATTCGAATACTCATTTATATACTTGTGTCCACGAAAGATGAAGGAGCGAACCATTCGTGCGCTAGTGGTGTGGGATAGGTGGACGGTCAATCGTAGCCTTTTTTCTATAACTGATACAAGTATATCATCAAATCTGGCAAGGACACTTTCATTATCTGTTACAATCGGGACCGTGACGTCACAGTCGACGTATCGTGCAGTTCTCGTGGTCAGAGAGCTGACAATTTACTGAAGGTGACAATCTGATAATAAAGTGCATATAATTAATAATTATATCGTGATTAGTAGAGGTATTATTATAATGTTGGTTTAATTAATTATGATTTGTTGAGATAGGGGTATTAATAATGGGTTTGTGTTCATACGT
The DNA here is from genome assembly GCA_964007535.1 of Brachyptera risi. Lineage (NCBI taxonomy): Eukaryota > Metazoa > Arthropoda > Insecta > Plecoptera > Taeniopterygidae > Brachyptera > Brachyptera risi. The sequence continues at coordinate 26,577,997 of OZ023328.1, forward strand.
GTATCTACGATAGAAGGTGCGAACCGTCCATGTGCTAGTGGTGTGGGATAGGGGGGACGGTCGCTTGGAACCGTCTCCTCTTGTGGTTATAAGGTGGGTACCAGTGGAACCAGTGGAACTAAATATCCAATTAGTTTCTGACCCCGTAAATATAATTGCATTCTAAATTTGAATATATATATATATATATATATATATATATATATATATATATATATATATATATATATATATACATATATATATATATATTATATATATATATATATATATATATATATATATATATATATATATATATATATATAATATATATATATATATATATATATATTTATATATATATATATATATATATATATATATATATATAAATATATATATATATATATATATATATATATATATATATATATATATATATATATATAGGCCAACTCAATTATAAAATCAATATTGATATTTAAATTTTTGAAAATATAACATTTTGTCTACTTATAATTCGAAGTATTATGAAAGAGTTATTGATACATTTAATACAATTTCAATTCACCCCTCGAAAACTATATAGTATGTGATCAGTTGTAAGTTAAGATTATATGTGATTTTTTTCCCTCCATCTTTTTTTCCGGGATATATATTGCTTGTTTATATTTTAATCGTTTCGAAGAATTTTACTGCTGTGTTGACATTATGAATATTTGATTTTCATTTCTAAATGTGATCATTACAACAATATTATCTTAAAAGTACAGCGCTTAAAAGCAAAAAAAAAAGTCCCAAAAAAAGGAAAAAGAAAAAAAATTAAGAAAAAAAGAAAGAAGCGAGGCAATAATAGTAAGAAGGACGAAGTTGACGATCCAGAATATGGAGCAGGAATTGCTGCTTTACAGTAAAACCCAATAAGCCTGGGTACCTTGCACATTTTTGTCCTGCAATGAAATCTATTCATCTCTTTTGAAGATTTTTCTAGATCAATGTTCCTTTTTCTCAGGAACCATTTGAGCTATTAGTCTGAATTTTTTCTGGTACTTTATCAACACTATAAGAACAAATATGAGTATTCTGAATGTAATAGGGCCTACAAGTATAGGTGCTTATTTTTATGAAAATCAATTAATATTGGAAAATGTGGTCATTTTGACAACAAAAAACTACATTTGTTTAAAACATTATTACAAGAAAAATTCAACTTCAAATTTCACATAAATACTCTCAGAAACACTTGAATACATTCTCAATATAGTGTGAAAAAATCAGTCATATTAGTACGATAGTTCCTGAGAAAAAGGTACATGAAGAGAGTTCAAAATGGAATTGCTAGTATAGGACGTATACAATCTTACCAAATGTAAATATCAACTCATCATTATGCTATCAAAGTGTGGTAGTCAACACGCACAATGCGAATAGGAAATCCCCATTCAACAAGGCTGGTCTAGAATGAAGGTTATATGTATATAAACCTACATCTATCTATCTATACACAAAAGAAGTTGGAGAAAGAAGACACAGAGACAGGATGAGAAGAATAAAACGTGTAGATGAGCGTAGCGAAGATTTCCATTCCATATACCGAAAAAATTTGGGCTTCGTTTCAATTTTTTTTAGATTTTGTACGCAGTATACAGGTCAGGAAAAAATCCAAATCAACTTGAAACTTTTTATACATATTGGTGTTTACACCAGAATAGGTTGATATTGTTTTTCAGCAAAATTCGTTGAACATTTTTTTACGGAGAAAATCGGAAAATTTGAAAAATCCCCATGAGAATAACGCATAGGGAAAAAACTAAAAAAAACTAAAAAATTATTCAAAAATTCTCAAATTTTTAAAGACTATGGGTGGGTTGCAAAGACGGAGTTTAAACCCCGGCCTACCTTAGACGCCGTCTAAGTAAGAAATTTCATTGTAGCCACAATGCAATTTCTTACTTAGACGGCGACTAAGGTAGGCCGGGGTTTAAGCCCCGTCTTTGCAATCCACCCTATGGATCAACATATGGTCTGAATATATCTTACACACTTCAGTGATTTTCACAAACATCGGATCAGAAATAACGAAGAAAACGCATTTATAACGCAATTTTTAAAACTATCAAGAAACCTATTCAGAAAAGCAACAAGTGCCACCAATTGATTGAACGTGTGAATTAATCCGAGGTCTGTAGCTGAGAGAATATTTTTCATTCCAGATTTCTATACTTCTACTCATCTCACAATGCATATTCTGCGTTTTCCTAGCTATTTCTAATTAATTACGATGAAATCATCACCTCATCAGCTGTGATAATTTTTACGAGAATATGTCTTTGAAAAATGTTTGTGAACTGTAGTATTATTTTTGTATTCATGATGAAGAGCGTAGCGAAGATTTTTATTCCACACACCGACAAAAATTGGGCTTCGCTTTTTTTTTCGAAGGGGGGGGGGGGGAGAATATTGTGCGCGGCTTAAAGGTCAGGAAAAAAATCAACTTGAAACTTCTTCCGCATATTAGTGTCACACTAAAATAGATTGGGATTGTTTTTCAAAACCATAGTTCGAACGGTTTTTCCAGAAAAAATCGGAAAGTTTAGAAGAGTAAGGGAAAATGCTTGAAAAATGAACAATTCTCCGGAAGCTTCAAAATTTACATGAATATGTACAAACATGTCACACACATTTTCAGTAATTTTTATGACATTCGGATGAAAATTATGAAGAAAACGGGTCCGTTTAGTCAGCTCCACCCAAATAGAATTCGAATTTTCGACTACGCCATATTTTTGCACTAATTATGCACCATTTTGTCGAAGAAAACACATTTTTGATAATGTATATTTTTTAATCAATCAAAGCTATTACAAACTAATTAAATCTAAGCAACTATAGTGTATCACCAATCAATTTAAAACGTTCAAAATGAGCAATGAATAAAACAGGAAGGCAGTGAAATTTTTGAACGTTTCAACGTTTGAAGTAATCCAAAATCTGTAGATGTGAATTGAGCGACAAAATATTTTTCAGTCTAGAATTCCTTACTTTTAAGCTCATCTCACAACGCATTTACTGCGTTGTCGTAGTATATGAATAATGAATCAGTCATTTTATTCCCGTCATTGCACATTTTCAAGATACTTCAATGATTACTGAAAATGTCCACGATTCAATTCAAGAATTGAGCCCTCCTTTTAATCTTTCATTCTTTCATTGAAAAAATATTGAAAAGTTTAGAAAATGATTGTTTCTATTTTCAAGTTGAAGTTCCAATAATAATTGGCCTAACAATATCTTAATTTACCCCTAACTCGATCTCTACAGCTGTGTTCCATTCACGCTATATTGTAGCTTGACCAAGTGTGAGACAGGTTCAGCTTTATATGGACCCACACCACTTGGATATAATACGCATTTTAAAATAATTGAAAAGTTTGCTTTAATTGATAGTGGACGTTAATTGGCTCTTGGTCATCTTCTGATGGTCATCACAGTCACCGATCAATTATCTAATACCCCGATTCAATGGGAAGATGTGTATAATACTTCCCAATGGTACATCCATGGTGTCCGACTTTTCTTCTAACTCGTGTGGTAGCAGTGACATCACTAATCAACTAAATTATGCTTTACGCAATCGGCTGGTATTATGAAATGTTTTGAGTTTGCCTTGAACAACTGACATATTATAGTAAACCTGAGACATTGCGTAATACCCTGTTGACATCTTCTTCAAATGTGTTGCTCTAATATTTAGTAAGTCTCATTTATGTGTCTTATTCCAAGTATTACTTTATTGTCTTTATTGATGAATACAGACATTCTAGATGTATGTCTATATTGCAACTAATAATAGAATATACCAGGAACCTTTTTTGTTGACAGTAGCAAAAGGTAAACTAGGATTTCTTTAGAAGTATCAATTAGTATTATGCTATTACTGGTACGAGGTAACAAGGCGTTAAAACTCCTCTTTCCTCATACAAGTTTATTAAATATTTATTTATGAGTTCTGTGTTTTATTTCTATTTTTCAATAAGGATATGGATATATATATATATATATATATATATATATATATATATATATATATATATATATATGATTGAATAATGACACATTTTGGGTATATTCATGGATATCTTCTTCAATAAGTGACCGACGTTTCAATATTATTAGATTTATATATTTTCGTTGAAAATAGTAATCAAGTTTTTTTTTTCTCTTGAATATTGTAATTTGACCCTGATGATGCCCAGACAAATCTGGGCGGAACGTCGGTCACTTATTAAAGAAGATATCCATGAATATACCCAAAATGTGTCATTATTCAATTATATGCATCATGGAAAAGAAAGTTTAAAAGCATCTATATATATATATATATATATATATATATATATATATATATATATATATATATATATATATATATATATATAGATATATATATATATATATATAGATATATATATATAGATATATATATATATATATATATATATATATATATATATATATATATATATATATATATATATATATATATGTAGTAATAATTGCTTCTCTACTTTCGTTCCGAAACAATTTGTTTGGCTTTAAATCATTTTGGCTGAACATCTCGAAAATCAGTAGTCGATTTCCGCCGATATTTTACCGATACTAATATATCTCATTTGAGCTGATTTTTGTTCACAGTTTTCACAATGCATATTACTGTTATCTCTTATATTGGATTCAACGACGCACCATAATGATGACTAAGATACTATATTGGCGTCAGATGAATGATTAATGAGGTGATGGGATATGGTGAGATGAAGGTTTCAAGGTAATGGGAAGGTTAGTGGAAAGGAAGCGGTCGTGGCCTATATTGTGGGGACGTTTATTGTATTTTAGTTACAGAGGAAAACAACGAAAAGCCACTGTAAAGATGGACGGTGGCGGGGATCGAACCAGGTCAGATATTCCCCTCACCTACCGGATCACATGAAGCGAGCGCGTTAACCACTGCGCTGCATGTGCCGGATATACTGTTATCTGTTGACACAATAATGATGTTAGTTAACGTGTAAATTCTAATTCATCAATAAACAGAATGATGTACGATATTATTATAGTACTAATACATATGAATAATATATACATTGTTTCATTTTGAAGTTGTTTTTATGACAATTGATACATTCTCCCGCCACGTTATCACAATTAGGGTTAATCAATCAATCAGGGGATTTTCTCAAATTGAATTATTTGATAATGAAAATTAAACCATATACCATAGCTATACTGACAAAACAGTTCACCCTAATGGCAGAACGAGATTTAATTTCCCTTATACACCCCAATCCCCTCGCCTATGTCTGCAATAATAGTGTGCTCCTCCGCACACTAGATATAGTAACACAAACGGGTAGGCGACAGCCAAGCACGATTCACAATTCAAGGTGCTTGTCGCACTTTCTAGCGGTCGGAAAGTCACACTAATTGACGACTCGAAATAGGCGTGGCTTCACCAGTCAGCCAGTTGGATCATATCATTTGTAGTCATTTCAAGATATTTGAATTTGAATTTGAATTTATTTGAATTTAATGGATATTTGAATTTGACTACAGTTCTAACAGCCCTGCTGATTGGACGGTATGATTTCTGACGTCATGGGGACGGAGACTGTGAGTCGTCAATTGCAGACATAGGCGAGAGGATTAGAGGTATGTACGGGAAATGTAATCTCGCTTTAACATAAGTGTCGAACGGTTTTGGTAATGCATCTATTATCTATGCATATACCATAACAACAGCTAGGTTATTTGGGGTCACGAATGAATGGATAATAGATGCATGATGTTGAAGAAACTAAACTTATGCAGGACTCGAAACCTCACCCAACTTGACCTCAGTTTCTGAGGCAGTACTTCAGCGAACTGAGCCAGCAGGGTGGCTATTATTTGAACATTAGGTTTCCATATTTTCAAGATAAGTGTTATTCTTACTAAAATACATAGGGAAATACAAAAGTAACTTTGATGCGATTTGGATTTTCAAATTAGGAATAGCATGCATTTTTATTAATGAATGGCAATATTCAATATTGAGATGTATATTTATATGTCATTTATTTTTGTTTTGTACTGTTGTTAAACTTTTCCAGTTACTGCTTTATTGCATTTCATATGACAAACGTGGAAATATTAATGCTTTCATGAAAATTAATAATCACCTTCAACCATCTATCATTGTGGTAAAAAACATTTACTTGAGTAACTATTTTATTTCTATAGAAATAATTCAATTGATATTTTCCCAGGTATTTCTCAGTCATAACTAATGGCGAGAAATATAAAAGATTATTTTATGTCGTTTAATATAAAAGACCAAGTTCGAATACTTGTAATATGTTGGCACAAAAGAAGTAATTTGAAATCACCATAAATTAAAAATGATCGAATAAATAGTAATTAGCTATTATATGAGAGTCAAAAAATCAACGTGTCATAACAAAATTTCAATACATTCGTTTTATAGTTTTGCTACTCTCAGTTGTCAAGACAATGCCAGTGTCATCATGAGCGCACATACTACAACAAAATTGATGTAATAACACATTGTATTGACTCGTAGATATCAGGGAGCAGATTACAATCAAACAACAACGAAACCTATTGTATAACACGAGACTGTTTCTACTGTCCCTCAATGATGTCCAGATTGTAGGCCACTTCTTTCTGGATGCATGTGACGTGAGGGGGAAACAAACATTTACAGTCTTCATCCTCGTTGGTCGACGCAAGTTTGTCTCCCACATTCATCGTCAGCTTGCCAAACGTACACTTGTCACCTGAGAACAATCAGAGGGTGCAAAGTTGGAACATTAGTTGTCAATATTTTGAAACGATATTATCATCACTTCTCTCGTACACACATATAACCTACCTAAATGTTGATGAAAGTTATTTTGGTGGAGCACAATAAAAATACATATCATATAATTTTGGAATAAACTAGAATATATATATATATATATATATATATATATATATATATATATATATATATATATATTTATATATATATATATACCATGTAAATGGGGCCTATTAAAAAGACTGAACATGAGGATAAAAATAAACGTATAGGCTTTAATCTTTGTTAAATAAGAGGCCGCAGGCGCTCTACACGGGCTCGTTGTTCGCTCGCTTCAGACTCGAGTTTAACATGCATCGTGTGCTAGGCGCCACCCGTAGACTAGCCCGCCGAACTCAGATTCACATAAGCGCCGTTAATTCCCTAGCTCACACTTCTGATATATTTCACATTCTATGTTTTTTTTTCGGTATTAGTAAATATGTATCTAGGTTTTCGTAAATTATAAATTCTTCCATTTTCCATTTGAAGAATTTGAAAAATCACAAATTTTTTATTCAAAATTCTGTATTTACGGTAACCTTCGTTTTTCAATTACTAACAGAATGCAAAAACACCCATATTGATATCACAAAAATTACGACCGTGAGAGTTTGCGGTGTGAAATACGAGCGCCTGCGTAAGAAAGACCACAGAAAGACTTCTGTGTAATATTCTGTAATATTCTGTGAATATTATTAATATTGTAATTATCATTATTATTATTATCATCATTATTAAATAGTTGGCGAAGGCACAAAGTAAAAAACACACAATAATCAATGATGATAAGGTGGGGTGAGAAAAAAATTCAAATAATAATACTAATTCCAATATGAATTATTAGTGAAAAAATGATGGTAGAAAATAATGAGAATGTATTAGTATAAACAGTAATATGCAAATAACATGAAAATAGTATAAAAATTATGAATAATCATGCTATAAATGTGTATATAGATGGTTTCTCAGAATGGCAATAGACCCTTGATTGCATAATATTTGAGAAATTTGAAAAAATGATTAGTTCTTGAAAATGGTTTAATTAATTTGCATCTATGCAAATGCATAAATTTCAAAACATGTATTGAATTTTCATTGTTGGATAAAAAAAATGGGCTTCGTATTTATGTTTTTTTTTTTGGGGGGGGGGGGTAATTTTAGTAAATTTGTGCGTGGAATAAAGGTCAAAAAATCGAATTGACTCGAAAATTTTCCCACTTATTGGTGTCACATCAGAACAGGGTGGGATTTTTTTCTGAAAAATTGTTCGAACGGTTTTTCCAAACAAAAATCCGAAAATTTGGAAAATCCCCATAAGAATAACCCAGATAGAAAATACTTTGATACGAAAATTTTTCAAAAGCTTCAAAATTTTCACTGAATATGGAAAACACCATCGTGCATATTTTCAGCAACTTTCACAACAATCGTATGAGAAATAAAAGAGAAAACATTTTATTGAAATTGGGATCAATTGGTTTTGAAAAGTGTAGGTCTATATGCGACAGGTTGCAGCACTATAAATATCAGCAAGTTACAGATAAGGTTTTTGAACGTTTGAAGCAAGATGCATTGAGGGTTGCGTTTGGCGAACGCAACCATCAATGCATCTTGGTTTGAATTAATCCAAAGTTCATAGATGTGTATTGAGCAGACAGAATATTTTTCATTCCAGATTTCCATACTTCTAAGCTCATCTCACAACGCATATCCCGCGTTTTCCTAGTTGTAATCATATTAAATGTTGAATAAAAGTTTCAAACCTATGTAGACACTGATGTCCATTCAATCATTTGAATACATTTCCACTAGGCATTTCATTTCTCAACTAATATCAATGTTTTCTTAGAGTTATTTGAGTCATAACTTATTTGTTTCGAAAAATCAAAACGATTTTGAAATAATATTGCACAAAGACTCATTCACAGCATCAATCAGCAGTAAACTTATAACTATAAAAGTAAGAGTATGTTTTCATGTACAATTGTATCCACGCGAGATGCCGATTCCGATCGACTGTTTCACCGTAATATGTCATACCACTAGCGGACGGGAGAAATTCACACCTTCATCTTTCGTGAGTACAAGTAGAGCAGCAGCTATTTACACAACCATCATGTAGCATGAAATGGCTGATAAGATATGACTTTAATTATGGCAGCAGCTATTTTTATTACGTTATTGACCATTTTTATACAATTGGCTGGCATGCTTGATGCATGTAAAATTGAGACTTGGAAGCAAGGTTTGAGCATTGATAGTACGGCTAATTCCTCAATGATGGTATACGTGAACGTAAAATTTTAATGGATAAAGGTTTACTCATGAAGTCAAGCTCACTTCCAGATTCTATTGTGAATGGGGCCTTTATAGTAAAAAGAAAAAAATCTGTATTTCAAGAAAAAATCTCACTCGGGTAGCTTAGTTGGAAGAGGGGCTATTTTCTTACGAATTCAGCGTTAGCTAATTGAGGCATGAACTTTGATGATTCAAGACTGACCTGTAACCGCAGCGGGCTTAGCAGCAACGGTTGCAGTTGCAGGAGGCTTAGCTGCAACAGGTGCTGCAGGAGCTGGAGTCTTCTTATCGACAACAATGGTGTCAGTCGCGCTAGCTGCATACAACAATCAAGTATTACTGAATTATAGAAGCAAGATATTACTCGATGTTCAATCATGGATATGCCGTTGTCAGGTCATACTATGATTATTTGTTTATTTAATTGAATTGGGCTTAACGACTTATTCTAATGATGAGTAAATTAAGTTGACATCGAGACTGACATGTGATAGAAGGATTGCTAAGGAACTATAATTACAGGATTCACTCTAACTATTAAGAGTTGGTTTTATGAACTCCTAGTTAAGTATTTATCAGTTAACTTTCAGTTAAGGTACGAAAATAACATACGTAATGACATGTTAATGACAATGACAATTGTCAAGAGTGCTTGGGGGTCGATTTAGTGAAACCAATTTTTTTGGTGATGATTTTTTAACGGTAAGAATCTTAAAATTCTAATACAACGCAAATATTTTGCAAATATTTCAAGATGGTGTAAAAAACAACTGAAAATACGAAATTTTAAGCTGTAAATTTGTGAAAATATTAGAATCCTTGGTACTAGTACGAGTATATAATTTCATTTCACGTTATTTTGAAAGTATGAAAGAAATTTGTGTTTCTCTCGTGTAAGAATTTCAATATCGCATACCATTAGAAATTATTCACAAAAAAAGGAACCACTGAAAAATCAGAGCCTAGGTCCACTTGTACGAACTGATAGTTGCATTGAAGTTATATTTAGCGAAATTTTGCGATATTTCGCGGAATAGGCTCACATGCAATGTGAACGAGTTAATTCACCAACTATCCTTTAATCTATTTTATCAATTCGTAAAAAGAGACCTACAGGCTCTGATTTATCAGTAGTTCTTTTAAAAGTTGATAAACTGTTTGCATGACATTTTCCCTGAATACCGGTGGTATTCTATCGACTATTCAGTCGACTACTAGCCTAACGTGCTCGTTAACGTTCTATTGAAAAACCGGCTGTAAGGAAAACCACAAAAACCTGTCAGGATAGGTTACCGTGCCGGAAATCGAACTCGGGTCACCTGAATGAAGGTTAAGCACGCTAGCGACTGAACCACCCGTCTCAGTAGATGTTATTGATTACAGTTTATAGCCGTAATCAAGACCTTTCTAGTGAAATAGAGAGAAACTTACGACAACGCCAGCTGATTGGGCAACATCCCTTAGTGCCATAGTAGGTCGGTGCGCAACCCCTTTGAATGAAAACACCATATTTCAGTTCAATGTCACAACTGATCTCCTTACAAGCCGGGCCTTCCAATTTACCTGCAACATTTGAGATATATTGGTTTATTCAGTACATGCACATGTACCTGGACACGTAACATATATGAATATACTGTAGATATGAATGAATGAATGAGAGATCATGAATGAATGTGATTAATAATTATTATTGTTTGCTTAACGACCCCACCAACAGCTAGGTTATACGGGGGTACGTGAATGAATGTGGATATGATATATGAATAGATATGAATGACCAGGCGCGTAACCGACCAATCTCCAAACAATCGGAAACCAAACAATCTGTATAAAATATAGTTAATTTAAATGCTCACTTTCCGAAATATTAAAAACGCACCTATACTATTTTACAGTTCATTAGATACATTTCGTTCGATAGGTCTATATAGTCTGACATTTAAAAAAATCAGTCTTCTCCATAATCACATCTCGAGACATCGGCTAAATACATGATAGATACTTCACTTATGTTTTTATTTTCAGCATAGTTTTTCATCAGGTGAATGAAAAAAAAACACGCCAACTGCATAACCACAAGTAGCCCCAAATATATTACCACTTGTGGGGTCACAGCAAACAATTAAATTGAGTCTTCATGAACCACATTCAAACACAATATCCATACACTTACCGTTGAATCCCTTCTGGCAAGTGCAAAGCTTGCAAGGTGAGAGTGGGCTAACTGGGAGCTGCTCGCCCTCGACATACGTCGTGCCATCGTAGCTGCATGTGACGTCCGTCTTCCTAGGAGGCGTCGCGACAGCGGTGCCGGGCCCCTTCTTGTTATCTGTACATGTATATTACATATTATTCAATTGATTTTGTGAATTTTATTTCAATATATTTCGTATTTTCGTATTTTATTTTATTGGAAAATTATAATGTAAATAACTGTAATCATTGACAGAAACAGTCAGACAAGTGTTGCCCTAGATGTTGATGTTGTACACTCCCCAATTCAGACCAAATTTGATACACTGGGTATCAAAATATTATATATTTATATATACATATATATATATATATATATATATATATATATATATATATATATTTAATTATTATACATAGAGTCTTCCAGATCTGTGCGTGCGTGCGAGAGTACGAGCGTTCTTACCGTAGTGATGGGGGGGGGGGAGGGAGGGCTGGCGCAGGTCGGCTGGGGTGGTGAGAGGAGAGTGGAAGGGAGGGTGGAAAAAGGAATGAAAGAAGTAGGAAGGAAGGAGAGGGGGGAGAGGAGAGAAAGGAATGAGGGGGGTGGAGGGGGGAGTTACCAAATTGGCTTTTTTCTTGGAGTGATGGTAACACGGCCGACTGGAGATGTGTGAAAATGATCACACGTAGAAGTGCAGGGCAGTGGTGAATTTACGTGTTCATGCTTGAAACACGAGGGGTCAGGCTAGTATATATATATATATATATATATATATATATATATATATATATATATATATATATATATATATGTGTGTATACTATATTATATTCATATTCATTTATATTATACCATATTTATATTTATATATATTGAATATATATAAATATATGTGTATATATGTATATATATATATATATGTAATATATATATATATATATAAATATGCTGGTGCGTGGGTATATAGGCATCGTGTATTTCACAATACATGACGGTGTGAGAGGCGACAAAACAAATAAATAGACGGAATAACTCAAATTCAAAAACCTGTTGATTCAATTGAATCAGTATTCAGTATAGTATCTTATAGTATAGTATTGTGTATTCTGCTTCAAAATTGAAAATTAGGTTCAAAATTTCTAAATAAATCTTGTAACAACTATTACCATAATATATCAACTTTATATTTTTGTGTATTTATAATTGCTCTTCATCTCTCAATCTCTCACTATAATTTTTACAATGTGTTGAATATAAGCTATACCATATCTAACTCTTTCTTTGGAGTGGTAAGATCGTTCTTGTCGTGCTACGTTCAAACGAACCCCATGACGAACCTAGCTTTCCTCCTTTACTGTTAGAGGGAAACAATGTCTTCGTGTCAAGTTTACGAATATATATATATTTTTTTTCAATAACATCGAAACTTGATACAAAATCATTGTTTCCCAATTAAGGCTATGGATGAAAGATGGGATCGTTTGGAATATATATATATATATATATATATATATATATATATATATATATATATATATATATATATATATATATATATATATATATAAATATATATATATATATATATATATATATATATATATATATATATATATATATATTATATTATTGAATGTAAAAAAATTTGGGACTACAATTTGTTTTCATTTTTTTTCGATGATCCATCGAGCTTGAAGACAAAAATGTCCGATTTGAAACATCTCGAAATTAATTTCACGTAAATGCATAAGCAATTCAATTCAAATTTTATATACTTTATAACAATATTATATAAATAAAGTGCATTACATATTTTCAATATTTTTCTTCGAATATTTAATGAATGATTTCAGCTATTTTATTGCCACAATAAACTAACAGATGCTCCAAAGAATGTGACAATGTCTCACTTGCGAAGAATTTTTTTTTCACTTCTTCTCACTAGAGAAGGTTTAGTCTAACAAACAAAACAAAAATCATCATCATATCAGTGTATCAGTGGTGTTTTGAGGATAATCAATATTTCTTTTCTCAGGACGATGATAGCGAATAGAAACAGAACTTTATCTTTCGAATGTGTTATATGCTTGAAGCTGCAGCAAGCTGCTACATTTTTCCAGGTTTGTATTATTATTCACTTCGTAGACACACTTCTACCGTGGATACAAGTATTTCAAAGGTATGCAAGTTTGCCAAAGATGAAGAGTCATTGAACTGATAGGCTAGTTCGAAGTCAGTCGTTAAATCTTGATTTTTTTTTTCACGAACGACTGATTTGCATACAAGAACTAGAAGGTCACAAGAATTATCTCTCACCTTTACGCTATTAACAAGCAACAATAGAGTTTGTTGATATAAAATTGTTCAGAAACTGGTTATGTTAACAGCTTGTATTAATCACTTCTTTTTTCAAGGTTTGCTTGAATATTTCTAACGTATAAATTTATTCCAAACACGTTAAATCTCGTACTCGAGACAGTGAAAACTCGGATTTTAATTTTGAAGAGCTTCACAAATGAAATATTTCTCATTATTTCATGGCTCATGTCATATTATGTGCCACGGTTATTTTGTATGAGGCTCGATCAACTTTGATACAAATTTGATGTATCATTATTATTATAATTATGTCGAATGGAAATTTATATATTTTAAAATTATAATAATGAGGAAAATAAAAAATAACTCATATATGTATTGTATTATTGGCACATTATACTATCATTGGAACTCGTATGATTCACAAAACTAAATACGTCATCACTATACCTGTAATTATTTTGTATCAGTTATGTTTTTCATGTGTTGTGATTATAATGCAAGCCACAGATAAGCTGTTTACAAGCTTTGTGGATTATTGTGAACTTTTCTATATAATCTTAAATTGACAAATACAAATCTTGAAATTGAAAAAAAATATAGATTGTTATTATTATTACAATTTCTGTCAAAATGTACTTCTTCTTAAAATTGGTGATGTCATTGTTTTTATATTTTATGTATTCTTACTTCTCAGTTTTATTCATTGTCTATTGACGACAATGTGAGTTTAATTTCATTTCAGAACTCAGAATCTTATTCCATTTTAGACATTTTTGTGGGGTGGTAAGATCGCCCTTGTGGTGCCCCGTCCAAACGATCCTATCTTTCATCCATGGCCTTAATTTAGACACAATGATTTTGTATCAACTTTCGATGTTATTGAAACAAAAAATAATGTAAACAATGAAATAAATAAAGTTATCAAGTTATCTCTATTTAACCAATGAAGGACGGCACCCACAATCCACATACTCTTGAAACACTCTAAACGCCCATACAAGTAATTAAATACGTTACTTAGACCCCATATTACTAATAATAAAAGTGTGTTAATTAGGCAAAATATTTATTAATCGGGGTACAAAAATACCATTGGTAACCAAGCGTAATAACAAGTTGATTCACTAATCATCGCTTTATCAACAAATTTATTATTCGAAAAACGGGACCTTATTATTTTTACCATGACTATTTGAAACATCTATCAATATTCCATCATATATGTATATATATATATATCTATATATATATATATATATATATATATATATATATATATATATATATATATATATATAAATAGATAAATAAATATATATATATATATATATTTATATATATATATATATATATATATAAATAAATGAATGAATATATATATGTATATATATATATATATATATATATATATATATATATATATATATATATATATATATAATATATATATATATATATATATATATATATATATACATATATATATATATATATATATGAATATATATATATACATATATACATATATATATATATATATATATATATATATATATATATATATATATATATATATATATATACATATATATATATATATATATATATATATATATATATATATATATATATATATATATATATGTTTTGTTGAAAGCTTTCACGACTCATTATGTAATTAATAATCAAATCTTTATGGATAATTAAAAGTCGCGTTGACGAATAAATATTTATTTAATTGCCCGACGTTTCGACTACAATATAGTGGTCATTTTCGAGGGCTAAAAATGAAAATAATTATATAAATGATAAATAATAGGAACCAAAAAACAGATTCTTATGCAGAAAAACACATCTTCAATGAATGTCTTGAAAGGTGTAATAAAAATAACAATAAAAATAAAAATAAGCTTGATGCACATCTATGAATCTAGATGACTATATCACAGTGTCCTGGATCACACATGCTGGGCTAGGTTATCAGATTGATCCTACTCCTCAAATAGTATGGTCGCCTTCCTTCATTCATGGTTCCATCTGCTTCGAGAACAATCCTGTCTGTTAGTCTGGGCTGATATCGCAATTCGCCAAGTGCAATGGTCCAGCTAGGCGATAGGGTATATCCACAATCTTCGCCATTGAAATTATGTGGATGTTTTATAATTTCAATGGCTTCGCTTATCGCCCTCGGCCACCGCTTTTCTTGGCGATCCAATACTACAGATTCTTCGTATAGAATATTGTGTTTCTCTTCTATATGATGTTTAGCAATGGCAGACAATCTTGAATTCTTGGTCCGTTCATGGTACTTATGTTGTTTGAGTCGATCGGAAGTGGATTTTTTAGTTTGACCAATGTAAACAAGGCCACACTCGCATGGCACTTTATATACCCCACATGACTCCAGATGTATCTTGTCCTTTACTGATCTGAATCTACTTTGTAGTTTATTATCGGGAGTATAAATGGTTTCAATATTATGCTTTTTCAGCATGCGTCCTATTCTATCCGTTATGCCACTTGCATATGGTAGTAACGCGGTAGCTATGCTCTTATCTGGCTTCTTCCGAGTTGTTGGAACAAAGTTCATGGCTTTGGATATGTCTTTGTTCGAGTAGCCGTTCTGTTCGAATGTTTTTCTCAAACTAACTAGTTCTCCCGACATGTGTTGCTCATCAGTGAGTCTTCTTGACCTGGTAACCAAAGTATTCAGTACGCTCCTCTTCTGACATGGATGATGATGGGATTTGGAATTTAAATATCTATTAGTGTTTGTTTGTTTCCTATAAACAGTATGAGTTAACGTTCCGTCTGGTTTCCGTCCGAGCAATACATCCAGAAATGGTAACTTATTCTGTTGATTTTCTATTTCCACTGTGAATTGGATTTTCGGATGGATTCCATTAAAATGTTTCACGAACTCCATGAGTGTTTCAACTCCGTGCTGCCAGACCATGAAGCAATCATCGACGTAGCGATAATAGCACCTAGGTTTCAGAGTTGCTGTTCTTAATGCGGTCACTTCGAATCTTTCCATAAATAAATTAGCCACCAATGGAGAAAGAGGTGACCCCATAGCCAGGCCTTCTTTTTGTTTGTAGAGCTCACCCTCGAAAGAAAAGTAGCTACAATCCAGACAACCTTCAATTAAGTTACATAAAGAATTACCAAATTTCTTTTTCTCCCTGAGTACTCTCATGGCTTCCTTCACAGGTACATTGTTGAATAGCGAGACCACATCCAAGCTGACTAGAATGTCATCTTTGTCCAACCTCAGGTTCTTCACTTTCTCAATAAATTCCACCGAGTTTTTCACATAACTCTCTACTAGTTCATTTTCGTGTTTCAATAGTCGGGCAACACACCTTGCAATACTATGTGCTGGAGATTTGATGGCACTAACGATGGGCCGTAAAGGTACTCCGAGCTTGTGGTATTTTGGTAATCCATATATTTTGGGCACAATGCAGTCCTTTGGTCTTAAATCTTCTCTTAATTCTTTGCTGAAAGGAGCGTCGTCTAAACTCTAACTCGTCTAAGTCTAAGTCTAAGTCGTCTAACTCGGTGGAATTTATTGAGAAAGTGAAGAACCTGAGGTTGGACAAAGATGACATTCTAGTCAGCTTGGATGTGGTCTCGCTATTCAACAATGTACCTGTGAAGGAAGCCATGAGAGTACTCAGGGAGAAAAAGAAATTTGGTAATTCTTTATGTAACTTAATTGAAGGTTGTCTGGATTGTAGCTACTTTTCTTTCGAGGGTGAGCTCTACAAACAAAAAGAAGGCCTGGCTATGGGGTCACCTCTTTCTCCATTGGTGGCTAATTTATTTATGGAAAGATTCGAAGTGACCGCATTAAGAACAGCAACTCTGAAACCTAGGTGCTATTATCGCTACGTCGATGATTGCTTCATGGTCTGGCAGCACGGAGTTGAAACACTCATGGAGTTCGTGAAACATTTTAATGGAATCCATCCGAAAATCCAATTCACAGTGGAAATAGAAAATCAACAGAATAAGTTACCATTTCTGGATGTATTGCTCGGACGGAAACCAGACGGAACGTTAACTCATACTGTTTATAGGAAACAAACAAACACTAATAGATATTTAAATTCCAAATCCCATCATCATCCATGTCAGAAGAGGAGCGTACTGAATACTTTGGTTACCAGGTCAAGAAGACTCACTGATGAGCAACACATGTCGGGAGAACTAGTTAGTTTGAGAAAAACATTCGAACAGAACGGCTACTCGAACAAAGACATATCCAAAGCCATGAACTTTGTTCCAACAACTCGGAAGAAGCCAGATAAGAGCATAGCTACCGCGTTACTACCATATGCAAGTGGCATAACGGATAGAATAGGACGCATGCTGAAAAAGCATAATATTGAAACCATTTATACTCCCGATAATAAACTACAAAGTAGATTCAGATCAGTAAAGGACAAGATACATCTGGAGTCATGTGGGGTATATAAAGTGCCATGCGAGTGTGGCCTTGTTTACATTGGTCAAACTAAAAAATCCACTTCCGATCGACTCAAACAACATAAGTACCATGAACGGACCAAGAATTCAAGATTGTCTGCCATTGCTAAACATCATATAGAAGAGAAACACAATATTCTATACGAAGAATCTGTAGTATTGGATCGCCAAGAAAAGCGGTGGCCGAGGGCGATAAGCGAAGCCATTGAAATTATAAAACATCCACATAATTTCAATGGCGAAGATTGTGGATATACCCTATCGCCTAGCTGGACCATTGCACTTGGCGAATTGCGATATCAGCCCAGACTAACAGACAGGATTGTTCTCGAAGCAGATGGAACCATGAATGAAGGAAGGCGACCATACTATTTGAGGAGTAGGATCAATCTGATAACCTAGCCCAGCATGTGTGATCCAGGACACTGTGATATAGTCATCTAGATTCATAGATGTGCATCAAGCTTATTTTTATTTTTATTGTTATTTTTATTACACCTTTCAAGACATTCATTGAAGATGTGTTTTTCTGCATAAGAATCTGTTTTTTGGTTCCTATTATTTATCATTTATATAATTATTTTCATTTTTAGCCCTCGAAAATGACCACTATATTGTAGTCGAAATGTCGGGCAATTAAATAAATATTTATTCGTCAACGCGACTTTTAATTATCCATAAAGATTTGATTATTAATTATATATATATATATATATATATATATATATATATATATATATATATATATATATATATGTATATATATATATATGTATATATATATATATATATATATATATATATATATATATATATATATATATATATATATATATCTTCTATGAAAAATAAACAAGTATATTTTGTCTTACCTGACACAACCAGTGGCGGACACTTGATTGTAGGGCAACATTTACCCTCTACAGGGATTGCGTGGCATCCAACGGGAATGTCTGTCTTACACTCCGCTTGGGAGCATTGGAACTTGACCCTAAAACAGAAACAAGAATCATTTTCGACTGCTTATTGCCACTGGTCGATTTTTTTTGTGGGGGGACGTGCCATCGTCCAAAGAGAAATTGTTTCTTACATAGTCTCCTCAAAAATTAAGCTTTAGTTAATAATCTTCTCCACTATTATATATTTCATTTTATTATTTTTTCATGAATATAATACGAGTTTTCACAATATACTGTAGCCGTAATCGACTTGTTTTTGCCTCTGATATTCTGTCTTCTAATCTCAGGCATACATAATCATACCTAAAATTGGTCGTCATACTCGTGTGATTATGTGTAGTATATCAATTCACGAATTGTCTGTTGTATTGAGTGTATGAAATGTATTTTCACAGACTTCCAAAATTCAGAAATACAAAGAGAAATGAGAAAAGAAGAGAGAAGAGAGTAATGCACTCATTATAGTCCTAGTTACATATACGCATTGAATACAGTGAATCGATACGAAATATGAAAGTGAAAGATATCCATGTGAAATTACAATTTGGAGTAAAATATAGTATCAAAAGTATCAAGTATTATACTGTACATTATGTTTATATATCAATAAATTAACTGACAGCTCAAAATGAAGACAGTGGTGTAGAAGATGTGCAACTGTTGATTCCGATTTACCCCTGTGATTATATACTTTATAATATATCTTGTTCTTGTTCGTACCGTACTTATTTTATATCAAAAAAAAAATTTGTTTTGAAATTTGAATATTAATTCCTTGTTGAAAAACATACTTTTTGATCTGAATGATACTATGATCCGTGTATAACATAATATTCCTCAAATCAATGACATCGAAAACATCAATAATAACACTGGAATCCCCTCTTCAACAATACCAGTAATCAATGATAATAGTTCGGATTGTTTGGTTCAACTCTATCCACATTCCACTTAATTTCACAGAATGAAAGCTTTCATCTATATTGAATGAATCCGAAGTACGGTGCATTCTTGTAAGTTTTCACATTGGATTTCTTCAGATCTTTCATTTTTCTGAATACTTATCAATAATGTTACCAATCGTTCACCACAAACATATATACATACATAAACAATCACGTTATACATATATATATATATATATATATATATATATATATATATATATATATATATATATATATATATATATATATATATATATAAATATATATATATATATATATATATATATATATATATATATATATATATATATACATATATATATATATATGTATGTATATATATATATATATATATATATATATATATATATATATATATACATATATATATATATATATAAATTTATTTATATATATATATATATATATATATATATATATATATATATATACATATATATATATTTATTTATATATATATATATATATATATATATATATTTATTTATATATATATATATATATATATATATATATATATATATACATACATATATATATATATATATATATATGTATATATATATATATATATATATATATATATGTATGTATATATATATATATATATACATATATATATATATATATATATATATATATATATATATATATATATATATATATATATATATATATATAGGATATTATAACTATGTCCACGACCGGGACTCGAACCCGGGACCCTCTCATCGCCGGTGAGGAGCAGCTCTCCCAACTGAGCTACCGAAGTATTACTCTCAAGATATGATTGAAGTCCTAAATATCTCGATATTGGATCGTATCCAAGAAGAATAATCATATTAAAAAAAAATATTTATATATATGAATATAAACATAAATTTTACTCACACTTCAACGAACTTAGAACACCGACAGTCTACGAGGCAGGGATTCGTCGTCAACGCGTCAGGGAGAGTTTTGTTTTGCTCGTAGCCTACTCCCTTGAAATGACACTTAGTAGGCACACGGGTCGATGAAGCGGCTGTACAACATGGAACAAACGATTTAAATGGGTTTTTCGTTCATTAATAATGAGTTCAACGACTCACTCTAACTACAAGTTTATAACTAATATCTACTGGCGTCGGTGTATGATGAATAAGATAATGAATTATATATTATATTGCTGGGTATAACGACGCACTTTAATGATAACTAAGATCTATGGACGTTGGATGAATGATTAATGGGATGATGGAGATGAATGTTTCTTAGCTTTTGGGAAGGACAGTGGTAAGGAAGCGGTCGTGGCCTATATGGTAGAAACCATCCCAGCTTTAGGCTAGACTACAGAGGGAAACCACCAAAAACCCTGTAAAAATGAGCGAACCAGGTCCAAAATGCCCCTTCACCTACCGGATGAATTGAGACAATGATATCAAAGATTGCTTGAGTGGTGTTTTGGACAGTGAGAAAGAAACAGTCTTAGACTACATTTAAGCAACCATCACTTGCATCCATATTCACTTTGATGATAAAGGGAAATTAGGGAAAACCTCGTTCAAGCTGGTCGCTCATGGCTAGAGTCTACTGAATGACGCTTTACTGGATGACGATTGAGCCTGCTATATATAACTAATCCACCCGTTTCAATGTTATACATAATAAAAGTTTTAAAGATTACTAATCTTCGTGTATGTGTATCTACTATCTATTGTATATACAACTTGAATCAATTCTTCTATTCTTCTACTATTTTTGAAGGAAACTAATATAATCTAGCTGCTGGTGGGGTCGTTAATCAAACAATAATTATCGAGCCAGTAAGTTGTGTCTGAATGTCGTTTCCATTATTGCCAAAATAAATTCTAGTTTCCATGAGTCGGACTAGATATGGAAATACTGGGGTTTAAGATAAGTTTCAGTGAAAATAGTTATGGCCAATCAATGGTTTTAGGTTAGATTGAATTGGTTTGACATAGGTTTTTCATATGTTAGATTTGGTTAGGTTTGTTGGATTGGGTTGATTTAGGTTAATTTGAGGTGCGAGCAACACTATAACAAACATATTCGAAAGGAGTGACAGAGCCGAATGGTCCATAAATAATGAGACTTGCCAATTTAAATTACTTGAGAATAAAACGGATTTCATTTAAAATTTTAAACCGACCTCCGTTACCATATATAGAGTGGAAGTGGTAAAAGAAAATGAATGGAACTTATTGACTCCATATAGATGTCGTTCCGTCTCGATTAAGATACCCCAATTAATTGAAAAAGTAATAATGTACTTCACTAAAATAATATGATTTTTTTCGATAATTTATGCACTTTCGGTGTCTTCTGTTGACTATACGAGACTTGTATGCTTTTGTTTGATGTATTTTGCGTCTTAAAATAAAAATAATACGTTCAAATAATATTTATTCTACCTTATCCAAGTCAATGTAGAATAACTGAAAAATGGAACATTAATACTTCGAAGTACTGGATAGGAGGAAATGAAGTTACTGTAGTATATAATCACGTTCTAATTATATTAGTTTATGCTTACTATGAACCATCACTATATATTGTTAGAATTAGCCAAGCGGTCAACTGGAACTTATTCGAATTGAAAATAAAACAAAAAACTCTCAGAAATTAATAGGGTGGGCTATTCTATATTCTGATATTCACTATAGCTATACAAAGTTATATTGCTTATTGATTCGATTGTTCAACAAAATGGTACAAGGTATTTCGTCCAGTTCTAATTTCAAGGTATCTGATGACAGTGGTCGAATGACCTACCGGAATATTACGTGTTTTAATTTTTTTGAACTGACAAAGTACCGTTGTGCGAATGTTCAACAATAGATCAATAAACGAAGCAGTGCGTATTTATGAGGGAGAAGAAGGTGGACAAGATGGTGTGTCAGCATAGCAAACACAAATATCACAATCCTATTGTTATAGATGTGGTGTTTTCGGGAAATACGATTTTACACAAGACGAAGTTACCGATAAGAAACGCAACAACGTCTTTCAAGAGCGTTAAATCGTTAAAAGAAAGGCATGATTATGTAAACATCGAAGTTTATAAATTAATAATTCGTCAGTCGACCTTCTTCTTTCGTGGATACAAGTGTATGTATATACTTACGGCATTCATACTTGGCTGGGCAGCATACTCCTGCCTGCACGACCGGCTTACAGCTGATCTCTTGATAGTACTTATTAACAAACTTGTTGCATGCGCTCATGTCACATCCTGGTGCCGGCTTGGGTACCGGTACCGATGACGCTGATGGCTTCGTTGGGGGTTTGGCACCAGGCTTAGGGGTGGTGGAGGTGCCGGAAACTGCAAACAAGATAATTTGGCCAGCCGGTTTTGACCATGGCTTTGCCGAGTCTAAACGAGGACAAGCGTAGGCATAAGTGTTAATAGCAGTTCATTAATTGGGTAGTACATGCATGCGTTTTATTTTTAGTGTTAATCTATACATATCAAAGTTTGTTAATAGCAATCAAATAAGTTTTTAGCTGAGGGTGAGCGAAGATTCAACATTACCGTACTTGAAAACATGAAATTGTTTCTCATTATTATCAACTTGTTTTCTTCTCCACAGGTCAAATTGAGGCTAGTTTTATGAAATACTAATTAGTGTGAAAAGTATGTATATTGATTAGTATTAGTGTATTATGATGTAATTAGTGAATTAACTTGTTATTACCCTGATTACCAATACCATTTTTGTTACTTATATTAGACTATTTAATTTTGGGGTGGTAAGATCGCCCTTATTGTGCCCAGTCCAAACGATCCAACAATGATTTTGTATCAAGTTTCGATGTTATTAGAAATATATATATATTTTTTAGCTTAATTACACATTCCAATCTTTCGTAAAACGCCACCTCAATGCTCTATGGTTTTCGTATGGTACTAAACTGGAAAACAAAAGGAATATCCAAGAGTGGAAAAAATCACTATAAATATGAATACTGAGATGAAATAAGCCATATAATTATCCTAACACGTGCTACATGAATCGGAACAGCGGTTTTATAAGAAAAATTAGTAAATATATGTCAATATAGATCAGTATCTATAGATCAGCAGTTGCTTTTTTGAAATGAAAATAAAATAACCATGGCATTTCTTGTATAATTTGATGATTTCACATCGTAAATGTACAATATAAACAGATTTGCTGATGTTTATAGTTGCTGGTTAACATACAAAATTATACAAATATTGCATTAAATTCTGCTCTTGATATCAAATATAAATATATACAGCTCATTCGTACCTCCCAACAATCTAGCTAGTCTACGTTGAACTTTGAGCATTTACCATTTACCAACAAACAATAGCCCTAATCAAAGCAATAATATTGAGCAAACAATAATCATTCATAGCCAATCAATTATTGTAGAATACATTGGCGTACAAAAGTTTGAAATCAAAACTATTTTATAAAACAATAACATATTGTGACATATTGTGAAGAAACTAATTATGCTCAACCTCACAGTTTGAAAAATAAAATACCAGTTTATCCTGCTCACTAATCACTGTACAACAGTGAAGAAAACTCGAGATGTAATGGAAAATGCAATACATTCATAGCTATGAATAGGATGCTCATATCGAATGTTCAATACACTGTGCGATTACAATCAATTATACAAATAAACAAACTTTTATTTATATATATATATATATATATATATATATATATATATATATATATATATATATATATATATATATATATATATATATGTTTGATACTTTCAAGGTGATATCCGTGTACCAAGAACTAATCAACTCATAACTTATAATTTACCTTGACAAAACAATTTTGTTCAGCTGTATATTGTGAAAATATTGGGATCCCAATCCATTAGTTTCAATTATATTGAAGAGATATGCGTTTCTTTAGCATTAGGACTTCTATATCTTCTAGACTTATACATTTCCAACGCTATCACCAAAAACTTGATATTTTGCTGAATCGACTGCCATGCGAATTCTCAAGACAAAGCAAAACCAACAGAAGAGCGACTATAACA
Source organism: Brachyptera risi (assembly GCA_964007535.1). Classification (NCBI taxonomy): domain Eukaryota; kingdom Metazoa; phylum Arthropoda; class Insecta; order Plecoptera; family Taeniopterygidae; genus Brachyptera; species Brachyptera risi. The sequence continues at coordinate 26,603,167 of OZ023328.1, forward strand.
ATATTGTAATATAGTAAACCTATTTGTCAGAATAAATATTGAATTTAATCTCCTACTCACCTGCGCCTAAAATCAGAGCGAATCCAATGAAGGTAAAAATCTGCATGTTGACCACTTGGTACTCGAACTACGAATGAAAAGTTTCGCCAGAGTGGAAGGAAGGTCAGCATGTATAATTATTAAACATTATGAGAAGAGATTTCATGGGAGCAAAGGCATCTTCGCGTGACGACCTACGGCACACGAACCAGAGGTTCTGATTGGTTCAACAGCTGACTAGAACAACAAACTTCGGCCAAGCTTGTTAAACTTGTTCTTATGTTTTAAGCAAATAACATGAATTTGTAGTTGTTGCAGGATGTATACCGTCTGGCAGTATATTTTGTTGTAGAGGTAATAATAAAGATTTTAGATTTTCTATTTGAAACTTCATTTGAAAAAAATATACGAATTCTTACCATTCTCATATAGAGAAAGAGAGTGAATATCATTCACAAAATTGTATTAATATATTGTACATATTAAGTTTTAAATTTTCAAGCAGGCCCACAGATGAATGATTGAACATCTTTATTTTAAAAAGGTGTAAACGATTTCTTCAAACTCATTTTTGAGAGTATCCAACAATGAGTTCGTTAATTTACTACGGATACATGTTATTTTTCAATTTATACTACCTGTACCTACCTACATTTTCAACACATTCGATATGTAATATATATATATATATATATATATATATATATATATATATATATATATATATATATATATATATATATATATATATATATATAGATACTTATAGAAAGGTATATATTGTTTAATAACATCGAAATTTGATGAAAGATAAGATCGTTCGGATGTAATAATCATTCGAAGTTTCGACATTATTCCAAACGTAAAAGTGTTACTCTTTTACCATTTGATAATTAAAAAGTTTAATCTAATATAACGTCAAACTTTCAACCAGTTTGCGGTCAGCAAAATGAATTAATAGTATCGTAATATGAAGACAAAGAATAAAATAAGATTTAGGTGTATGAGAAATCAACAAATAAGTCTGGTGATGTAACATAAACATGTTACATTGTGCTGGTTGTATGGTTGTTAGAGCAACATAAGAATGTTGCCAGACTCGATATACACATATGACAGCCATGTAGGTATACAAGTCATTATAACTTGGAATTGTGTATCATTATTGACTACAGATCTGATAAATTTTTAATCATAATCATTCAATACAAGTTCTTCATATTTTTGCCTGCACTTAAGTAACAATAATGATTCTTTTTAGAATTTTAATTAGACGTCGGATATAAAATAATTTAACAAACATTTTATTTGACTGATATATGCGTGTCTATAATGCCAATTTACTACTTGATGGAAATGTTATCACCGGTGTATCGTTTTAATCATGTTTGCTCCGGGTTATAAATATACTGTTCGAGAATTTTGTAGTAATTTTATTTTATTTTTATTTTTTTGAGTAAATGAGTATATTGTATTCTAAACTGAACAAGAAAAAATGTATCTATTTTATATTTCGAATTCCGGTGGACCGTTCAACCATGTTCAAGATCTCGAAACGAGTGAAATTATAGGCCTACACACCGAGATAATAGAGGTCGCGAATAGAAAATGAATGATTTTTAAAAAGTTTTTTTTTAAATAACATCGAAACTTGATACAAAATCATTGTTCCTCAATAAAGGCTATGGATAAAAGAAATAAAAATATAAAATATAAAAAAAAAATAAAAAATAAATATAAAAAATATATAAAAAATAAAAGTAAAAAATATTATAAGGCAATTGCGATACCGGAATCATCCATTCGCGTTTCACACTGGGTCTTATTTTTTATCAGAGCTTCGCAGGCTACATAGCAAAACCGATTCACATGAAATTTTTTCTAGGATTTATACTCATGGGGACACTGAAGAGCGAATACCGGAATAAAGTCGACTCGGTCATGTGGCGTGGGCTTCGAGAAGCTTATGAATGGATGGCTGTAAGTGTGGGTAGGGTTCGAAAAGGTTGTACACCCAAACTCATGCCACACAACCAAGTCGACTTTATTCCGGTATACGCTCTTCAGGCGCCCCGCTCACATCATCTCAACTTATGAAATATGTTTTTTGATAATAATCGGTCGAGTAGATTTTGAGAAAAATCAAAAACAAAAAGAGAAAACCAAATAATGTGCTATTTTAAAACTGTTCCGGTCATCCCGCAACGCAAAAGAAGTACAAATAGAGATTTCATGAAGTGTAATAATTACACTTATAATATATTATTATTCTATTATTCTTTCTATATTATTATTATAGAATAATTATTATTCTCTTAGGCCCGGTATTACCAAGTCTGGCTAGCCTTTATCTGACAGTTCAAACTTGTTATCACCATGGTTACCTGTGGTATTTGTTTTCACTAACTCTCAGATAAATCCTAACTGGACTTGGTAATAGCCTCAGTTGAAGAGCGTCATGTTTTCATTACTATTTATACAAAAGGTCAAGTATGATAGTTTCAAGTTTACTGTGTTATAAACATCTTGGCCCACAGAAGATAATGCTTTGCCATAGTTGATAATACTATAATGCTTTAACTAAGTAGGAACTAATTGTTTTGCTGGATGTTATACTCACCACATATCCTCTGAAAAAAGTGTTTGAGTCAGCTAAACATTATGTATAGGCCTATGTCACTTGTTAAATGTGTACTTTTTTTATATTCATTTCATTTTGAATTTAAAGTAAGGTATCAGAATATACCTAATTAAAATAATTAATTCAATTCAATTTAAATTGGTGACGTATGTATAACATAATATAACATAATTTGTAATGAGTCAATAATAAAATTTATACTTCTGCCAGGCCTACATTTCTTAGTTAATATTCAGTAAACACAAAATGGTTGTAAGACTATCCTTGATTAGATGTGCTGCATTAATGGATGTGTTTTACAATTTTTTTCATTTATTAAAAAATCGAAGGTTATTATTTATACCCAAGGTTATTATTTATACCCGTGTATAGTATTTAATTTAAGCAAAGCACTCACTTGTGCTCTCAGTGAAAAAAAATATTTGAAATTTCCACAACAATGACAAACATGGACAAATTGTAACTCTAAATTTCTAGTTATCTGTAGAAAATTTTGCGCAAAATAAACTAACTCTTTCTTGTAATTTGGGAAATTAATTTTTGGATAATAATTTTGGTAGAGAAATGATAATAGATATAAAATGTATTATAAAATGGACAACTTTTACAAAATTGTGTTTAACGAATGAACCAATGATTTGTTGGCGTGGACGTGTCATTGGTGGTTACAGGTCGAGATCTTCAAGGCCGTTGAGCGCATCAGCCGGTGTCGGTGGTCGAACCACTTTGTTACCATCCTCCTTGTCGAGAGTGCCCAAGTAGTGATCACAGTATGGACAATAAAGATTCACTACTTCACTTTTGTTCACCATGCAAGGTAGGAAACAAATCGGCCAACAGCCTAATGAACGAAAACAAATATTATTCAATCATCTTGATTGTTGAAAATACTCGAAAGATTTGTGACATTGAAATTAATATGGGATGAGGATTTCTCAAAGTGAAGAGTAGGAAGATGAATATATATTTATGTATTAGCCTATTAGTCATAAATATTAACATACTGACATCTAGGATATAGTGACAACAGATGGAGTTATCGACGATCAGCTATGGCGAGGTGGAAAGAAAATGGTGGCAACACAGAAATGGCGCTTGTTAGAAGTATAATGGGTTATGAGAGAGAAGAGAAGTATAGCAGGATAAGGCACGAAGCTGTAGCGGAGACAACATCTTTCAAAATGGGAGGAGAAATATTGACGAGATATGGTCATATGAGAAGAATGGGAGATACAATTTATCAAGAGCGATGATTGAGGAGAATGAAAACTGAAAAGGGAAGATAGAAGAGAAGAGTTGGAAGATCAAGTGGAAGATGGCTGCAGGACGTGAATCAAGGTGTAGCTACAAAAGGTAGTAGAGAAGAGTGAAGATTGATACGTGAAAAGCAGAAGACGGCAGGTGGTGGGAAGAAAGAAAGACATGGAAATAATTAGTTCTTCGAGAAGAAGAGACACGAATCGAGTGAGAAGGAAGAAGGTGAACGGACTCGATAATGGCTGAAACCGAGTCCGAGAAGTTCTGATCTAAAAATTGTTGGTGACACAACCTGACCCAATTAATTCAGTAAATTGGGATCTCGATAGTCATGACATGCAAGGATTGACACCTATTTTTGCGTATAGCTATTATGTATTTCTTATGTATTTCTATTTACCTAATATGCACAATGCCCCCATCGAAGTACGCGTGATCTTCTGTCCTTGTCGCCTGACAATTGGTGTCTCACAGCGTCCGCACGCATTGCATTTGATCCTCTCTGGTCCTTCCCACCAAGTATCCACCGATGTGCGGTACAGCTTCTGTTTACCACGACGTCGCTTCCTAGGCTTGGCGTCGCCGGATGCGCGAGAACTATCTACATCATCCTAGAAAGATTACCGAAAGATTACCTTACCGAAAGATTTTACTTAGTTACATGACGTATCTCTTTTGGTTTATGGCCTGTTGGCCATAACCCACACTGTTGGCCATACTGAAAAAACAACAACAGTGATTCATTTTTTCAGATTATGAGTCGGGTTACTTGTCATGTCTTGAAGTGAGATGCCGTCATGACATGAATACTGGCAACCTAGCCTCACTTGAACAGTTTTTTTTTGTTCAAATAATAATTTGAATATTTGAGTAGATAGATAATCATTCCATAATAATTCAAAATTATATAAATATTTAAATTCAATTTGAAATTCCAAAATTATTCACATATTATTTAAAAATTTAAAATCATTTTCTCCCAATAAGTCACTAGTGACTTACTTTTTCTTATTGCATATTCAACTCAGGGATAGCAAAACCGTGAAAACTGACATGACAAGGAAAGTGAGTCCTGTCACTAAGTAGATGAGTCACCATAAAACTGACATCTTTCGGGAATACAGTCCCGGACCATTGATTAAGACGAGGCATCAATGGAGGACACATACTAAAATAGGCGGATCACTTGCTATATATTATTTTGTGCTTAACTGAACCGTCATTCAGTAGAACAGGTTCAAAGATTCGTGCCATGGCCAATTAATCACTCTCTGACAGATGTGTTTAGTGGTTTCCCATAATCGTTACAGGGAATATTGGGATGGTTCTTTGAGAGCAGGCTACGACCGCTTCCTTTCCAAGGTCGCATCACCTAATTCAATACAGTTTTATCTCATCTTCCCTTCTCAATCATCACATATCACCATCACCATTGTTACATATACAGGTATCGTCAACATTACAGAATACAGCTTGTCGTTAAAGCCCAATGTGAATTAATTTAATCATTATCACTTGCGGTGTTTAGCTGTATATACTTCTTTTTATTGATGAGCGTAGCGAAGTCTCCATCCCACTCTTATAGGGCTTTGTCTGTGTGTTTTTTTTTTTTTTTTTTTTTTTGTAAGCACTCCACAGGTCGCAAGGGTTGACTGATCAACATGAAACTTTTTTTGTACACGCAAACTCATCCAACTTAGAACTATATAGTTTTTGGAATAAATCGGTCGGACCGATTTTGAGAATCATCGTCTCAAAGTTTCTAAAAACCCCATAAGATTTGGCTGGGCAGAAAATGTTGAAAAATAAAATCTCTCCAAATGGAATGAAATTCTCTCTAAATGTGTATGCATGGATTTTACACATTAATACGATTTTTTAAGCAATTCTGATCAGTCGTTTTGCAGAAAAAAAATAAAATGACTGATAATATTCATAAAATATATCATAAAAATTGTGACAGAATTAAGTTGTCGAGATTCACTGCTTTCTAGATTCAAGAGTTGACCAACAATGAAGTATTTTTTATATGCGTCAAGGTGTGTAGAACACCAGAGTCAATGAAGTGGCAAGAGTAGAACTACTTTAACGACTTTAATAGCTTATTCAGATATCAAGGTGTGTAGAATACCAGAGTCGATAAAGTAGCAAGGGTAGAACTACTTTGAGGACTTTTATACCTTATTGAGATATCTTGCTCATCTTACAACGCATATTTCGCGTTTGACTAGTTACTCAAACATATTTATTGAAAATAACTTTTTCTAAGGCCCAGTATTACCAAGTCCAGTTAAATTTTATCTGAGAATTGGTGAAAACAAATACCACAGGTAACAATAGTGATAATAAGTTCGAACTGTCAAATAAAGGCTAACTAGACTTGGTAATACCGGGCCTAAGTGACCATTATATAATATGAACAGTACGCTTATTCCATACATAAATAATTAAATATGGTGATCAAGCCTATGTGCTTAGATGCTCATCAACGAAAAGTGGTAACATATTTTATGTGTGTGTGAGTTTGAAATATTATTTTTATTCCTTGTTGCTTCTCAAAACGTATTCTATCTTTAGCTTTCACTATCAATCACCAAATATCCTAGCTGTTGGCGGACAGTAATCATCATTTTACCATCAAATCAATTCTGAAAATATTCTTTTATTTGAAAATTTGAGTTTTCAATATATAAATATACTTCTTTGTGCTTCAACGACCCCAAAACAACTTGAATTGATTTGTATGTTGTTCGTTAATTGTTACATTGTTTTGTTTCTCCGGCCCCTGTCTTCAACGCACGCACCAACTTTTCTAGACATTTTGCATTAATTACCTCTGAATGAGTGCATTCACAACCAATCGTCCCTTTTATCGGGCGCTTACTCTTCCTTGTCTGTGGCACACGCCCCTTCTCATTCTGGTCCATGGAAGCCTGGTTTCCTACAGGTGATGTGTTGAGCGGCGGGCTACCATCTCTTCTCAAGGTTGTGAGGTCTTCATCGCCATCTAAATTCTGTACCTCCACCTGTGCTGTTTGCACATTCTGTGAACTCGGCCCAGACCTGTGTTGTGATAGTGATGGCGTCTTGGACAGTTTGCGTGGCGAGCGAGAAGCACCACCGTTTACACTCTGCCTGTGCATTGACAGAGCTGACGGTTCTTCATCTGTACTTTGCCTGTGTGACGACAATGGCGAATGAGCGTCCTCATAACTCTGGAAGCTCGTTGACGGGCTTGCAGGACGCTCGCTAGCTTTCTTGAAAGGAGTCTCTTCGGGGTCGTCGCCGACGATATAAGCGGCGAGTGCCACATGGGAGTGGATGTTTCTGAGATGAGATAATAGCATTCCAGTAGTGTCACCGTGTCGAAAAGAGAGGAGCAGGCCGCATATTGGGCACCGCACCTTCACGGTCATCGAACAGTCAAGATCGACTGAAAAACGCACGCCCACGAAAAGACAATAAAGGATTTAGGGATAATAACCTTAGAAATTGGAGATAATTCAAATTAAATATATTCAACAAGTGAAAGGAGTAATAATTGTTGACGTGTTGTTATTGTTAAAGGTTACTACGCAAGTTTTCAGTCCAATTCATTGTTAGTCTACTGGAGGTCCTTCTACTGTGACTGTCACTTCAAATAACGTCCTGAGCCAGCTAGCTCCATAAGAACTAGGACTTTGATTGGATAACGTTTACTAGTAGAGCTAAATACTATGACAGTACAACATAATTTAACAAAATCACCGTCTCTTGGACTGCAAAATTTTGACATATTCGCCGCCCACCTCATAAGCAGTGCTAGAATTTTTTACTAGGATTTTTTACTTACAACAATGGAAATACATAAGAACTGGACATGTTGTCATGGTCCTTGGCTCTTCTGGTAAAGGCCTAGATCGTTATTTCAAGTGGCATGTCGCGGTAATGGTTCACTCAGCGAGAACCAAATGTGAATGGATGGTATTGTGATGAGATAATAATATTCTAGTGGGTCGTGTCAAAAAGAGCGGAGTAAAGAGGCGTAAAGACAGCTGTGTAGAATTTATAACTAGTCAAACGCGAAATATGCGTTGTAAGATGAGCGAGATATCTGAATAAGGTTTAATAACAGTCCTACATATGCTACTTTATCGACTCTGGTATTCTACACACTTTGTCCTTCGTTTAATTGCTACTTTATCTTCTCTGGTATTCTACACACCTTGACGAATATAAAAAATTTTGGGGCAAATATCGAATCTAGGAAGCAGTGAATCTTGGCTCATGATGAATAAAAACAGTTATTTGAATTTTTTTCTTCAAGACGGCTGGTTCGAATTGCTCACAAAATAGTGGTTATGTGTATCATTCATGTTTGAACACTCAGAGACAATTTTATTTATTTCGGAGAGGTTTCATTTTTTCAAATTTTCTTACCCAGCCTAATCTCATGGGGTTTTTAAAAACTTTGACATGATATTTCTCAAAATCTATCCAAACGATTCATTCCAAAAACTATACAGTTCTAAGTTGTAAAAGTTGGCCTGTATAAAAAAAGTTTCATGTTGATCAGTCCACCTATGTGGCCTGTGCAGTGCTTACAAACAAAACAAAAAAAAAAAAAAAACAGATAAAGCTCCATAAGAGTGGGATGGAATCTTTGCTACGCTCATCTGATCAGTTATTTTTTTTTCTTCAAAACGGCTGATTGGAATTGCATACAAAATCGTGATTATGTGTAAAATCTATGTATTCACATTCAGAGAAAACTTCATCCCATTTGGAGAGATTTTATTTTTCAACATTTTCCACCCAGCTAAATCTTATGGGGTTTTTAGAAACTTTGAGATGATTTTTCTCAAAATCGGTCCGACTGATTCATTCCAAAAACTATACAGTTCTAAGTTGGATGAGTTTGGTGTACAAAAAAAGTTTCATATTGATCAGTCAACCCCTGCGACCTGTGGAGTGCTTACAAAAAAAAAAAACACACACAGACAAAGCCCTTTAAGAGTGGGATGGAGACTTCGCTACGCTCATCTAACTAGTCAAACGCGAAATATGCGTTGTAAGATGAGCGAGATATCTGAATAAGATATAAAAGTCCTTGAAGTAGTTCTACCCTTGCTACTTTATCGACTCTGGTATTCTACACACCTTGATATCTGACTAAGCTATAAAAGTCGCTAAAGTAGTTCTACTCTTGCCACTTCATTGACTCTGGTATTCTACACACCTTGACGCATTCTTGAAGTTCTTGAGTTTCGTCAACTCTTGAATCTAACACAATCTTGAATCTCGACAACTTAATTCTGTCACAATTTGTATGATTATTTGATAATATTATCAGTTATTTTTTTTCTTCAAAACAGCTGATTGGAATTGGAATTGCATACAAAATCGTGATAATTTGTAAAATCTATGTATACACATTCAGAGAAAATTTCATCTCATTTGGAGAGATTTTATTTCTCAACATTTTCCGCCCAGCCAAATCTTATGGGGTTTTTAGAAACTTTGAGAAGTTTTTTCTCAAAATCGGTCCGACCGATTCATTCCAAAAACTATACAGTTCTAAGTTGGATGAGTTTGCGTGTACAAAAAAGTTTCATGTTGATCAGTCAACTCCTGCGACCTGTAGAGTGCTTAAAAAAAAAAAAAAAAAAAAAACTTAGACAAAGCCCTATAAGAGTGGGATGGAGACTTCGCTACGCTCATCTACACTAGTCAAACGCGAAATATGCGTTGTAAGACAAGCGAGATATCTGAATAAGGTATAAAAGTCTTTGAAGTAGTTCTATCCTTGCTACTTTATCAACTCTGGTATTCTACACACCTTGATATCTGAATAAGCTATAAAATTCGTTAAAGTAGTTCTACTCTTGCCACTTCATTGACTCTGATATTCTACACACCTTGATGTATATAAAAAATACTTCACTGTTGGTCAACTCTTGAATCTAGAAAGCAGTGAATCTTGACAACTTAATTCTGTCACAATTTTTATGATATATTTGATGAATATTATCAGTTTTTTTTTTTCTTCAAAACTGCTGATTGTAATTGCATGCAAAATCGTGAAAATGTGTAAGATCTATGTATACACATTTAGAGAAAATTTCATCCCATTTGGAGAGATTTTATTTCTCAACATTTTCCGCCCAGCCAAATCTCATGGGGTTTTTAGAAACTTTGAGATGATTTTTCTCAAAATCGGTCCGACCGATTTATTCCAAAAACTATACAGTTATAAGTTGGATGAGTTTGCGTGTACAAAAAAGTTTCATGTTGATCAGTCAACCCTTGCGACCTGTGGAGTGCTTACAAAAAAAAAAAAAAAAAAAAAACACACTGACAAAGCCCTATAAGAGTGGGATGGAGACTTCGCTACGCTCATCAATTATTAACTAGTCAAACACGAAATGTGCGTTGTAAGATGAGCGAAATATCAGAATGAGGTATAAAAGTTGTTGAAGTAGTTCTACCCTTGCTACTTTATCGACTCTGGTATTCTACACACCTTGATATCTGAATAAGCTATAAAAGTCGTTAAAGTAGTGCTACTCTTGCCACTTTATTGACTCTGGTATTCTACACACCTTGATGCATATAAAAAATACTTCATTGTTGGTCAACTCTTGAATCTAGAAAGCAGTGAATCTCAACAACTTGATTCTGTCACAATTTTTTATGATATATTTGATGAATATTATCAGTTATTATTTTTTTTTCAAAACGACTGATTCGAATTGCATACAAAATCGTGATAATGTGTGAAATCCATGTGTACACATTCAGAGAAAATTTCATCTCGTTTGGAGAGATTTTATTTTTCAACATTTTCCGCCCAGCCAACTCTCATGGGGTTTTTAGAAACTTTGAGATGATTTTTTCTCAAAATCGGTCCGACCGTTTCATTCCAAAAACTATACAGTTCTAAGTTGGATGAGTTTTCGTATACACAAAAAGTTTCATGTTGATCAGTCAACCTCTGCGACCTGTGCAGTGCTTACAAAAAAAAAAACACAGACAAAGCCCAATGAGAGTGGGATGGAGACTTTGCTACGCTCATCTAATTACATTGGATATGATAAAATTTCAATCGATCGTATTACCAATTGCCAGAAGACATCTTCGTAAATTTTGCGCTTATTCAGTATTTTCCAACCACTAGTTCCATATTGTTTCCTTATTTTCAAGAAGAAATGCACTAATTTTGTATTGTTTTCGATGTTTATGCTGTCAACTTATTTTGAAAAGGTACCTGCGATACAAATACGATGTTTGTATTCATGGCGATTCTTATATAATATTGATTCAGTTCGTTACTAGGCCTGGTTGAACTACCATAGGCATCGTTATCGATAAGGATCCTTAAGGATCGTTATGACATGAGCGAGAAGATTATAAGAATATCAAAAACCGGTCGACTTATTGGACTGAAACTCAACACAATATTATGCTTACAGAATTCCGAAATTGTACATAAATTTATTCCTAAATCGTAAAAAAACTAAATTTCATATCACTTCGTTCTTGATTTATTCTAATGTGTTTTCAGAATGTCAACGCAATAATTTGTTCTCGAAGCTTACGAACCAATTTCTGCATATTTTATGAGATTCAGGTAGAGGAATGTTTAAAGATCAGTTTTTCATTCGTCTGCTTGAATTTGTTCAAAATTGTAATAATTCGAAGAAAACATTTCTTTCAAATTTTCCACTCTGTATTATTCTTATGTTGGTTTTCAAATTTTCGAAATGGTTTTTCTTAAGAGTAGTTTATTCCACCAATTGCGCCCTTAAATTGATTGATTATTGATTGATTATTGTTTGCTTAACGACCCCACCAACAGCTATAGGTTATATATATGATGGTACAAATGAGCAGGTGATTATGAAACTATGAAGTGATGATAAGTGAAAGGACGTTTACAAAAATCCATGCCTTATGCGGGATTCGAACTCACGCCCAGCAGTGGCTTCAGTTTCTGAAGCGGTGCCTCAGCCTCTAAATGATACAGTATCGAGTTAGATGATGAAATATGTGCATATACCAATAGTTTCATGATGAATAATGTGTGATTTCGTTTCACCTGTGGAGCGCAAACAAAAACTAAAAATAATATAAAATCACTTTCGTTTTTTCAAGTTCGGTAAAAATTGAGTTCTCCCATACGCTCGTCCAATAATAAGTAACTAATAACGAACATAAGTGACGTACCTTTGAAAATTAATCAGCTGGACTGTGAATTCTCTACAATAAACTATATTTTATGCAGTGTCGAATTGAAAATGTTTATTTCAATAATTGATAATAGGATGGAACACGAATTACATAATAATATGATTAGAATATACTCAGCTTTTATCCTACAAATCAAATAATTATCTAATAATAGAAAATCCTTTATTACTTCCTTCTTCATTCCTACTTTGTATTACACTAGAAATAATCTCTTCCACATTACGTGTCCTGAACTTATTATTTCGACTCAGAAGAGCTATGAGAAATGGCTGCTCGAAAAGCTCGTGAGCCAGCACAGTTTGTTGTCCGGGCGCCAACTGATCATAGACCGCCTCTAATTGGGAACTCAATGCCTCTGTCTCCGCTGACAAACTCAGCGGCTTATCAAGCCATGGAAAACTAATCGTCAGTAGATTCAATACCACCGCGAATGAGAGGTATGATGTACACGGTAACCTCACCCCTGAGCAGAATGAATCAGGTTCCACGGCAGGACTGGCGAGGATCGATTTACGCGATCCAGAATCGATTTGTAACAATAATTCCTCACTGCAATTCGGTACAGGAGGGAGAAACCCTTCACTATCACAATCACTCCGCGCAGACATGAGAATATCATCTTCGATGTTGTTGATAAACGTTTCCTCGGAAAGTACCTCTTGTATCGTGATGCCTGCCACAATCTCGATCACCTCTCTGAGCACCTCCTCGATGATTTCGTCCGTCGCCTCTCTCGCAATCATCAATTGTTCCGACGACGACATCGTACACAACGACAAGGCATCGTCTTGGTTGACGAGGTATTCTTCGAGCGACGTAACTACCCGTACACCCATCGACAATGCCAACGCTTTAGCAAAGCCCAACATAGGATCGACATCCTTGCAGAAGTATAGCAGCAGTGCCGTATAGTTACATTCGTCCTCCCCGACTTGGAATAGGGAAAATAGGAATTCTTTTGCCATCTCCAATCTTAGTCCCTCTTCATCAGTACTAGGAAACTCTTCCTCAAACCAGAACCGAACTAGTTTATAATCCTCAAAATGTATTATCTCTACTGATTGAGAGTCAAATTCTCGGAATGCATGTCGTAGCTCAAGTATGTCCCGTACACTTGGGTAACCTACATTTAAAGCATATATTATAAAATCCTTCCAGTCTACATATTCAGTTACACCGAATATTTGTTGTACAATGTTAGGTATTTCACTTATATAAACTTCATCCCAAATTTTAGGAAGTATTGTCCCTTGTCCTTCCTCGCTACCACAAACAATCATATCGTCTAGAATATATATGAACGCTCTCTCCGGAACTACAGATGTGTTGGACGCAGCTCGTAGCATCTTGTACATGAACTGAGTCAGTTGACCAACGCGGAAGTTGCCGTAACTCGTAGGTTCTTCGAGTGGAGGGGGAGGAGGTATGGGTTGATTAGGGAAGAGGATCACATCGTCGTTGATGTAGAACTTGTCTTGTTCCAGGACGAGTTCGTGCTGAATCGGTGATTCCTCCTCAATAGCGTTGCCAAGAACACGGCAGAGGGAGTCAACGGCAGCTACCTCGCGCTCATAGCGTGACGCAACGTCATCGTGCAGGCTGAAGAAGGTGTCCTGACATGTGCGAAGCAAATGGGACAGGTCGGTCTTCGCGCGAGCTTGCAAGAGCTTTAACCTAGAACATTTTGACAATGCACGCTATAGGTGAAATTTTTACGATTGAATGATGGACCACATAGACTTTTTAATTTGTACTTACCTAAACTGCGTCCTCTGTGTTTCACTCGCCAGAGCGATATCCCATTCATCAAACAGATTCTTGCAGGCTGCCAGGATTAGTTCCTCTTGTGGATCTGGCACCACAGCCACGGAGCCCTTACTCCCTTTACTCTTTGTGTCTTTCTTCGAACCTTTATCCTTTTTTGATCCCTTATCCTTTTTAGAATTTTTGTCTTTCTTAGAACCTTTTTCCTTGCCTGCAGGTGATTTATCTTTCTTCCCTTTCTTCCCAACCTTGGCCTCCATTTCTTTACGTTCCTTGCCGATAATAACCCTCTGTGCATCCTTAATCTTATCAACTTGTTCCCCCAAAGTCTTCACAGCATCCTGGACGTACACGTGGTATGGAGTCACTGGGTTCAAATCGCTCTCCACATCCGATAGCAATTTATTTATCGTGTCTTTAAAGAAAGCCGCTCTTGTTCTTATTTCTACCGAGCTCTTTTTGAATTGATTATTTGACACCACAGACTCAAAATCTACCTTGGATTTCTTCCCTCCACCTTTTTCTTTCTTTACCTCACTCTTTCCTCCTTTCTTCTCTTCTTCCCCCTTCTCTTGCTTTTTCCCGTCACCTTTCTTCTTCTTCTCATTAGTATTCTCCTCTCCATCAGTTGTTGGCCCTGAGGATGGAATCGCCGCTATTTCTTCTGTAACGAGTTGTACAATACTAAAGATCAATCGTTCGACATTCAACTTCGATAACCGACTGACGGTCGGGAGTTTGCCAATCATTGTTATGAAGTTGTCATTTAGTAGTTGTACGGTGTCGACGTATCGGTCGGCCTCAAGCTGCATTGCCTCCATGAAGATATTGGTCAGGGTACACAGGTGTTCTGCCACCCAATCCTCACCAATGACAGCGTGTCTCTCGAGTTCGGCCTCTTGTTTACGCTCGTCGCAGATGTCCCAAAGGAGGGTTTGCAGAGTACCAACGCGGCAGTGCAGCTCACATTTCATTTCCACGTCCGGACGCAGCTCCTCATCGATCTCATTGTAACTATAGTGACACACAGTTATAGATTAGACTTCATACCTTTGGATATTACTATATATCTTTATTCAAGGATCTGGCACACAAACAATGGTTGCCATAAACAAAACAAAATAATAATATTGAAAATAGTTACTGTGATAGATAGAACAATACCGAGACGCGTGGCCGAGTGGTAACACACTGAATCGTCATTTGGGAGACCGGGGTTCGATTCCCGCCATGACATCCTGACAGGGGTTTTTCGTGGTTTCCCTCTGTCGTTCAGGTTGATACTGGGATGGTTCCGTAACAACAGGCCACGACCGACTCCTTCCAACCATCCAAAACACCTAATAAAGTAACCTTCTCATTCATCTCATTCAATCTCATCAAATTATCCATCTCATTCATTATCCACCGACGCCAATAGATCGTAGCCATCAGTATAGTGCGTCGTTAAAACCCAATATAAAAGATAGAACAATAGATTAAGAAAATGCAATACAGTACATTATAAATTGGCGAATGGAAAAAAATTGAAGCTGTTTCAAAGATATTGATATTTGAAACTTTTTACAGCTATATTGAAGCTATTGCTTATATTTAACAAAGAACCCCACAGCTGAAGTTTGTCGAGTGTTTGTCTTTTTTTCTCATTCTAAGTAATTGTTTGGATCACACTTCAATATGTATATTGAACGATTAAAATAATGCATTCATTCATTCGTTTGTAGTTATCAAATTATAGAAATTCAACCATTTCAATTTTGGAATCTCAGATTTGACAAATTTTATTCAAATATCTTCTTTAATTCCAATAAGATCGGAATTTTTAGTTTATAAACCCTCATCGTTCACCCTAAAAATAATAAATTATTCATCAAAGTGGTTCAAAACTTTTCATAGGCATACCACCTTAAAAATTTAGTTCTCATTTTAATGATAATGTTTACAAAATATGTCATAATCGTACCTTATTTGAAAAGTCAATACATGCATTTGCTTGTTGTCTGGTCGGCATAAGAACTGGTTGATTCCTCGTGTGACATAATTCAAGTATGGAACTATCTTTGCGTAATTTATTCTCTTCAAAAAGAACACTTCCTTGAAATCTTTCAAGTAAACACTCTCCAGATTCTCCCATAGCGCAGCTAAAGCTAGATACACTATCTCCGGTTGTGTCAGGTTGACGAATACATAACCTGGCTCACCGGGACGAGGTCCGGGATCTTGTACAACAGCCACCTCTTTACCTTTCTTTCCCTTCTTCTCTTTCTTACCCTTATCCTTTCCCTCCTCACCCCCTTTCTTCTTCTCCCCTGCATCATTCTCTGGTGAACCACTCTTCTCTTCACCTTTCTTATCCCCTTTCCCTTTTTTATCTCCTTTTCCTTTCTTATCTCCTTTTCCTTTCTTATCTCCTTTTCCTTTCTTGTCTCCTTTACCCCCTTTCTTTCCCTTGCCATTCGGTTCTGACTGTTCTTCTGGTAGTTCTTCAATCTCCGGTATTTTTTCCTCGACAATAATTTCTTCTTCATCCCCCTTGATCTCGTTTACTTTCTTTTTCGATTGAGACCCTTTACCCTTCTTGGGTAGCGCTTTCTTCGGCGCTTTTTCTTTCTTTCCGCCGGCATCTTTCTTACCGGCATTAGATATAAACAGTTTTCCCAACTCCTCTGCATCTTCACCAAATAACTCTATTGACTTTTGCTTGGGTACCCTCATGTCTCCAATAATCAACCTAGCAAGATGCTTTACAGTCGGAAAATCAAAAGATTGGTAATAAAACACGTAATTCATCCCCTGGTCTGTGTAGACCTTCTCAAGTGTTGAAACATTCTCATCTATGACCTCCAAGTCAGGATACTCCCCCACGGGTGTATCTGCCTTTTTTGCATTGATGTATGCTGTGAAATATGTCTTGAACACTCCATCTTCACGTGGATGTATGGGGTTTGGAACTAACTTTGATAACCTTAGTTCATCTAAAGGAATTACTTCCTCTTTTGGATCATCCTCGTCTTCCATAGTTCTCACCTCAATCTCCTCGATCACCTCTACTAAGTCCGGCTCAACGGGTTTGATAGTCGGTAACCTGAGTCCTGTAAGAGATTCCTCCAATAGAGAGGCTTGCTCGTAGGTAATTGGATAATTCAATATTACCCAACCTTTCAGGTCTTTTAGGCTCTTTAGGTACTCAACAAGCATTTGCACTAACAAGGCGTCTGGTATCTGTTCCCCTAAACACAATATCTCAAAGGCCTGTTTGCCAAGGCTGGCTTTAGGTGTAAGAAGCGGATCATCGTCGGGGATCATACGTGGGGTTTGAGTGTCTTTTTCTTCATGGAGAATAACCACTACATCTTCTACTGGCTCTGCTATTATCCCTTTATTCTTTCCCTTTCCTTTACTTCCTTTATTTCCCTTTTTACTCTCTTTCTTTTCTTTTTTCGCCTTTTTCTCTTTCTTTTCTTTCTTCTCTTTTTTGTCTTTCTTGGCACCTTTCGAAGCCTTTAGATCTTTTATTGTCACCTTTGTTTTGCGGCAAAGATTTAGATCAATGTCAACCAGAACTGACATTTCATCTCTGAACATTTCAAGACAGTAGTTGATTGCATCCTCCAAGAATATAATTAAGATTGATCTCTCAGTGAGAAGATCTTTAAGTACTTGAATTGCTCTCTGATCGGTGACACCGTTCACGATTGCCGACGTTGTCATGGCGGGTAATTCAGCGGCTTTAGGTGGAGGTGACAGTGGATACTTAAGATCCAGAAGGCGATGAACAACGTACCCAAGGCATATCATAGATTCATCAAAATGTGGTTCTAGTTCAGGACACAACTCCTCTAGTAACCAAGGACCAATCAAACGAGAATACTCACTCATGTCGTGGTCATTTAATACCTCCTGGCGTCCGAATTCTAATAGTATAATTTCCTCTATTTCATTTTCATAATCATCGTCAACAATATTTTCAACATCATCCATTGCATCAAATATTGGTTGATACTTGAAAAACAATTCCCTCCATTCATTCCATATTTTCTTAGGGATACAATCTTTGTTTTCGGCTTTGAAATCTGCTACCCTCACAGTCAGATCAATAAAATTGTCCATGATGTCGTGACACATGTCGTAGTGTTTCTCTCGACGTAGTTTCTGTTTCTCGGCGTAGAGTCTACGATGTAACTCTTGATTTCTATCTGCCTCGTAGTCATTGGCTTGACACTCAGCCTCAATGTCATCCCTAGCTCGCGTTAAGGCATTGTCAAACTCTTCCTCTCTTTTAGCTAAGAAAAGCTTTTCAACGAGAGCTCGGTTTTCTGACATCACTTTCTTTTCGTGTCTTACTTGATAGAGTTTTGTTGTCATTTGCTTCTCATATTTGGATTGTTTTAGAAGTTTCTTTGATATTAGGTGGTCAAACTCGCGTTCTTGGGCATGAATTAAATTACTCCATAACTCTTTCGAAAGTATGTTCTGCATCTGGCGCTTAAAAGACTTAGCTGCAGCCTCTTTTCTAGATCTTTTATGCAATAATTTCAGAAAATCCTTTGCGTCGGAGACTTCCAGGCAAGCACACTTGTCATCATAATCATACTCCTTCAGTTTCTCTCCCAATCTCAACAACTCGTCGTAAGACAAATCAATTTCTTCATCATCTTCTGAATAGAAACGATTATCAAATTTTGTGATTTCACTCAATATTTTTTCCCTTTCCTTATCATTCACACTACGTAGAGGGCTCTCATTCACATCACTTTCGTTTAATAATTCTTCCATTCTTAGATCTGGCTTCTCTTTAATGTATTCATCATACCTCTCTCGGGTTTCTTTGAGATTATTCTTTATTGACTCCATCTTTTCCATTTTCCACTCTACCAAATCTCTCTTCACTGCTAAAGGAAATTCGAGAGGATACTCATCTGTTATTGGCTCATCCAAGATGGACTCTGATTGTTTTATAACTTCGGAGCGAGAATTTTGCACATCATGCATTTCTCTTCTTCTTTGTTGATTTATAAAATAAAGTCTATCTTTATTCTCAAGACATAAGAATATTTGATAGAATAGTCTAATTGCGGTCGAACCTTTACACTCGGCTATTTCACGTAGCGCGTTGTCGTCACATTCGACTCCAATTGTTTTTAGCCAGACACGCAAGTGTTTGAGGTTGATGTAACGCAAGGCTGGCTTGTTTGAGGTTATAATGGTCCTCATTTGATCTGCGTTGATTATGTCATAACTGTGTAATAAGCGAGCGAGAAGAATACCATCACTTACATTCACACCAAAGTAATGCGGATCCATGTCTAAGATAATACCCAGCTTCGAACCAAGCCAACGCTGGAGGATTTCGCTCATTTTTTTTCAAATATAAGTAAATTATTATAATCTAATGTAATATTCAGCTGAAAGTAAGTATTAATTATATACCTTCACTTTTATGTCAAGAAATTATTATTATTGTAATAATTATTATTATTTAAGTTATTACTGATTATGTTTTGATTCCCAGCACATAATCTAATGATGAATATCAAATATTATATGAATAATCAGATTTTGAAATCACTTGTAAATTTTAATTGAAGTTTCAATTGTTATAATATCGATACTGCCTAAGATCACTGCATGATGGATGCTTCATTTTTGTATTGTACCAGAGTAAATAAATATATATATAAAGAAACTATTGTTAAGCCATTCATTCTACAGTATAGAAGACTTTCTGAATTATCATTGATCTTTAACTTCCAAGATTTATTTAGATTACTTTTATTTTATTTAAATATATTATCAATTATTCACATTATTCCTGTACCTTCTGGTCTTATACCTAATTTTTATTGACAATGTTAACACAATGTACTTTGTAAACAACAGCTAATAAATACAAATACAAATACAATATATATATATATATATATATATATATATATATATATATATATATATATATATATATATATATATATATATATATATATATAAACTACATTTTTATTTATTTTAATCGACTTAAATTCTATTATGAATATTTTTGAAATACGGTATGTTCAATATTCAAAATGTTGTTATTACACCAAAGGCTAGCCAAACGTAATGAAAGAAGCGACTAAATGCGAGAAAGCAAAGTGAGAAAATGAATTCGAGACAGCGTTAAGAGGGGGAAAACAACAGTGATGATATTATTATCTAAGGGGCCGTGCGGTTAAACGTCAAAACTCGAAATGAAAATGCATTTTGAATAGGCCCACGCCCACTCAAGATACAGCTCTTGTATCAAGATGTGGGCTGACGATACTACTTCTTGTTTTGAAATAAATATATGTCGCTTGTGTGCCAATAAAAGTGAAGTTATCATACCAATTTTTTCTAAGGAAGCGGACAAAGAAAGAGTAGATCTAAAAATCAGGAAGTTTTTGCCTATCGTCGTAAGTAGCAATTCATAACCTCAAAATTATTTTCTAAATTCATTTTAATACCATCTAGGTCTAGGCCTAGTGATAATTTTTGTACATATTCACTTGAAATTTGTATGGTATTGCAAAGTGAAAATATCTAGGGCCTAGGCCTATCTACGAAATTACACTAAATCCGTAAGCCTACGGTATCTAGGCCTAGCTTAGGCCCTAGGCCTACAACTGACCTAGACCTAGACATACAGAAATGTTGGACAAATCTGTAACGTAGCCTAGGCCTATACTTTCTCATCAAATACTGTGATATAATTAAAGCAAATGACACCTCGTGAACAGTAGCATTCATTACCACGTAACCAACCTAGCCTATTCCCGGAATAGGCTTGGTCTACGCCACTGTGTAGGCCTACATAAATATCCTTATGGGATAGAGTGGCAAAGCCCTGATTGAACAGTTTACAGATCTTGGTAGTGTTATGTCGTATGACTGGTGATCCTGCTTGGAGCGCTGTGATTACCAAGAAAATGTCATCTGCTAGATCACTGTTGCTAGTGAATGCTGCTAGGAGTGTGCTGCTAGAAGCATATCAGCTAACTTCGTGATCTTAGGCACTGTCATCCATCGTTGCCTATCTAGAGACTATTATCTATGGCTAGTTGGCTACGGACGCCATCAATAATTTGCATTATGATTCGTTTTAGAAACTGAAGTATGATCACATGTATTAGGCCTATATACTCTGGTCTAGACTTGCAAACATAGTTGTTTGAAATGATCAAATTTCATATGGTAGTGCATATCAAGCAGATAAGCCTAGTATGATTTATGGTACCAATGGCCTACATGATTCAAACTTCGTTCACTTGGATTTACTTTATTTAGATACGTGAAGATGACTTGAAGCCAAAGTATGTGTGCTTCACATGTATTCAAAAACTGGAAGTGTGCAATGAGTTGTTTGAGCTGTCGCTTGTTGCCGACTCAAAGTTTGATTCTCTTCTACAATCAAGACATCTTTCTGAAAGGGATTCCGAGCTAGAAGCCCCTGGTGAATCATCTGAAGTTCAGGTGTGTTATTCGTTGCATCATATCATTCTATTATAAATTATGTTTTGTATGCTATTATATTAACCACTTGATAGCCGGGTTACAAAATCACTACCCTACCTCCTAGGCCATTTTTTTCCCCCGGTTATATTGCACAGATACTTGTGTTTAGATAGCCTTTCATAACACTTATGGCAAAAACAAATGGTTCAATTGTATTGATATATTGTTGTACTTGATAGGCCTATGTGAAACAAGAAATTTGCTGATATCAATTTTATGCCCATTTAGCGTTCAAAGGCTTGTCAATTTGACACATAGCCTGAACGATGTTTTGGATCAACAGCTGGTTGTATTCTATCATTTTACAATACATTGGCGTAATCTATCTCCCA
The DNA here is from genome assembly GCA_964007535.1 of Brachyptera risi. Lineage (NCBI taxonomy): Eukaryota > Metazoa > Arthropoda > Insecta > Plecoptera > Taeniopterygidae > Brachyptera > Brachyptera risi. The sequence goes on from OZ023328.1 coordinate 26,624,959, forward strand.
GATGTCAGTTCAAGTCCCATGTCAATATGACGTCATTTTGACGAGATATAAAATGAATCGTATTCGAAAGTGTGAGGACACATGGCCTATATGCCCCAGAGCCCTGTCCAGAATGCTCACAGTGGACACGTATATGTGGCCATCAAGTGGTTAGGCCTAAGTACTGCAACTCAGGAATATGTCTCCAATTCAATTTTATTTTTGAAATTTATTGTAAGATGATGTTGACCATCATACAAGGGTGCAACGGCAACCCCTTGCACCTAGCAAGGGTGTCGAATGATGGGGAGGGGGCAGAGATCCCTTGAGATCAGTTAGGGGGAGGAGTATCTTTTCGACCCTCCTTAAAATATGTATAAAAAGTTATGTATTGTGTATATATAAGAATGAGTTCTACATGAATTTAATTTGTACAGCCCTCTTTGAAATATAACCATTGGAAACACAATTTTAGAAACTTTCAGTTCTGTCTACGATGGTTGGTACCGGTAGTGCACACAGAATACTTGAGACCATACTTTTTACTGCACCCACCATGCAAACAAAGGCATTGAAGTGACACTACGTCATAAAACTTGAGAAGTTGCTATGATGCTATGGTACTTCTTAATTGAAGAGGGTTCAAGTGAGCATATTATGTTTCAAGATATACCTGGAAATGCGTCAGCTAATTGCTTCCACATATTTTACAAAGTACAAATTAATGAATATAAACCGGCCAGATCCACCAATAGTCGACTCGTTGGTTCTACACCTTTTCACTTACCGGTATTGTTTGAGATTTTTTATGAAGAAATAAAAATATCTGCACGAAATATTCAACTGAGAGTTAGTTCTATTTCTACGTATAGGAAATATCCTTTTTAAGTTAATTGAGAGTCAAGTACTGTATATCCTATATGTAGAAGTAGAGCTTTTGGTTGAATATTTTCTGTATTTCTTTGAAAATGAATTGCTACCACGTGCATACAAGGGACATTGAGTGCTCATGTGATATTATTTCCATGTTCCTATCCTATCTTTATTTACTCTCATGAATGAAAATATAATAATAATCATCCGTCCCTGGTTCCAACTGAAACATTGGGTCAGGGGGTGGGTATTTCCACCATCACTAGGGCCGCAGGACTCCTGGTAACCGGTTGGCCACGCCTGGCATTTCCTCCTCATCTTCCTCCTCCTCTTCTTCCACTTCCAATTGTTCCATTATTATATGGAAAATATATATTTATAAAATATTGGTATACCGTAGGCCTAGTAGGCCTATATAATTCTCTTGACAGCCTTCAATTGAAAATTGTGTCCATTGGTAACTTACTGCTCTTACATATTTTATAAAATATATATATATAGGCCTACGTGGGCCGTATGTATATTTATATATTTCATACACCAATACCGTACCGTACGTAGTTAAAATGTGTTATGACCCATTTGTAGTATTTGACTCGTATATCAACATTTCTTGAAGTGATCTGATCGCAGAGCACTTCAACTTGCACATCATACCGTACGTAATTTACTGTCTGTCTTGGGTTATTGTAAAACATCACGTCTGACTATCGGCATTGATTTTAAAACCAATGCTATTGGTAAGGAAAACTCAGATATGGATTTGTATCTCCAGGCTTTGCTTTTAACTCACAACTTGAAATAACCCAAAGACCTAACTTCATGGAACACCCATAATAAATGTAAGTAGGCCTAATTGAATTGGATACCTTCTGTGAGAATGCATATTGATGGCATTTTGAGATTTTGACTTTTGGTTTTGGATTTTGCATCTTGCAATTGTGCTCTACAAGTTGGTTGGTTCAAAATATTCATATAGAGAAGAGATAATGTGGGACATTCGTAACGTGATTCAGTTTTGTTTAAGTTTATCAAGTTTTGTGAAGAAACACACTTTATAAGTTCATTGTTATTAGTAATAAATAGAGACATGTAAAAATAGCAATTGCTATGAAAGGGATGAAATCTAAAAGTGCTTTTTTATTAGTTTTCCTGATATTTCTTTATGTTTCAATACATTTAATGTTTTTCTATCATGTTTTTGAAAAGGTGGCAGAGCGCTACAAACGTCTGAATCTGCTACGTTTCAATGTATTGGCGATATAGACGCTATATTCGGAGTAGAAGCAATATAGATGCTATTTTTCCCTAAATTATTTCAATTGAGTTGTAAATGCGCAAAGTTGGTTAGCTGCAATTTGGAAAAAAGTGCAATTGCAAATACAGGCGGTAGCTGATGCGTAGGTTTAACCCGCTTGTGGACATTATTTCTCTAAAAATTTCAATTGAGGTGTTTCTCTTGTATGTTTATTGTACGTTATCCAGTGATCTTACCATACTGCACTGTTGTAACGCTACAGAGCGTTGTTGCGCTACAAAATACGATGTTTCAAAATAATAGATGCACCAAGGTGGAACTTTTCAAATTCAAAATGCTATGGTGAGAAAAAAATAGAAGCTATGTTTACTTGTCTCTAGAATAAATATAATTCGGTAATTGCCAATCTTTGCGCAGTTTCTATTAATAAGCAGATATGTAGTCCTATGTGTTCCGTAGGTCAATTTTAACAAAATCTTTTTAAACACTTGCAATTGACGAAGAATATTCGTTTGTATAATTAATATGTCTCAGAAAGATCTGATCCTCTATTAGACAAACGAAACTACATTCAAAATTTCTATTTGTGTATCAAAATCTGTTCTACCGTTACTTTATCGATGATCTAGGAAAAAGAACAAAATACCTGACTCGATTTATCAACAATATAAATTTATAGCCTGGATTAAGCTCAATAATGACTGCTTTTGATGAGTTGAAAAAATAATAAATATATTAATAAAATTGAAATAGCTAAAATAGAAATAAAATGGCTGTGTAAAGATCGAAATATAAAAAAATTCTCGCCATTGGCAAATGGACCTCTGGCGGCCGGGACTCCTGCCGACTTCCTCACCATATACTCTGCCCCTTTCCATTAGATTTCTGCTCCACCTAGGAAAATTGATTTCTGACACCTCTGATAGCTAGGCATACCAAAGAGGCTCAAGCCATGTCTAGTGTGTCAACTGAATATCATGTACTACGGTATCATGTAGGTATATTCTGTTGGAAGTTTTTTAACAAAATAATTGATTGCACCTAAAACTACTGAAATACTAATGTTTTAAAATTTAATTGAGATGCCCTGTCCATACCCTATCATATTTTAATTTTTTAATTTTTTGCCTTTTTTTCTCAATTTGATGAATGCTTTTTGATAGTCTGGCATCTCTGATACTATGGGTGGTACTGGTAATATGAAAGCCATTGGTCAATCTTGAAACATGCATTTTTTAATTCACCATTTCCAATTTTTTCCATTGTTATTCACCAGAAGGCCTCTATATTTTATTTCATTAGAAATTATCACAGTTCTTCCTTTCAGTAACAATTGTTTCGTTCATTGTAATTTCTACAAATTAATATCCTGGCGAGTATATCGTTCTGGCCTCCCTAGTTGATCCTCGTCCGGCGGTCAACTTTATTAACAAAGGGTTACATAGATGTAATTATAGCACAGATTTACACCCCATTCTCCCATACATGAATATTGCTTCCCTAAAATGCTCATTTGAGAATGGGCCTTACCCTTACCTAAAATGTCATGCCCTGCATGCCACTATGACATTTTCTCAAATTTGCTTTAATTTTTTTGTAGGATGCTTCAGAAAACCCCAAAAGTGGCTCTTTTTTGGAAACAATTCTGCCTTCTGGTATCAGAACTTGGCCCGAAGAAGTGGCTAAACATCCCGAATTACAGAGTAACAGTGGAAACTTATTAACATCTGAAGAAGGGGGTGGAGTCATCGTTCTCAGTAAAAGAGATACCAAATCAATCATGCGTCCTGCCGAGGATGAAACTCAAGTTCCACAGGATATTGTGTTCATGGTAGAACTGAAATACAAGGACGACGATCAAAACACGTTGACAAAATCTCATGCAGTTTCATATGTAGTTGATCCACCAGACGCACACAAAAATAATACTTTTTCTCTAGACAATAATAAGACATTGAGCAGAAACTTCCTAAGTGAGCTCTCCCCTACAAAGTCACACAACGTAGCGTACGCCATTGAAGACCGGTCACAAGTTTTTTCACTGACCTACTCTACTAATGCTCAAAGCGCAACCTCAGTCAAATCCAATAGTATATTCACCGATAATGAATTAATTAAACACCCGAGAATGATTTATACAGAGACTTACCTGAACGCTGATGAGCAGTCAGATGTAGTTCTTAAAACTTCTGAGACTGAAAGTAACATTGATATAGATAATGCATTGATATTCAAACGTACAATGAAAGAAGTGGAAGGGAATGAAAGTGGAATAGTTGTGAAAAGTGAAAAGCCATTTCCGTGTGATCTATGTGAAAAATCGTATATGAGGCGGGCTAATCTCAAGGCGCACATGAGCGTTCATACTCAGGTAAGATAACTCGTGAACAATAAGAAATAGGCCTACCCCTGTCTATCTTACCAGAATAGGCATAGACACTACTAGATCATAGTATGTTATCATTTAGAATGAATTGATAATTCATATTTTTAAAATTTGTATTCCATTCGCACACTAATTTTAACTCAAGATATAAAACAGTAGTCTGAAGGATGTGTCAAAAGACTCTTTCTTTTCTTCAAATGTGCTAGCCAATGTGGTACTTGTGGCCATTCTCCTTCTGACACTGATATTAATAGGCTAGCTTGTCAACTACATTCATTGATCTAATGAATAACAAGTGTAATTAATGTGAAAGGTTCTTTTTAAAGCTTTCATTATTATCTGTCTTGTGCAACAACAAAAATAGGCGTACAATACAATTTTTCTGCTTTGGGTTGTTGTACTCTTTGGTTTAGACACTGCTAAATGTGAGCCCTCTTCACCTCCATTCAAGGTCATATTTAGGCCTAATTGGAATGTAAACATTTAAATTATTCTCATCTATTGAAATTCTATAGCATCACCATGGTTGAACATGTACTTTTTCATTCAAGCTTGTATTTACTTGGAACGTAAAAATGCCGTACTATCCTAAACGAAGTGCTACAACATAATTTCTTGATTCACAAATTATTTCAGTTTTGAATAAATTTACGCACTTGACTCTAATATTCAAAAATTGACTTCTTACTAAGGTACGTCCACACTTATGTAACCAATGTGGTGCAAGATTCGTGCTGAGATGGGACCTCACATTACATCTACGTATCCATAGCAACACCTTTGCGTGCGCATTCTGTAGCAAAGCGTTCACAGTACGTAATAAACTTGAACGCCACATCCGCACGCATACAGGCGAAAGACCATTTGCATGCGCAACATGTGGTGAGAAAAATATAAAATAATAATTAAAAAGTATTGCCCCCATTACAAGGCCAAATGTAACCTCTTTCATGATTTGGTACGTACATATAAGCATAAATCTACCTCTGTCCTCTAATATCATAATATGACATTCGTCTTATATTTGAAGATATTGAAGCTCTATAAATATTCCCTTTGAAGAGATAAAAATGAGAATGAGGCGAAATTTATTTGAAAATGTAGATTTTCAAATTGAACATTATATTAATTTTAATGTTAATCAGTTTAGGTAGTACCTAAGCCCACGAGTAATGTAAAAAAAAATGTTGAATTCAATTTTAATTTCTTTTATTGACATGTGCTGTTATGTTCTTAAATGTATATCTATGATTTTGTAGGAAAGGCATTTAGTGATAAACGCAACCTTGCTTCTCACGAAAAAACTCACTCTTCAGAGAGGCCTTATGTCTGCCCAATCTGTGGCCGTAGTTTCCGCATTTTGGCACACCTTCGTGACCACCGTAGAGTGCATTCGGAGGTTGCCGCGTTCACCTGTGACATCTGTGGCAAGAACTTCAAGTGGAAGACAAACCTCAATATACATCTAAAGGTAAATTCTACCCCCATTCAGTTCAAAGATTGATTGACACTCTTACGGCACGGAACGTCTTTACCGTCATTTCAAGCGGCAGTTCGCCGAGCTCAAACACTCTGCTCAAATGACTGGCTCAAGACACGGAGCCAACCAAGTATGGCTGAATCGTAGAACAAAGACTGGCAGCTACCTTATAAAACGAAAGTACGAAATGAAAAATATTATAAACATTAGATTGTTTTTGTATGCTTGTACGTGATGAATTACATTGTATATTTTGATTAGGCCTATTATTAAAATTATAATTATTTTTCTTAGCCTTATATTTCGTATCATTAGGTAGTTTTCTCTAGGTGAGCTCTGCTTACCTAGTGAGCCCTGACCGTACGTCTTTGGTATAGTATGCCCAATTACCAAATGAAAAACATTTTTTTTACTGATTATAGTCCGAGATTTGCAAATAAGCCGATGGTGGTTATTTGACCCTAGAATAAATGTCCAAATCCTGACTTGGCTTTGGCACAATTCAGTGTGTAACAATATGTTAATCGACAAACAAATGAATCTAGCGCAATAATTATGAATCCTCGCTGTGGATGCGCCTTAAAACCCTAATATTCATTCATTCATGGAGTCAAGATGAGAAAATCAAATGTGATAAGTTTGAGAAAAATAACAAAACTCACCAATGCTCTCAAATTAGTTATTAGATGAATACAGTGAAACCTCTATCCATCGTTTTTCAAGGGACCAGGAAAATAAAACCATCCATTCAGGAAAACTATCCATCCAGGAAAATTTAACATTGATTATATGGGAGTGGGGCTAGAAAGAATGAATGATACATCCAGGAAAACGATAGATCCGGGAACGATGCATAGAGGTTTCACTGTAACTATGTATTTAGTTGGGCTTTGTACAGTAGAACCTCTTCAATTTCAATTTCAATTTCAATTGTCTTTATTTTTGTTGCTTATTGATACAAAAAATGGCGATATTCAGATTTTAGTATGGCTAAAATATTCTGCTCTTCCATATAACCAGTCCTATTTTAACTTATGAGCTATGAATGAAAAATGATATGATGGGATACAAACAATATGGTATGAATGAATATAATAATAAAACAGTATGAAATACGGTGCACTAGAACTGACTGTACATACAGCTGTACTGTTAGTCTTTCTTCACTTTGCTATTTATCTGCCATACACATCCGATCTTTGTGTAGTCTCTTCACTGCAGCTTTGAATGCATTTTGGCTTAACGTCTTGAACTGTTCAGGAACTGCGTTGTATAGCATAGTGGCATTGTATTTAAAGGAACCCTTAAATTTGGTTGTTTTGTGCTTAGTAATACTGAGGTGATTGTTATTTCTGGTAAGTCTTGAATGAATTTCACCCCGTCGCACTAGCTTCGTTCTCAGGTAAGAAGGTATATCAGTGTTTAGAATTTTGTGGGAGGTATCAATTATGTGAAGCTGTCTCCTTTCTTTCATTTTGAGCCAACCTGCTTTTCTGATTGCTGGAGTGACGTGGTCTCTCTGTTTGATGTGGCTGTATGAGTATCTGATACAAGCATTTTGAATTTTTTGTACTTCATTCTCATCCTCGCAGCTCAGATTAGGACCATATACTGTGTCACAATAGTCAAGCTTGGAGATAATTAAAGCTTCAGTTAAAGCTAATTTTGCCGAAGGTGGAAGAAGAGACTTGAATGGCCGTAATAATCTGAGTTTGTGATAACTGGACTTGCGAATGTTGTGAATGTGATTAGTGAAATTAAGTTTCTTGTCTATTGTCAGTCCTAGATTTCTTGCATGTTCTGCAACGGGTAGGGCGGTATTGTTCACAGATACTTGGAAGTCTTGTGACATCTTACTTCTCTGTGCATCTGTACCCAGCAAGAGCAAGATTGATTTTTGTGGGTTTATGAGCAATGCTCGATCTGTAGCCCATTGTGTTATTGAGGCTAGATCGGCATTCATCTTATCTTGCGCAGCAATTGAATCCTTTGCGGAAAAGCTGGTATATATCTGTGTATCGTCTGCATAGGTGTGGATTTTACAGTATTTAACTGCTTTACATAAGTCTGATGTGTAAATTATGTAGAGCAAGGGGCCCAGGATGGAACCTTGTGGAACGCCAGTGGTGATCGCAAGTGGTTCAGATACGTGTATCACATTCTGTTTGCGTACTGTGACCTTCTGCGTTCGGCCTGTTAAGTAACTCCTGAACCAATTTACAGTGGCACTTGACATTCCTATGTGAGCAAGTAAAGCAAGTAGAAGTGTGTGGTTGATTGTGTCGAATGCCTTGGAGAAATCTAACAACACAAGGCTGGTCAGCTGTGAGCTGTCAATTGCACTGATCGCGTCGTCCACTATATCCAGTAAGGCCGTTGTAGTACTTCTTCCACGACGGAAGCCGGACTGCGTGACTCAATTGATTGTGCACTATCTTCTCCAAGACTTTAGACAGAGTAGGTAGGATGGTTATAGGACGTAGGTCTTTGAGTACTTGTGGGTTTTCTATTTTGGGTAGTGGTATGATTAGGCCTTCTTTCCATAATGTAGGAAACATGTTGCTGCTCAAAGAGCAGTTGATGAGGTTGGTAATGGCTGAGGCACAGTATGGTAGACATAGACGTATCATATCTATTGTTAATCCATCTGCTCCATTTGCTTTAGTCTTGATTTTCTTGATGATTTCTGTGACTTCACTTGTATCAACTGTGTGTAGGACGAACATCTCAGTATTTGGCTCAAGAAGTGTATCTTCGAAGAATGTCAGTAGTTCTGTGTTGACATCAAGTTGACCGACTGACTCGATGTAATATTTATTTATTTTGTCAGAATCAAGAAGGTCTTCTGGAATGTCTGCTTTCTTACTTTTACTATTATGTATATCCCAGGATCTTAGTTTCGACCAGAACAAATTTGTCGAGCTCTTACAGGAAAGTAAATCGTCTGTGATGTACGCTCCTTTTTCTCTGCGTATCGCTCCCGTCACATGATTACGTATGTCTGCATACGCAACCCAATCCGAGTTTTGTTTATGTTTTTTGAATTTTTTCAAAGCTGTGTTTTTCAGTTTGATCATTTCTTGGATTGTGTCTGTGAGCCACGGCACATTTCGCTTGGAAGATGTAACTGTTTTTACTGGTGCGAGTTGATCAGTGATCCAGTGAATGCTCTCGTTGAGGAACGTTAACTTTGCATCCAGTTCCGTAATCTCTTCGATATCTTCCCATTGCACTTGGCAGGCATATTTTGCAAGGCTATCATTGTCGACTTTCAAAATATTTCGGTAGGTCCAGGTCTTTTGCATCTTCTTGGGCGTTTTGTATATCAGCAGGCACGATATCAATTTGTGGTCTGTGATACTCTCGCCTTTCAGGTTCTGTATCATCTTCAAATCTAGGACTTCAGTTGATATGAGTGGCGTTAGATTCCTCATATATATGTGATCTATCAGAGTGGTTGTGTCGGAGGTAGAGGTTGTAGCTACCCTCGTTGGTTCTTCTATGACTTGTGTCATGTTGAGTCTTGTAAGAGTTTTTTTAAGGTATTTGCTATCTGGTTTCTCTTCATCTAAAACGTTTATATTTACGTCTCCTAGAAATATAATGTTGTCAGCTAGGGCATCCAGTTCTGTTATGGTTCCACTAATGCTATCGATAGTTTTATAGCTCAGGCTAGGAGCTCTATAGCCAACACCTATTGCAAGTTTAGTACTTTTAAGGGTTACAATTATCCATATTTGCTCGACATTGAGTTGGTCTGTAGGGGCCGTAGGCGTATGTATGGCGTGTCTAATGTTCTCTTTTATATACATGCCTATTCCTCCTCCTCTACCTTTCAAGTCTATACCCTGATTTCTGTCTTTTCTTATGAATTTGTAGCCTGGGATGGAAATGTTATCTGTGGGAATATCTGGTGTCAGCCACGTTTCAGTCACTCCAACTATATCATAACTGTTGTCTAGAAAAACGTGTTGGTATTCTTCGAAACATTTACAAATGGATCTCGTATTTATGCAGGCAATGTTGAGAGATCTACCTGATGTTGCTTTCGCTCCTGACGGGTTTTGGCGTCATAAACGCTGTTTGGGTATCTTATTGCGTTGTGGTCTGTCTGTCAAAGCAAGTGTTGACACTAGGCTCGGAGTTATTCTCATATCCGGTAAAGTTCTCAATGGCTATGATGGTTCAGTTGATAGATGTATCATTGAAACTTGCGTATGCATGTTGTTTTTATGTAAAACCTTATTATGATAAAGACCATTTGGGTATAAGTTTCTCTTCAGGACATTTTTCACCATAGTAAGTTTTCTTTTCCTATTCCATCCATATGCATCTACATGTTGAATACAGTAGTTTCTTCAGTAAGTTTTTCACTCCGGTGAGTCTTTTCTGTCTAGTCTCCTGAAAAACGTACCAAAGAGGTTGGCCTAAATAATATTACTTCAATTAATTAACCACGTACATATTGGTAGTGATATTATATCTAGTTTTTGATATGTTCATTGTCCAGGTCCACACGGGTGTTCGTATACCGTGCGACGAGTGCGGACGTGAGTTTTCGCGCCGTGCTGACCTGAAAAAACACGAGCGTTCACACAACGGCGAGCGCAGTCACGTTTGCGGTGTTTGCAATAAGAGTTACATGGACAAGGCTATCCTGCAGAAACACCTCAAGATGCACAATCAGTTGAAACCCTATACGTGTGATGTATGCAACAAGAGCTTTCACTTCCAGTGGTATGTATACTTCTACTCAGATGGATATGATAGTTGATAAGGTCAATCATTCAAGAGATGGGAACTTCATTCGTGCCAGTCAACTATTCTGACTAAGGTTTTTCGTGCTTACCTGCAAGTTGTTGACGTGAATACGAGAATGGTTCCTTACTGCACTGGTATCTCTTTGGTACCAAAGTGAAAAGTGAAGTGAACCTACCAAAGTGAAAAACACACTAAAGAAACTATTTAGCATTTGCAAGCATAATTCTAAATTCATATGGCCAACACATAATGACATTAAAGAACTCGATGTCTGTGAACTCACTGTCTTTATTAAAATGGAATGTTGACCTTCACTCAACCACCTCTGCACGGCTTGTGAACCTAATGACTTCCATGTCTTCATTTGTTCAGGTACTTGAACTCTCACAAAAAGACACATCGCACTATAAAGACATTCCCGTGCGAGCGTTGTAACCGAGTGTTCATGAAGAAAGGCAACCTGACGATACACCTGAAGCAGCACGATGACGATGCCCACCAATCAGTGGATTCACTGATCGAATTGGCACAGGTGGAACCTGGCACTTTGGACTGAACCACTTTACTCATGTGAGTGTCGTGTTATCTGAGTAATCTACTGTCAACATAGATGTAAGCAATTACAGAAACATGCAAATTAATATAACCAAACCCAAATTTTTGTGTGTGGTACTGGTAATACTGAATACAGTTTGTCATAATGTGCCTGGTTTCAACGTTTTACCAAGCTCAAGTGTAATCGTTCATTTGATCAACTTCATTTCCAGTTTGCACACAAAAATCTAGTCTCGACACATATTTTTGACAAATTGTTCTACATACGCAAATTGTTGCTATTACCGCATATTTTAACCAATAAAAAGAGCAAAACAAATTGACGATAATGTTGAAACCTTGCAAATAGAGTACAGTAGTCTCATTAATTCAAAGTATAATCATTCAAATGTTGCTGTAATTCAAACAATGCTTCTGGTCCCTTACATATTTTGGACGTGTACTTGATGCTGAATCATTGAATATTTTGACCATCCAAACTTTCGTCACTCAAAATGGATAATTTTGGCTCCATTGCATTTCAGATTGGAGAGGGTTTGCTGTATACTTCTAGCATTTAGGGCCTACTTGAATTAATTTTTGGTGTGCTTTAAAAGGTTTTTGAATTCCTATTTATCAAACTCTCATTGACGATTCCATTTGTGGTTTCAATCACAAACTATAGAATCCACGTCTTTTATACAAATTTCGTACATTTTTCTTTTTGGCGTCGAGATTGATAAGTGGAATTTACGCGCGAAGATTCAGAAACCTTGGTGCAGCCGATCAGGTATTCATATAGACGTACAGCCTATTTAAAAACACTTGATCAATGCAAGTTTGCAACCAGTATCGTTTGTGAGAGTTGACAACTCGCACGCAGTTATACATACATAGTATGCCAAACTTGTGCAATCTTTCTGAGAGTCATTTAAAAAATAATAATAACCTGTTTTTTATCCACTTGGGTAAGTTGGCCGGTCAGATATTTACCGTTCAAAGTCATTTTTATTTGTTACATAATTGTATTCACCTGATTGCAGTAGCCTACATGTAGTTCATTACCAGTTCATTATATATAAATTTTACATTCTATGAAATCGTCTACTATCGTTGATTTGAATTGTTCTTACTTGTGCATACGTGCATGTATCTTGAAAGGAAATAAGGATGTTACAATTAAATTAATGAACCTGAACCAGAGCCCAGATGGTGATATTCAGAATGATGTCAGGATATTGAAAAGTAATGTTGATGTAAATCTATTACTCTTGTTCTCATGTACAAGGATGCTATCAAGTGACAAATCAGCATAACATTATTATCACCTGGTAACAATGAGACAGCAATGAACAGATCAACAAATATCAACAATGAACTGAACTGGTTGGTGTTATACCTAGATAACTGAACCTCAACCATTTGAAAGTGACTTCTACTTTGACGTCACATAACAGTCGTCATGAGGTAAATTTGGGTTGTCTCAACGTTGGGCCGCCACAAAAACATTACATCGGTTATGATTCCTTTTCAGCCACGTTCTGACATGTGATTGGCCAAGAGTAGAAACCAGATGGGCGTCAAGATGAAAATCATTGTAGAAACCTTACAAAAAGACTGGATTTGTATAGTAAATTATCAAGAAGTATTTAATTACTGTATCCCTATTTGAACTAGTCGATGGAATTAAATTATTGAACAGCTATTGCATCAATCTAATAAGCAATTAGTTGTGTGTACCTTAAATAAACTAGCTGTTGGTGGGGTCGTTAAGCAAAGGATAATCAGTTCTGTGTAGGGTTGCCAGGCAATACCAATTATAATGTCTAGATGGACATAATACTGGTACGGTAGTTGTGTAAAATTGATTATGAACTTGAAAGAACTATAATTTTATGAGACACTAAAATTATTTTGAACAATAAATAATTATTCATAGGCCTATTGAAGCTCTATTAGTAGTTAGATCCTTAATTTATTAAATCATCTGGGCATACATTAATTTGAAATCCTCAGAAATACGTGAAATTTTACTGATTTAGTATTGAAAATTTAAAATCAGCTATATGCTGTATATTTGGCAAATTGATGCCTGAATATCAAGTGGCCTCATTTTTCAGAGAATAATGAAAAATTGTAGAATTATTCAACAAGTGAAGTAATCAACAATCTTACCACTCACCACATTCATCCACCAAGAAGAAAATGTGTAGGCCTATCATTTTCATAGTGTAAAATACCGTATTTAGTCGCGTATAAGTCGCAACCCTGTTTTTGACAGTCATTTTTTGAAAAACCCTTTGTACGGTTGTATAAGTCGCACCTACAGTCTCCGGTACGTCAAAAATACATTGCGATTGAAATGTTCAGTGCTCTGTTCGGGACGCGTATGAGAGAAACCCTTGGTATGGAAAACCTTGGTATATACTGGTATCAACCTTGATGTTGACAATGTGAGAAACGTTGAGGGGCCTCAATTAAACGGTGAGGGGGGGAAGGGGACAGGTTGCCTAACATAACCGAGCGCGACCAAGAGCACACGATGATTACGTAAATATCTCCCAAGTTTATATTCATTTTCATCTAGCCTTTGCCTAATGTTGAATGAGTAGCCCCCTATAGACTTATCACCCATACATAGGGTGGATTGCAGAGACGGAGTTTAAACCCCGGCCTACCTTAGACGCTGTCCAAGTAAGAAATTGTATTATTGCGCAATTTTGTACTTAGGCGGCGTCTAAGGTAGGCCAGGGTTTAAAGTACGTCTCTGCAATCCACCCATAGCATTGTTGATTGATGATGAACAGATGTGTCAAAGTGTTTGTCTTGTTATTCAGTGTAACACGAGACTCTCAAAGTCTCATGTTTGCTTCAATGTTGACGACCGTCCGTGCATCAATTCTGACGACGATTGTAAGTTTGCCCTATCCCTAAACATTGGACGACTCGCAGTGTTTCACAGCAACTGTTTTGATGATAAACAGATGTGTTAAAGTGTTTGTCTTGTTATTCAGTGTAACGCGAGACTCTAAATAAAAGTCTCATGTTTGGTTCAACATTGACGACTGTCCATACATCAATTCAGACGACGATTGTGGGTTCGCCCTATGCTATTAACATTGGACGACCGGCAGTGTTTCATGGCAACTGTTTTTATCGCAAAATGTATCGTTTTTTTCTCACTTATCTTTATGAGACTCATGTGACTTTTTGATGACTTAAAAATGGGAAAGAGTGCGTTTTATATCTATTTGTTCTATCAACGGGCTCTCCACTATGAGTAGGCCTTTCTCTACTCATAAATCTCGGTAAGCTGCTGTACTTTCTTTCCCTTTCACCCAATTCATAGATACGGTAATATATAGCATTTACACTGAAAATACCACGTTCGACTTTGATGAGGATTGATGCATTCGACTTTCATTTTTCGAGATTTTGTGGGCGCGTATAAGTCGCACCCGCGTATAAGTCGCACCCTTGTTTTGAGCTCTCAAATTTCTAAATATACATGCGACTTACCTATATGCGAGTAACTACGGTAACCATTTAATAATAATTGATCATCTGTGGCAACTCAAGCTTAATGGCCTAACAAAAACACAGTAGTAATTTTAACAAGTTGATACTTATCAAGCCTGATATTATTGACTGTCAAGGGCCGTAATACTATTGTTAATATTTTCAAGTTACCTTTCTCTGCTAACCTAATACCATATCGTGTTGCATGGAATGAATCTAATTACACTATGCAGGGTGCTGAAGCTGATCTATAAAATAAGTTGAATAACAAAACCCTTCTTATTCAGTTGTATTTTAAACAAAGCCTACTATATTATGTATGTAATTAAATTTATATTTATTTGTGAGAATGATATTTGTAGATAGATTTTTTGTAAATACAAATATAAAATGATATTGAAACTGAATTTAATCAATTTATGCCTGTTTTGAAGACTGTTGAACATTTTAAAAACCGAGGAAATATTTTGTATTTTATTATTTTGTTTATTATAGACTGATTTGGTAAAAGTGCAGTATCTAAATACTTCAATTATACGCATTAAAAACATGTTTTAATTGTTTTTCTTCGTTCCCTCTATTGTAGGAAGTCACTGTGCGTTTGTAGTTTGTATTGGACGCTTGCTTGCGTGTTCTATTAGCTCATAACTTACTTCAACAGTATTATTTCTTGGTAAAGTTGAGTCGAGAGATTTGTAAGGCTAGCTCTACGTCATAATGGCGGAGCAATATCGAACCTAATGAATAATGATACTAAAACAAAGAAATCTGTATGTTTTTGGTGGAAGTGAGTTGAGATCTAACTAAACACAACAAATACTGGGTGGATTGACTTCAATCAGTGGAGGAAACCAAGATAGACAATAAAATATCATGTTCATTTTTAAGGTACAAAAAAACTATTTGAGTAATTACTGATTAAGAGTGTGGCGCTATATTGTACTTTTAACGCTAATTCAAATTATCGTTTGAATTTACTAAATTTAGACTACGTAATCGTATACCTGAAAATATAATTTCTTCTACCTATTCTCATTTTATAGATATCGTGTTCCTCTTGATTAGTATGTTGACTAAATAAATACTGTAAATAGGCCTGTTAAAGTACTTCTTGTTATAACGTGCAATGCCTTGAAAGTTTTTTCATAATGCCTTGAAAGTTTTTTTGTAATTAATGTTGAGAATATAGTTTAACCATTGAAGATAAAATGCATCAATTCATTATTCTGAATAGAATATAGGGCGCACATATAGGCATGCACATGTAAAACACATAATTAAATTGCTCTACGATGGTTGATATGGATTGTTTTAACTTGAATACAGTATAATCTCCAACACAAAATGTTCACTTTTGAAATCCGAGTTCACAGTAATCTGTGCATCTGTATTGTTCTGATTGCATTCGTGGTTTGAACTAAATAAAAAACTACTATATTTTATGGAGGACGGAGAGAGAGATGATACTTAGAGCAGGGTCATTTTGTCTCTTAATGTCATTACTCATTTTGTTTAGAAATATCTTGAAGAAAAATCAAATTTTATGAAATAAAAAAATTCAAAAACCACTAGTAGGATTACATTTGGAGTCCTCTGCCAATACTTCATTTAAAAGTAATCATCCAAAGACAAATGTTGACTAGAAAAAAATTATTAGTCCTAAAAGTATTTTATTTACCATAGTTCATTATAAATATGCATCTTATTATAATTTGTGTAATACTGCACAGTATGATTAATCTATATACATAGTGGTGTTAATAGTTCAGTTTACAATCTCTGCCATGGATCTTTATTCCTCAACAATTATTGTGATCAGTTTTGATTCGTGTATCCACAAAAGTAGGTCGTCGACCAACTAAATAATTGTAAAAGCTTTGATAATTACATAATCTCGGTACAACTTCCAGGATTTAACGCTTTTTAAAGACACAGTGTGCATTTTTCATCGTAAATATTATCCTGGAAAATCAGAATATCCTGAAAATATCTGAAGGCGATCTACTTTCATGGATACAAGTATACTTTCTTCTTTTTCACTCAGCTTTTCTTACTCATCACAGCCTGTACATGGATATTTTATCACCATACGTGAAATCAAATCAACACTAGACCTATTGTGTTCATTGAAGCTAAAAACCAGGGTAAACTGTTTTTACTATATTTGGGATTTATAACTACGTAGTTGGTTAAGGCAGAGATTGATTTGTTATTTTGAAATATTTTTTCTGTCTAGCATAGTTTATTATACAGAGAAGAGGTATTCAATAAAGTGTTAGACTGTCGCTAAAACTAATTGACTTTTGTTTGGTATGTTATTGCATCAACCAGTTTCAAATCTCTTTACACACTCTTCGTTTATCCTTCTCTCCTCTCCATAACTCTCTGTTCTCATCGGTAAACAGCCCTTCCCCTCTCACCCATGCTATTTTCCACTTGTATCTACATATTGTCAGAATCATCACATTCATCATATTGTTGTAGCATGAGAACGTAGTATTGTGCTGTTTCCATGGTAAACTATTATATATGGCCTAGTCTTTGAGCAGGAATCATAATGAAAGCACACATTGCATTTTAATGATCTTACTTTACAGTTAGGCATGATAAAAAAGATGGTGACTAGTTTACTAATGCTCTATTTTATTGTATTGTGAGCAATTTTTATCCATTATACAATCATTATAAGATTCAAAAAATCATTTGTTTCAAGTGCCTGAAAGAAATTACTGGTAAGCCGAAAGAAATCAGCTATTTAGTTTTCGTACTACTTCCTATTGTAAATAACATATTTCTCACATCAGGTACTTAACTGAAGAAGAGTAAACATCGAGGATGTCTACCTTGGAATATTCCATCATTTTACAAAAAATATTCTTGGCTCTCAGAAATATCTTTTCTACTATCTGTGCTCACACTGTATTCTAAATTATTTTAGCTTTTCTTTCCTTGTAGAAATCAGTAACTATAGACCCTACTCTATAGACTACTGTTATAATCATTGATGCAACAAAGAAAGGGACTAGTTCCGTCTAGTGCCGTGGTTGACCTTACAGAATGTAGATTATAGTGGTTTTAACAGTATTTTCATTTTTTATGCCTACTACCAACTGTATCACCACTTATCTAAACAAATATTGTCTCGTTATTGTATAATGTAATGTTTTGTTGATTGTGCCCATAGACCAGACACCACTATAATACTACAAGGTTAACACCTCAC
This sequence comes from Brachyptera risi, assembly GCA_964007535.1. Classification (NCBI taxonomy): domain Eukaryota; kingdom Metazoa; phylum Arthropoda; class Insecta; order Plecoptera; family Taeniopterygidae; genus Brachyptera; species Brachyptera risi. The sequence continues at coordinate 26,642,972 of OZ023328.1, forward strand.
CTCAGATCCAATAAATCATCATTTAATCTTGCCCCTATCACAGTAAGTTGTATGATATATATATATATATATACACCAGTAGTGATAAGTCCAGTTAGCTGTCTGCTTATAGTTAAGTGTGCTGTTTGTTTACTCTTTACAATGCCACAGGCTTAGCTGTTGACACCCAGAGATAATAAGAGATCAGATCTTTAAGCCATTGGAAACTCTATATTAAACTACTATCCTGGATACAAGACTAATTTCAGTAAAACATGGCACTGAGAGGAGTGATAGTCTGCATTATTGGTGAGTTTTTATAATTTTGTTGATTTTAATTCATTTAAATGGATAGAAAACATTTCGTTGAATGTTGAAAACAATATGCATTGTGTAAACTGTGCACCCTACAAAATTGATCTCAGCTTTATATTTGTAAACATACTCATATATCCGATTATCACAATCACATCCGTCCTTATTTTTCTACAGAAATAAAAAATTGTGAATTGAGAAATATACATGGTGGTTGGAAAAAAATTGTGGAAAGCAAATGAATGTTGATATAGTCGGGAACTTGGAGTAAAATTGAAATCGAAATTTGTATTCCAAAGAATTGAAAACCAGATTCAAAATTTAAATTATTACTCTGTGATTGTCTCGAGTTGAATCAAAATCAGTACTATTGTATTAATTGCACCAAAAATTTGAACATAATAGATTAATCAATAGGTTATTTGATTTTACCGTATAATTATGTTCTTATTTGAAAGTTGTGCGTGTACATAGTAAAACTTACTTGACATATTATACCAATCATTATGGAAGCTCAAAACTGCCAGGCTGTAATGGCTTGTGATATTGAGTAGGATCGTTTTCACAAGAATCCCACCAACATGACCGTCCAGTAATTTTACTGTTTAACAAGGCACTAAATATCTTCTGTTGGCTTATTGAACGTTGTAATTCTACAAGTTTCATAATGGAAAGATTACCTCTTTTCCAAAAACATCATTTAAATTGTTGAATTTTATAACTTGTATAGGCCTTACTGTAAGAGACAAATTCAATGAATAATATCATTATTTTTTCATATGTTTGAAGAATTTAGTAGAACAGAAAAAGTTTCATAACCCACAGAAGAAAGAAAGGAAAACCACAGATTAAATCTAGGTAAAGGAATTGTTTGTATCAGTTAGAAACAACATCAGTTGTTGCTCATTATTAGAGAAAGATGCCGTCGTGTTTCAAGGGGTGATTGAAACATATTTCAAATTTCAAGAATAATTTAAATGAAACTAAATTTAATTATTGCAATAAAAATAAGAATCGCAATTATCGCTGAAAACTGGATGTAGAATTGAAATCAAAATTATTGATTCTAGAAATTGGAATAGAAATCGATATGTAGGCTTGCTAGTATAGCAAAATCAGAATCGAAATTTTTATAAAAAGTCGGAATAGATAGATAGATAGATAGATAGATAGATTGTTTATTGTCTTTTTTTACATTCCTTTACATACAGCTAATTAGAAACTAACTACATAGGACATTAAAGACAGTCAGATAAAAAGTATGATATTAATAAATACCAAGTAACTAATAAGTTGATGAAATTGCAAAAAAATATACATGTAGGCCTACAGATAAATACCAAATAGACATCATGATGATATCAGAGATATACTCATCGACTAACCAAATCAAATCAATCAATTAAAAATTATAATATTGGTAATAAGTAACTAATAACTTGTTGAAAACTGAAAAATATTATACATGTAGATAAATACTAAATAGACATTATAAAATAATTATACTGATCAGATGATACTGCTACTAATTAGACTGATATCAGAGATAAACTAATCAATTAACATGGGCTATATAATTTGTTACATACACTCCTCTTCTAGTAACTTGCAAAACAGGTCAGGGAAGATTTGAAAAACTAAGAAAAAAAAAAAAAAAAACATTAATTAAAATAATTAACAGTAATAAGAAAATCTTTGTACATAGCCTAAGCATGTTAGAATATGATATCAAAATAGTCCTCAACTTAAACGAAATCTGAAAATGTTTCACTTAGATCCAGTATTACCAAGTCCAGTTAGTATTTATCTGAGAGTTGGTGAAAACAAATACCACAGGTAACCATGGTGATAGCAAGTTTGAACTGTTAGATAAAGGCTAACTAGACTTGGTAATACCGGGCCTTAGAGTCAGTCTCTGGATATAGGGTAGTTGCATAAGTTTGTCTTTCATCTGACTTATTGCATTGAGTGGCCAAGTATTGAATTTTTCTCACTTGCAAATTGCAATACAAAATTCTCAGCCACAGTGTGTATTATTCCAGTTATTTATTTATTTTCACATCATTTTCGATGATCGAATATTAAATATTTAAATTCTATTTTTAATAGAAGTTCTAAAATATTCAATAGTAGAAATTGATAGAGACTCAAAAGGTATAACTCAAGTTTTTATGAACATTGTTCATTTCTCATAGTGCTCATTTCTACCTACTCTAAAATCAAATAATAATTCAAGAAACAATAATAATAATAAATTGATAGTAGTCATTTGATGAGCCCTTTGATGAAAACTAAATTTTCAAACAAAAATATATTCTTTTTGCACTGCACAATCAAATGAGAGCACAGATTTTTTGAAACTTGGCATGCACATATGTCATTATCTAACTCGATACTGTATAGTTTGTAGGTGCAATCGATTCAACCTTTTTTGAGGAAAAACTATTTCGCAAACTATTTTCGAAAAACTATTTCGAGAAATTTTACAAACCTCCATTAGAATATTCCAGAGAAGAAAATTTGGAAAAAAATATTTTCTTTGAATATGTTCCAATCTGAATTGAATTCAAGCTCAAGAATGAAACACATCAAACTTGAGTTTTACATAAATCGGATCAGGCATTTTCAAGAAAAAAGTCATAATCTAATTTATTTCACATCATCAATCTTCACACTCACATCACATCTTCTCACAATCTTCACATGAGACTCAAATCTTTGGATTGGTTATATATCCACCTTGAGATCCAAACGATTACGTGCCACTGCCCTCCTATTTCCTAATTTATTTCTATAATAATAAAGAAGCCCTTGTTTTAATCGTTTCCAATTAATTGGTGACACTTGCTGCTTGGATTTAATTGGTATCCTAATAGCTTTGAGTGATTTGAAAACAGTACATTACATATTTTTTTAACATCAAAATGGCTGATCTGATTTGAGTGTAAGTTTGGAATAATGTGTATCATTATTATATTGAAATTCCTTGAGAATTTGAATTCTCTCGAAGGAAATATTTTTTACGAATTTTTCCCTGTGGGTTATTCTTATGGGATTTTTGAAAACTTTGAAATCAGTTTTCTCTGAAGCGATCCAACCGATTGTGCCTCAAAACTATACAGTATCAAAATAGATGAGGACACTTGTGTATGCCAAGTTTCAACTGAATTTTCATTTCTGTTTGACCTGTGGAGCGCAAACAAGAAACGAAACAAAAAAAAACGTTTTTTTTTTCGAGTATGGTGAAATTGAGTCTTCGCTTTGCTCATTCAACAAAATAATAGACACCAAGTAAAGTTTTCAAGTGAAGCTTTTATGACACGTAGGCCGAAGCATTGGCAAATATCTGTAGTCTAGCCCACAATAACACAAGAAGGATAATTGTGGCAAGCAGAGCTCAATTTCCTTTTCTTATCAAAGAATTTATAGCAAACAATATAAAAATGATAAAATATAAAGGTCAATAAAACAGCAATAAAAACTATTTGTTGTGAAGGGTATAAATATGTCAAGATTGTGGAAGCTGGATCATAAAAAGAAAAACCCAGAGAGAATCGCATATATATATATAAGCTTACAATTAATTTATGGGCTAAAAGTATCAAAATATGTCAACATACCGATATTATATACATTATACAGCTCGAAGTTTTAAAGCTTTTAATTTAGTTTATCATTATTGTGAACATATGCTTCTTATGATGATAGTACGTATTCCGTAATACCTTGGATCATAGCTACCAAACTGATGGATAAACAACAGCGTTACAGAGCTGTTCACCCAGCCGTATACTAAAGCCAAAGTCTAGCTTTTACCATGTTTGATTCTATTCAATTCTCAATTTCGTTCCTTATTTTATTTATACATGTTAATTGTTAACACAGGTTCACTCGTAAAAGATTACATACATGATAATAGTATAATGAAAAAAATGTAGAGAATGATATACATTTGATGAAGATGAATAGAACACCCACCGAGACGCATGGCCGAGTGGTAACACACTGAACCGTCATTCGGGAGACTGGGGTTCGATTCCCGCCATGGTCGACCATCCTGACAGGGGTTTTTCGTGGTTTCCCTCTGTCGTTCAGTTTAATACTGGGATGGTTCCTTGTCAACAGGTCACGACCGACTCCTCCCCACCATCCCCCTGATAAAATAACCTTTCATATCATCATCCCATCATTTCATTCATCATCCACTGTTGCCAATAGATCGTAGCCATCAGTGTAGTGCGTCGTTAAAACCCAATATGTAAAAAAAGAATAGAACACCCACACATAAGCTGTGCTTGAATTGTGAGGTCAAATTGAAGAGAGTAATTTACACATACACTAGTTTCTTTCGTATAGCAATACGCACCCAACGTTTGAACGAATGAATTAATTATTTCATTTACACACGTAGATACAGATAACAGTTGAAAACTGTGTTGCCGGAGGTGCAAAGATTCAAATGAAGATTGAAATACTTACTAATTTAAAAATGCAATAATAAGCTAATGATTGAATAGTTGAATGAATGTAAATGTGGAAAAAAGAAGCAAATTTTTTTAATTGATATATCGGTACAATACTGGTGAGTGGTGAGTAAGTTAATGTTTTAACATGAGAGTTGCTTATCCATCAGTACGATAGCTATGACATACCAAATGTAATGCAAACAATTTGGTAACTTATTTCGTCATAAGAATAGGTAATAAGAATATGTACCTTTGTACAAAATTCTATGTGCTATTCAGCATAGCTATTTTACTGCTATTTTTACATAGTTTGGTAATTATTAATTCATAATATATGTATTTAATAACATTCAGTTGCCTTGGAATCCTAGCATTGAATATATTATAACATTATGTCAAGCATTCAAAATATAACTCAAGTCAATATATTAAGGGGAATGTACACTGAAAAATTGTCATTTTTCTTATTTTTTCATCCCGTTTTTTCACTCATACTTTGTTCATATAGTTTTAATTTTGCTGTACTACAATTTCATGACTGTATCTTAATTATTTATATATTCAAAAAATGCTTATATACATGCTGGTGTGCTACTGAGTGTGCATCCTTTTGCTTTTCCTGATTCTCAACACTTTGCAGGTCAATAACTCTATAATATTTTTTCCTATGCTTTCCCACTACTTTTTAATGGTATGAGTAAACCTGAGAACCTGTAGATCTGTATGGGGAACCTGGTAGCAGGTTCCAGGTTTTTCTTTGTAATCCCATTTAATTGTTACATTAAACTTTGAATCATTTTATAATTATACTGAGTAATTAATTATTGGGAAAATTATGAAAATCAATAATTTGCACAAATCTATATGTTTAATTTTGTGCTATTTCAAAAATTTGTAGAATATTCAATTTTAAACGTTTGTGAACAACAATGCAAAATTATTTGACACCAACCGATCTGAATAAGAATAAAAATGAATGAAACATTTGAAAACAAAAATGAGAATGGAGTAGACTTTTTTGTAATTCAATATTTAGTTGAGTTTTTAGTCAAAAACTTGATGGAATGATTCTGAGAAATCATTTTTTTTTTTTTTTCAGTTTCACTTTGATCCTGATGTTTTCTAGAAATGTTTAGTGAATCGGTCCCATATACTATAGGAGTTACTGATTTCAGTGTACATTTCCCCCCTAAGACCCATTCTCTCACCTATTCTGTTACCTATTCTCTATCTTTAGAAGATAATTAAGTAATAACAATCTGAAATTGCAGCATGGTTGTCGCTGGATGTTGGTCATGCGGCGCCATCTATTGGAGACCAGAAGATCTCGTCACGTATCTTGAGTAACACACGTTCAGCGTGTGAACCTGGTGCCATCCTTTCCCTGACACAAGTCAACACTACAGCTATCTTGACTGCGCTTAGGAACCAGATGGAGAATAAAGGATTTCAAGCGTACATTATCACTTCTAGCAATGACCATCAGGTAAATAATTACTCAAATATGTTTTATAGAATTGATGTTGATGGGGATCTCCTTCATACTCTACTTTTTGCTGATGATCAAATAATAATGGCCTCAGATGAGTATGACAATGATTTTATGCTGAGAAAGCTCAACATTGAACATGAGGAGGCTGGATTGAGAATTAATGTTGCAAAAACGAAATATCTGGTGGTTGGTAGGGAGATTGGAGGAGGCTTGAATTTAAATGGACAATGTATCGAGGTATATGAGCAGTATAAGTATCTGGGGACGATCATTGACAAAGAGGGAAACAGTAGGAGGGAGATATCCTGTCGTATGGGTTAGGCGAGGCAAGCAGTACAAAAACTCAATCCGTTGTTACTCTGGTACGTGAGTGTTGGAAGAACCACAAAAAAAGGATATACGAGTCGATACTTCAGAGCATACTTCTGTATGGTGCAGAAACGTGGGAGATGACGCAGAGGGATAGAGAAAGGTTGCTGGCAGTGGAAATGGATTTCCTGAGGAGAAGTTGTGGGGTCTCAAGATTAGAGCACGTGAGGAATGAGGAGATAAGAAGACGGATGGGAGTGGAAGGGACAGTATTGGATTGTATAGAATCGAAGAGACTTCTCTGGTATGGGCATGATCGGCGCATAGAACCTCAGAGATGGCCGAAAAGACTGGAGGCGTGGATACCTCCTGATACAAGAAGACGAGGGTGACCAGAAGAGGGGTGGAAAAAGCAGGTGCTGCTGGACGTGTCGAAAAGAGGACTGAGTGATCCAGACTGGATGGACAGAGAAAGGTGGAGTCTGGAGTGCGGGAAACGGCCGGAGTTGCTGTAGACAACCCGCTATTATTATTTATGTTTTATCATGTTGAAGTTAAGAGAAACATTCATGTTTTATGACACAATTTTTTTATTAAATAAAGAGAGATACTTTTATTCAACTTGATAACCATTTATATTTTTAGGGTTTTTTCTGTATGTTATCATCCCTTAATCTGTATTTTGTGTTATTGTAGATTTTTCATACAATCTTCGTACAAATAAAATTACTATTAGGCTTGTGGTATTAAATATTCAATGAACTGTGGATTGAGAACATATATAAAAGCTATACCGTAACGAGAACTATTCTCTCTTCTCCATTGCCTTGATTCCAGGGAGAGTACATCCCTGACCACGACATGCGTCGAGAGTATGTGTCAGGTTTCACAGGTAGCGCCGGTGATGCTGTTGTAACACTGGATAGTGCCGCTGTCTGGACCGATAGCCGGTACTACTTGCAGGCTGAGGATCAACTTGACTGCAATTGGCAGCTAGTCAAGACTGGGGAGAAAGACGTAAGATGAAGGATTTTAAACATTGTGGCTTGATCTGCAGGTGATCAGTATAATACACCTAGAATAAATGAACATTATTTACAATTGTTTTTCAGAAACAATACTGCAAATGTTGATGCCTTACAATGACGACTATATTTTGTAGATTGATTTTCATAAGCAGATTTTGTAAAGTAAATTTGAAACTTGATTGTAATTTTTATTCAGGTCCTAGACTGTTGTAATTCATTTAATTTGATTTCCCCATGCTCACTATTTCACTTCTTTTGTCATTCTAAGATCAATAGTTATATTATTATGGATCTTTACATTTTAAATAAACACATATTTTCTCTCTACTCTTGAAATTTTTTTATCATGATTCATGATTACTAAAATCAATATTGTAAGTGCAGCTTTTGAACTTTTTCACTATATCACTTTGATATTCATCCAACTACTTGTAGGTAAGGTAAGAGTAGCCTAAGGTCACAACTTGGACATTCACATGATTTGCTGATATGTAAATACCATTTATGGTGAATAATAATTGATAGCTGTAGAACTTCACATTTAAGCTATGAAAACACCGACTATAAGACTATGACAGTACTGTATTTCACAGATGAGCAAGAAATCTCAGTAGGCCTATTGTATAAAACACTGTACCTTAAAATAATTTATAATCTTGAAATGACTTCCATTTTGTCTTTGAGCTTACTAATAAAATAGTCAATGAATTAATTTTGTGTTAATTATTTGCATTGTTGCCACATTTATGATTGAGCTATTTTTTTATTGATGGAATTCATTATTGCTTTATAGTCTCCGTCAATCGAGCATTGGCTGACTACTGTTTTAAAACGCGGGGACTTGGTAACTGCTGATCCGAAGATACTCACATACCAAGAATGGACTGTATTTGACAAATATTTAAGTAAGATATGGTAACTGGCAATGTTTTTATTTTCTACTCTTCTCACTAATGCAGACAATTGCCATTAATTCTAGAAAATAACTACCGTACTTATTATCATCAGTTATCATTCATTATGAAAAGAGAATATATTCTAATATATCCCGCACAAATAATCTTTGCTGTTCGTTCAGAATGCAATTCTTCAATTACTGAAGAAATTTGTGATTAAAATATGTCATACATTATATGCTGTGGTTCAGACCATTTGTAGATTTAGATACACAATTATATTAATTTATAATTTTATACCCAGACTCTTAATATTTACTTAAACTTGTTGATAATACTATAGACATTTGACAACATTAATTGCTCAACGTACTATCAGATTTGTATGGTAATGCCACCCCGTGGCTCAGTCAACTAAGACACGTTGCTTCGTAACTGAAATTAGTTCAAGGTCGGTTTGATCTGATATTCCGTAAGGCACGAGTTTTTGTAAATGGCCTGTTACCTTCAATCCAGCTCATTCTTACCCCCATATAACCTAGTAGTTGGTAATGTCACGGAGTATCATTAAAAAAATGGTATGGTAACGGCAAGAAAAATATAGGGCAACCTCAGGCATGATGTAAGCACGAAAATTGAAAAGAATTTATAATGTAAAATTAATTGTGTACTACAGTAGGCCTACCTCTGATGCAGCATGAATTTTGTATTCTCAGGTGAAGCAGGTCTAACCCTGGTACAGTCTACTGACAATCTAATTGATGCAATCTGGAATGAGGCTCTAGGCCGTCCCCCTTACGTAGCAGATGCCCCTACCATCTTGCCCATTGAATACGCAGGTAAGTCACTTCTCAAATCTTTCTTGCCAATGTAATTTAATATGAAAATAATCTCTCAAATGTCAAATACTAATGATTACAGTATATATTTTATTGTTTCTATAGTGTTACGCAGACATTGAATCTGAAGTTCGTGTAGTAACAGAATTCAAGTTTGAAAATATTCGGGAATGTTGAATCCCCACCATGACAACAAAAACTGTAAAAAAAAGGGAGCAAAGCCCTTGCTATTCGAGCACTTTGACATATAAAGTAGTGATATAAAAATACAGTATATAAATCTTTATTGAAGACTATGTCACGGTACACATGATTGCCGTTTCAAACATAATAATATGATATGAGATATATGAGGTACATACGTAATGCAAACGTTCGATAATAATTATTATAGGCCTAACTAAGCTTAATAGATTTTGATTTTTGACATGGTGAAATAAAATTGGTAGAGATGTAGGAATTTGACTATTGAATCCAAATATTTTACAAGAATACATATTTTTGATATACTTTATGTTTCATGGTACTATTTCTATTCATTAAACACCATACAATATTATATTTCACTATTTTTAACTATGAATGCATTTTTCAGAGTATTTAGCTATACTGTATTCAGTTATTTTGTAAAAATTTGAAATTTGCATGATTTTGAAGATTGATTGTATGAAATATCATTTTTAAAAAGTGTGTTCAAATATCAAATTAACTTGAGTGCTGGTAATCAAATGTCAAGTTGAAAAGAATCGTTGCAGTACCTTTTTCCTTGAATACCGATCAAAAATAAGTCGTATTTGAACAACTTACTGCATCAGACTGAAACGTTTGAAAGAATGTGGCATTTCTGTTGATAATCCTATAGTTGTTGATCTAGAGTTGGGTTCTACTATATCCTGTCCTGTTTTTAGTAGTTTGCTACAAAATGACAAATTTCACATAAATCGGCCTATATGCTACCAAACCTTTAAATAAATGCTATATTTCTACAACTCCAAAAATTGGTGTGCCTATTTAATTTCAATGTGTCAAAAGTTAGATGTTCATGTATTCAATATCAAAATAATCAAAATAGGAGGGAATAATCGAAATGGGAAATAGGAATGTCGATATTGATAGAAATCCTGATACCGAATATCAATAGAAACCCCGATATCAAATACCGTATTGATAAAAAATATCGAATGGAAACCCTGATTTTGATACTTTTCAGTCGTTGCCTTTATGATCTAGGCCTATGCCTAATTTGAAATTGTAACAGATGGAAAATTTTGAACTAATGCCTTTGGTCTAATTCAATCATATCCATGAAAAAATAGATCCATAGGCCTATATAATGATTAATGAATTATTTTTAAATTTTGGTATCTGCCAATAATGACAAAAATTAGGTTAAATAGTAAATTAAGAATAGGTCCTCATCTCCCACACAATGCTTTATATTAGTTCATAAGAGAATACCCCCAAATCATTTGTTTTCTCTTTTATATCAACAGATATTAACAGACCAACTCGTCGTAAATATTTAGAACTCTATCGAAATATCTAGGTAAGCTGCTGGTTTACACTGCGTCATCTTTTTCAGGTGAATCGTGGCAATCCAAGCTATCACGTGTTCGAATAGAAATGAAAGCCATTGAGTGTGATGCATTCATAGTAACAGCTCTTGATGAGATCGCGTGGGTACTGAACATGCGTGGTACGGACATTCCGTTCTCCCCTTTTTTCCGGGCATACCTTGTTATTGAGGAGTCTTCAGCCACTATTTACCTGCCCTCTGAGAAACAGACCAATGAAGTGCGAACTCATCTGAATTCGGAAGGATCAAATCTGTTAACGAGTATCAAGTAGGTTAAATAACTATAAATTTAAACAAAAATTAAATTAAAATAAAACAAGCAAGTGTACCCTTAGCCATAGGCAGTAATAGTTGGTATAATTATAATCTCTTTCTATATTCTATTGAAGTTATTTGATATTTTGCATGTCGATTTTAAACCTCTAGTTACATGATAAACATTTTGTATTAGCAGTTTCTAGTTTACGTAATATTTAAACTATTATTTTTAGAAAATGGGTGATAAAAATTAATCTGCAGATCAAATAAGGAGTCATAGAATTCAGCATTGTAGTGTGTTATAATTTCCATACTGTTTGTACTTCTTGTTTCAGGATTAGTCATTATAACGACTTTTTTTTCCGACTACAGTCGCTAGGCGCGAGAGCCTCGAAAATCTTGTTACCTGATAAGTATAGCTATGCCATGGGGGTAAGCTATCGTATTCACTCACTGGTAAGTGGTCAATATTGATCCAAAATTTCAATCAAGTTTCAAGTTGCTGCTAGAAAGGTGGAAATAGAATACATCAGTATGAGAAATAGTAGAAAAGAAGTTTCTGGAGATAGCTGATTACTAGAAAAGTGTCGACAAGAGCACCATGGCCCAAGCCTCTATTCTGAAGTTGAATTACCATAATAAGTGATTTCAGTATCCAAATTACAAGTGTTGTTTTATAATGAGAGTGAAGATCACAACTCCTGTGTTTTTCTGAATTCAAGTAAAAGTTTCGTGATACAATTTATACATGGTACGACATACTGTAACATACTGACAACAACATTCAGTAACATACTGAGAACAACATACTGTAACTTACTGTAAGCATACTGAGACAGTCAGATAAGTATGTATGAATTGGGTAAAAGGGAAAGAAAAAACAGCAGCTTACCAAGATTTATGAGTAGAGAAAGGCCTACCCATAGTGGAGAGCCCGTAGATAGAACACGGAGATGAAAAGTACACACGAGATTCTGACGTTTTGGCCATTGCCGTGGTCACAGTAGAGTAGAGAGACATAAGTATGTGTTGACATGCTAGAGTTTGTATTGTATTGACCTATTGACTCTCTGACCAACTTGAGACAGAACTGGCAGATTAAAGTTAAATCAAAGTAACTAACAGTTGTGATCATGAAGGACTAATAAAATAGTTGGTTTGAATTTGGTTGAATTGTTTTTTCTTTTGGGGTCTTTCATTGGAAATGTGGGGGCTGCTGGAACTGGACCAATTTTATTAGAACGCCTACCCTATTGTTGTTTATTTCCTGAGTGCGCCGCGAGATATCAGATGGTGCATCATGAATGGTGTGAATTTGCACTTGTTATAATAACCAATCAAATCAACAGTGAATTACTGAACAATTTTTTAAAGACCATGTATAACCCCCACACTCAACAGATTGTCCCAGATTGTCGAAATATTGTCCTGACCCCAGCTGATATACGCAGGCTCAGAAACGCTCAAACTTACGGAATGTTCCAAATAGAAAGAGTTCATTCGAGAATATATTCTCACAAATATATAACAATTACTTTGGAGCTAGACTACATATAGAATGTTGGATATTGTTTCACACGTTGGTTCTGCTGCAGTTGCCACCACTCAAAGTCAAGATTGGTGTGTCACCCGTTCTGAAGATGCGCGACTACAAGAATGCCGTGGAGACACAAGGGATGAGGAATGCACACATCAGAGATGCAGTAGCACTTTGTCAATTCTTGCAGAAACTTGAAGCGGGAGTACGTAGACCTCTTATCTTGTATGTTTCTTTCCCACCACTAATTCAAGTAATTTCCCTGATTGCGCGTACTGGTCACAATGAACCTTGTACTCTTACAAAGTTCACTTTGTAACTTACAACTTTGTGAACTTTGTTCACCTAGTTCAAAGTTGTATCTTTGTGTCTTCTTGTAGTACAATTGAACTCTTCTTACTAAGAACAGTGAAACCTCTATCTATCGTTATTAAAGGACCAGGAACATAAAACTATCTATGCAGGAAAACCATTCATCCAGGAAAATTCAACATTGATTACATAAGAGTGTGGTGCAAAAAAAATGAATGATACAAGCAGGAAAATGATGGATCTGGTAACGATGCACAGAGGTTTCGTGGTATAATTTTTGTTGATTAAGAGTGTTATTGAAAATAGTATGGGAAACTAGCATACGCAATGGATTGAATGGGAATGAAAAGGAATCGATGGATAGTGTATGACTGAAATCAAGTATCAACTAATAAACAATAATAATAACATATAGTCTAGTATTAATAATAAATTAATTAATAATACTTCAACATGAGGATTGGTGAATTTACACCTGTCAAAAAATGTTTTCAGATGTCGAAACGGCACTCAACTTTAACTGGTAAAGATTAATTTTGTAACCAAATTTGTATTGTCAATTGATTAGTAATGAAATTACTCACCAAAGTTGTGAATAACTACCAATCTTGGCCTATTTTATTTTAAGGTTGCTTTCTCACTTTTGTAGACCACCCCAATATATCGAAAGCCAAAACAACAAATGGCATGAATGCCAAAAAATGGTGTCATTCACTTCTTTTCTTTATACGTTATTAGTTATTGTGTGTGTCCGTACTCTAATAGAAATAAACTTTCCTTCAGGTTGCAGCAGGTGAATCATGGGATGAACTCCAAGGTGTGTCTGTGCTCGACGACCTACGTTCGAAACAAATTATAAGTCAAGGTCCAAGCTTCGGCACGATATCAGCATTTGGTCCCAATTCAGCGCTACCTCACTATTCCCCGACCAATGTTACTAACCGAGTCATTGATGACTCCAGCCTCTTCATGCTGGACTCTGGTGGCCAGTATCTTGGTAAGCTGATTATAACATATAAAAACGAACTAACAAAGTATCAGTAGGCCCAGTATTACAAGTGTGATATATACTTTTTATGTGAAAGAAGAATGTGAAACGCACTGAATAATTGTAAGAACTTCTGTATTGCAATTCTTCTGAAATTGTTGAGAAATACACTGCAGCTTTAGACTACAGCGGTTTTCTTTCTAATCGTAAATCTCGTTCTGAATAATCAATGACTGAAAAAGACCACAGCTATACAAATATAAGTGTGTGTAATTTGTGTTCTGTTATGATGTTATACTGTGTTATTTATATTAGTGCTTTGTTTTATTGGCAGACAGCCTTCAATTCTTGTGAATATCAGTATTTATGAACCATTTATTATTCTAACTCTTCTCAGATTGCTTTATGTGTTGATTAATGATTACCTATGTTATGTTTTTTGTTATGTGTTCATGTTAGTTATTGACCTATTGTATTTTGAAACTGTTTAAAAATTCATTGTTCATGTCATAATAATTAGATGAGCAGATTCAGTATGAGTTCATTATCAGTATATGCATTCCCCCAACATTAGCAGTAGGAGTTTCGATTATGTGATCTTGAGTTTCTGGTCACAGAAAGGTTGAGAACCTGATGTGTGAACCTGATGAAACCTGATCAAGTGGAACGTGATACATACTGCCAACATAAACAGTCTTATCAAATAATTTATAGAACTGTTTCTTGACACTTGAAGTGGGAGTGTCGTTGCCCATTACAGAATGATTACAGAAGACCAAAAAAAAAAAAAATACATGGGTGCTGATGTGTGTGACAAGTGATGACAAACTTACCTGTTGATTAACTAACATTACGACAATTTCAGCTCATTATTTGTGATTATTTTTCATTTTCATTGAGTTGTGCCTACTCACAATATAACTTCTATATACGGTACCTAGAAATCCTTTCCTCAGTTATTGATCTAAAATTTTTGGGGTTCAGTTATATTCAAGACAATACGGTAATAATTACAACAATAACAGTAATCATGATCGAGTAAAAATATGTTACAATACACATAGTCATTAGCAACAAGTCATACACATTCTTAATAATAATATTCTAATAAATATCCTTAGCTTGCTAACTGATAAAAGAATGCCTATAATCGAGGTGAGCTGAAGTTTGCACGCTTAGCACATTTCTCTCCTGTTTCCTGTAGACGGTACGACTGATGTGACACGTACCCTTCACTTTGGCACTCCAACTGACATGCAACGTGAAGCTTACACTCGGCTGCTGATTGGTTGCATCCAGCTGGCCTCGGTCAAGTTCCCAGAAGGCAAGACCGTGCAAAACCTCGAGATATTAGTGCGAGCACCGTTGTACGGACTAGGACTCGACTACGGACACGGTAGTACACATGGCATCGGAGCGTACGGTGGTGTCCACGAAGGTGTGTGGTATACTGGAAATTGCAACAAATATCTAGATGGCAGAGAATCATAATGTTTAGGTGATCATAGCTTGGTGATCATGGTGCCCATCAGAAAACAACCAAGAACCAACTTAGTCTGTTGGGTAGGAACTTCACGAAAGAAATGCATTTCTTTTTAGGGAACTTCAATGTGAATGCGTTCATTTATTAAGCAGTAACTTTAACATAATCAAGCCATTTTTTAGAGGTAGCGTGAAACAAAATTTAAATTTCTTTCAAGTTTCTTTTGAACAGAGAGTTACAAGAATGAATAATAAAAGGAGGAAAATATCGGCTTTTCGTATGATGACAAACAGAATTTTTTGCCTTTCACTCTGACTTTTTGACTACTGGTAGTAAAAGAAACACAAAATCAGCCCAATCCCTCCTGTCCATCCTGTATTCTATTGTTTCTTGATGAATTCCAAGGTATTTCCCTATCCTCCCTATCCCCTATCCTATTCTCCTCTGACTGGCCGTAGTTGATGGCTCGAACGAACCTATCGGAAGCGTGACTGTTTAGAACGGTTAGGTGACTGTTTAGGTAAAACGGTAAATCGTAAGCTTCAACCTTTGTTGATGGCGAATGCATTTCAAGGAAATCCTCACTACCCGACGGCCAATAAGAACAAGGTTATTTTCAGGGGAAGAGCCCACAAAAGGCCTGCCACTTCAGTGTATCATCTCGACTGTGTTAGACCTTGAGACGAGAGCATCTAATTGTTCTTCGAAAAATTAGTCTTTGGTAGTGTTTCATAAATGATTATAGAATTATTTAGATGAGCGTACGAAGATTCCATTTGACATACCGAAAAAAAATGGGCTTCGTTTTCATGTTTTTTTTTTTTGTTTTTTTTTGTAATTTTGTACGCGGCATACAGGTCATGAAAAAATACTTATCGACTTGAAACTTTTTCTACATATTTCTGTCATACCGGACTAGGTTGGGATTGTTTTTTAAAAAAATCGGTCGGAAGGTTTCTCCGTCAAAAAATCGGAATGTTTGAAAAATCCTCGTAAGAATAACCCGGAGGAAAAATACTTGAAAATATGAATTCTTTGACAGCTCTCAAATTTTCACCGAATATGAAGAATACTATTACCGCACTGTCCCAAATATAAGCCGAGGGTTTTTGTCTAAATTTCGAGCCCAAAAGTCACCCTCGGCTTATATGCGAATCTCGGCCTATAATCGGTCAAAAATACGATTTTTGCTCATTTTAATTGGGCGCATTACATTCGCACACTACTATCAACGGAATCGACTAGAAACTGCGAGATATTTCACTAAAAACACGTTTAATAAATGTTTTATCATGAAGAAGCATTAGTTTCTCAATTTCCATCATTTTTATTTGATGCGCAGTCATAAACTTAAGCACGGGGTTGTTTGCTGCATGGTGTCTGTCATCCTACTAGTCTACTACGCGCTACTGCGTGACGTGTGTGGTCTGACCTCGACGAGCACGAGACTGTTTCGTTTGTTCGACTCGAGACGGCCGAGCGCCAATCGAAGCCGGCCATATATGACGATTGCGTGAGGCACCTCTCACCGGCTTCTCACAAGTCATTTCGGTTGGTGACATAGCTTTCTCTTACGAAATTGACTAAATTCTACCCAGGAAGACCGATGATTTACGTGGAAAAGGAGAGAAACTCTTTTTTCAATTACTGATCTAAAAGTTTGGGGGGTCGGCTTATATTCGGGGTCGACTTATATTTGGGACAATACAGTATACACCTTTTCAGAGATTTTTGCAACAATCGGATGAGAAATAACGAAGAAAACGCATTCAAAACGTACTTTCACTTCAAACAAAGACAATTAAATCTATAGCAACAAGTGTCATCAATTACATTGAAACGATTGAAATCAGTTATGAATGAGCAGGGAGGCTGTGACATAATTGATTCCGGTAGGGTTTTTAAACATTTGAAGTGATCCAATATCTGTAGATATAGACTGAGCTGACAAATTATTTTTCATTGTACATTTCTATACTTCTGAGCTCATCTCACAACGCAAATTTTGCGTTTTCCTAGTAATTATTGTTTCATCATGGGGGATACTGGTACTACAGTAAACCAACTTCAGTTCAAAATTCAATGTCTCCAAGAAAATTATCGAAATATTGAACACTGAGCTTGTAAGTCAAAACTCTATAGCCTATAGGGACCAGAACAATTACCAGTATTTGAATTACATCAAAATTCGAATGGCCAGAGTTTGAGTTAATGAGGGTTTACTGTAATTTTTGCCTCAAGTGGCATCATTTCAAAACCCATGAAAATACTCCTACATCCAAACAAAAAACTCTGCATCAGTAACTTTTGATGAGAATCTTATTTTCAATTATTCTATGGAGTGATACGATCAATGGACCTATCTTTTAACTGTAGCCTTAATTGGGGAACAATGATTTTGTATCAAGTTTTGATGTTAATAAAAAAAAGTAACTTTTAAAGGAGGGCTTCATTTATTTTGGAAACTTTCAAGTTCCTTTTTTTCTGAATTAAACTATAATGGTTACTTTTTGAACCGAGTAACGAGAGCTGCAACTAGTTTGTTCATTTGAAGAACTTACCCAACACTGGCAACTTTCAGTATCACCTAAACTTAGATTTTCAATTATGGTAGCTCTAGCTATCTGAATGCGTACCGGTATTCAAGTGCTGCAGCTCCTAAAAGTCATTGTGCAAAAAAAGCACTTCTAGTGAGGGTTCATTTTTTTGTAATTGCCTAGTGTTGGAATAAAATCAATACAAATTAAATGGATATAAATATATGCCTAGCTAGTTATATCTATAGACCTTGGTGGAAATATGATTTACGTACGGTACTGTGGAGCTATTCTGAACGAAGGGATTATCGCTATTGACTGATATGTTAATATCGACATATTTAATACTTGAATGAATACAATTTTTAAATCTTCTTCTGATTTCAGCCTTCAACTCCACTTATCATACAAATTTCTTCGGATCACAAGGTAACTATAAAATTATAAAATGATATAGTTGTAGCTTAAGTTATCTGCATGATAACCTGATATAGTCCATACGACCATAGTCTATACTCCTTAGACTACGGTCTCTATAGTTTATACCATTATAGGCCTACATGAGGAATTGTTGAAAAATAATAAATATACAAAAGACCTTCGAATTCATTATCGTAAATATATTATAATTATATTTAACCTATAATTTAAATGTCACAATGTCACAAAGAGAATAGAAAATGAAATGGTCACATCATACATTTTTTAATGATAGTCATTAGTAATGATTCGAAACAGCTGTTAATGATTTGAATAAATGAATATCCATAATCATAAGAAAAAATCATAAAATGTCATTAATGTTGATTTTTGTTATTGTTGAAACAATATTCAGTGGGTTTACATGTAACGTATAAACAGGCTCTATGTTGATTGTCGTTACATGTAGTTTGTTTGTGTGCCTAGAACCTGGCTATTATTTGGCCAACAACTACGGGATGAGACTTGAAAACATTGTGACCGTCATTGATGCCAACCTGCCTGTAAGTACACATTCAGTAGTAAGCCTACCTACTATGTACACCTACTGTTGCTATATCTAGCTATATGAGTGACTTCTAACAGCGGAGTAAGAAAAAATATCCTCTTAACAGAATGTAGGCTACCATAGAAAAAGACTGATAACCAACAGCTTATGTGACAATGATAGATTGCATTAACCGTTGATGTGTTTGATACAATATTATTCAACTGACTTGATAGATGCTAAGTATTTATAAAAGATAGCATCTATCATATTATATTCCACCTCATCTAATACCGTATATAATTGTATGCATTTTATAACTTTTAAATTTTTCAATGATAAACTTGTAAATCCTTCATTAGGCAAAAATAAAATGAAATTAATTGGACATTTTTTTAATTTTGAAGTTTGTAATTACCTAAACTGTAGAGTGCCATTCGGTAGAAAAATTGCAAATGATACTGAAATCAAACCTTCATAAAAAAAATGCATGAATTGAGTTGTATGGACTTTCAATTTTGAATCAATATCAACATTATTTTTAAAATTAAATTCATGGCCAGGGAATAGAGAACGGGCGGTGCCAGACAAATAAATGTAGCGTGCTGCGTAGAGAAATTGAATAAAAATGAAAAACGTATATTTCATAGGTTTAAAACTTCAAATGTCGAATAAACAACGACAAAAAAACTGTAGGAATGAAATTATTTAGATTCAAGTTAATTGTAAGGTTACTGATTTCCTGCAAAATTATGACCTTGGTCTCATTTTTTTAAAACTGCTACATCATTGTTCCAGATGAGCGGAGACACAACTTTCTTGGCGTTTGAGACTGTGACACTTGTTCCTTATCAACTCAAACTCATAAAAACAGAACTGATGAGTGACAATGAGGTAGGTTTTGATTCTAATATTCAACTTGATTATTGTGATATCATGTCATGTTCACTTTAGAAACAGCTTTCCATGAATCAATGTTGAATACCTAATGTAGGACATGCAGATTATGAGAGTTATATAAGTAAATGTCCTAATCCCATAGTAGAAATAATCTAAATTTGAAACATAAAGTACTTTCAGTAGTAGTACATATCAGTATTAGTAGTAAGTAGTATCGCTCAGTACTTTCAAATGAGGTGCAGTGATGCAATTTTCTTGAAAAGTTCAACAATTGAATAACAAAACCCAATCTTATAGATTTTTGCATGAAGTAAATATGTATTGAAATTATACATGGAAATTCTGTAATATGCTTTTTGTACCACGGTCCAAGTTATTATAAAAATTTTCGGTTTTGTTATGGAGCGTCAACGATTAGTAGAGCACATTAGTCTACGTATACTTTTTTTTTTTTATAACATCGAAACTTGATACAAAATCATTGTTCTCCAATTAAGGCTATGGATGAAAGATAGGATAATTTGGATGGGGAACCACAAGG
Source organism: Brachyptera risi (assembly GCA_964007535.1). NCBI lineage: Eukaryota > Metazoa > Arthropoda > Insecta > Plecoptera > Taeniopterygidae > Brachyptera > Brachyptera risi. The sequence goes on from OZ023328.1 coordinate 26,663,395, forward strand.
GCGATCTTACCACCCCATTTTGATCATTTGAAACTAATGAACTTCAACACCAGGACTCTGCTGTCTGTGACCATAATTTTTCGCCGTATACTATACGTATACGTATTTTTACGTATACTGAAAAAAGTGTTGATAATTAGTAATTAAAATTACTAAAGTACCAGTAATAAATTTTTATATTGGCATTTATGAAGTTGGTGGATTGGCACGAAAACTTGTTAAATCTATAAAAGAGTCAAGATGCCTCATTCATCACTCATTAGTGAGGCGTTAACAACTTCTGAAATCTGGTGTACACTTCTCATGGAATCTTCCTGAAAGTGAAATCCCTTGAAATCCTTTGCAAACTTCTTGAAATCACGTGAAATCTCTGAAATCCCTTGGAGTACACCAAATTTACTAGTTTACACCTCGCTCATCACTCATCAGTCATTGCTATTTTATTGAACAACATCAGATGAATCAACTGGAGGTTCTTTCTGATACCTGCAAAGATTTTATTCTAATTTTTGTTCTGTTCATTTATAGTAAAAATGGTTCACAAGTCACGCAAATTGACTTTCTGGCATGAAATTTTTAATCAATTTTTAGACCCACCTCGAACGAAAGTACAGTGAAACCTCGATGCATCATTCCCAGATCCATCATTTTCCCGCTGCTTTCATTCATTTTGTCCCACACTATTCTTATATGAACAATGTTCACAGTATAAGTACACTGTAGGCCCTACACTAATAATAGTTCTTGACAACATGAGTATTGGTAATTTTTTATTCATAAAAAAAAATATAATTATTTGAATAGTACCCTAGTACATTTATCTTTCAAATTGGAATTTTACAAGCATGAATTACCTGAATAATTTTTATTTTAGGCATAAATCAAATATCAATTAACCCATATTCGAGAAAAATTGTAATTTCCCATTAAATAATGCCATTTATACTACAGTAGGCCTATATATAATGATAATTCTCACATGTTAGTATATACATCATTTTCCAAAACACAGCATTTTCCAGTTTTTCCACGGTTTCATAATTTTAATAGTTGATTATATTAAATTTGCAGATCAAATGGTTGAATGAGTATTATGTCAAGATTCGTAATGTTGTTGGTGCTGAAATGAGGAGACAAGATTTGCAAGAAGTAGTCAACTGGCTCGAAGAAAACACCAAGCCGATTGAAAGAGAATCGCCAAACACGTCAACGACAACACCTCCCACCACAACGCCAAGTGGTGGAGACTTGGCAGCAAGCAGGGTAAGTGTGGCAGTGTGGTGCATGGTCCTCATGACATTAGTTCTAAACATTTCGACACTCTAATCAAACTTCGTTTGTTTTATAGGCTTTTTCGCGAGAATTGCATAAACAAGTCAAACGAAGAACAAGAAATAAACATAATTATCGAATGTATTGACGAATAGAGTAAAAACACTAGACACTACTGGTATATCAACTATCTATAAGACTTTCATATACAGTATTCTCTTGATTAATTAGGCCTATTTTATTCCATTCACAGTATGTATGTTTCCAATATTTAGCTACCCTATCAGAAGAGTAATGGTAGGCCTAGATGAGTAAAAATGTGAGATATTTATTCAAGTATTGTATATGAATTAGGTAAAAGGGAAAGAGAGAACAGCAGCTTACCGAGATATATGAGTAGAGAAAGGCCTACTCATAGTGGAGAGCCTGTTGTTCTATCAACGGGCTCTCCACTATGAGTAGGCCTTTCTCTACTCATAAATCTCGGTAAGCTGCAGTTCTCTCTTTCCCTTCCACCCAATTCATATATTCAGCCTCAGGCTTTTTCCTATACACAACAAGTCATTTTATTTTAAGTATTGGTAATATTTGTCATCAACAACAAAACTAGATACAAAACCATTGTTCTCCAAAGGAGCCTGTGGATAAGAGATCATTCAGACGAGGCACCACAAGGGTGAATAAAAAATAAATATAAACCCTCCTAGGATCAAACTGTTTCTGCAATATTTCGATAGCGTATTGGTGAGAAAATAATTTTTGACTTTCCAAATTACGCCTATATTACCCTACAGAATGATTTTATTCGAAAGAACTGAAACTCACAATGCTTGCGTTGTTGAATTTTGTGTCAGAAGAAAAATGGAACATTCTGATAGAAATATAACTTTTTGCTACAGTAAATGATCAGTATAGGCCCATATTTCTCGATATTCCTTCACGATAATTGTCGTAGACTATTAATTCATTGAGCCAGCAGTTTGAATAAAATTGTTCATACATAATATTTAAATATTCATCCAATTACGTTCGATTATTTTTGTCAGAGATGGTGAAACCTTATCAATCATACAGTTTTCAATAACATAGGGCTACTCATTGCCCCGATGAAATATTTTGCTTAGGAATCTATCAGTTCATTTGAAGCTTTGCTAAATAAATAAAACATTGAATTGAAATTAATTCATTTCGTTCAAAAATGACACTCAATATCCGCAGATTGCACTGTAGTTATCGGGTGTGTGGTGATTCTACCTGTAGTTTATAACCCATCTCTGTACGATTGGCCTTGCGAATGAATCTTGAAGAGACACTAGTAGCAAGTTCAAGCGTATAGAGGAGAGAATATACATATAGATCAATCACCATGTTTACCAAGGTTACTACCAGAAATTCAGGAGATATTATGGTTTCCTTCTTTTGAATACGAGTATTGGTACATTAATACATGCCTATACCGTGAATGGAATCTTATGATTTTATCGATTAAATGTTTGATTTATTTTAGAATATGGGCCCCATATACTCAACGTTGAATCTTATCAGACATGAAAGAAATTATACCGTATATTTTCGTTTTCTGCTGCGTAATTACTAATTACTAGATAATTAGGCTTGCTGATTATCCAAAAGATGATACATTAATTCACAACTTCTGTAGTATTACCATAGGCCTATATAAATATTAAATAGTATCAAGTTTCTTCAAGTATAAATACGGCTCAACTTGAATAATTGTAGGCCCATCGGTGTACACTTGATACACACTATACACATACAAGCTACATATAGGCTAGACATACAATTATATTAATAGAATACAATGACAAAATTTACATTCTAGCTACAGAGAACTGTAGAGTAGCTTTTATTTCATATACAGTAGTGTATAGACCTAGTACACCTTGGCAGTATAGTGATAGTGTGTATAGTGTAGTTTACTTATGCCCACTTATTTAGTACTTCCTGACACCATGCATATTTATAACATTAGGACTACACTCACTATTTGAGTATATTTCACCTGCCGCACTTACCCTATGTATAAGAAGCACCAATGAAATTGTTGATTAATACTTTTTATGTGAAATAATTCTCTTTTGGATGTAAATGTTTAGAAAAGCTTCAAGTAAAAGACGAAGCACTGGAAGAAGTGGATCACAATATGTGCCGTTATATAAACTCAATGCCGTTATCTACAATATGCACGAAGAAGCCTGAAGGTACTACACCTAGTAACTTAAAAAAGTATAATACCTTACTACCGGCACAGGTAGCCGAGTGGTTAACGCACTTGCTCCTTGTGACCTGGGAGGTAGTGGGCATGTCGAATCCGGTTCGATCCTCGCTATCGTCCATCTTTATAGAGGTTTTTCGTGGTTTCTCTCTGTAGTCTAGGCTAATGCCGGGATGGTTCCCACAATATAGGCCACGACCACTTCCTTCCCACTATCCTTCCCATTACCCATAAAAAACCTTCATCTCATCATCCCATCATCTCATTAATCATCCATCCGACACCGATAGATCTTAGTCATCATTACAGTGCGTCGTTAAACCCAATATAAAAAAAAAGAATACCTTAGTGCCGTACTCAATTGTGAAGCTATTTATAAGTTATATTGTGAAATATGTAAATTGTGTACCGATTTTCTCGAAAGAGGGTTAAAGGAATAAACACCAAGTTACTAGTTACTATATACTACTACCTTATTAGTCACTTTACAATTAGCACATTGGTAAAATTGTGTATATGGTGAATTCTCAATTGGAATACGAAGTATGAATTATTTCAATTAAGCTTTGAAATTATTAATTATTCATTCTTTATTTTATGTTGGGTTTTAACTGTATTGATGACTGAGATCTATTGGCATTGGATGAATGATTAATGAGATGATGGGATGGTGAGATGAAGGTTTTATGGGTAATGGGAAGGATAGTCAGAAGGAAGCGGTCGTGGCCTATATTGTGGGAACCATCCTGGCATTAGCCTAGACTACAGAGGGAAACCACGAAAAACCCCTGTAAAGATGGACGGTGGCGGGGATCGAACCGGCTCCGATATGTCCCTTCACCTCCCGGGTCACACGAAGCAAGTGCGCTAACCACTCAGCTACTGTGCCGGTAATTATTTATTCATTCTGGATTCAGTGTGGACGATCACGGAATGATTATGTAAACTCCCAGTGACACAATAAAGTGGTAGATCATGCCACATTAAAATGCAGTCTGAAGAAAATGTACCGACATTATTACATCAGTAAATTTTCTCATTATACTCAGTACTCACTAAGACTAGCAGAAGCAACATACAACTTGAATCAAAAGTAAAAGTCCTTTTCTACCTGGCTGAACCAGTCAATTTCCTGTTATATTGTATAAGATTTAAATAACAGGTAACCGACAAACAGAGAACAGACTTTCACTTTTGGTTCAAGCTCTACATTCGCACTCCAAGTATGTAGTATATATGAAAAAGATAACTGAAATATACATAGACGTCATTAAAATCAAAATTTCTAAGGAAAGAAATTTATGTGGCCATAAGTGTACGTTCCTTATTCTTACATTTTAGAAATGATTAAATTGTTGCCATGTAAGCCCTCACTTTATCAAATGATGATACTGTAGTTCCAATTACACATGTTTACCAGGTACTTACTATGCATGTGAATTGAATAAAGTATAATGTATTATTGAATGCTGTACCTATTTATCCAATCATGTCTAATCCAATTGTTTTCTTGGTGTCATATTGCCAGTGGTGGCTGGTGACTCGAAAATAGGGAGTACAAAGGATATACAAAGGTACGAAACCACAGAACAATGAGTGTCTGTAGCCTCGCAAGTAGCCGTGAAGGGTATTTAAATATTTTTCTCTCATAAAATGGACGTAATTTCCTCATTAAACATCCACATTCATTTTCTTCATAACTCCACTAGAATCTCCCTTGTCTGCAGGATTTATTAAAAAAATACGTTTTGAATTTAATGCTGTCATGTAGCGCAAATATTTCGATGCATCAATTTGGAAAGTATAATTTGAAAATTAAGTTTGTTTGAAGTTAAAGTTCTATATGTAATCCAATTGATTCACATGATTATATAGGCTATGACCTATATAACTCTGCCATGATTTTTCAGCGTGACACTATCTAAATCCTACTGCCATCCGTTGAAAGCTCAGTACGGAACTATCCCAATCATTAAAAAGCTTGTAAATACGCTCGAAACACCCAGCCGTTAATAGCAAGAGAACACTAGGAGAGCAAGAAGTGCGTGCGCGGTGTCTCGCAGTGTTTGGACAAGTTCGAGCTAGTGGGGTGCTACACCCCGTGCAGCACATCGGACAGGCTAACGTCATGCACTTCCCTCCTTACTGCTCGTCCTCTTTCCTCTTTACCCTCCTTTGGCTAGCTATGGGCAACCATAGAACACAGCTCTGGGACAAGTATGACAAGTTGCACTTTCACAGGCGTTCATTTTATTATGCATTTGAAGCCGCGGATGTTCAACAATGAATACTTATTTTATAATCATTTTTGTCAATATTTTTCATGAAGATGTATTTTTCTCAACAATAATTGCTAGAAAAAACATTATGTGACTGAAGAAATGAATTATTCAAGATAAATTTATTGAAAAACAGCATGGATTGGGAAAATCGTAGGGAGTACAGTACTGCCATTCTGCAGTAGGCCTACTTACACACGAGCAGCCACTGTATTTTCCTCAATTAATTTTAGTATTTTAGCACAGGTATTTGAACATCACTTGGTTATATAGGTCTAGAATAGTTGAACCAGTATAGTATGTCTACTTCACTTTGGTAGCTCAAGAGGATTAAATGTACGATTTATTATTTATTCCATGTCATTAGTGAAACCTCTATGCATTGTTTTCGGATTCATCGTTTTCCTGCTTGTATCATTCATTTTTCCTCACCTCACTCTCATATAATAAATGTTGAATTTTCCTGGATGGATTGTTTTCCTGCAAAGGTGGTTTCATTTTCCTGGTGCCTCAAAAAACGATAGATAGAGGTTTCACTGTATAATTACCGGTATTGTTATTTGTTATATTCGCCTCCTCCTTCAAATCATCTTTGCACAAGTTTGGTCTTTGGACCGCTTGATTGCTTCAATATTCAGGGCGTTAAAATGACAAGCCCCGTGTTTGTGATTAATTATTAGTGTTTGGCATGGCATATTAGTGTTAGTGCAGGCATGGCAGTGCAAGATGGAGAATGGCAGCGAGAACCCCGTACCGAGCTTGCTGAGGGAAACGAAGTGCAGCAGATTTGATAGGTGAAATGAACGCATACTTCTCTTTACCCTGCTTTGTGTCTATACCCACAAACTGTTACACACACACACCTGAACCAAAGAGCCATGCAGTACGGTTAGGTGTGTATTAAATAGCATGACAAATCGGCAGTATGTAGGTTGAAAATGCAATTGAAGCAGCATGCATGAATTAATTAATAAATTTGGCAAGTATTTTGGGATGCTATCAACTATTTGAATAATAATGTTGTATTTTGATTAGCCAACACGTGACCGTAATGGGGATTCTTCCTCCTTAAAATACTATTTATTAAATTTTTCGATGAGCGAAGCAGACTCAATTTAAATTAAATTAAATTTCATGTTTATGAGCAACATATGTGCTATCTGCACAAGATACAAGTCATTATAACACTTTACAATTACAATACTAATGACAGTCAACTTAAAAAGTAATCATCCCGTTCATTATTTTAGTCTTAATACTACATTTGAATTCATTAACACTACTAGCTTTCGTAACATCACTTGGCAAGCTGTTATACTGTCTTAGTCCTAAATTATCGTACCTACTTGAAAAAAACAAAGTTTTTTTGTTTGCATTCCACAGGTCAACCAAAAACACAAATTTTGGTTATTGTTGACAACTCTAGGGCCTAGTTGGTTATAAAGCCGTATGTTTCTCATCAATGTTTGGTAGGGAAATATATGTTACTGAATTAAAGAGATGATCTTATTCAAGTTGAATTTAAAAAATACTGTAGCATCATACAACAGAACATATGGAGTGCTGCCATTCTGCAGAACTTGGACATGAGCTGCCACTGGACGTAGGCCTATTTTATTATCAGCCTACAAGAGTTATTCAAATTCAACATGATGTGGCATTTAAGATTGTAGTTTAGCAAAAACTTTCAATCTGCTTAAAATATAAAAATACCAGAGCCTATAGGCTCTATACTAAATTGAAAAAAAAACACGATAAATGTCTACAATACACCTACAGGTAGTTGCCTTAGAATTATATATGAATTTATTAATTCCATTACCGGTATGTCATTTCTTTTCACAGTAAAACACAACAGTGGTAGCACAACTCGGAAAGCAGTTCATCCTATTTGTTACTTGAAAATAAAAAATAAAGCATTTGTTTACATTAATAGTAGGCCTAGGCCTAATGTGTAATAGAAAGAAACAATTGGATGATTTTTACAAATTCTCAATGTTTAATAATTATTGTACAAAATAATGATTAATCGATATGATTCTGAATACACCCCACAGATGTCAGTTCCAGTTTTTATCGAATGCCATACAATAATACAACAGGATAACGAAAGATCACAATACAAATAAAAGTACGGTAGCAAGTGTTATTTTATTGATTCATACGCCTGCCCGTAGTGGTGGTGAAACTAAGATGACTCCATCGCCTCGTACGAACAGCATCGGAATGTTACGTTTGGTCGTCTTATAAACTTCTTCGTAAGTTTCCTCATCAATTTCAACGGTTGTCACAGTCTCTTCGGCTTCACCGAGTACCATGTTCAAGTGCTGGTCATATGCCTAAAAAAGAGAAACTACGGTCAATGGATATGGCAACCCTAAGAAAGAGATGATATTTTCCCAAATTCACCCAAATTAATAAAGGAAGTTAAATCAAATTATTCTCACATGTAGTCGCCCTCGAAGCTCCCGCTCATTTCGCATCTTGACGTAAATCCTCTCATCCAAACTTAACCGGACAAGATCAAGTGGTTCTTTCACTGTTATTACCGGAACCTGCAATAATAATATAGTTTAAAAAGTAACATACATTTTAAGCTGTATTGTTCACATCATTTGAAGGTGTATGGTGATTTTATTAGTGCAAAATACAGTGCAATTTATATTGAGGCCTTACCGTCTCCGAATCATCAGCCATCTTTAACTCGCAAGATTATTTGTGTTGGAGCTCGGAGTCTAGCAGAGCGACAGCAATCTTGACCAGAGATATTGTTTTGACTAATGGAACACAGTCAGCAAATGCTTCGTTTCTCTTGACATGCGTGTCAGGAACGAAGTTATAAAGGCTGTGACGTAAATTAGTGTACGCCATTTTCTGCTTTTGGTTCAGATTTAGATCTGGTTGATGTAATTTAAAATATCAAAGACATGACAGTGTAAAACACCTACTTGTGATAGTGAAATGGATAAACATTCGGATTTTATACTAGCTTGTTAGGTGAGTATTATCAGAACTATTTTAATATTATTAAGAAGTAAATCATCCTAACACGCCTTGACATTTCAAGGGGCAAGTGAATCACTCCTACACAATGTTCTCTCCTCTCCTCCCATGGGATAAGATTACGATTAACTTGGTTCTTAGTTATGAGGCCTATACTAGACCTAACAAAGCGAATTATCAAATGATTTATTTGAATTAATTGTTTATTCAACTTGAACATTAGGTAAAAATATGGCGTTTTAGTTAACACTTTCCCTTTTCAGACTTGCTGGGCTGAGAGTGAGGCCTAAGCCTAGTCTATAGTTGAAAGCCCTAGGGTTAGGCCTATTTGTTGTAGGGGTTCAGAGGCTTAGGCCTAGCCCTAGCACTAGGCCTACGCTCTCGGCAAGCTATTAGCGAGAGCTAGAGACTACGTATATCTTAGCTCTACATTCTTATTCAAAGCGTAGGGCCTAGACACAACTCAAACAAGCCAGATAATTGCGAGTGTAAGAATCTGTCAAGATCTAGGCTAGCCTAGCTCTAGGGCCTAGATCTAGTTTGGTTGTCAATGGCTAACCAATGTAACTTGGTCTAGGGCTACTCCTAGCAGCAATGATTCTTACCTTCAGGACGGCATTTATGCCTTGGCCCCATGCCCAAGCATTGGCCACAAAATCATTGCTCGAGCACAGTTCACAGAGGATCTGATTATCATTCAAATGTATCATATTTTGTAGGTTAATGCAATGCCAGGCCTAGTTGTATTTTATTCTAGGCCTAGCTTAATCCTCATATTTATATTATTGTTCGCGTACCTAGGGGGACGTCCATAAATTACGTCACAGCTTAGGGGGGGTTGTCAAGATTTGTGACAAGGTGTTACAAGGGGGGGGGGGGGGGCAACTGTGTGACGTACAATTTTTTTGTTCCATGTATTTGGCGTCATTCTTATAGATTCTTATTTATACCCACCCTAGAAACAGCGGATGCGGTATATGACAATTTTACCCAAATAACTACTGACTTCGACTACCTACTCAAAAAGCAAGTTTACATAAAAAAATGAACATTTTGATTTTATAACTTTATTGTACCTTTGCTGCCTGTTAATTTCAATTTTTTTGTTAATATGAGAATTTGTGACGTATTTAAAGAGGGGAGGGTAATAGGTTTTGGGACCAACTGTGACATGAGAGGGAGGGGGGGGGGGTCAAAGTGGCCTAAAAAAGTGTGACATAATTTATGAACGTCCCCTATGTCGTGAGTTTCTTAAGGTTGCTAGGCCTAGCCCTGCACTCCTTGACCTGAACCGTCGTCGGTTGACCGTTTTCCTACTTACGACCGTTTAAATACGTCCACTGCTATGTTCTGTATGTCTATTAGGGGTCCGCAGTAGCCTGTGTCTTTGGCGCGATATGCCCACTAGGACTAGAGTGCCTAGCAATAGAGTCTATTAAATGCGAATGAAATGTATTATCTACTTATCCAACGCTCTTTCTATTTCTTGATATATTCCAGAATAGCTGATTTTGATGTCGGCAATTGATTGATAAGTAAATTAATCATTCATCGATACTTACTTCGATAAATAGATAGGTACACTATCAAGACCTCAGAAGTCCCGAATAGGATACTTAGATACTACATACGGTACGTACTTAGTACGTACGGTACTTGGATTGCTACAGCTATCTTCCATTGATACGCTCATAAATTAACTACGTTACGAAAACATTGGGTCGAATGTGGGGAAGGGGTACAGTTGTTAATCATGAGTGTGAACCAACTAAATGTTGCAGTTGAACTAGGCCTAATTGTTTTTATACGACTGATGACTCCTTCCCCCTTCCTCACACAGATTTCCACCACACCCAACTGTACAACTAGTCTAACATTAGTTGGCTTAAGTGGTACTTATTAATAATATATGCCTATGTTACCGTACGATATTCCCACTCATAGGAACTTAATTGCGGTTAAATAACTACCGGTACTCTAATTTACTTGGGTGTGCGGTGGATGGTGCGTATATTAATTAGTGTCATAGAGTAGGCCCCACGTGCTACGTAACGTAGGCCTACGGTACTATCTTTACGCAAATAGGCCCTACGCTTTTCCAGCTGGCCTATCTTCGGAACTAAACTGAGATTATAATTGACTGTTCTGAGAAATTGTTTGAAATAATCAGTTCGACGTTACCCCACTGTTGTATGACCCACAAATTGTAGGCCTATAGGCAATTTTATTTTCAAGATTGTTGGCCTACAGATTGTAAATTTGTAGTCATTATATCTACTAATCAGCGGTAGGCCTATGTAGCCTATATAGTTTACCACCGAATGTGGTTGGGCAAATCTTTTGTTTCTACCTACTTTATTAATCTTCTCGAATCAAGATCCGTTGGACAAGGTACTGTAGGCCTACCTAATTGACTTCACTTTTTAGACTGGTCTGTTTATTATTTCACCGGAATAAATGTCGTTTCTGTCTCATCCTGGCGAGTATTGCTCTCTAATCACTCGTGCTCTCTTATTGCCTCGCCACCAGCCAGGTCATATAATTATACATTTTTGGGATACGCATTCATTTAGCCGTCATATTATGGCCCGCCTATACCTATGGTGTAATTACAGTCAGTGCAGAAAAGTTTATCTTGGTCTCAGAGCTAATAGGCCTATCTAGGCCTAACCAATTAAAAATTAAAAATAGCAGCAGTATCGATTATTATCAATTGAAACCTAGTCGAATATTATTGAAAATTAGTGTAAGGTGCCTACGGTACTTATATTCTCTCCGATGGCTTGATCAACCAGCTGTTAATCGTATCAAGAGTGGAGAGGAGGGGGGGATAAGGTTATGTTGTAATACAATCTGTTTGACATGTTATGCGCTTGCCTGCTGCTAATCATGTGTAAGTGATGATAACCATCAGGGTGTGTGTGAACAGGAAGAAGTGAATAACATGGAGTGTTCAGAAGTACGAATACGGTACGTCACTGTGTGTTGTTCAGCCAGCTGACCGCACTGATATGCCTAGTTTAAAACGTAAAAAGCAACGAACATTGGAAAACAGATCGTCTGTTGTAGGCCAGTAACGTTCTTAACGTGAGAACTGTAAACTCTTGAGCGGTCAAGACGACCTTTGAGTTTGACTTGAACTTGCCACTGTAGAAGGGTGGCCCTTTATTTAACCTCGAGTCAGTCTACATGCTATATGTTCTTTTGCAGGGAATCGCGTATTCCGCTGAAAGATAGACCTAGCTAATTGTTATTGAAGTCGTTTGATATATAATTGTGTTTTATACATATATTTATGACGCCTACTTCTAGCAGTTTCTATTGAGATATGTGTTTTTGTTTACTTAGGTAATGTCAATATAAACATCCATGAGACCTCATTTTTGACTTCTCTTTCTCAGCTGTTCTGACTTTCACCTCATTGCAAAAACAAGATGTCCCTTACTGGTGATGAACAAACGCATTGTCCACCAATTCGTTTTCTCCCGAGTTTAATGACAGTTGCAACTTGCATTGTTATGGCAACTGGACTTCGTGGTGGTCGTGGTGGAACGGCAATGGAGAAACACGAGTCTCCAGTGCTGCCTCTATGGCTCTTACAGCTATAGGTACTAGGCCTATCTTAGAAATTGAAGTCCAAGTTGGGCGTGGGTTTGCGTCCCGCATATGACATGGGTTTTTGTGAACCTCTTTCACCACCTTCATCATCCGCTCATTGTAGGCCTACCCTCTAATAACCTAGCTGTAGGTGGGGTCGTTGAAAGCAAGCAAGCAATCATATCTTTGTCGTGTCCATTGCGTCTGTATGACGGGCTAGTGGGGTGGGTCCACTCAAAATTCAAGTAATTACTATCAATCTAAAATAAGCTTGGAGGTTGACACTTTCCTGCGTTTTCTGCAATGACAATCGACGCATAACTACCTGAGCCTTTCAGGAATAGAAATAATGTCACGACAATATGGTTCAATAGCCACTGCATGAGCCCCTTGGTTAGAATCCAGTCCTCCCATTCCATATGGCTACACCCAGTGGTGTAGCCAGGATTATATTTCGGGGGAAGGGGGTCAACTCGATTGTAAAATGGAAAAAATGGAAATCGATGGGGGTTCGTATTTGGAAATATTCTCTATGGAGGAAATACGCCCAATCCCTCCCAATAACGCCCACTCCTAATAACTATCACATAGACCTACACATTCCAATTATTAACTTCATAAAATATTTATAGCAGGCCTATATAATATTTTATTCATCATAAACTTTATTCTTTTTATTCTAATAATGCAATTTCAGTCCAAGTTCGGTCAAGTTTCGGGGTGGGGGGGGGGCTCCTCCTCTGTATACGCCATTGGCTGCACCGTCCGGCTGTATGTTACTCAAAAAAGTACTACAGTTTTCTAATTATCATACTAAACAGTGCTAGGTCAATAGTCGAATAACAGTTGACTCGGGTTATAAAGTCTGCATGGCGCCCCATGTGAGTTTATTGAGTGGGCCCACCCAAATATGGCCATCTCTAAATACGAAGTGCAAGACAGAGGCCAGTTTTGCCGAGCTGTGAGGTGCGGGATCCTCGCGCGATTATGTTGCTACATACGATGAGAGTACCGATCGAGCCTTCTAGTCACGGTATCTGTGTGTTTTATTCGTCGGTCATTCACACACGTATATAGGAGACGTCGACTGCAGCGGCCGCGCAGAACGGGGCGAAAGCAAGAGTCATTGCTGGTTTGATGGTTAGTCGAGCAGATCACCACCATTCAACTCGGACAATAGCAATCTTTTTACAGCTGTTTTGCAGTTGAAGGCTTGGACGGCGTTGTGGATAAGGTCTATAAGAGCTCAACTCATTATGAAACAAGATTGTGAGGGACGTGTTTTGAAAATGCAAATTTTTGTTTCATGAAATTATTCGATGAATGTAATTTGCGAGCACACAAGAACTTCATTTCGTACGGCCATACTGCGGAAAATGAACAAAACCCCAAGAAAACTCGTGTGTACATACATAAACCGGTTCTCATATATTTCATGCTTATAGTCATATATATATATTATATATATATATATATATATATATATATATATATATATATATATATATATATATATATATATATATATATAAATTTATATTTATATATTATATATATATATATTTATATATTATATATATATATATATATATATATATATATATATATATATATATATATATTATATATATTTATATATTATATAATCCAATGATATAATCCGGTCTTGTATTCTAGTTCCTAAATGCCAACTAGAAGTTTAAATTTCTAGTTCTTACGTGATAAAAAGCTCTTCATACTCTTTTATCACGTTTGTATACAACCACGAGGAGTAAATACCGATGATAGATATTGTAGGCCAAATAAGAGTTGTACCGGTATTTGAATGAATTGGCATTAATCGATCTTGCTACCGACTAAATTGTATGTCCATTCTATTTTACAGTGATCGAGTTCCAAGTATCAATACTGGACGGACTGTTGTACATATTCTTTGAAATTATACTTCACACAATATAAGCCTAGGCTGCTTCTTGATAAGGATTAAGATACGGGTGCTTAGATCTCGACTCTTTATTCTGGAGGTTTGGTTTCGATTTCCTCTATTCTTATTTCAGTTGGCATAAAATTCGTGGTCGATGATCTTGCCAGAGTTTTTTTCGTGATTTTCCTCTGTCGTTCAGGTTGATACTGCTGGGATGGTTACTTCACAACAGGTCACGACCGACTCTTTCTCACTATCATCTATGCGTAATTCACCGACGCCAATAGATCTTAGTCATGTGTAGAACTAGAAGATCATACTACTGGATGCATAACCTGTCATTGACTGCAGTAGCCGTGTCGTAGATAACAGATTCAAGATTTAGTCGCACTAAATGCTTTTAGTCGTGCCTTCACCACCTGGCCCTGTGATTTCAAGATAGGTACCGGTAGTACGTAAGAAAAATGAACAGGTGGCACTGCCAATTAGGAAACCCCGCTGTTTATTTGGCTACATGGCAGATTCGTCGACGCGATTCTATCTTCTGTCGTATTTCACCAAAGTAGGCCCAAGTAGCTATAATTTATCGCATCGGAAGTACATGTTCTTGATGTAGACCTAAACGTCGCGATTGTTTTGGGTTGGATTATATTAGTTTTATATAATTGATAAAATTCAATATAATTATACATTTTATATCATCATAATTCATAATATTAATTTTAATTTTTGATATGAATGTAATTGAGGCCTAATTCAACTTCATCCATCCTTAGTTGAGGAACGATGATTATGCATGTATACATTAGGTTTCGATGTTATTTTTAAAAAAAGTTCGTATAGTAGCCTATAGGTATAAACAAGATAGTAATTGAACTTTACAACGTCATATTGATATTTCTTGGAAAACGTTGTTCTTAATGTTGCTGTTCGCAGCGAAACTGAGTATTTCGACAAGAGTTTCTTGGTTTCATCATGTGAAAGAAGCAATTTGAAAAGTGGAGGAAATATAGACAAAAATATGAACAAAAACAAGTATTAAGTATACCTACATTCACAGTACAGACGACAGAACATGACGTTGCAAATGAAGTTAGGCCTAGATTATTTTGTGGTGTTCACTTTTTCCTACAGTTGTATCCACGAAAGATGAAGGAGCGAGTGACTCGCGCGATATTGTTTGAGCAAACAGCTGAAGCACTATGTTGAAAATACAAATATAAATAAAGTAACTATAATAATTATTTGAACAATGCCTTGAGCATGGGATTATATAGTAACTTTTTTTAGGCTATATGCACAGAATTCAAACAGACTGTAGAGGGGTATATGCGTTTTTACTAATTTCTTAAAGTGAACATTATTATTTAGGCCTATATATAAAGATGTATTGACTAGTTTATTCATATTGTTTGGTTGCTGTAGTCAACGTGAAAAAATCTACTTTCTCCATAACCCTATGCTCGAGACATGGGCCTACTTAAATACTAAATAGTTATGCTTCATTTATATTTTCATTTTCAACATGGTGCTTGATTTGGCTGTTCGGGATGGGGAAGGGGGACGGTCGAACTGTACCTTCTTTCGATGTTGGAGGAATACCTCGGTAACAAGCTCTTCTAGGCCTAATTAGTTTAGGAGATGTTTGTTATTCCAAGTTGATTTGGGTTATAACAACAAAGTCCACAAGGGGTGAAATCATGGACAATATGTTGCTATACTAATTAATAACCATTAGTATAGGATAGGCTATATTTTTCGCCTATCGTGATATGGTCCGATGAATAAGGAGCTGCCATATTTCATAAATGGTTTTCGTGTGCCGATCAACGGATCGCCGTATAAGAGGTGGTGGTATTCGGGGTCATCTCGCATTCCTACTTGACATACCGCTAATTAAACTCTCGCATCTATAAGTCTATATAGTGACTTGGAAAATGGCCTATAGATCGTTTACAATACCGAAGGTACCGTAATGCAAACCCACTAAGCGGACGTGGTAGCTAGTATATTCTGTCATTGTAAACTCAGATGATTGAGATCCAACGATGCCACGATGGGGTTGATACTTGTTTGACAACACCTATAGGGGTATGTTGAAGTTCTCGAAATTAGACCATTGTATTTTATCTTGAATTATAGCTATTGTAGTACTTACCGATGATAGGCAACAGCGTTCCAGAGCTGTGCTATACTAAAAAACAAAATAGTGCTGTGACCGAGGTACAAATTACATTACTTTCTTATACTCTGCATTCAACGTATTGTTGAAATCATATACTTTATAACCTTTTTTCGTGCTTAAAAACAGAAAGGCAAATATAGGCCTACGTATATGCACGTAATTTTTTTGCGCACCATTTCTTCTGACTACACTGAAGTCATCTAGGCCTATGTATTATGTCTCGCACAAATCGGAAAATACTGTGCACTACATGATTGAGAAAACGTTGAAGATCATGATAATTCGATTCACAATATATAATTTGATCTTCGGTCACCCCGTAGAACTGAAAGATCCAACAGTACAACCTCATGTTGCCTAGCTCTGGAAAGAGCCTGCTCTAGGAATGAGCATGAGCATATAATCCAAGAAGATTATTTATAAAAAAAATATAAAAAGATTATTTATACTGTGTGACGAATAGATCAGTGGGTATCACTTTGTCTCTCCATGGTCAACTATCCGCACACATACGTTTTTCTTTAGATGAATACTGAGATGGTTCCTTGACAACAGGACAGGACCGCTTCCTTAATTCCCACAGCCCAAAACACCTAATGTAATAACCTTTTAACTTATCTTCCAATCATCTCGTTCATCAGTCACTGGATGCTGGATCCAATTAATCTTGGTCATCATAAAGGGTGTTCAAAGTATCAAGTACTATCAGTATCAAGTCGTTACCCCGCGGGGACCTACCGGTATAACAATGCCAGTGGTCACGTCGGGGGTGGTAGCCCCCCATTATCGATAGTGCCTCGCGTACGATGTTGGATATAGCCAGTTCTGACGTATATCTTTTCTTTCTTCGTTTTCTCTTTCTTTGCTTTCTTCTTCTCTTTCTATTCTTAACCTCGCCCTAATGCCTTATAGACACCCACTTTTCTTTCCATCTTCTTCACACTTATACTTCTTCAAAAATTTCATTTGCAATTCTTCAAGGTGTGTTTTTCTTTTTCTTGGTTGACGTCCATGTCATACATGAGCATTTGTAAGGTAAAATACTATTGATGTACCGTGAGATACTTGTATATTTCTCTTCTGTCTTCTCTGTGTAAGCCATTTTATTGTTTATTGAAATTATATACCGAGTAACAATTCCAATAAGTAATAGCACAAGCGCAAAATGACCTCGCTGCATGACCACGCGCCTTTTGAACACAGTTTTTTATTTTGGTAATAACACCTGTAATCTAACTTCATTTTATAAGCCTAGTTGGGATAGAATTATTGTCCTGGCTGCGCCCAATCTTTTTCCACGAATGGAATGAGGTGAGAATCAATCAATACTTTGAGAGAGCGACGTACAGTAATTTCCGGCAATACAATTGAGTGGATTGTAGACGGTGATTGTAACTGCGAGGTTATTGACGTGTTCTTGCTTATGTCATGTTTTTGGTATCGTGAATGATGAAAAGTGAAAACAAATGTTAGGAGTCAAGTATAGTCACGTGGTATGTAGTATGTATGTATGTATGGTATTGTGGATCGTCACCGTCCACCATAATTTGATGAACATGCCCAAAAAAGTTCAAGGTGAAAAGCGCTAAAAAAAACTTCATGATGTATAAAATAATGTAGGGCTATATTTATATGAGTCTACAAAATGACATTTATAAATTAAAATTAGAGACTACAAAACTGTTCACTGGGATATACGTCAATTTGTATGTATTCTTACTCTTATACCCTTGTGCATATAGCGTGGACCGTAGACGGTATCAGTTGATTAGAAGGAAATGTGTTCTCTCCGGCCCTCGTGAGCGTGAAGACCTCGAGGATCATTCTAAAAATGTATGTATAAGATCTTCGCTGTTCGATCATGAAAGTTGTCCCCATGACAAGGAATAGTTGGTTGTTTGCCGCCCTCGGTAGCTCAGTCAGTTGAGGCACCGCTTCAGAAACTGAGGTCACCGTCTGACGTGGATTCGATAAGGCATGGGTTTTTGTAAACTTCCTTTCGATTATCATCACTTCATACTTTTGTAATCACCTGCTCATTCGTACCCCGTAGGCCTATAACCTAGCTGTTGGCGGGGTCATTAAGCGTACAATAATCATCATTCATCACGATCGTCAGGAATAGTTGCAGCCCCACCTGTCTTATGCTGTGGAATCACTACAAAAATATCCCCAATTTTTGGTGGAAAAAATATCCCCGAAAATAATATTTCCTATAAATAACTTTTAGACGAACAAAGTGAGGCGTCCGTAGGCAATTAAAACAGAACTAGCCTAAACCTAATCCAGCCTAAAGAAAATCGAAATCACGTAGACCTATTATTCAAGTTTCAGGCCTTATAGTTCATCAATGAAGAGCAGCACTTGTATTTTTTATTCTCTGATCAAGTAATACATACTGTTTTATTTTATTTTGAAGATCTATCTACAAAATTATTTTCAAGTATAGCCTGTAGGCTGGTTTTCCCTCACCAAGCTTGGTTCACTATATACCTTGAATCAATTTCCATCAAACTTTCTTTAATCGAGCTCTCCGGAGATGATTTTTTCCGGGAATATTTTTTCGCTGATCACGATTTGCGGTGTGTGGGCATGGTGTGCAATTGGGCGCTGTCGACCTAATCTGTCTATAACATAAACAACGAACCTTGTCTAGTATCTAACCAAATGTTACCTAAAACCATCTCTATAACACCTAAGCGCCCCTCCGTAGCTCAGTTAATTATGACAACAGTTTAGAATCCAAAGTCACCTTTACCGTCGGGCGTGGGTTCGAGTTCCGCACATAGATGTTTCCGCATAAGGCATGGGTTTTTGTACGCTTCCTTCTTCACTTATCATCACTTCATAGGTACGTTCATAGTTTCATTATCACCTGCTTGTTCGTAACTCTAAATAAACCCAGCGGTTGGTGAAGTCGTTGAGCAAACAATAATCCATAACATCTTTTTAATCATGAGAGGACGAATCTGTTGTGTTCGTAGCGTGCGTGCGTACCTGCGTGGCTGCGTGTGGACGTTCGCTCTAAGAAGTGCCTGGTAGAGCGGAGGTTTCGGGTAGTGTCAGATAGGAGAAAACGAGGATGCAGGAAACCGCCGAGCGGAGACTGCGGTTGAGGTGCACGAGGGTTTCGGCTCTAGTTTTCCTGTGATGCCCAATTGACGACTCGAAATAGGCGTGGCTTCACCATTAGTCCAGTTGGATCTATATCATTTGTGGTCATTTGAAGATACCCTGATGGGATATTTGAATTTCACTACAGTTCTAACAGCCCTGTTGATTGGGTGGTGTGATTTGTGACGTCAAGGGGGCGGAGAATGCGAGTCGTCAATTGTGTTAGGGGGAGGGGGGATGAAGGCACACCATTTACTTCATAATCATGGCACGTCGTTTACGACGGGCGCAACCTGCTAGTATTAAATAATAGTCTAGGTCTACAACAGGGGCCTCTTGTATTTACAAAGCCATCCGCCAAGACTAGATGATGAACTCGCTATTACATCATTGATAGATGATTAATGTTGCGTGATCTAGATAACAACTATAATAATTGTTGTATTGAGTCTTGGCCGACTCGCTTTTGCTGGGCGTGGCTGAAGGCCCGTGCTATCTGATGGAGAGATCATTGCATTCCTTCAGCACAGTCAAATCAATCAATCGTGATTAACCTTCATGTCGTTTGTCAAGTAGCTGCGATTGGCCGAAGTTGGCAGCTTCGGACTGTCCGACATGAACTCTCTCATTTTGTCACCGATATCTGTGGCGTAAATGTACACTTGCGGTCGCGTAAGGTGGTCAGTCAAGCTACATTAAAATGCATCATGAAGGCAATTTCCTGACAGCTGACACTATAGACAGGCCTTACACAATAAAACCAGTAGCCAATGTACGTACGTAGGCCTACTCCACGTATTCAATCTATAGGTCTACTGAAAAATTCGCTATCAAATAGGAGTAGGCCTACATTAAATTTGAATGGAATACATTGAATTGAATTGGATTTGAATTTCTTATTTTCTCATAACCTTGGCTTAAAGGTCTACTATTTTTAATACTATTTCAAAGTTCAAACTTATACATATACATATATCATTTTTAATTCTCTTGAAAATGAAGGGCCTAAAGGGCCTAATAAAGGGCCTAATATTGGCCTGAAACGTTGAGTTGAAACATTCAAATATTGGAATGTCTTTTTCTCTTTTATTAAACGACGAAAATACCCGAAACAATAATACTCATATATATATATATATATATATATATATATATATATATATATATATATATATATATATATATATATATATATATATATATACATATATATATATATATATATATATATATATATATACATATATATATATATATATATATATATATATATATATATATATATATATACCGGTATATATATATATATATATATATATATATATATATATATATATATATATATAGCTTAAATTAATTAATTCTGAAAACGTAGATATAAGCCTACGTGGCGAAGAAGGTTGTCTATACTCTATATATACCAACAAACGTAACAAACACTATCACTGTTACATCTTTGGATAGCCATGGTATTTTGAGAGTCAGTGTTTTTCCAGTGACGAAAATCACGATCAGAAACAAAATACGTACATCTTTCGGAAACATTCAATGTTTATCTTGCAGCGAGTTTATACAATTTTCGAACTTTTTACAATTATTATTGTTAGCTGGTAAACGACCTGATTATTTTGCGAGTATACACACGTCTATTTCGCAGTCTGCGTGTTTCTGCTACTAGCATACCGTACTTTTAATTGGTATGAGATCCTAATTTGGGCGAATACTCGTGCATCTCCACCCAGGCAGAGAGCCTGAGAGAGGATTCTGTGCGTAACGGCAGTCACTCGTGATATTTCCTTTTCAAGAATGATTTGTTCAAGATATATGTTCGGTTCACCCACTCAGATCCGAGGTCATACTAGGTTTCTATCTTTTTTCCCATTATGGATGTTTCGAATAAACTTTCTGGTTGATTTAAAAAATTATTACTTTTTATAAGAATTCTACGAGGCCTATAGATATTTTTTCCAACTTTTTTCTGTGAGTGTTGTCTACAGGCCTACCCGACACAAACAAATTGATTGAAACTAGTATTTTTTACATTTTCAAAATTCAACTTGTTTTTTCATACAAATTCTTCATTGAATTTTGCAAGAGAAGAAATAGATTGTTGAAAATTGAATTTTAATTTAAAAACAAATATATTGAATGTTTTCAAAATTCTATTGTATATAAAATTACTTGTTCTCATTATGGGATTAGGATTAAATTTTGGTTTCTTATCCATTTCATTTTAATGAATGCACCCTTAGTACTGACACATTGAAGAACCGATGTGTATATCGGCCCTACAGTATCATATAGGCCTACATGAGGGATGAGATGCTGTTTACACTAAGTTTACAAACCTAGTCTTCATTATTATGCACTATTATATATACGTATATATATATATATATATATATATATATATATATATATATATATATATATATATATATATATATATATATACATATATATATATATATATATTGCTCCTATTGCTCCTATTGCTATTTAACCATCCTTCGTGAATACAGCTAGCCTATATCGTTCCATTTGACATTTGATAGTTGAGCGATTGCCAGATCGCAATGGCATTTCCTTGCTTGCCATTTCGTTCTACAATCTCACGATAAAAACGTGCTACTCTGACATATAAATGATAGGCCATGCAGCAGACATAATTGAATTTGACGATGACAAATTATCTCATTGCAATGGTCGACTTCGTCTAGCCTAGTTATGATAATCATTTTATTGCGCTTTTTCTCGTAGACGTGGCAGTGAAAAACTTGTCTTATATGGTTATATCTTTGAACTATTTTTTTGGCCGTGGGAAAAGAAGTAGGAGTACTGCGAGCATCTGCAGGGAATCGATTCCCGGTGATTCGTAATTTATTTATTTTATTTACTTTCACGTACAGATTCGGAGTGTATAGATGCGACACTTTTCACAATAACATTGATCTGCGCCCCGGGTGGTACACGGAAATGTGTGACGGAGATGGCGGTGGAGGTTTGTCATGTGGGCTCTTCCGATAACTATTTTATTGTTATTTCACATCCTTCTAAACATTAGATACCGAGTTGCGAGTGCTTCCATTCCACTGCTTCCAAACTCTATAAAGGCCCATTCACTATTGAAAACGAACTTATTCCGCCAACTTGAAACTGTAAAATTACTGAAATGCTACCTACCATCCTTCACGACACACTTCTGACGTCTTGTTTCAACCAGTTGAAACAACTCGATGCATCAACTGTCACTTGAGCGCAGCATAACCTATGAAAGTTATGTTCCTACAGTCTAGTGTGGTGAGAGCTATTATAATTTTTGTGGGGCTCATAATATAATTTTTTCCAAATACTTTTACTGACAAAGTTGGGTAAGTGCATAAAAATATGTCGACTTGGGTTTGCCAGGTCCAAATCCTCTTCCTTCTACACTCCTCTGCCTGACTGCACTCCCTCCTCCTCTTCCATCTCAAATCTTCTCACCACCTCCCTCCATTTCTCTATCCTTCCACCATTTACTGCTCTCAACATCAATCCATGCCGCACCTCTCCTCCACAGCTCTTCTCACTCCCATCTTTCATCTCTCCCTCGGTCTCCCCCCTCTTCTTTTATCTCCGCACATTTCCGACATCTTGTCCAACTGGACGATAATATGAAAATTTATAGAATCAATACAGTTTTTAACAATCACATTATAGCCTAATTCATTCTCACAGCATAAAGTTTTTTTTTCAATGTTATTAGCTGTAAACAAACAATTGGCTATAGATACATTTTGCCTAAATGGTTGTCGCCCGTCTGTATGAACTAGGCGCTGATTGGTCGATTTCTGCATTTTCCGTAAACGCGGGGAAATAAATTGATATTTACAAACCGCTACGTTACGCCAACTACTAAGTAAGAGTGTGAGTAGAATGACATCGATAAATGCCACCAGACAAACAATTTGTAATTTTCCAAGTTTACCGGTCAAGTTTAATCGTGAATAGGCCTTGAAGGTCTGAAATATTAACTGCCTAAATATCGCTCCAGTTTCAGTCTTCATGCAGTTTCGTATTATGAGTGAACTGAACTGTGGTCTAGGCAGTTGCACGTACGTCGTGCACCATACCACCATTCTTATAGTACGGTATAGTTCTAAAACACACAATACCAGAAAACGTCTTTTTCGTGTATCAGCAAACCACGTCTATCTTTATCGCAATCTAATTTGGCGTCATCGTTCAAAGGCGCATAAGAGATGGAAAACAACCAACATTCATTGATCTTTCTTAGAGCTCTATTCTCTTATCATACGACTTTTTTCTGTTTTCGTTGTACGAAAGTATTCAAACGTTTTATCGAGGAAGAATGCCCCACATAGACTCTACTGGTATCTTTCTGAATAATGAGTTGCATTTGAAGTTGGGTTTGAAAGTTCTCCTTCTGTCCATGTCCCAGTCCCACTTTTAAAAATAATGATGAAAAACATGCTGAAGGGGGAAGAAGATCCATCTTCCCAGTCTTGACTGTCAGTCAAGGCATTGCCCTGGAAACTAAAACCTAGTAGGGCGTGGGTATGGAGTCGGTTTTTGTTAATTGTTGAAATGATTCAATCCGAAACTAAAATTTAAATTTAAATAAGAACTACTGCATTTAACCTCTAAATTTTTCACAGACTATGTGCGTGGAGTGCTTATATGCACATTCTTTTCTAGTTTTAGTGCGTAGAATATCAGTATATTTTCTTCAGTCTGCATCGTAATGCATCGAAATGTATCGTAAATGTAAAACTTACCGACATATTTATGTGACCGCAACCTCATCAATTTATGGTATACCCCCAAATAGCCAGCTGTTGAGGGTGTCTCTTACACACAAATGGAATCATAGACATCATATTGAGATTTTAATTATATATTCTGTAGGTATATCTCTAAATCTGCAGTATGAAAGTGTTGCAAGTTGCTTCGGGGCTTGACATCGCATGTGCCGCGCATGTAAACAATCACTGCAGCAGGCGGGCAGCTGAGCGTATCTGGGAAGAGCCCTCACTTCCTGCCATGCTGTATATGACGATCTGGCCAGGAGCATGGGCGATGCATGTAAACAAGCTAGGTGTGATGAACACGGTGAAGGTATACAACTCCCGCTGGCTTGTGCTAGGGCACGTGCCTCATCAACTCATCACAGGGGCAGCAGCTAGTGGACTTTGGAGTCCGAGATGACGTATCCTCTTGAAGTACGATGAAAGATGGCCATCTCTTACAATGCGGGTTTTAGTGGGAATATTTTCATGGGAACCTGCCCAAGTCGAATAATTATCTACGGTTGCGGTCCCATAAAGTGGTCGATCTAGTTATGGCATACCGTACATTAAAATGCATCCTGAAAAAAAATACTCACCCTACATTTTACGCACTAAAACTAGAAAACAATATGCATACGCACGCCACGCATAGTCTGTGAAAAAATTAGCGATTAAACGTGTGTAGATTTATTTCAATTTTAATTTCGTATTAAACCATGTTACGCGACCGCAAGACGTGTAAAATGTCTTCTTGATGATAATATCGAGTAGGTATGTGAAGAAGTTTCAGTACTGTACAGTTTGTATGATGTGTTAACATATTAGTCATTATAGTCATGCTGGGGAGATAAGATGCCTCCAATCTTCGAGCTCGCCCATTTATAATCTCTTTGCTGGAAGATACTCTTACTCAGTACCCAAGGGTTACTTGTCGTTATAGCATAGGTGAACCCTTGGTGAACAAAACTATGCAGATTACTGTAAGACCGAATTTCCTATACTATCAGTACGGGCAATCGGTTCTTTATAAAATTGACTAAAATGTTAATTAATATATTACTGATATATTCTATAATATTTGTACCAAATACATCCATGCGCTGTTTACATTTTTCTCAATCGATCTGATCTTCATGTTCGTTGAATTTTCTCATAATATCTTTGATGTGATCAATGATCATCAAGAATTAGTATTTAGTATACGCTCTCTAAGGTATTCCTCGCCTTCCATCCTCACATAACTCGGCAACTCTCTTGGCCAACCACTGCAATTTGCCTATCTGTATGGCTACATTTGTCTGTAGTATGATAAGATAAGGCTGGATTTATAAATTGTACGATTTTACTTGAAAACCTGTAGTCATTAAGTTACCAGGCCATGACTAACGTTCACGAGCACACGAACTAGAAACCCGTGCCCAACGAATACTGATAAAATAGTCGCTTAGACAACTGTGTGTTAACCACGTAATATACTACAGGTCTGTTGACTAGGGAAACACTAGATATCTAGAATTGTGTCATGGCAGTGAAGAAATAATGTAGAATCTGTTATTTTCTAATTCGCGGTATAACCAAATCGTATTATCTATATAAAATTATTATAGGCCTACTGGTTCGCTTTTTTTATTTCGGTCCAGGTTGTACGAGTTGTCAATAATTGAGTGGATTATTAAGCGATAATTACGTATCATTATTCATTACTCTCCGCCATCAATTATATTTTTGTGTCTTATTAATAATTACGTCAAGAGTAGGCCTACATAGAAGTCGATTTATCGAAATATCAGTTTTTTGGTGATCAATTTTGAACGGTATGATATATATATCATAATTCTAATACCGCTTTGAGGAAACTATATTTAATTACATATATTTTCACACACATATTGATATTTTAACAAACATATATTTGTAATTACCTTCGAGATGGCATGATTATAAAATATTTCACTTATTTATAGGCCTATACATAGCATAATGTTCACAGGTAAACCAGCTGAATCAACACATTTTTTAGCTGTATAGGCTTATATCTGAAAATATTGGAATCCAAGGTTGATAATTTTATTTTACATCATTTTGAAGGTATGTTGAAATTATCTGTGTTTCTCCCTTATTAGAATTTTGATGTTTCATCTGGCAAATATTGATATTTCGCTAAATCGACTCCCATGCATCTTATTCCAAAAGCAACTTACGTGTAGGCTAGTATTAGTAATGGGAACACAAAATCTAATTATTAACATTCAACATTGATAATTACATTGATGCATTAGAGATGTTTTTCATGTAACGCCTAGCAAACATTGCTAATACAGACATAAAGACATTATTACTTTAATTTGATACTCCCCGTTTTTCTTTAAAGAATCTCAATGCTGTATATTGCATATGAGTTCGTTTGAGTCTAGATTGCTGTTGGTGCTCATCTTAACTGATAGAATGCAACGACTGAAGTGGCGCGTATAGGCATATATAAAACCTACTTCTGTCTCCGTTTCTATTCATGACACGAATGACTCGACGCTAAAAGGTATTGTTGACTGTTCGAGACTTATAAAATCGTCTCGTTACCATGACGTGACACTGACATTGGGGATCCTACTGCTTGTACGCTTATCGTGGGTATAATCGATACTCGACTATACCTACCATTCATGTGCGTGTTGCTGTACGACATTGAATCTCTACTGAGACCGAGGCCGAGTGGTTAAGACACCGAACCACCATTCAGGAGACCGCGGTTCGATTCCCGCCATGGTGGACCATCCTGTTGAGTTATTCGTGGTTTCCCTCTGTCGTTCAGGTCAATACTGGGATGATTCCTTGACAGAAATTAGTACAATTCCCATAGCGACTCTTGATCGAATGTCAACAAAATCTTCCTGTGATGAAAGAGAGTTGAGATCTTCACTTTTCAATTCATTCTAAAAATAGTCTGCTCTCAGTTTAGAAGGAATTTAGAATGGTCAGTGTTCATCCCCTGTTAGAGGTACGCTCCAGAATCTAAATCTTGGTCCATCCAGTAGGGTCTATCTTCGCAATAATAAGCAATTGAATGTTGGGAACAGTAGAGTGCTCCCAACAAGCTCGTCTAGACCCCACCCGACCTCTAACTGTGCTTGTGCTCCGCCGGTATTGATCAAGCAACGCGCCCCGTCCTCCTACACCCCCTCCCCCCCACACACAGTGTGCTTGGGGGGTGGGTCGTGGCCATGTGACTCACTCGCCATTACCAACCCTCTTTGTGTACTGAACACACACGTGTATACTAGCATTGTTTTATTCCCACCCGAATCGTTCGTTATGTAGACACGGTGACGGTGTACAGATGATACCACCAGATAGATATATCGGTAGTGGATACTTGATCCAACTGATCATATTATATGCATCATCTTGATACATTTTGTGTATTATTCAGTGATCGCTTCAGACTTTTTAAGGGTGCGCCGGTTTTTGGAGTTGCGCCAAAAGCAGCTATAATTGTTCTTCAGAAATTGTATTGTGTTGTGAGCGAGCGTTCGTCAATGTCAATTAAGTATACCGGTATAAGTGCACTTATGAGATGGAATTGTGACGATGTAAGCAGAAATCGTGATGGAAGATATGCTTGTAGACCTACCTATGGGTTTATGAAAATAGAATGCTTGAACATACTGTAAAACTGGGTTGCTCATACGTACCGACAACTAGGGTGAATCTGAACAGTATATATATATGCAGTAAAATGTTGAATAATAATGGGTATCAGGTATCGGTATCACAATTAATTTTATACTCATTTTTGGTACCGTCGGCTGATGAGTCGTATGAAAACTTGAATTCCTGAAAAAATATAAACAAAAATTGGGAAAACTAATTACGTACATTTTTGATTACCTAAATTCGGTTTTATAAGAGTTGTGTAGAATCTTCACCAACCATAAGTTATGGACAAGTACTAGACCATTACCTGCTAGTTTGTGGCACAGAGACCTACATGCTTATAATATATTGTGAATATACTTCAAAACCGATTGACTACAAAAAAAAAGAAAATGTGTAGACTTTCGTTTTCATACTTCATTTTATCAAGTTACAACAAAGGTGTATAGAAAAACTATGGTGATTGCAATCGTTACCTGCTACTGCTAGTCTAGTGCATATACAGACACACATAAGCCCTAGCTTACTACCATACGTGAATATAGGGGGGGAAGAAATAAGTGGTATTTAAATTGGTTTAATAAGCATATCCAGGCTCAAGTTTGATGAAGCCCTTGCTACCATATAACGGAGGTGGTGGCAATGAGCCCCTTATCCGCTTGAACTAAATCCTAAAAAGTAGAGTGAGAAGAGAATGTTTTTTCTATACCTGAATAATTTCAATGTTCAATTAATCTAATAATATATAAGAATGTAAGTGAAGCTAGCTGCTTGTTAGTGTGAATAAATATGCCTGAAGTTGGTTGCATAGCTGATGGGAATGTGCTCATGAATGATGTCACCAATAATTAATAGTGATTGCACCATATAATTCTGCTGTTAAAGGTGGTTAAAGTGAACATACATACTACTAGACTTGGATTTTGCTTACAAGTAAACTGTTCCAATTCTATATTATATTGGAACTTTGTTTCGGAAAAGTTATCTAAATCAAATATTTTCAATACGAAATGTAATAAAACATATAGGAGGCCTACCATTGTTTACTCAAGATAGCTTAGAGACTTATTTTTATTGAACTTTTAGAAGAATAAATAAGGCCTGTGACTATTGTTGACATTACTTAACATTAGGCCTATTGCTAATTATTATTATTAACATTATTGCTAATGTAATGTCAGTACGCCTATAATAAGTGAATAATCCATACACACATACACTTTTTATATATATAGTAGGCCTACCCAGTAAAGTATCTTGATGAAGCCGTCGTGTTCTATACTTGAATTTTATCAATTTTAGCAGCCTACAAAATTTTCAAATACAAATTATTTGTACTTTGCAAATTTGTACCAGATAATTTATTTTTGTTAATCAACTATATTGTAACTAGTGGTACAAGTTATAGTCCAAAAGGCATTGTGTGATTAATAACAGCTAATATTGTATCCTATTGTCCTGCCAGGCTCCAATGGTGTAGTTCCCGCGGGTGCCTCCAGGTGGAATGCCGCTTCCAAAGCGGCTGGTGGAGCCGGTCCACGTGGCGCGGGGCACCATCCCCGACGACTTTCCGCTCCCATCGGAGCTAGAAGCCGCCACCAATGGCACACTTGCCAACACTGTGCGCCAGCTGTCCAGCCTCAGCCGGCACGCCGAGGACCTGTTTGGAGAGCTGGCCCGCGAGGCGCACTTCCTCGCCAATCGTGCCAACTCGCTGCAGACGCGCATAGACCGACTGGCAGTCAAGGTCACGCAGCTTGACAGCAATGTGGAAGAAGGTGGGGGAAATTTGATCAAATAAGTCGATATAAAATAATCAACTGAACAGTCTCAAATCAACTAGGAATTAAAGCTGATTCTTTTGGATTGTAGAGTATCATGTATTACCATCGTGGAGACTCAATCAATGACTGAACCATCCGTCATGAGACCTGGCTAAATTCCTACCATGGTCGACTATTCTAACAGAGACTTTCCGTGGCTCTCCTCTGTCGTTCAGGTTGATACTTGGATAGTTGCTTAACAACAGGCTACAACCGACTCTTTCCCACTAGGCCTATCCAAAAACACCCTAATAAAATAACCTTTCTCACCATCTCATTTACCGACACCAATAGATCTATAGGCCCTATGTACAGTGCTTTGTCGAACTCAATATAAATTGAAAAATTGAAGTCAATCAATAAGAATTGTCTTTGATTCCAGCGGTCAATTGTTTTATTGTTTTTGTATCGCCAGTATCGCTGCAAGACATTCACATGCGCAAGGCGTTCAAGAGCGCAGTGGTGTTCGACCAGCAGGTGGTGTCACGCGACACGATGCCGACCGCGATGCTGGAGACGTACCTAACCTGCGACAAGCCGCCGCCACTCGACAAGCTCAACAAGTATCGTGACGACGGCAAGGACGGGCTGAAGTTCTACACGGACGCCAACTACTTCTTCGACCTGTGGCGGCAGGAGATGCTCAAGGATACGGAGCGCATGATGCACGATCGGGGGAAGAAGGTGAGCAACACAGCCCATAAATAATGTACTTGATCTCATCCCCAATGTAGGCCTATAGGTTTTGTGTAAAAATGGTGTTACTACACACCATTTACGCCATCACTATATTATAAATATTATCATACTTGCTAGCGAATCCTTTATTCTTTTCAACAGGAATGTCAGTGTTGAGTATTCCAACATATTATGTTTCAATTATATTCCATATGTTCCTTTTCACTTATCAATTTTAATTCCTAGACCTATGCCCTGTTTTGAATAAGTTATAAGACAGACCTATCTGTGAGAAGAATCAATTATGTGAAAATATTTAGTCGGGTTTTATTTCAGGTCTCGTAAAGTCATATCTTGGGTCTATATCGCAATATATTGTTACATACCGGTCAGTACCTTAATTCCGGTTCTGTGATTCACAGGTTTACTAGGTTTGTTTGTGGACCCATTGTTGATACATTGCTGATTTAATTTGAAAAGCTAGCATGTATAGCTCAGATCTTTTATATTATGAAATTATAATATTTGGACCTAGACTGTAAACATTATTTTTTTTTTGCAAGAGGCCTTGTCAACCTTCCTGTTGGAACATTTCATAAATTGTAGCCCATTTTTAGAAAACATAAAATAATTGTACACACTATTCTAAGACCAAATCTTACGAATGAAAGGTGCTAATGGATAGTTGAGAGTTTATATTATAAGTTTCCATTGATTGCTTAGCTTATCTCACACTGTCTATCTTTCTCAATCTCTTGTAGCAATGGGAGTTATTAGTGGACCTTATCTACGAGGCAAGTTAATTTCGTGTTAAACAATGCGTGTAATTACAAACCATAACCATGCTAAAATTTGCTAATACCAATAATTAATATCAATGTTGAAATTGACATGTTTATTGTAGGCCTATTATTTACATGTGTGTAAACTAATACCCATTTCACCATAAGACCATTTAATAAGTTTGACTAATAACCTAGTAGTGTCCCAATATAATGTACATACTGCATACTGTATATTGAATTGGTTGCTTTGTGTTTTGATTTTAAAGTATTCTCCCATTATAAGATGTATGTGCATTCAACATTCAAAATGGTTCCTGCATAGCTTGATAGAACAGCATTTGAATTGTATTTTTTATCACACAGAAATGGTCAAAATACTTCCCCAATCTAGATTTTACGTTATAGTGTAATAAATGACCTAATTCAAATTTTGAATCGTTCACATGTAACTTCCAAGTCTGACAGATCTTGAAACTTTCATGCTTTAGCATTGTTTTTGCTCTTCAAAATATATAAAGTGTGAGTAATAAAATTACTGTTTTCACACAGACATACCAGTACTATATTGTATATTATATATGCATTATTCTGGTTTCAAAGTCAGAAGATCTACTAACTAGTTTTAAACTGAAAATTTAAAAATTGTGTTGATGTAATTATATAATTCGTGTAATGAATTAATAATGAGGCTGCAAAAGTTGAAATTTGTGAAAGTTGGGCAATCGATGGAGCCACTTCAAAGACTAACATTGTAATTCACAACTGGGATATTTTCAACATAACTACGGTATGTTTTTCTTTTTGAATCTAAATAATTGTACAGTAAGTCTGCTGCGTTCAGATGCGTTGAAGCTAGTAATTTAGTAAATTTCGACGTGCTAAATTGAATCCTCCTGGTTGTGCCTATGCTTATGAATGCTCAGATTACATCACATCGAATCACAAACTCATAAATAATTTCATCCACCAGTCATATTATAAAATGTGGATTATTCACAAGTAGCCCAAAAATTTAGTTTTGAAGTTGGAACTTACCATTGAAGTAGAACCTATAATTTTATTTAATCGTGATTATTTCTCGACTGTTTGGTTGAACAGCGCCCGACAATTGTGTTCAGTGTTCTAACTTGTTATTGTGTTGTCCAAGCAGCCCCATCGCCCACGCAACGAGGGTGGCGGGGTTCGCCACAAGAAGCGAGTGCGTCAACCGCACAACACGAGGGAGCGGCAACGTCAGCTGGCCGTCGGCCACGGCGAGTACATCATGCCACAGAACGTTCAGTACCGAGTGCCCCAGGTAACTACATACTAATACTATGAGAGTTGTCAGTTGTCAAGAGTTGAATAAAGCATGTGAACTTTCTAAATCAGGTTACCAGCACATAAAATTCCGAATTACCATTTCCATTGAATTACAATACATAGTTTGGGAAAATTGGATGGCCATTAAGCATTATCGTTGCTAAAAGCTGTAGTGCATAACAAGTCTTTCAGTTACATGATATTGCCGTTTCAGGAACGATAAAATGGTAGGAGATTTTGGGAGAAGGCCCAGTATACCAAGTACAGTTGGTATACTAAGACCCCATATTACCAATACCGGTAATAAAAATGTGTTGATTAAGCTAATTCATTAATTAAGGTACAAAAATACCATTGGTAACCGAGGGTAATAACAAGTTAATCCACTAATCATCGCTTAATCAACACATTTATTATTCGTAAAACGGGACCTTATTCGGATAGTTGGTGAAACCAAATATCATTGTTAACCAGGTGGTGTTTGTGTTCACTGGTTTCAACTCCCAGTGGAACCTACTTCCACATTGGTAATTCGGGCAATACTTGAATAATCCGAAGAAGTTTCAGTCTAATACAGTGATTAACTAGAGCATATGTGTATGTTAGCCTATCGCCCACCCTGACGAGGCGCTGCTGATGATGGGCGATCTACGACCTCCACGACCCAACAGTATCGAGCTGCGGAGGAGCTACCCTGACGAGGTTGACACGAGGGTGTATGCTGGCAACCAGGGCATGTACAGTCCCCGCCATCCTCCACACAGCCCCACGGATCCGCACTATAGGTGAGTAAAGTAAATCCTTCTGTGTGTGTTGATGGCGACCTATCTTACGAGTAATAGCGTTACGGAATCGTTCCACATTATCCAGCTTTAAGCTCATTTCACAGTAGAAATGACACTGTTTTAAAATTTGACTTAGGTAATCTACTTTTCAGGTTATTGACACTAACATGTTCAAATACTTGTTCTACTTGAACTATTGGCCTCATATGACCCAATGGTTGGTCACTACTGGATTAGGCAGTGTGTGAGCCATAAATGACAATATGCCATTTTGAGATATTATTACTGTAGCTATTTACTGGTGGCTTTTGAAGTAGAGCAAATTATGCCAGAGTATGGTAGAACGGTAGAACCATTTATGCTTTTGAAAGTCCATGGTACCAATTCTATTTAGTATGAATGATTTGTATTGTTGTCCACTACAGTTAAGTCATTTATTTGCATTGTGTTGGTGGTTATTACATTGATATGTTTACTTTAATCCAACATAATTAAATAACACTGTCAGAGTAATATAATGAGAGATAATGTACGTAACTTATACTTCTTGGTGTTTTGTATTCAACCTTATGAATAAACAAAGCAGATAGACCTTTCACATGAATCCTTCATTCCTGTGCGTTGTGACCAGTAGGTGGTCACGAGAACTATCTGTCGTAGCTTTAATCAACTGTTTATCAATATGTGGGAGTCAACTTTATACTGTAGTACTGTATTATATGTAAGTAAATTTGGCTCTACTAGAAATATCTATAAATAGAATTCTGAAGATACGACAGCTAGGTCCAGTGATCACTTTTAACAACAGTCACAATGTTTAGGAGTGAGGCCCCTAGGCCGCAAGAAGTCGGTATGGCAAGCAGTAAGCGCCTTGGCTTAGATTTATAAAAGGTTATACGGTACTATAAACATTAGTTGAATCTACTAAAAAGAGGAGTCCGAGGGACTTTGGGTCATTACAATAACTTGATTCTAATTTATATGAATTGGTCAAAAGGGAAAGAAAGTATGGCAGCTTACGAAGGTCCAGTAGAAATACTCATAGTTGAGAGCCCTTTGATAGAACATCGATGATTATTAATTAGGCTGAGATAAATTATATGGGTGGTAAAAGATGATGATTTCATTATTAATAATCTTTTGAAGTTCTTGCTATCTTATCGTCATTGATAATATTGCAATTATCCTTTTATGGTATATTTGAATTCCTGCCATAGAATTGCCATGGTTATGGCATCAATATGCATTGAACTTTAGAAAGTAGGGTGTTCTATCTATAATGGAAGCTGTATTTTTATTGGTAGGGTCTAATAGAAGCTTCTAATCAGGCCTTAGTTACTTAAATAACAAAAATATCGATAATGGAAGTAATGTCGATTATGATAGTTGATTTGCATATCGATCATCGAATAGATATTAATTAACAATAATTGTGCCCAATGTTCCTAATACAATCTAGAACAATCTGTTTAAATATTACGTAAACTCGAATAGGCCTATTACTTATATTTTATTCATTTCAATCATCATTTTTGTCGATGGGATCAGATAAGTTGGTAGTAGATAACAGTTGTAACATGAATGCCCATGCGTTGCCCAGGCCGACGTACTCGATGACCCACGAGGAGTCGCTGTACATCCACCAGCAGATCTACAGCGGCGGCGGACAGGTGCTGCCCAACGACGGCTACGGCATGGGCTCGCCTAACAACCACACGCCGCGCGGCAGCAACGGCACGCCACGGTCCAGTTCAGTGCGGCCCACACAGCCGCCGCCTGCACCGCCCAGCACCAACAACTCTAGCAACAGGTGAGTCTTGAGGCAGCTGGCCGAGATGGATCGCCTACGTTGATTGCTGACATTTTAGACTACGCCTCTCTTCCCCAGTGCTTAGGAAGTCGTTGGTTTCTTTCCGTCGTCACTAGGCCTGCCCTATCAATATACTGATATGACAGAAGAAATATATAGTATCAAACAACATTCATTTCATAGTTGTAGGATGATTTCTCATTGGTAAAAAACTAAAAATATATCACAACTGTGTCTCTTGAAAATTTACAAATATATCTTGCTATTGGTCATCATAAGCCAACTGTTATCTGTTATGTCAACTGCTATGTTATCCTTATTTAACCAAGCGTACTATTTTCTAGGACGAAGCTAACATAAAAATATCAGTAACTACTAACTATGAACAAAAGTATGATTTTAATTTTCTACACAGTAGGGCCTACATACTGTTTGAATTAATGCACAGCCTAGAAAGGCTACTTGCTAATGTAACAGCATACTTGAATTGTTAGATGAGCGTAGGGATGACTTCCATTCGCATACTGAAAAAAATTGAACTTCGTTTTCATGTTGTTTTGCTTTTTTGTACGCGGCATATGGGTCAGGAAAACATACCAATCATCTCAACATTTACTGCATATTGGTATTGCACAAGAATAGGTTGGGATTGTTCTTCAGAAAAATTGGATGGACGGTTTTTCCGGAAAAAGATTGTAAAGTTTGGTTAATCCCCATAAAAATAATCCAGAGGGAAAATAGGCCTACTTGAAAAACAAAAATTCTTCAATAGCTCTCAAATTTCTACTGAATATGAACCAATTATCATTCACATTTTCATTCATTTTCACAAGAATCGGATGAGAGATAACAAAGAAAACGCATTATGTGATTTTTTAACATCAATCAAAGCTATTGAGAAACCACAGGCTTCTGTCAAACGACGTCACTTATTGTTGAGCGATAGACTGTAAACAACAATGTCCATCAGTTGGTATTATCCAATCACAAACATTGATAGTCCACCAGTTTGTTGTGTTGCTATGGTAACGATTTTTTTTGGGGTCATTTTTCACGTGACAGCAACCTATTGAGAAAAAGCAACAAGTGTCAACAATTAATTAAACGTTCCAAGTAATCCAAGGTCTGTTTATGTAGCGTGAGCTGACAGAATATTTCTCATTCTAAATTTCCATACTCCTAAGCTTATCTCAACACATACTGCATTTTCTTAGTATTATACATACCGATATTACTCTCGATAATGTTGACTAATGCGTTGATATTGCATTGCTTGTTCCAGCACCCCCACCGTGTCATCGGTCAACACGCCAACGCGGGGCCGCAGTCTGAGCACGGGCCGCGACACCCTGCCTCCCCCACCGCCCCCTCCTGCCGACACCCTCACCTCTCCTCCGCACATCGTCAACGGCAACCTCCGTCACCAGACGGGCAGCCCGATGCACACGCCTGCCCAGTCGATGAGCCCGGAGCCACAGCACGACCTGCCTCCGCCGCCCCCCGTGCCCGACATGATTCCCCAGCAGAGGCCCATGTCGCCTCCTGCCCCGCCCAACAACATACCCCCGCCTCCTCCGCCGCCACCCCCGCCACCCATGATGGGTAACGGGGTGGTGCCAGCCAGCACCCCGATAATGTCCAACGGAGACGTGGGCAAGTCACCGATAAAGCAGGTTAGTCTCAAATCTCGAGGTAGTTGAATCTAGTTCACGTAGGTTTCCTGTGCGATGTTGCGTATGTTGTACGAAGTGAATGTTGTTGAATTTTTCTAAATTGTGTAACTCCTGGAAATTCAAGCTGTATTTTTTGAACATGCAATAATTTTATATTATTACTTTGTATCCACTATCAAACCAATTTTTTTTCTCCTCTATGCCCTTCTGTGAAAGAAATACTTGGACAACCTGTAGATATACTGTAATATATTCTTATTCCTTTTGCACTTCATTAATCTTCAAGAGCTCATCATATTGGAGTGTATACCTATTCAGAAAGCGAAGTGATGCTAGCATCTGTACATATTTCTATGTAGGTATATTTGATTACATAATCGAAGAAACAACTAAAAATAAAAAAATAACAAATAAATGTTATTTAATAAATATCACTCACAATATATCTTTGAGCAATTAGGCCTACGCCTTTTGTTTTGCGTCGACAGCGTGGTCATTTTGCAATGCGTGGACTTTTGGACGAAGGGAGTTTGAAAATTTCAACCAGTATTTCAATAAATATTAATTAATACTTGTTAATCAATTGATAGCAATCAATTACCAACTGATATTGATCAATTAGTGATCCAACCATAATTGTCTGATCATCAATTAATCGATGATCGTTGATCAGCGACTTACCAGTGCATACTTGAACATCATGCAGTATTATTTAATGAACCAATTTGGTTGTAAATCAATATCCCTTGTATTGTGCTATAAATATTCAAAAGTAGAAATGTAAGTAGGCCTACTACGCAACTGTAACTTGTGTGTTGTAGTTAGATACCGATCTACGTTTAATGTCCGTGACTGAATAAAGTTGAGTCAGTATTCGTATTATTCGCAGATAATCACGTCGATGTCGCCGCCCAAACAGTCGCCGCCGAAGTCGAAACAAGCCAATAATGTACCGGCGCCGCTGTTCGATCCACGAAACGACTTGCTTAAGGCCATTCGAGATGGTAGGTGGTGACTTGTGGTATTCATCGGTGTCTTTAGTAAACCTAAACCTCTGCCAGTGATGACAAATAAACACTGATTCATGATCCACCATGATTATAATCACATGCACTACCAACTGAGGCAGAGAATAGGCCAATAACTGATTTGTAAATGATATAAAAATGTATTGAAGATTTTATATCTATCATTAAAAAACTTGGGCCTAAAAATTTGCATACTGGAAGACAAAATCATTGTATTGTAATGTGTTGACAAGGAGGGTGAATAAATTGTCCAATTAGTAGAGCTGTGTGAGCAGAGCTTTCTGAATTCGAGTGAGACTCGAGCAAGTTGAGGACAATTTCAGTTTGAGCGAGCGAGCTTAATTCAAGCAGACGGATTCAATTCGATTCAGATTTAAATACAAAAATAGAGTAACAAAACTTTTTCACAAATTTCACACAATATATTTTTATTTTTTAATACCAATGTGTTGAATGATGAAAAGATATGAAGTCTATCCTTCCACTCGCTCGATCACTCGAAATAGTTCGAGACCTGAAAGTATTTCAAGACTTGAAATTTCAATCTGTGGAAAAAAATATTTTTGATCAATTTCGAGTCTTAATCCCCACTCGATCTCGATCGAGAATTTTGAGACTCGCACAGCCCGACTAATTAGTAATACTGTATGTAGACCTAGATCTCATGTACATTGTTTAACAATATACACCAGTACATTGACATTTGTAGTACGCAGTATTCAGTTATAGTCCTACCTGATTTCATTATTTGTGTTATATTTCCAGTTGACTTTTATTGTATATTAGGCCATTTGGAAGAAAAGATTCATAGCTTTCAAGCTCAGACACGTTATTCTCAAGAGAAAATGATTGACCAATGCGAATTGTTTCAGGCATCAAACTGCGCAAGGTGGAGAAGAGCGAAGCCAAGGACGTGGAACGTTCCAATGCCCTGCACGACGTGGCGTCCATCTTGGCACGCCGCGTTGCCGTTGAATTCTCTGACTCTGACTCGGCGTCAGAGAGCGAGTACGACAGCGAGGGTTGGGGGGAGGGGGGTCAGGAGACGAGCGCGTGACATACGGCCGACAGCAGCGACCAGTCTAAGAGCGCTAAGCTCGAGCCGCTGCAGTCGGGTACCTGGCAATAGGTCGGGGTCAGTTCGAGGTTATCGACACCTGCATTCATCTGATCTTCGCAGGCCTGCGAGATATTATTGCTGTGTTGCTGGAAGTTATAGAGGATGTTTGAAAGTACAAAATAATTCAGACAAGCAAAGTTTGCTATCAGGCTCAGTAATATTGGCAGTCATAGAACTAACAATGGGTTATAATTTTCAATATTGGCTGAAATGTTATGAAGATTCTTTTCTTCTGGTGAAAAACTTTTCCAGTACAAATTGTACATTTGGATAGTGAGCATCAAAACTTTCAATTAGTTGATGCTATGTGCTTGTTAGGAGATCATTGATAGAGTATGCTGGCAGTAATATGTGATTTGCAATATTTAACATTCATTATTTTACCCATCAACACTTTGAAAAAGTGTATCTCATAGCAGTAATATCTCGCTGACTTGTGTGAAGATGTAAATCAAGATACTCGACCATGTTGTCATCAGAGTGCAAGTGTAGGAGACCATATACCCTGCTTTATGTTTACACTGATATTATGTGAAGACGAACGTGATTTGTTATCTGATTTGGCTGAAACTTGTGCATTTCAATTTTTTATATTTCTTTCATAGAAATCCAAGTTCAACTTGACCAAATCAGGTACTACATATCCAATATGTTCTCCATTGATGGATGTGATAATTGAGGGTTGAACAGACATACCAATAGGCCGACAATGATAAAGAAGCGCGTATTCAAATGAGAGTGTGCTTGGTTGCTCCTTCAAAACGAGGGAACACCATTTTGTATCTCGAGAAATGATCAATGAACATACGGTCTTCTAATTTAATGATATAATTGCACATCCCTTCAAATTTGGTGTGTTTCTTCCCCAAATACATGGTAATATTTTGGCGTTATTGATTGACAAAGAAGTTACGAAAATGGTTCTTGTCGAATCTCTGATTTGCTATACAGTAGAAAATAGAAATGCGCGTAATTATGTAACTTGACCTGAATAATGGAGCAGACATACAACCTTTAAGAAAAAAAGACCTCCATAGATTACAGAACCTTATCCCTCAAGTAATATCGCCGTATTGATTTCCATTTCAATATCGTAGACTAGACTGCAATTACGTAATTTTTATCGAAGTAAGCACTCCGCTGTACGTTGCGCCATGGAAATCATCATTCCCGAGCCATCAAGATCTATCTAAATATATATATATACGTATATGCATACAATTCATCGGTGCTGCGATTCAACAGTATGGCAATCCCAATAATAACTAGGCGAGCTTCAGTTCAAGAATGAAGAACTTGCTTACTACAGGACTGATAGACTCGAGGCCAGATTTTTACTCGGACAGTTTTGAAGCTATGTTGAACAAACAAGAACAAGTAGATTGGTTATGAGCAGCAAATTAATACATGTAATTATATTGAATGCTCAAGAATACTGTTTCAATATACGGTAATAAGGATAGCTGGTAGTAAAACTCAAACAAATTATTAGCCGTTTCAAAAAGTACATTCCGTTTTCGAATGAAGTTTTGAAAGAAATATTAGAGTAAATATTTTTACGAAAAAGAAAGCTTCAAGAAAATTCTTTGGACAATTTTACACAGTTTTACTAACAGCCAACTGGAGATGGTGTTCTTTAGATGGTGAACCATATAGGAACTCCGTAAGTCTGTGGCGATCTGAAGCCATAGTAGTACAATGATACAAAGACTCCGAAGTTTCGTCATCTAGACTAGGTTATGGACTGGTGCATTATGTTTCACCTGCCGAAACGTAACAGCTCAATATCGCTTGTAGTGTTCAACTTGCCATCCCAAGAATCATGCAATAAGACAATTCAAGCGGCCAATTGGTGAGCTCCGTGACAGTTTGGTTGTGAAGGTCGTTAACGACTACTCATACGCGCACACATCGAATGCACAGAGGAAAAGAAAAGAGAAGATGAGCAAGAAAGACAATTTGTTTGTTCAATTACGTTTTGTAAATTTAAGTACGTCATCCAATAATGGAACTGTTTCTATTTTATTGGATTTACACGTAATATAATTAATCTTATTTATTAAGTCTAGTTAAATATGCAGTGCTACTTTGCAGCCGTACTGTACAACAGGTTACTAATTAACACTCCAATAATTTCCAGTTAAAGCTTAGATAATAATACACATACGTGTTTAATGATCATACAAGTACAAACATTTGTTGGTGGCAATATATAAATAATTCCCTAACTAGAAGAAAGATGAAACTAGAAATTTTATCTTGGATATTTATTTGAATTCTTGTACATATTGTATTTTGGTCCGGTTTTATAACTGATAGGTTCATGTCGTTGAAATAAGTGTTTATAAGAAGCAACATTTTAGATGTCTTTTATATAATAGTAAGTTGAGTAGGGTGTCGGGGTGAGGAAATGATGCCCCGTAAAACGTCAAGCCTAGTTCGTGAAAAGCAATTTATAATCTCGTAATCTTCATAGTAAATTCTCCTTTTCTACTATTTGTCGTCTGCTGCTGGACTGCAGGGGATTTTCATTTTGTTATTATACATCAGATTTTTGATACTTTTTTTCAATATTATTAGCCCATTATTATATTATAAAGAGCAGTAGTAGCACATGTTAGCCCGCATTTCTGGTGCTTTCTAATTTGTATAGACAATTATGCTTCACTCATTATTTGGCCAACAACCCTTTGTGTGATGGAATTTGAATACTTCTGTTTCTTTCACAATGTAATATTTGTGACGATTATTTGCTATTGTAGGCATTATAGCGTGAGCCCTTTCCCATGGTGAGGATACATGGAATTGTATTTTTAAAGGTTTCAGTGTACAGTACATGGAATACAATATCTGTTGTCTTCAAACTATTGATAGGACATTTATAAATATATTACAAACAATAAAAATAAGAATATTGATTAATAATCGTAATGTATATTGTAGGTGATATTTTTTCTCGTACTATAATATGTAAAGCCTTGTTGGAATTATGTTTGCTGTAATCTTAGCTGTCAAATGTTACACAGTGTGTTTATATTCCTGAATAATGTAGCTCCAGCTAAAACCATCTTATGATGGCCAATGAAAGCAGTGGTTACTGGTTACAAGATTATTGTAGGCTAAATGAAGAGTTAAGTCCGTGGTGAAAAGATCGGTGGGAGTGTGTTTGTTCGAATAATATTGATATCATAATCGAAAGTCGCTTACATATTAATGTTTGTTTTCCAAAAGTGATGTTGACCAACTTTGCTGACAAATGAGCTGAAATGTTTGCAAAAAACATTGTTCTTCAATTGTGAGAAAAATACCAATAGTTTTGTTTATTTTTAAAGTCATTATCTATTTTTACACGTCTTTTTGTTATGTTCTTGTACAGCAATTTCGACAGATTTGTTGTTCGACTGTTTTCACAAGTAGTCTGTTGTGGAACTAATATTTTCCGCGTCATTTCCGTTTCCTATATCTTGTCGGCTACAGCTTCTAAAAAAGTGGGTATTATATTTTCGTACCGGCTTTCTTCTGTCTTTGTTAATATGTGGTGTGATGTAAGAAATGAGATGGAAGATGGAATGCTTGTGTATGTTTTGTTACGGTGTATCTGTTTTGTTGCATTACCAGACGTTACGTTTGATGGTCAGCTTTGTAATGTCATCGAAACGAAACTAAATAAAGCAAACATATTTCTTAATTCCAAAAACTGTTTTTCATTTTGATGGTTTTTTTCCCATTGTTTTATGAATTCTTGTAAAGTCAAATCTCTTGACTTTCTAATCTAGGGCTCGTGGTTTTGGCCCAGTAGTTGGCTAGCGTCTCACAGCTAAGGAGAAGATAAATACCAGATTGGGAAATGCTTTTTTCTCAAAAATCAGATGGTTTCTTATTTATTAGATTTAAATTTGTTGGTTCAACTTGGAGCCTTTTGTTAATATGAGTTTGTATAATTTTCATTTTTATTCACTTGGTGCCATCAGCACTATAGATAACTTGAATTACCATATATTTTTCCAATTAGAAGTGACCACCTTATCATATAAACTCAATGACATGTAATGAAACTGGAAAACATTTCGTCAAATATTCCTATAATTATTCGAAACTTTGTTGAAGAATATTATTTCATTGCAACTCGATGCGTTGAGTAGGCCTATAATATATTTGAAATTGATATTTAATCTATAGACTATGATCAGAAAAAAATACGAAGGAACACTTGATTGATTTCCATTTAGGTCCATGCGAAATTATGTCTCCACTTATACTCTCAAAGATATTACCCTGGCCTGAAGTGGATTTCTTGTTTAGGCTACTCATCTTGTTCACATGTATTGCTTTTGCCTACATTCACCATATGAAGAAATATAACCAAGTTAAAAGTATAGAAGTGCCCAAAAGCGGTCCTCTAGAATAATACTAGATTAGAACGCAGACGGCGGATGTTGTTATTAGTCCTTTGCATTGAGTATGGCATTACCGTCCAAAAGATCCTAATATGGAATGGATGATCAGTAGCTGGAGCTCCAGTTCTATTATTCGGAATGAAAATGTTAATGTGCAGCTGTGTTGAAGCGTGGTTGAAAGGCAAACAATATTGAGTGCAATTATTCAGTCATGTTGATAGATTGCACAAATAATGATACCCAAGATGGTGATATCAACTAATCGCTGTTTGATTATTTGGACAGTGATCTTAAGGTAACAATTTGAATTGGAACACATTGCACATTCATTTTGGGGTAAAATTATAAACATATGTATGGCCTACAGTATTATTTCTTTCGGGTTTCATCAGTATCAAGAACTGAATCGGAACATTATTCCTTGCAGAAAGAAGAGAATGAGTTTATAGATGGACCCAAGTCTTTCGAAGAAGTTTTGTTGTATGAATATATGTAATTTCACACGTTTTGTTATAGTTTGCTATTAACTTTCTCCCTTTGTCCTTTGCAACCCTTCGTCTTCGTGGCTCAGTGACCCAAATAAGACACTGATTTATTCATTTATTATTCTCCGTGAGATTTATACATAGTATAAATATAGGATTCGGCAGATTGATGCAAACTAAAACTTGAACTAAACTTGGAAATAACCGTACATATAAGTACAAACAGAAAACAGAGCATTTAAGAAGTATGGTCAGTCATCGTTGGAAATTCGAGTCCCGTTGAGGCATGGGTACTT
This sequence comes from Brachyptera risi, assembly GCA_964007535.1. Lineage (NCBI taxonomy): Eukaryota > Metazoa > Arthropoda > Insecta > Plecoptera > Taeniopterygidae > Brachyptera > Brachyptera risi. Next base: position 26,707,628 of record OZ023328.1, read on the forward strand.
GTAAACGTCTTTTCACTCATAATCACCCCATATTTTCACTATTATTATTATTATCATCATTATTATTATTTTCATTAAACAATAATCATCATCATCATTGTTCCTCTTGAATTTCCACGTCGTTAGAGTACCCACAAGCATAATTGGGTGATATTTAAAAAAGGGCCAATTGACCACAATATTGACCTTCAACCTTGAATACTTCTTAATATGAACGGAACAACATTATTCAGTGTGAACATACCTAATTTAGTCAATAAATTACGTTCGAATGTAATGATCATTGATTAAACAATGAAAAATGGAAAAATTTGCAATCGCAAATTTCGTATAAATCCAAATGATTGACCAAATTCAAGGTCAAAATATGTGAAATCGATCAATTTTAATTTTTTATGTTTCACGAATGTATGAAGCATGTTTTTTAATCAACAATTGAAAAATCGAGATGCATTCTCGTTTATCAATTACAAAATACTTGAAAAACTTAAGATTTGACCATTGACCTTGATTTTGATATAGAAAGCTAGCTACCATCGCCGTCGGTATATATCATACTTTTCTGAAAAGTTCTTGTCGCAAGCTCTCATTTGATATGTGCATCTCTTTGTCCCAATTCTGAAATCCTAAAAACGATTATGCAAAGGACTATATACTATGTCATTGAGTTCTCCATTTAGAGGCCCGTGGTCAGTGTTGAATTCAGGCATACCTGTGGGGGGGCTTTGTCCCCCCGCAGCTCGTTGTGTGCCCCCCGGGATAAAAACATGAAGCACTGGTATATAGTATATTTTTTGAGAAACTTGTCTTTCGGTTTTCCCTTGCCCCCTCGGGAAATAGAAAAGCCCCCCCGCAACAAAATCTCTGAATTCAACACTGCCCGTGATTCAAACCCAGGGACCCCTATTCACTAACTTTTGAAACAGTGAGATGAGACCGTGTCACTGTGGGATGAGACGGTCTCATCTCACTGTTTCAAAAGATGGCGAATGGGTTCAGAGCAACGTTGCGTGTCATATTATGAGAAATATAATTATTTGTATGATCGACCAGTACTCGTGAACCTACTAATTGATAGGAGAGACGCGAAGCGGTATCACTTGTGTCGAGAGGAGATTCACGGAAGGCAATGAACCAATGACAATAATACGCATAGTCCTCCACAAGAGATTATTGTTATTGTGAGTGCAATTGCCACACAGACATTATTATAAGTAGGCCTAAGCTCAAACATTTTACATAGACCCAAACCCAGTAATTATTTACAGACTGTTGTTTGTACAGCAAGTCTTACTGAGATGTATTGAGTATTGAGGTATTGACGTGGACCAAGCACATCTTTGGTCTAATCTGGTCTCTCTATTGTGCTCAACGGCTCTTGGGACTTTGAAAATTTTCGATCGTGTTTTGGTCTTATGGGAATTTAACATTGAAAACTTTCTTAACAATATGTAACCACACATCTTGGTCATACATAATGCGCTTCTGAAGGCAATATGGTCCACGAATGGTTACAAAAAAATGTCAATGACTTAATGATGTAATATTTCAATCAATATCATTAATGAAAATATGCGCGCGCTCTATTCTGTAACTTTTCAAAAGTTCCACTTTTTAACACCATACGCCATAGTAACACATATACGTTACTTGCAACTTTTTCTGTCGAATGGGAGATATAAATGAAATATGCGATAGTATAATTATGTTATTAATAGATTTTTAATTGGCCCATATTAAAATCTGATGCTATATCGTTGACAAAAACTTCTCACTCGATTGAAATCCCTATTGAATTTGATTTGAAATTAGTGTACACAAACAATCGAGTTTGATGTCTAGTCAACTTGACCATTTGGAAGCTTGTAGTTTCTAGTTTCGGTAGAGAATTTCATCAAATTTTATTAGATGAGTGTAGCGAGGATTCCATTTCACATACCGAAAAAAGTGGGCTTCGTTTTTTTTTTTTTTCAATTTTGTACGCGGCATACAGGTCGGGAAAAAATACCTATCAACTTGAAAAATGTTCTCCATATTTCTGTCATACCAGAATAGACTGGGATTGTTTTTCAGAATAATCGGTCAGAAGGTTTTTCCGGAAAAAATCGTAGAGTTGGAAAAATTCTCAGGAGAATAACCCGCAGGAAAAAAAACTTGAAAAACAAGAATTCTTCAAAAGTTCTCAAATTTTCACCGAATATAAAAAATACTATTATACATCTTTTCGGAGACTTTTGCAACAATCGGATAAGAAATAACAAAGAAAACGCATTAAAGGTGTACATTTTATTGAATATTTGTTTTGGATCAATTGGTTTTGCAAAGTGTATATGCGACAGGTTGTAGCACTATACAAATCAACAAGTTGCAGGTAAGGTTTTTGAACGTTTGAAGTAATCCAAGGTCCGTAAATGTGGATTGAGCTGACAGAATATTTTTCATTCTAGATTTCCATACTTCTAAGCTCATCTCACAACGTGCATCCCGCATCCCGCGTTTTCCTAGTTTAGTAATTTTGTTTATTTTATTTTATTTTATTTCATTTAGTATTTGGCAAACAAATGAAATAGCGATGTTCAACTTCAAGCCAGTCAAGTGCCTGTATTTGGTGAGTTGAAATAGCAAGTTTGGTGAAATGCAATGCGAATTAATTGCGAACTTCAATTTGCGATTACAAAATTCCACTCAATTTTAGGAGCTTCTCCCAAATTGAAATATCTTAGATCTAATGCAGTTCATATTTACGGTGCATATGGTCATACTATGAAAATGACTCGGACGTTGTGCTCAATTAGTATGCAATATGCTATCACTATAGTGTTGCTTCATACAAGGTGGAGAACTTAATTCAGAAACAATTAAGTGTGTACGAATTACAACCTGTTCGATAGGATCATTTTGTTGCCATGCCATGTGATTATGTCTCGTTCTTATATTTATACCCTGTTATTAGGAGTTGGACGAATGTTTATAGGGCATTCAAGACAAAATATACATCATTGTAAAAAACTACTAGGCACCAAGATCCAAATTGCCAAATGTATTGGGAGCCGATTGAATTCAATTTTATACTTGGTTTGTAGTATCTGGACCTTCGAGCCCCGGTCGAGGCGTCTCTTATGACATCTTATGCTATCTTTTATGACATGGCTGTAACATCTCATATATCTCGCTATTGGTTTGTAACCCAGTAGTTTGATTATAAAAATGTGTATATATATATATATATATATATATATATATATATATATATATATATATATATATATATATATATTATATTATATATATATATTTATATATATATATATATATATATATATATATATATATATATATATATATATATATAAGTGTGTGTTTATATAGTATATATGATTACATATATACAACTATATATATATACAGATATATATAATTTTTTTTTAATAACATCGAAACTTGATACAAAATCATTGTTCCCCAATTAAGGCTATGGATGAAAAGTAGGATCGTTTGGACGGGGCACTACAATTGGGCGATCTTACCACCATATACAGAGACAGATATAACCATAGGGTACTTCTCTATGATATAACTAAATACTTGTGACTTCGTGAGGAGAAAGAGTCTATAATGTATATATTGTATAAGCGATTCCATTTATAACACATATAAGTATTCCATTTTTAGATATACAATTTTCAGTTAGAACTAGAAAATATCTTGAAAATATCTCAGACTTCTGGGACAGTCAACTTATACTATACGTGATGATGCTGTTAAAAAACTGTTCGAAAAAAGTTGTTTGAAAAAAACTGCTCAAAAAATAAACTGTTCGAATAATAATGTTTTATTTTGATATTTCAGTCTGCCTGTAGGCCTACGTGAACTTGACGGGGAATCTTTCCCCCTGAAAATTCCATCAATCACATTTGAAAACAACTATAGAGCCGTCAGCGTCTAATCTAATTCATTCAACAGGCCCCGGGTGGTTAAATGTATAAGTATTGAGTTACCAATCGAACCTAACCTAACCTGTAATGATATCAACACTAAGCTAACCTAAACATCAAAATACAACGTTTCACTTTCGAACACTTTTTTTCGATTAATTTTCTTGAAGAACGTTTTTTTTTTTACTTTTCTGAAAAGTTAGTGCACTTTTCTATTGGGATTGTTAATTCATCACAGTGCTATTGCATTGATATTATGAACTGTGATTTTATTCACATATTTTTATTTATTTCCAGCTGTAAAGTTCGTAACTAGAATAAAGCCCATTACAATCTGTAATATATTCCATTTTTATTTTCAGAATGTGAGTAAATTAATTGCTCATTAGAAATGTACTCTGAAAAAATGATCAATGCAGATCCAGTTCGCGATCAAGTAGAGTGTTGTCGACGAAATAACCCTGGTCTAAGGTCTACTATGTTGATTACGGTGAAAGTTGAAAATAATCGCTGTCTGTTCATTTATAATACTCGTATAGCATTGACCTGCCCATATATAATTATATATATATCTGCTAAGCAATTCGATGCACTTTTTACCAAGACAGTGAATGCACGTGTAGAACCAACAAAACAACCATCAATTCTTCCTTCTTCTTTGCACGACGATTACAAACCAAATGCTCAGTTTAAAGTTTCAACTACTCGATTATGGTGATTATTGACCCCACCTATAGCTACACGTTACATAAAAAACATGCCCCATGCAGGAATCGAACCTAAATCCGACTTGTCTTCAGTTAGCAGTGCTTTGATTTACGTACCAAACGGTAAACTTGATAGATGTTATTATTGATTCTACAAAAAGTTTTTTTACCGAGATGGAATCATCGATTTCACACGGATCTTTTATTGGCATTGTTATAGGTACTTCTATTATCTTTTTTACTCGGATAAAGGTATATTGTTTATATGTTATAATTTCATAAAATAATAATCGAATGTATAATCGGTGTATAGTAGACTATATAAAGCAACTTTCCTTTCTATTTGTAGCGCCATTAAAAAAAACTGAATGAGATTTGTTTGCAATTAATCAATTTCAATTTCAATTAAATTCATAAATCTTTTTATACTTCATCTTATTCAAATCAGGATAACATAAAAACAAAAAACAATATAAACAGTAATAAAGTGAACCAAATATATGCATGTGGATTAACATTGCAAAATCAAAAAAAGAGAGAAGAAGAAGAAGCCCGCGTAAGAACTAAATCTTGTGTGCGGGCATTACTAGCAAAAGTTAATATTTATGTTGACGAAACTATAACAAATAATAATTCGAACCTATTTCACTGTCCTTGATTTTCCAAGTGTAGATATTGAAGAAATACAAACATACAATTATAAATACATAGAAACCAACTCGAGAAGAATATAACAAAACAAACAAAATATTAGTTGAATAAAATAAAATAATTCATAGATCAAGACACTGTATAGTCATACTCACTGAATGAGTAGTATAGACAACGTGCATGCAAAAACATATTACAATTGAGTAGTTCTGATGACTTCATGAATGCCTTTCTTGAAAGTAGATAAATTAGTATTTGAACGAATATTAGGTGGAATTATTAGGGAAAATATTAGGGGGTGGGGGTGGGGGTGGGGGTGAGTGTAGGGTGGTGGTGGTGGTGATGAAGGGTGTTTTTTTTTCTGCATTCTACCCAAAATGAATAAAAATGATATATTCATCACCTCACCTAACCAAACCAGCTCAACATGAACTAATTCATGTTACCTAAATAAAATATAAAAAATACAATATCTCATAAAAATACAAGAAATATTAAAATTATTTCAATTTTTTAAACGTAAACTGAATCTGAACTATGACATAATCCAAAATCCAATGGAATATAATCTAATGGAACAAACTGGGAGATAAACTGAATCAGGAGTGGCCTAAATCGGTGAATGATTTTAAGAAACTAATGGAAGGAGCTAAGAAGAAATGAAATGGAAAAGAGTGAGCAGCAATTGGATACTATAAAATAAATACGTTGTATAAACAAGTAAAAGATCAATACTAAAAACAATAAAATTTACATACATACATACGTATGTCATTTAAAATTGCACAACAGGTATTCTTGAAGTAATCTCATCACTGTGAAAACTTCAATAATTACATAATCTCGCTGCTATTTTTGAGGATTTAACGCATATGTGAAAGATATCGTTGAGTTTCTAATCATAAACTCATTCTCAACATAGAAAAGAATAGCATACCGTGGCGTATAAAGAATACCACACCTAAACAAATATTATGCAGATGTTTGTGTTTGTTTGCCGAAAGATCACCTTCTTCTTAGTTCATAGACTTTTTTTGAATTTCGAAGCAAGGCTATTTATTATTCTATTGTCTCACTTGCGTTATTGAACTCCGCGAGTACTATACTCGCTAGCTGATCATTGCAAGATGAAGCACTGAAAGCAACCACAAGGCGATGTGAAATGTACGTACATCAGCTGGCTGATGTAATATTTCTTACAGGTATCGTCATCTACTTCTTGTTTTGTTCTCCACAAACAGGCAATCGCCGCGGAGAATAGAACTTGATGATTAGATAGAACGTGCACAAATCGATGTATAATAATGGGTCGAGAGAAATTCGTGAGTATCACTGATATACTATACCAGGAAAAGAAGACTACGTTGTGAAATGCGGGAATAAATGATTGCGTAAGCTGGGAAAACTGATTGTTTTTAAGGAGACTCTTAATTAAAACTATTATATCTTCGACCGAATTGTTGTAATTCTTTTTCTCCAAATTAAGCTTTTGTACGGCTGCATCAACCGACTAGTGAATTGAGAAATAATTGGCTAATTAATTTATTATCACCCTTTGTTAAGTATGTAACTATAATGATTAATTAATCCATACCATAAAATATCAGTTGCTACAACCCGCTCTTGGGTGCAGTTTTATTATAGCGTGCATGATTAAGTTGATCATAGATTAAATTAAGTTTTCGATCATCTTGAGTATCGATGTCTTTTTAATTCAGCATTCATATTGTGAATGGTGATTAATACAACAACATTACACTTGGCTCGTCAAAATCTTGAATACTTGATTAAGTTTAGTCAAGATTTCGTCAATGCGCCCCTTTTTATCAATCATCCACCAAGGACATGAGTGCAGGGTCTGGAGAAAAAGGTACACTTTATATAGGGCCTACGTTCCACTATTAAAAATAAAATGAAGATTAATTAAAAAATCACCTGTGTGTAACATGAGATTGTTAAAATTTTACATTTCCGTTGGCGATTTAATATCCATCCTATAGGTCTATACTGTTTTTGTTATACATGCAGCTCTACATTTCGTATTGTAAGTCGTATTTGATATATTTAGATTGAAAAAACCTGAAAAAATTGAAATTAAAAGAACCGTTATTGAAACAATCATGGAGTAAATTTATCAACACAATGATTATATTTCTTAAAGAGATCTTTTTCTACATCTAAATAAAATTGTGAAAGTTTCTCAAGATCCATGATGTGACAAGGTCACCTCCGATTCTTCGAGTGCATAGGTCAATCAAGAATGGAAAATCATAATATTATTATTATTATTAAAAATAATGATTTTATTTGTAGTCGTATCATGCTGAATAGATTATTACATCATACATCAATATAATTATGAACCTTGACCGATCTATCATTCCTAATTTATTTATATTGAGTTAGCCGACGCACTGTAATGATAACTGAGATCTATTGGCGTCTCTCATTCCTATTTTGGATTTTATAGATTTTCTTAAAATATATATTCATATATATGTATATATATATATATATATATATATATATATATATATATATATATATATATATATATATATATATATGATGTATTTAATATATATATATATATATATATATATATATATATATATATATATATATATATATATATTCTTTTTTTTTATTGGTTTTTTTATACAGAAAGAAAAACACAATTACAACAAGAAAACATCCACTAAGCCCTTTAAAAAAAGGCTTTTTAACTGTGTGCTAAAATAGTGAATTATAAGTACAATTCAAATTCGGACGTATTTCTCAAACATTAAAAGTAATGAGTTAGTTGAAGTAAAAAGAAAAAAGAATAACATTGAGTGATTTGTTACATTCTACTTACGAAGTCTAAGGTATCGTTGATTACTATTAATTTCAAGCAATCAAGTTACATCAAGTGGCGAAAGAAGTAGACAGTTTTTTCCGGAAGAGAAAAAAGAATTACATAAAACCAGTATGAAGACACTTTGATAAGATAAGTATTTCGGCTAAAAGGCACATAATACAGTATATTTTTTAAATTTATAAGTCATAATAATATTGATAGTATAAATAGTACATAATGATCAACCAAAAATTGAAAAATTGGGTATTGACATATATGTATACATATACATATATATATATATATATATATATATATATATATATATATATATATATATATATATATATATATATATATATATATGTGTATGTATATATACATATATATATATATATACATATATATATATATATATATATATATATATATATATATATATATATATATATACATGTATATATATATATATATATATATATATATATATATATATATATATATATATATATATGTATATATATATATATATATATATATGTGTGTGTGTGTGTGTGTGTGTGTGAATTTCCTCTCTATTAGGTCTATCTCTATGTTGTGTTATCTAGTGAATATAATGCGTATAATATAATACATTTAACGCCGATCATGGCAATACCAATCGTAATTTTTTGAAAAATGTTTTTACATGGAGTGAAACTAAAATAGCTTCCTCTTTTCGTTCCTCTTTGTGCAAAAATAACGTAGCATGCATTTAATACGCCAATTATTGAATATTGGTAATTATTGAAATCAGTTGCGTAATATGTGTTTTACGCAAATTTACTGCGTAAACACACTTATATTATAAAAGGATTATATTACTAAATTATTTAATATTATATTATATTATATTACTTATACACTTATATTATATTATAAACCAACTTTGCATGAAATGTGTACCCCACGCAAACGCTGTAGACCCATTAATTGTCATGAATTAATTTATTAATCTATGTTACAATGAATACTTTCATTAATATATAATAATTTATTGTGTTGGTATGATTAATTAGATGCTGTATAGCGTTGGATTGCTTTAGATTTCAGAAACTGAAGATTAGAAGTTGCATTTTCCTGAACTTCCTAAACTAAATTCATCCTCTTTGTGATTGGGAAGAATAAAATATGTGAAAAAGTGATACGGCAGTATATTGTAGCTGTATCATCTATACCTTGGCTACAAATTACTCATCAAACTCATTGAAACAATTTCGAAAAATGAGTATGTAAAAAAAATCAGTGGAGTACATGGGTGCTTCCCCCTTCCCCAATCCCATTTTCCCCGGACGCATTTTTCACATTTCAGAGCGTATAGCCATTTAATTTTTGTCTCAACTACACTAATATGAATAACGCTGTAAAAATCTATTTTGTCAGCAGGAAACAACAGCTGTCGAATAGTGACTAATAATAAAATAGGAAATCATCCCATCAAACAAGAGTTCGTTATCAAGAGGAAGTGGAATCAGAAAGTTCCAAACCTGAATGAATTTATAGCTCTAGACGTATAATTATAGCAGTTGATAAAAACAAGCGATTATTATCCCTATTGACGAGAAATCACAAAATATATATATTTCAAGTAACATAATTATTTTTGTGTTGGCCTATATAAGGTTACTTACACAATCTGTCCAAAAATTTGCCACTGCTATTGCTCTTGCACTTGCCACCGCGATGTCGCGCAGGGTACAAGACTCGTCGAGGCGAGGGCAGACCAGGTGACTATAGTAATAAGGTTGAAAAGTAATATCACTCTTCCTTTATGTTACTGTATATATATATATATATATATATAGTTTTTTTTAAACTGTCATGGTTAATGTTATGTGAAATGAAACGATTTTCGGAAATACCATGTTCTTTAGTTGATTTAATCGGCCACCAACGTTTCGACCACCTTACTGTATTTAACATGAATTAACAGAACAGAATATTCAACAGAACATGGTATTTCCGAAAATCGTTTCATGTCATATATATGTGTATATATATATATATATATATATATATATATATATATATATATATATATATATATATATATATATATATATATATATATATATACATATATATATATATATATATATATATATATATATATATATATATATATATATATATATATATATATATATATATATATGGTCCCATATATATATTTATATATATATATATATATATATATATATATATATATATATATATATATAGTTATATAGTATAGTTATATAGTTATATAGTTATATATAGTATATATAGTTATTATTGTCGAATAACAATGAACAACATTTAGAATATTGTGGTGTATGTTGCATTGGGTCATGGTTGGTTACGTTGAGCAACATAGGTTTTGTTACAAAGTACAAATAATGTTCAGCATCTTGTAGCATGGAGTTCTCTATATACTTTTGTCTCCTGTAAAAATACTTTCAACCCGGCACCTCCACCCAATTATTACTCGACCATATTCTCATATATGTTGTCAGGAATGAATACAGTATATATATATATATATATATATATATATATATATATATATATATATATATATATATATATATATATATATATATATATATATATATATATATATATATATATATATATATATATAGAGAGAGAGAGAGAGAGAGAGAGAGAGATATATAGAGGTCCACTTGAAGAAAGAAAGCTTACGCGAAACACACACACACACATATATATATATATATATATATATATATATATATATATATATATATATATATATATATATATTTATGTATATATAATGATGATGATGATTATTGTTTGCTCAACGGCCCCATCAACAGCTAGGTTACACGGGGGTACGAGTGAGCAGCTGATTATGAAACTGTGAAGTGATGAAGTGATCGTTCAGAAAAACTCATGCTTTCTGCGGGACTCAAACCCACGCCCAACGGTGATTTCAGTTTCTGAAACGGTGGCCCAGCTGACCGAGCTACCGAGGGTGGCATATATATATATATATATATATATATATATATATATATATATATATATATATATATATAAATATTCATTTAGTTATATTATAGGAAGCTATATGAGAATATATTATACCAAAAAATTATTGATTCAATATAAATTATTTTATTTTCAAGAGAAAAGGAATCCGTTAAATAGAACTAGAAAAATGTGTACATATAACACTAACTCATATTATCACCTTAACATTACACGCAGACATTTATTTGATCCAAGACATATTCTTGAGTAAAGCTGGTATTACCAAAGTGGGTCAGGCCGCCGCGTAGATCCATGTGCGCCCGATTTGGTGATCCCCACACATGTATGCAGTCAATAGATGCAGACAGCAACAAAAACAAAACACCACGTGACTTTAGAAACTTGTCTTGCCGTTTTACTACTCGAGTTGTATCGACGAGAATTGGAGGTGTCGATCGACAATCTCACCTGTGCCACACCACTAGCGAGCGGCTGGTTCGCTCCTTCATCTCTCGTGTATACTAGTCGACTCTAGTTGTATAGTGACGGACCCCGAGGACAATATTACGTCAGATTGTCTGATATCAACAAACCGCTGTACACATTGGTACCAACTGTGAGAATAAAGCACTAGTTGAATCGACATTCATTTGTCTTTTCATCCGACGATTGTGAGGACATCCATTCGGTCTAATCTTTGTTTGTTTGTATGTTTGTTCAATTCTTTTGGAATTTTGTAAGCTGCATGAGTTGATAAAAAGAAATAAGTCAGGGTATGGAGGTAGGCGGGGTCATGATAGAGCGGTAGTCATAAAGGGGGCTACATTAGATGTCGGTAAATTCTCTTTCTTAAATAGGACAGGTAGGGACTGGAATGGGCTTAGTAGAAATGTTTTTGAAGGGGATGAAATCAGGTTAAAGTTATTCCGTCAGAGGGTTAAGGAGATGGTGGGATAGGGGTACTTAGGGAACTTGCCACCGCGCATTTATGTGCATTTGCAAGAGTTAAATAATAAATAAAAATAATAAATACATAGACAAAATCAGTCCACCTGAAACTTTTTTGAGGCATTACTCATCTAACTAAGATGTAAAAGGGTTTTGGTTACAATCGAGTGGATTTTAATAAATTGAAGTCTGATATTTTTGAAATACCCATGAGAAACATTACGAAAACACCTTTCAAGTAGGCCTAAATTTACGGTACTATATTCAACTTTCAAATATTTGAATATTTGATCAGTTGATACAGTTCCAAGTGTCAAAGCAGGAAGCACTTTGATATTGATCAAATGAGTGAATTTAGGGATATACGTGATATTTTCAATATTTTTTTAGTTTTCTGATTGTTCTATGATTATGTTCCATTGAAATATTGACCAATCTGATTATTTATTTCGTAAAATAATATTTCTGACCTGATGAAAATGATATATGAATGAATAGCTACATTTTTAATAACTCAATCTTCTCTATTATCTCGTTTTTTTTTCAAGTAGGCCTATGAGTGCAATACGGGAACCTTCAGAGCAGCCACCCCTGTGGCTTTTTAGCTATAAGGCACTGCTTTAAAATATTTATTTATCTATATTGGGTTTCAACGTCGCACTGTACTGATGAGTACGACCTATTGGCGTCGGTGAATGATGTATGAGATGGTGTGATGGTGAGATGAATGGTCATTTTACAAGTGTTTTTGGATAGTGAGAAAGAGTCGGTCGTGGCCTGTTGTTAAAGAACCGTACCATTGACCTGAACGACTGCAGAGGAAAACAACGAAAAACCCCTGGCAGGATGGTCGACCATGGCGGAAATCGAACGCCGGTCTCTTGAATGACTGACGGTTCAGTGTATTAACCACTCGTCTCAGTCACTGCTTTTGGCACTCATTTAGATCCTATATAAAGTCAAGTCAAGTGTACATGTGTTCGAAGTACGACAGTAGGAATGCGTTCTTGTATATTCATCATTTATCAAACGTCCGCTCATCCTCATCATCCCTTAAAAAACTAGCTGTCTTCACAGCTGTGTTCACTGTTCAGAATAGGCATACAACGAGACTAGAACGAGAACTATTCAATGCTAGAACTAGTGTCGTATCTATCTGTAATCTACCTGGTGAAGAAGAACATGCACTATTACACTTTGACACTCACAATAACAGCTATAATTAATAATCATCGAGCATTTGTAAAATTCAGTTTAGTATATTTAGGACAATCAACAGAAATCCGTTTCTATTTTATGTTTTGAAAGTATACTATTTACACGGACGTATAAAGGTCACTACTTTAGTTAATATAATATAGCTATATATTGATCGATCAATTATTTATACCAGCTGATATAAACATGGCATTGTCAGTAAGCGCTCAGTGAGTAAATATGTATATTTGATATGTAACAAATATAAGCTACTATAATCGACTGATAAACGACGAGAGATATAATCACTGATTATTGGGAATCGTAATCGGCATTGAATTGTTATGAAGTAACACAATTATTATCATTATTATATTCAAATGAATTCCTAGAGCTTCCTTATTTACATCGATCTTTGAATCCAATTTCTAATACTGATAACTGAAAAGTGTATAGTTTGTCTTTGACATTATTCTTTGTAACCAAAGGAAAAAATTATCTTTGCGTTGTTTATACTTACATGGTACTTATTTACGAAATTTACGAATTTTTCATCTTTATAAATACTCAGTCTCTGCTGGCCATTACAATATAACTGCTATACTTGACACAGCGAAACAGCGGATATTATTAAAAAAATAAAAATATAATTTTAACATGATTATTATAATATAATTATAATATAATTTACGAACAAAACCTTGAAGCTAAAACAGAGTAAAATAAGAAATATATTTTTGAAATATAATGAGGCATTCAAGAGTAGGTCTATACAAAAAATTGATAGTGAACCAATCGTGAAATAACTGATTTTTCAAAATGCAACATTATTTTTCGTATTTTCCATTTTCATTCTCTATTAAATCTATCTAAATGATGTAAAGAAATTAAAGAACCTCAATAATTATATATGATTATATATAGGCCAACCTGAAAAAATACATAATACAGTAAATATCATAATTCACCACATAATTGAACTTTTAATGACAGATATAATCGTACTCCAAAATCAACTCGATTGCGTCAGTAATAAATGTTTGGTAAATTACGGTTTTATTTTCAAAATAAAAGTCTATGTTTAATAACAACAATGTGAGTGTTGGTGTTTTGTTGGCGTGAGGTTGGTATATCGGCATGCGCGCGACGATGTTTTGCGAAGTGAAGGGGATGCATGCAGATTGTTGCTGCAGGCGCCAGCAGAAGCTGTTCGAACTCAGTGCCAACAAGACGTGTCTCCTCGTGTGTTAATCCCGTGTGTCAGAACTAGTTCGTTCATCTGTCAGAATAGGGGTAGAAACCAGCTATGTCGTTTCTCAAAGCCATCTGGAGAGGAAACTCAAAACACAAGAGTAAGTATCCAATTAATGGGATTTTATTTATTAATTATTATGATTGTATTTTATATGATGTTGGAATTTTTTTATGTCGAACGTTTGTAATATTGATTTGGAGGGTGTAAAGATGATGATATAGATGCAGATAATGCGTCATGCATTTAATTGTGAACATACGAAAAAAAATCAAGTTAGCTTCTTCTTCGGTTCTAACGACTTGACACAGTCCGTCTGAAACTGCAATTTTGAACTTTACATCCGTTGCCCTACTTTTTTCCAGAAGTGAAAAAGATTTTATTTAATTTACATGATTTATACTAAATATTTCCGGTATAAATCGTTGCAATTAAAAAATATATTCAACGAATTTGATTTATTTTTGCTACTTTTATTTCTCTATAAAATATAATGTATCCATTCTTATCTAAGTCTAATGGCCGTACTGAAGTCAAAACAGTGTCACTCTTATCTAGGATGCTCAGTTCAGCCTAGCAACCGTGAAATAAGCTTCAAATTCGTAAATAATTCGGGTCATTAACATCTAGTATTCAACGTGATAGTTCGCATGCCAATATATATAGCCTTGTTCAACGCAACATAGCTCTTATAATTTAATAATAGGTAGGCCTATCTTCCAAACATAATTCAGAACCTGTATTAAATGTTGAACAATATATGCATTACCTAAGAAAATTATACACCCAACTCACTTTTAGTGATTATCGGTTACCGGTATTTCATGATTGCTTATTTCTTTGATAAAATGTTCCAATAGATAATTATACAGGGCGTACGGGAAAGTTTCTACACACGTTAAATGTCATATGATTCGAACTATTCATCCTCCAAAATTTAAACTTACATAGCACCAAAAATGTAGACACCATCATCAATCGAAGCAAATGATTGGATTCATAAACTATAATAATAATTATAACATGAGTTTATGCTAAGCTATCTACGGTCAACGCTGATATATGCAATTAATTACCAGTTAAGTAATCAATGTTCATGAATGCATAAGGTATATAAAGTATGAACCACGTGCATTAGTATGACCTGCATTAGTTGTGATAACAATGAAATCCTGCACGAGCACGCGCTATAGCTAATAATAGTGCCTGTTTGGCTGGTCCACGTGCGCCTCGTAGATGACGTATACAAAATGTATTTGCCAGTTGCATGGCGCCTCCATTGCATTCCTGCGACTGTACATATTGCAAAACCGCATTCGACAAAATCACCTTGTTAATTAGCCAGTCATAACAAATACAGTTCGATTCAAGACAATGGAGATGCTATATATATATATATATATATATATATATATATATATATATATATATATATATATATATATATATATATATATATATATGTGTGTGTGTGTGTGTAACATCCTAAATATCTCGATATTGGATCGTATCCAATAAGTTGAATAATATATATATATATATATATATATATATATATATATATATATATATATATATATATATATATATATATAAATATATATATATATATATATATATATACATAAATAAATATATATATATATATATATATATATATATATATATATATATATATATATATATATATAGCATTCAACTTTCCACATCATTAAATCTCTCTCTATATATCATAGACCTATACATGATCAATTAATTTATCATTTTATATAATATATCCATAAATCAATTTCATCAGCAGTATATGTTTCATGTGTTCATAGTTATACGGTATCAATAATAATCTAGATGTACTGGATTGTTGTTGCTTCAGTTTCGATTTATTATCGAATTAATCTTATCTCATATCTGATCCATATACAGTTATAAAATGAGAAGATATTTGTAAATATGAGTCATCAAATAATTATTGTAGGCCTACGGTATATTTGTTTTCTGTATACGATGAAAAATAAAAAATCGATGTTGAAATGTGCTATACGATCATCACATACGGTATAGAATACATCCACGGGCTCAATAAATTGTTCGTCATTCTATTTTTTTCACCCATCAACTTTTACTTTCAATAAACTTGTTATTGTCGAATCGACATTGCAGTTATGGCCATTCAATCAATATATATTAAGTCTATATATATATTGATAAAAGGAAGAATATAACAACAAACTCATAATTCTTAGGGAAATAATTAGCGTGATTATTATTGAAATAAAATTATACCACTTTTACAAAACGACGACATTAATTTTATGGATAACTTTCACTGTTTTTTTTTTTTGTTACCGTGCCTCTGTTTTTGTTGTAGAATCAGGATGTTATATCTACACTTTCTTGGTAAAAGATCTGATAGTGAACAACGCCTTGAGATTTAACGGTACGATGCAATATTGTTGAAACGTATAGTAATCGAATTGCATTTTGCGCCCGAATGCACTTCTGTGGACTACGTCAGTCGAAACAAAAGCACGTGCTCTTTGTTTACTTCACGATTCAATGAAGTGTGATTCTCGAGTGCTCAGATTTAGAAAACGGATTCGATTCGAAAACGTTTTCGCCGTAGACACACAGCATGATCATAGCCATCAGTTTTATCGAATAAAAAGTGCATGAGAAACATTCTCACTTACATCACACACTGTTGTCATAACTTGACTTCATATACTTTATTTGTTTATTATTCAAGTTCTTTAACCGCGATGACGTTCGCTTTTTTATTGTTATTTTGTTAGTTCATTTCAATGAGTTGCTTTTTAGCATATTTAGCTAATAATAATAATAAAACTGAAAATAATGTTTATTGTCTTTATATTCTTCTTTTTGAAGGAACAAATCCCCTGCAATTCATTACCATAATGTGTATACTAAAACAATATACAGTATATGGACTGATTATGGTCAAAATAATTTGAATTTGAAAATGAATTATATGATTTTCATTTTCAACGATATTTTCAATGAAAAAAAATATATCAAAAAAATATATCATATATCATAATATTAATATATTAATATTATATGCATGTTTTTAAATATTATAAAGAAGTTATATATATATACATATATATATATATATATATATATATATATATATATATATATATATATATATATATATATATATATGTATGTAAACACATATATATTGAATCATTAAATTAAATGAATTAAATGATTATATTATTGTGAAAAATATTGATTTAATTGATTTGTTTTACTCATGTTTTATTCTCAAAATATTATATTCCATATTTTCATTATATCCAACTATTTTTCATGACCTTATAGGTTCACTCTAATAGATTTGTTACTATTCTATAATATTCTATCTAATTGTAAGGCCCGGTTACCAATTCCAGTTAGTCTTTATCCGACAGTTCGTAAAAACAAATAAGCATGGGCAACTATGGTCATTACAACCTTATAAACTGCAAGTTGGAGCTATACTCTTGCGTTGGTAATTCAGGGACTATGTTAAATTTCGTTTTCTCCTAATGTCATCAAGTCGATTGATTGTTTTACTACCGACCTTGCTTATACTGCCTTGAGTTTTAACTGCGGAAACAGTACTGTCTACTGTTCTTTCGGTCCGAACAGAATGCTGATTTTACAGCAAGTCAATGACGAGATTGTTTGCAAGACCCAAACAGAGGTATCACGTTAATATTAATCGAAGGTAATCAATCAAATATCGACAATTAATTGTATTGTTTGTATAGGCACAGGAAACTGGTTAGCTTTGCTTTTAAAAGCTGATTTTTGAGGAGGCCAATTCCAGGGCTACAGCATAGCAAACTGGTTTAGTTTTGTGCTAAACTGTCAAGATGTCCAGGACCATGACCTCATTATTTTGTGTGCAGATCTATGTCGAATTTCTTTGTGTAGAATCGGCTAGATATAAGATTTATTTCTGAAAATAGTGCAAGATGAACACAACCTTAGGCCTACAGCTTTACGTATGGGTACCATGGATGATAGTTCACGGTTTTTATGAAAATATTAATATTCATTTTCAACATTGTCAATCACAGTATATATGTTAATGTTTTGTTTCCATCTGTTTAAACAACAGACAAGCCAGTTATGGCTCAGTGGACGAAAGTATAGATTGTATATGTAAATTTATATAACTAATTTGTGACAATGATAAAAAAAAACGAGAGGGGTTCTAGTCGGTAAGAATCCGACACCTGCAATTCAAACGGCGGAGGTCTCATGCAAGATTTCCCCTCGTCACAAAACAAAAATAAATAAATGAATAAAAAAGTTCTTAATCGGACTACCAGAAACGAAGAATGATTGTATTACATTTATTCCCTTTTTATGGCCGATATCAGCTGGAAAGGATTTATCTTGATTCGAAAAAATTGTATTTAATTATAATTATATATATGAATCCTCTGGCAATGTGCCTCCTATATCAATTAAATGAAACCTTGCGACTATTATAGGATTATCTTCTGTAGTAGCTAGTAGTTGGTGAAATGAAGTAACCATATAGTTACCATGCGAATGATAAATTATCATTGTAGAAGACTTGACGACCGACGTGACGTCAGATGTATATACGGTGTGGATAATTGCAGTGATCGGACAAGTTTTTTTTCCTACTTTTCATGCCTGTGTAAAGTTGGGTAGTAAAGCCAGAGGAATGGAATTAGCACAGAGTACAAATCACGCTTCTGTCATTCGGTGTGCACGTGATAGGCTCTGTTTCTATCTCTCTCTCGCTCTCTCCATCTTATACTGTCTCTTACCTCGTTACGTCAACGTGCGCTCTCACTCTTGGGTCGTAAGTGCACCACTGGAGGTGCAAATACTTGGTTCATGGTTGGATAAGTTTCACCTGTTGAGCTTTTTTTACGTAATGCAATTTTTGATTACTGAAATGGAGTTTAATATTCATGATATATATCAAGTAGTTGACTATAAATAACAATCATATTGTTTATATGTCCAACTAATTGATTTCTTTCCAATCAGATTTTCTCAATAGTTTTTTTTTCGACACATCTTATTCTATTTCAGTGTAAGTTTTACCAATTGTTGACAAAAACTTTGACTTGCAGTTTTAAACGTTTGTCAATTAATAAGTATAGGCATCTGCATACTGTAGTCATTGGATGCTTCTTTATTTTTGTTTTATATAAATGTCATTTTTAATGTGTTTTTTTAGAAATGCACCAGTATACACACAGCATTGAAGTTTGACGAAAACACTTTTTAGTTGACCATTTGATAGAAGAGGCCAGAAAAAACTATAGAGAAACGTTTCAATGTTTTACAGGCTTTATGTCTATGTATAGAATTCTCGGAGTTATAGGCCTATACTTCTAATCGATACTTGAAATCAATGCATAATTATGATGATAGTCGCTGACAAATGACAATTGAGCTTTTCCTAGTTTTGTCACAGCTTAAAATTACTAATATATTATCATTGCATAGCCTATTATCTAGGACAAAGTGGTTTTAGAGAGCCAAGGTAATGACCGTACCTATAACACACATGCATTCACGAATTTTCTGATTGAATTTTTTTTGTCTCGATCGACAAACCGTCATAGATAAGTATTCTCGCACGTGATTCAAGAACTCACCAAGTAGTGGTTAAATAAAGTTTGACACAAATGTTGAACAAATGTGAAGTTTAAGCACAGATAATCGATTATCTGTGGTTTAAGTAGGACTACGATTTGGTTACTTTTGTCTTTGTTTGCTCATTGGCTTGCAAACCTGTCTCTTCACCGATTAGCACCGTAAGCAACAGCAGTGTGATATTTCAGTTTATTTCAACCAGATTTACTTTTTCCACTTTTATATTCATAAACTGTAACTGAGATGTCATGTGTTCTGCAATATTATTTGTGAATATAAACAATATCGACGCACCTGAAGAGCGTATAGCGGAATAAAGTCGACTCGGTTGTGTGACATGGGTTTGGGTGTTCAACCTTATACCTATAAACCCTAACCACATTTAACGACCATCTATTCAAAAGTATCCCGAAGCCTATGTCACACGACCGAGTCGACTTTATTCCTGTATACGCTCTTCAACGTCCCCACAGTATAACACATTAGTGAATATTGTAAGTGGTATGAAATGTTTTTCAAGTTACTCTAAAGCAACTAAAAAAGTTGGGGACAACCGAAAAATAAACTAATAATAATTATTATTATTATTCACAGTATACATATTACATGTTATGTTTCGTCATTCCATACACTTATTCCAACCTTACATAAAAATATGTGATGTGATAAAATTATTTTCCCATGAGATAGCATTTTACTTTAGATTTAGAAGTATGGATATTATTGATCATTCGCAATTCCTTGAGTAAGCTATTAAAAAACTTAACACCATTGTGGTCGAGTCCTGTTTCGTAAAGAACAGTTCGGTGATAGTCAGTATGGGGGTCATTTTTTCCACGAGTGTTATGCGAGTGACTGATCTATTTGTCTGATAAATTAAAGTTGGATTTAAAGTTGAACTTTGTCAAAGTTACAAGTTCGAAGATGTGAATGCTTGTTAAAGTTAACATATTAACTTACTAAAGTTTAACTTACTAACTTACTAATACTAAAGTTGTGATGGCTGGGGAACATAGTTTGAGGAAACTTGCTGTCCACTTAACAATGTGTGACATTACTTGATGAAGCCTAAATGCTATTAGATTCGAAGTATTTTTTATTGTTTAATTCATATAAGCCATATGGCGTCTATATAAGAGGAATAGAAAATTATGAATATTTAATCTAATTTAAATATTCATTCACATTTTGTTTTATTTTTAGGAGTAATTATTTATCAGTGGGAATCATGTACGAGGTATTTGTCAGCATTGGTAATAAATTCGTATCATATGATACTTGTTATATCAAATAGCAACGTCTATCATTGCAACTTGTAAGTAGGTTGACTGGTTGACGCAAACTGAACCAAGGAAATGACATCGAGACTTACGAATGCAGGTCTGAGACTGCATTGAGCTTGCATTTCACTAGCTTTCTTGGAAACGATACAAATATCTCGATACTATCGAACAAAGTAAACAGCATGCATACACATTGATTGTCTAACGTAATTAACATTCACCGGATGGTCATAGTAATTGCAACGATGATAATTATGGAGTGGCCGGAAGTACAAGGAAATCGCTATCAAATTTCACTTCAATAGTTTTTAGTAGAGTGAAGGGAAATTCTATAAATCTCCATTCTCCTGTTAGGGTTTTGGTGTTGAAATAGAATTGAAATAAGTGAGGGTCAAAATTTCCGTCAACCACGTGTACTGCAATACTAGTGTTAACGAAAGATGAAGGCTTGAACTACCCGTGAGTTAGTGATGTAGGATAGGAAAGACGTTCGATCGGAACCGTCGCCTCTCGTGGATACAAGGATACCGTGCAACCACAACGAGGACATCCCAGAGATTTAATGAATGGTGAACAATTATATGTTTTATAAGGAAAAAGGCATGTACATTTTTGTGTATCAATTATTTTTCTTCAACATCAACACATTTTATTAATTTTAATTTCAAATGAAATAAACTCACTTTGACCACTTGAAATAAACTGAAAAAACAGTGTTTTTTTAAGTGAAATTTATTCGCGATATTTTCAACTTATTTTTTTACTAACGATTTACATTAAATCTGAGCTCAGAATATGGATATATTCCAAATGAAATACATCCCGTTGATAATATATTTCAAATGAAATATATCCAGGTTAATCAAGGTTTGAAATAATTGTTCAACTCGAATACAGACTAATAATGCTGGTTGAATAGTAAATTGCATAAAACTATTTCGCATTACCGGGCTCAATACCGAGGAATGTATGGCTTTAGATTAAATAGAAGTTGCATTTGACTGGGGGATGTAGAAATAGAATATTCCAAGGACAAAATAAAGCAAAATCTGTATCTTATGCAATTGATGCTATTAATGAGCTGAATACGAATTTCCATTAGTTTCTCTTCGATAAACTAAATAAGTAACCATTACATACATAACCATTACTCTTCCTGATCATTAATGTGGTGGTAAGATTGGCGAATAAACTATTTAGTTAGTTATATGAGGTGATGAAATGATAATTTATGAAGCAAGATAATTTAATTTGTACTTTTTATTACGATCTTGATTAGTATGTCGTCATTTGTGACGATTGTAAAACGTGGATCGAGTGGAACTCTCTTAAGAGTCCACGGGAGTCGATTTAGCGAAATATCAGTTTTTGGTGATAACTTTTGAACGGTGTGAGATATCGAAATTCTAATAAGCGATAAACACATATAATTAAAATAACTTCAATATAATATAAGATTTAACTATTCAAGCCATGTCGCGTAACTGTCAAGAGTCGACAGCTAAAAAATATGTTTTTTTAGCTGTATACTCTTGACAGTCACGCGACATGGCTTGAATAGTTATATCTTATATCATCTTGAAGCTATTATAATTATCTGTGTTTATCGCTTATTAGAATTTCGATATCTCACACCGTTCAAAAGTTATCACCAAAAAACTGATATTTCACTAGAACGACTCCCGTGGATTCTTAATGAGTAAATGACAAGGTTATGTTTATGTTTTGCCTGCATTTGTTTACAAGGTTATACAAGTAAAGATCAAGTGCGATAATGATGTCAAAAATTAGGTTTGTTTTCGAAAGCTGTATAAAACGAAACAAAATTATTGAAAAATATGTATGTTACACGTATTATTATTTATAATCATTTCCCAAAACAGCTGTCACATTGTAGTGCGTGCATTTTTTGCGTTTCCTCTGAACAGGAAAGTTGTTTAAATACATCTTGCATTTGATGTTCACGAGATAATGAAGGCGCTAACCACCTGCTCTAATGCTGTAGTCTGGGTTCGAAGTGGGGACGATGCGAAGTGATGACATATCTCCTCGAGGAAAAATATACAATATTATTACACATACATGCACTTTTTTTCCTAACCATCTCCCCTAAGAGATGCATCAATTTTTTTTATAAATGTATAGTACCTGTATGAGTTTTTGAAAAATGCTAATATATATAATTAGTTTTTTCTAATATAATCTTGATATTTATTTGCAATTATTATTAACAAAACTATTGTTAAAAAATGCTTTCGTGCTACTCATGTAGTGTGAATGACATAATTAGTTCATATAAGCCTAATTTGTGTATTATAATAAGCGAATTAACAGATTCACAACAGACTCCCAAAACTAAAAAAATTGATTGGTGTAATAACCATTTCAAATTTTCCTCTGTTGGGCTATGTTGTCCTTGTATTGTATAACATATTCCCTTTTGTGACTCGAGTTCATAAGCTATCAATTTCATTGTGAAAAACGTTTCAACTCGACAAGGTTTTAATTCGACTACGGCTAGGATAATGGAGTCGGAACTTTGATTTCATCTCTCGTGTGAATAGAAGTATGGTAATTATGAACAAATGAGTGATCCGCTTTTGGCACTATTAGAAAAAAACTCATTTATTTATTCAACATAGTCATTTTGAACAAAAAAAGTCTATTAGATATAGAGATATAGATTAGATATAGATATAAGATTATAATTAAATTACAGAAGGTTTAGTGAAATATCGCGTGTCAAAATATACGTATCGTTTTTTAAATGCATTCTTCTTTCTTCAATGGTGTTATTTCGTCATTTTGAGACACATGTCTCGTGTATGTTTCCGTCTTATAGAAATAACTGTATGATTTCCTCTTTACACGTGCCAATTGCACTATTCAGAGTGCTTGTTGACATCGCGGTTGTTTTATTTTATAACATTAAACGAATCAAGTGTGCTTCTTAAAGACGGTATAGCTCTTCCGCCACGTCTACGTATACCTTTAAATACAACTAGACGTGTTATTTTGAGCGTCGTTTTTTACTGTTATGTTTCAAAAGATCAATCAATTGCGTCGTTTTTTGTTCCAATTCTTGAGACGGAAATAAACTATTCCATAGTTTCATTATATACTTACTTATTTTCTTTCTGTGAGCGTTCCAACTGATTTCACTGTTCGGTTGACCCTCGTTTCTATTTATACAGCATAATATTTACGATGTAAGTCGTTGACATGATCTTATTTACATTATTTCGAAATTATTCAAGTTTCCGAATACAGATAATAGGATACTTCCAAGTCTCAAAACCATATAGATGTCTTATTTATTCAAATGAATGTAACGTATTCAAAAGTGAGAAAATTGGCAGTGAAGATTAATCATGAATCTGGATGGCCTGTGACTGTCGAGTTTTTGTTTTCAGAAAATTCAAATAAATAGAAGGATCGATAATAATTATACTAGAACAGTGGACCACTCTGTGATATAGGAATCAATAGAGGGCAAATACCAACTCACAATTTGCCAGTTTCCACTATGAATGTGGGTTTTCTTCACGCCAACCAGTACAAGGGGCATGATCAAATTATCTTCTGACCTTATTACGGTAGTTTAAAGTTTACTAAACAGAACGGATATGGTCATTCAAATCCTACGTTGACCGTCGTGCATGTCTTGGAGAGATCACGATTCAATACATAAACAAAATATATGAAAAAATAACAGTCTCATTTCAACAGAAATCTTCAATTCAATTCTTCATAAGCGTTTTACCTCATTTCACCGAAAATGAAATCTTCTTGTATTTTCATAGTTTTAAATTGAGCTTATATCAGTCGTGATTAGACTGATTGCTCAAATCAAATAGTAGAAACACAGTTCATGTTTTGCAATAAACGCCGGAAGCAATACGATTCCTGCGAGATGGTGCCAACGTATTATAATATTGAATATAATAATATTAAATATAATATAATGTTGAATATAATATTACAATATTGAAACTTGTTTTTAATTTTGATAGTTTATAATTAATTAGGGCTTATCTACGTTTGAATGTAGAAGAATCCTGAACATACAATATTTGATCAATTCAATTTATAATTGCCTACCGGCGTTATGATGGAATAATGGATTTTCTGAGGGGGTTCTAAAAACTTTCATATAAAATCTTACAACGCAACATTGTAGTTACATTGTACTTTAGCCAACAACATTGTTTGTCGTCTTCTTAATTTTTTGATTGACTTGGGAATGAATTATTGTTCACATCGTTTATTATTGAAATAACAACGTTGTTATATGACAGTAATGCTCAAAATGATCAAATTACGTTATAGCCCCTTCCCCCGTTACTCCCACTCGTGAGAATGTAATATTTTTCCCCAATTTTTTTTTTTCTAATGGATTCTCAATTATTGAAGTTGTTGTTAATTTGTTATTTCAGCCAATTGGCAAACAACCAATCTGAGAATTCCAAGTTTCATGACCAGCTACAACTTTTGATCTCCAAGTCTCAACCCTAGACTGACTGGCATTCTCTATTTGATTGCTTGTATCCACGAATAGAGAAGGTTCTGAGCGACCGTCCCCCCTATCCAACACAACTAGCGCACGGGTGGTTCACGCGTTCTTCTTTCATATATGAAACTTTATTCCCGCACATGGTAACAGATACTGACCGAAGTGCTTTGCCACTAGTTAATCTGAGAGAGAGAAGACATGGAAATGTGAGTTATGATTTATTGTTTGTGATTGGCATGAAATGTTTGGCACGCTGCCTGTTGAATGTTGCTCCACGGCCACAGTGACCGACTTGGAATAAATGACATTCACGGCCGTCAATGTCGAATAGTTTGGATTCACGCGCGAAACACGGTGTACCCGTACTACCGGTATGATGACAAAATATGTTTACGAACAAAGAACGTTCATTAAACGTCCGAGCTCTGAATGGTGGGCTGCCTTCGTAAACGATCAAACCCCTTTAAATGTACTTTGTCGCGAGGGGTTACCAACTTCTGAAATCTGGTGTACACTTATCATGAAATCTTCCTGAAATCCATGAAACCTTCTTGAAATCCCTTGAAATCCCGTGAAATCTCCCTGAAATACATTGAAATCTGAAATCAGGTGTACACCAAATTTGCTAGTTGTGCACCCCTCGCTTTGTCGTGAAAAAAATGTCATCACATCGGCTTCGAATTATGAATTGTTAATTGTTGCTGTTTTTCCGTGCCCATTGTACACAATCATATCACATAACTCTTTAGTTTAGCATTCAGGTAATTAGATTAGATTGGGGCTTTTTAAAATTATGTCATTTTGGTATATGTATAGGTTATATGTATGGGTTGCCCGGTTGGGTGGGATTTAGTATACTTCATTCAGATTGCGCCATGGACTATAAGGAATACCAACTGTTCTTTGATACATGTTGCGCGAAACAACAACAACATCTCCACATGGGCTACAATAATTAAGTTACAACATACCCATATGTATAGGACTCTGTTATTGCCTTCGAACTAACTCAGACTCTACACCCGAGTTATTTCTACACGGCGAAAGTATAAATAAATTGTCATCAAACCTCAGTGAAAGTGTCATTCGAAATACACGTGCTCAATCCATATTATGGTTCATACATCCTTTTTCTGTCGCATCTATTAGGGGTCAAGACAACCGTGCTCTATTGGTAGATAATGAGATAGTGTGATACCCTCTATACTTGGCATGTATCCTCTATACTTGGCTTACTCTCACTGACTGTTACAATGAAGCCTACCTGACAAGTGACAATTAATAATAAATAAATGAATAAATATAGCATTACAATTGACTGAACAAAGTCGACTGATGGATGAACATTGACTTCCGCGATTTTTTACATTGACATCTCTGGGTACTGCAGCATCTGTAAATGGAACTTTCCTTCCGTATCTTAAATTTTTAATTACATATATAAATATATATAAATATATATATATATATATATATATATATATATATATATATATATATATATATATATATATATATTTTATTCAATAAAACGCGCGGAGTTGAAAATATGATAATGTGCGGAGTTTATATGAGAAAATTATAAATACCTTTAAATGTTTTTATGCTAGTTTTTTTAACGAAATAAGAAATCAGTATCTAATGTGTCTAAAATCGTAGCCAACTGACTGAAAAAAGAGGTGACAATTGATTTTGGTCACATTGAAAACAAATTGTTAGCATATCCCGCGTGTACGTTTCTGACGGTGAATGTACGCGCATTTGAGCGTCCAAGAGAGACTGATTGGCCAGCGGCCAAAGTGGACCTGCATTCGACCGTACGTGGAAGTGGATAAGTGCCCGAGGTGGGTAGAGACAAGAGGGAGTATGGAGAGGTGTAGGTGCACCAGTACATCTCTGCTACACGTGTCTCAAGGTGCATTGTGCATCAGCATAGGACGTGAGCGGTGATAGATGCTGTAAGTTATTATATAACACTCATGACGAGTATACCACGCGAAATTATCTTCTCGATCAAAATAATGTTTCTTCGAAGTGACAGCTGTGCACAATGAACTTGACAGTTACACAGTTGACAGTTTACAGATGCATTAATCTAACAAAACCCTTGACGTAGTCGAAACATATTTTGATCTGAAACATATTTTTCCGCGACAAGTGCACTTTTCACATATCAGTGCCCTACTACGAAATATGCGATATAATAAATATATATATATATATATATATATATATATATATATATATATATATATTTATTATATCGCATATTTCGTAGTAGGGCACTGATATGTGAAAAGTGCACTTGTATATATATATATATATATATATATATATATATATATATATATATATATATATATATATATATATATGTAATATATATATTATATATATATATATATATATATATATATATATATATATATTATATATATAAATATATATTATATATATATATATATATATATATATATATATATATATATATATATATATATATATATATATATATATATATAATATAGTGTATATACTACGAAAGGAGGTTTCGAGCGACCGACTGGTACGGCCCCTTCATTTCTCACTAGTGCACGTGTGATTCGTGCCTTCACATCTTTCGTGAACACAAGTATATATACATATTGTATATCATTAATATTGGCAATAAGAACTCTTCTCCGGTATTACAGTATTAAAGTATCTACCTATAATTGGTAGGCGCGACTGTCGCCCCCCGCCCCCAACATCTGTGTTTTGTAAGAGATCGACACATCATATGGCCACTGGCCAGTACCGGTCTATCCCACAAATATATACACTCTCGAATATCCTTGTTGGGCGAGCATGTTCTCATTCATTTCCATGCGTGGAAATAGATGTGTCACAAGTTTTATATCTTCATATATTTTCATATTTTGTTATTGTTATAATAACGCTAGTTATAAGGTTCAACATGAACTAACATGTGATTGTGATGCAGTACTATAGAAAGGAGGAAAGATCAGTTCAATATAGTCTCTGTCGAAAGTATATATTCATAGGCGACTTTTATCAGGGAGTTGAGTATACGCTGCTGCATGATATGAAATGCATGAGAATTAAGTTCTCCACTTGTATATCTCGACTGAGACTGGTGAAAAAGTAGTGTTCTCTTTAGCGCGCTGTCATTCGGGAGACCATGGTTCGATTCCAGACATAGTCAAACATTCTGAATGTTTTTCGTGCCTCATCTCCTCAGTCGTTGAAGAGAATACTGAGGTGGTTCTTTAATATACCATCATACCAATATTCACATTAGGCCTGTATATCAAGAGTTTTTTCATGGTATACAGAAATTTGCTGCTTGTTGTCAATTCACCTCTTGTTTCAATAAAATAAGCACACAATTATGACTTATCATATGAAGAGTTATCATAGTTGTCAATCACCTCGATCTATTCGATGTGTGACCGATTTGTTCCTTCAATTTTCCTGACTATGCGTACAGATCTCAACATCGATTAAAATATGTGCGAAAATGCACTGCGTGTCTTTTGGTTTCTATGTTGCTAACTATATACACTAAAAAGTAAAAAGTAACCACTGCCAAATAACCAGGAGAACAATGAGTCTTTATAATTCGACTTGTATTTTTTTCGTTCTTTTCTTTTCTTAGCCAAATTTCAGATTTATGGTTTTCAGCAATGTATATTTAGTAACACATTACATAAAACGTGTTGCAATGTGATCGCTTATGACGAGGCACCTACACACATCGTATGATTGTATTTCTATACTTGTATCCACGAAAGGAGAAGCGCATCTATCCAGTATCTATACCGCTATGAAAACGATGATATCACCGTTTAATTTGTATAGTGTTGTGCTTTAGGGTATTATGATCTTTCAGGACAAAGTTTAAAATAAGAAACTCACAAAATTAATGTATACATCCTCAGAATTGCAATAAACTTAGACTATAAATAATTACCGACTTTTGTACAACCATTTTGTTGGCAGATGTTCTTCCTTCGTGAAGATATTTTGTGAAGAATATAATGACAATTATATTCATATATTTGTTCATTAACAGCTGTTTGTCATCACGGGATATAATGCTATATACTTGCATCCACGAGAGAAAGGTATACCGATCGCCCTCCCTCCCTACATTGACCTATACACCACTGTTGCGCACACATGGTTCACGTCTTCATCTCTCGTGTGAATACAAGCATACATCAATTGAATAAATAATTGACATCTCCAATGCAAGTGCATGTGTGCATGACTATAGTGACGACAATAAGATAGTTTTGCGTCATCATCATTAATAATAAGTTAATTATAGTACTCCAGCTTTTGATGGTCAGCGAGTATTATATTGAAAAAGCATTCAATTGTATACACCATATTTTACAAACATTTATCAATGACACTTTATCAATGTAATTAGACTATCACAGAAGGATTGAAGACTTTTTCATGATTATATATTCTGTATTTGTTGCTCCGTAAAAGTAGATCTGCAGTTGCTAAAATGTTGCGCACTGAACGGGGGGCGCCTGAAGATCGTATACCGGAATAAAGTCAACTCGGTTGTGTGACATGGGTTTGAGTGTCTAACCTTACCTGAATTCTAACCACATTTTATGACCATCCATTCATGAGTACACCGAAGCCCATGCCACACGACCGAGTCTACTATTATTCCTGTAAATAGGCCTAGGCCCTACGCTCTTCAGCGTCCCCCTGAAGAGCCCCCCGGGGCACGCGCGAATACAGCTTTCGTCGACCATTCTGGAAGGAGGATTATTGTGATTAGATTGGCGTAGCGAAGATTCCATTTCACATACCGGAAAAAATGGGCTTCGTTTTTATGTTTTTTTTTTTTTTGTGCGGCATACAGGTCAGGAAAAAATACCTATCAACTTGAAACTTTTCCCACACATTTCTGTCATATCAGAATAGGCTGGGATTGTTTTTCAGTAAAATCGGTCAGAAGGTTTTTCCGGACAAATCGTAAAGTTTGAAAAATCCTCATAAGAATAACCCGGAGAAAAAATACTTGAAAAACAAGAATTCTTCAAAAGCTCTCAAATTTCCACCGAATATGAACGATACTATTATACACCTTTTCAGAGATTTTTGCAACAATCGGATGAGGGATAACAAAGAAAACCCATTAATGATGTACATTTTATTGAATATTTGGATCAATTGGTTTTACCAAGGATATATGCGACAGATTGCAGCACTAAATATCAACAAGTTGCAGGTAAGGTTTTTGAACGTTTGAAGTAATCCAAGGTCCGTTAATGTGGATTGAGCTGACAGAATATTTTTCATTCTAGATTTCCATACTTCTAAGCTCATCTCACAACGCGCATCCCGCGTTTTCCTATACTTTACTGGTTTACCACTCTCATAAGCCACGACCGTTTCCTTACACCCCCAATCAACTGGACTCCATGTCTTCCCTATATACTCTTATTCATCATTCACCGACGCCAATGGATCTTCGTTGAAGGGCGGTGCTGAATGACCTCGCTGTCGATGCGCTTTAAAACCCTAATATTCATTCATTCATGCGTCTTTTTATGAGCCCACGCCCACCTTGACGTCAGTTTTTAACCCAGTGCTGCCTTTAGTTGACTGAGCCACGGGGGTGGCATATAGAACCTGACAAGGATCGAGTTCAATTACGAATAGCATGTCCAATTCTACCGTATATCTACATGGGTGGAGGTGCCGTGATTTTCAAAATTGCTCATATAGTCTAGACGTTTACCGTCCTTTTAGTCTTCATCATCAATCAGTAACATTTGAAATTAAAATTGATTATAGATATATATGAATTATAAAAAATATTTTACATGTATTCCAATTGATTAATATGAAATATGTAGTCTTCACTATCAACTAGGAAAACGCATATATGCGTTGTGAGATGAGCTCAGAAGTATGCCAATCTAGATGAAATATATCTGTCAGCTCCCTCTATATCTACGTAGACCTCTTATTATTTCAAGAGTTTAAAAACCCTACCTGCTACCCATCTGCTGCTCGTCTATACTGTTGCTATAAGTGGTTAGTGGTTATTGCAACCTGTTGGTCTGTTGAGCCAATATTTAATGCAATTCATGCTATTAATGCGTTTTTTTTCGTTATTTCTAAACCGAGTAGGCCTATTGTAAAAATCACTGAAAATGTGTATAATGATTGTTTTCATATTCAGTAGAAATTTGAGGGTTTTTGAAGTATTTCTGTTTTTCAAATATTTCCTCCTGCGGGTTATACATTCCTATGAGAATTCTCCGATTTTTTTTTAGAAAACCGACAAATTGACTTCGCTCAGAAACAATCCCAGCTTATTCTGTATGAACAAGTTTGGTATGAACAGAACAAGTTACATGTCGATTGGTTACTTTGCCTGACCTGTGTGCTGCATTCAAAATTACAAAAAAAAAGCAGATTTTTTTTTTCGGTAAGTGAAACGAAAGTCTTTGCTACGTTCATCAAATTAAATTGGAATTCAATCTGTACATCAATGTTTAAGAAGTCCAATAGAGAAATAAATCCAGTCCTCTCGATTTCATGCCGATTCATATGCATGAAATTCATGTACCAACCCCAATCCGAATATTAACAGCTACATTTATTTATGTGATTCTTATTTCTTCATAGTTTTCCTTACGTATAATTATATTTCCCAACAAATTGTCCGAACCTCGTGTCTCGTCCCACTCGCATTCTTTCGCGTCCAAGTGACCGACATTGAACCCCGGTCTCTCAGGTAGGCAGCACGTCGTTCAGCGTGACGTCGCTCACGGTCTTCTATAATTATCATTGGATGGCGGCGTCACTGCAGGCTAGCGTGATGATGAGTGTGACATTAAAGGACATCACTACCCTGAAACTATAAGTTCCACGAATAATAAAGATATTTATTTCCCTAATTTTAGAGAAAACTAGAAATCTATCATCTCAATTTCAGAAATTATCAATTCATTTATCCTCCAGGACCCGGCCCTTTTTCTGAGTTGTGACATTACTCGATTCTGTTTATGATTCTGTACAAAATCGGTAATGTTTACGTCATGACTCGTGATCTCATGGAGGACAAAAACAAATGCATTATGATTTCTGAAATTGAGATGATGATTTCTAGTTTTCTCTCAAATTAGGGAAATAAATATCTTCATTACGCCCATTTATTAAAATCTAGTTTCAAGATTGTGATGTCTTTCAAGATGCTATAATTGTCAATAAATAGTATTTCTTCTTTTGAATGTTCTTCGCTTAAAAGTCATTATAAAGATATTATTCAAAAATAAATTTTCACGAGATAATCAATTTGAGTGAGTGACAAGACATTAATGTAACCAATCATATCAATATAAAGATGAGATGATGAAGAGTGGAGTGAAGCACGAGTCTTGCACTTCAATTTTATCAAGTTCCACTGACGGTCATTTATGAATGGGCATGGACGCGTAACGAAAACGTGGAACTAATTCAATGCGTACTTGATGCACTAATGCAACTAACGGGTTGCACTTTCCAATCGACTTAATCTCGTCACACTTGTGAATAATTAGCTTTGATACTGACGATTTCTTTTATCCACATATTCTTATAGACAAACTATTCGAAAGAAAGTCCTCAGAATTGTCAGTCAATCAGTTGAAGAATATCAATTGACTATCACAACAAATATGACGTCATTCATTGATAGGGCAACTAAAGAGTAGTTTATAGTGCGACGTAATTTACTACGACCACGCTTCTTGTGTACAACTGCATGGGCCTACGACGTGCAATGTACATAATATACTAATATCTACGAGAGATGAAGGGGCGAACAGTTCGTGGGCTATGTGGTGTGGGATGGGGGAGACGGTCAATCGGAACCTTCTTGCAAGCATAGAGTGATACAAGTATACTTGGGCGTAGTGACCAAACTCCAAGGCCTAGTGGCCGAATGAACTGATGACCTGCGCGAAAATTTGACACGTAATTATAGTGATAATGCATCTTATCAGTGATAAGAGTGATAAGGGCTCAAGGATCGATGGAGGCCATATACAAGAGGAAGTAATATGGAGCCTTGCTGAATGCGAAATGGGAAGGCGAAACAAACTGTAAACAAACAAATTAGACTGTATATATATATATATATATATATATATATATATATATATATATATATATATATATATATATATATATATATATATATATATATATACTTACATATGAACGTAGTGAATTATTGTCAACATAAGAGAAACATCTTTTTCCTTTTTGGTATTTGTACATATACCGGTATCGCAATATTAATGGGGAAAACGCAGCATATGGGTTAATATATGAGTAGAAAATGCTCGAATACAATGAAGCAAGTCTGGTTGTCTGTCTATTCTTTATGTCAAAATGGCTTGCACTATCGATGTAAGCATTTGTGACAGTGCATATCACAGTAAATTATAGAATTATTATCATTATTATAAATAATTATTATTGCTATTTTCTTTTCAATTTTTCTCACGAAAGTTATATTTATGATTTTGTTTTTCGAAATTGTATTACAGTTTCAGTAAAATAAATGGTGACCTAATAATAAGGAAACATTAAAAACGAATTCTAATTCTTCTACCGTTAGCGTATCAAAATAGATTTTCGTTAATTCTTATATGAAAATTGTGCAATATAGTTAGAACCAGATGGTCTTTTGAATGTGAATTTATTCGTCATTTAATTCTAAACTGCTCTTATTTTATTAGATATCTTTTATTGAGTATAAAATCGTTATCTTCTTTCGTTCTGCCGCACCCTCTGAATAAAACCAGGGGGATTTAGAAGCAATTTAGTGGTTTTATTTAATTTACGATATGAGTGAAATGTTATTTACTGTTGCGTGATGTACCCTCTTTTAGTCAAGAGAGCAGAACGCATGGTGCTAAGCACTGCCGCTTGCATGGCGTCGTCATAGTTACCAAGGGGTTGTGGGTGGGGGCGGGGGTGGGGGTGGGTGTGGGGGTGGACCACGCCTAGGCACGTAGTGACAACTGGAGTAATAATCCACGGTTGGATGCATTCTAAATTTCAAATAATGTCCGAGAATAATGCTCAACTGCGAACATTCAAGCATTATTTTGTGCGTCCATTCAAAATTAAAAGGTTTTTATGTGAATCAAATTGTTTGCTTAACGACCCCAGCAACAGCTAGGTTATACGGGGGTACGAATGGACCGGTTATAATGAAACTATGAAGTGATGATAAGTGAAAGAACGTTTACAAAAACCCATGCCATATGCGGGATTCGAACCCACGCTCAACGGTGACTTAGTTTCTGACGCGGTACCTCAGCTGACTGTGCTACCGAGGGCGGCTATATGGAAATAAAAGGAAGTTGTAGATGTACATATTCATTAGACAATTAGTGATAAGATTTAATAATTGCTAGCATACATTTTCTCATTATTCAGTATCTGAAATGTATAAATAATGATGTATGAATGGATAAATTATAAGTATTGAGTATAAACTGACTCACATTCAACTAATTAGACTTATATTTGTAGGTTACACTGATTAAACGTTTCTAAGTAGGCCTACCGGTATTCAACATATTTATTAAAATATCGATAGTAGGCTGCATAAACAATAGGTCAAATTCACTGATGTAAATTTGCAAATACAAAACGTTTTGATGGTATTGCCCATAAATGATATTCTGATAATCTCTACATAACAATTAATAGACTATACATAGGTTTCATAAATATATGGATTACAATAGTCGATAAACAAATAGACCTAAACTAGAGCAAACTGTACTCTTTGAAACTAAAACTAAAAACAGAAGTAATGGCCTCCGTTGAACGGCGATCTTTATAAAAATATGAATTACTCGTTTTTTTGTTTGTCGTGCGACGTCGCGCTTGTTGATGTTGACGTCGGGACGCCTTGGGATTCAGCAACGTCGGCGGCGTCTGTCTAGTGTATATTGTTACAATGCCTAGAATCGCTCAAGGCAAGGGGATGTGTGTGGCATCGTTTTGTGATGTTATGGGGGGTTTATACTACAGGCGATAAACATACGTGAGAGTTTTCAAGTATGTTTTTCACTAAGGCCCGGTATTACTAAGTCCAGTTAGCAGTTATCTGATAGTTGGTGAAAACAAATATCCCAGGTAACCATGGTGATAACAACTTTTATCTACCAGTTGGAGCTACTCCCACTTTGGTAATACCGGGCTTTACACTAGTGAGAAAAACATCTTCTCTGACAACTAAAATTGTAATGCAATTTTCTAATAATTCAAGAGTTCCGTTTTTTAAATGAGCATAGGTTCCTTCAACTGATTGAACTGTCCAAGTTCTAAACGTGAAAAAATTTTCACGTGAAAGTCAAATCTTGGGAAAAGTTAATTTAATGCGGTAATAGGAAGTTGAAACTTCTTGAATATGGCATAGTGCAGAGAGAGAATATGCCAAGGAATGTCTAATGAATAATAATGTTCTATCCAATTCTTGCTCGGAGTTTTCGCATATTATCTGCGTGATTATTATTCCACTATTCATATTATCATTCATATAATATTGTGTCATATATTATTCATATTATTTCATCTGTCTTATGTCTTCTGAATAGCTTCCCTTTTGTTCTATGTAACGTAATGTGTATTGTAATATGTGAATTATAAAAACAACAAAACAAATAAATATAACGCACTACGTGTAACGAGTATAGAGGTCACTGAAACATAATAACTATTAATTGCTTATGAAAAATCACTGAACTCAGGATTATCATTTGTTTATGATAATGTTTCCCCCATCAAAAAGCTATTAATATTCTTGTCTTGCTTACAGCTTCGGTCAGAGTTCAATATTGCGATTCGTAGTTAAGCATTTAAATCTAATCAGCTAGCTTAGCGTTAATACTAAGACGATTGTATCAGTCGCTAGCACGCTGAACCGTCGTTCAAGAAACTGGAGTTCGATTCCCGCCATGGCAGGCCACCCTGACAGGCTTTAATTCCGTGATTTACGTCTCGCTATTGTGAATACTGGGTTGTTCCTACCCCGTTTTCTCCCCAATGACTCAAACACCTATAAAAATAACCTCTCATTTCAATGTTCCCACAACCTCAATCTTAAATCTCAGTCATCGTTCCGACGCCAATTGTTGATCTTACAATGCAACCAATAGTAATACATAAAATTTAAGGAACCATTCCAGTATCAACCTGAATGACAGAGGGAAACTACGAAAAACCCCTGTCAGGATGATCGACCATGGCGGGAATCGAACCCCGGTCTCCCAAATGACAGTTCAGTGTGTTACCACTCGGCCACGCGTCTCGGTAGGCGACATCTAGGTATACGTCTTAATATATATATATATATATATATATATATATATATATATATATATATATATATATATATATATATATATATATATATATATATATATATATATATATATATATATATATATATATAATTGATATTATTTGACAGACGATATACACATCAAATCGTTTTTTACGTATAAACAAAATGACGAAATTGCGTCCATTCGTTAGACTCAACATTTTAGCACTGTGGGGTTGTTTGTGGGGCGCCCACCACTGATCTTTAGTTCTCCATGATTTGACACCTCAAGATCCCTATAGACCCTAATAATAAATATGGCGAGCAAAAGTCAGCATTAAAAAATCCAAATGAATTAATATTCAATATTTAATAAATATAAAATAATTTTAATATAAATATTGATTTGATAATCAATATCAGTGATTCTAATAGTCTATATTAAAGTATATAATTTAAAATTTGCCGACATTTATGATTACCGGTATGAATAATGATTGTATATTCGGATTAAAGTAATCCACTTCTTCAATTATAAACCGGTAATAAGCCTGACCGAGTGTAACAAACTATTAAATAAGTACATAATAATTATTCAAATTATATATATAATGTATCAAATGCATTTCATTACCATCATGTTATTGAACTAGAATAGTATATTCTAGAATGGATTATATATACTGGTAAATAATATATTCTAGAATATATTCTAGATCTAGAATAGATTAGTCGTTGAAAAGAAGGGACACGCTTTGAGATCATATATCTCAATAGACCAGGGAATATTCCATATTTTGTTTTCATTGACATCTTCTCGTTCAGTATAGGCCTGAGCACGACATGCATGGAACTGTGTGTGGAGTTGGAATTGAACCCGGGTCTGCCGAATATTCACCCGGCGGTGTCCTCCTCTTGCCCGGCTAGTATATTGATCCTCGGGCATCCTCGCTTGCAATTCCTTCCATCGTGCGATGACCCTTCTCCCCATCCCTTCAAATACCCCACCAGGGTGGTGATGCATTTGATCATCAAATGAGATCCTCTTTCGAAATTATTTATTGTTTCCAACTACATCTAGATTAATTGGTTGTATAAATAAGCGGAGGATAGATGAATGGTGTTTACCAAAACCCATGTATAATTATGTTAGACTCGAGATTCGCGAGCCCACTTATTTACCTATTGATTTTATTTTCCAAGCCAATGCCTGTTTCTGAACTCTTTAAATAGTTTTCAAAACACACACACACACACACACATTAGGTTTGGCGATATTTTTGTTGCACTGGAAGTTCAAACTTCAATGAAAGAGAAGTGTTCAGAAGTTAGTTTTAGTTGAGGAAAATACATATATTTTGTACTATATCTACAATTTTTTCTATGCTCCTATATGTAGAATAAAAATTGAAAATTCTAATTATGTTATAATATGAGATGAACGGTGATTGTGAAATGATGACTTAGGCCTATATTCTTCCAAAATATGTACAAAAACAAATCCAAAAATTAAAATGAGAGAAAATATTCAAAAATGAAAATATAATCGTGAGAACAAAGCAGAATCATCCTTGGTGTAACACTGGGACATTTGGCCATCACCACATGATTTGTGTACCCAAACAACAGCTGTTGTCACAATCCATACAAAACATTACATAAATCATCACTCACACATAATTAAACGAAAAATGAAAGGATCTATTTTGTGAAGGCTATGGTGGTTATGTAATATTTGTAGAGATGTTCAATTCAAAACAATGATAAAGTCAATGAGCGAACTGTATTTATTTAGAGGACAATTCTTTCCATACAAATATACATACATTAAAATGTTCATTTAAAACGTGTTAAAGAACAGGAGCAAAGCAATTACACAAAAATCCATCCCGCCGTATATTTTTTAATAGTGCTTATTGACCCAATTACTGCTAATGTATGTGAGGGTGAGAATCATCGAGTAACGATTGAATTGAAGTTATGATGAGTGTAAAGACGATTTCGAAGACCCATGCCTTCCGTGGGATTCGAACACGCGTCCGTTTGGCTTTATGCAGGATTTCAAACCACATACCTCCAACACTGTCGCAACCAAACAGGCAGTGCCATAAGTTTCAGTAATAAATATAATATATTATGAGGCGGTTCTATCAAGTGATTATTAGTGAATTCAGCAAAAATTAGCGAATTAATTTGTTATCACCCTTGGTTACGAATGCTAATTTATTACCTTAGTAATAATTCAACTAATTAATATTCAATCATCACTTGATGTAAACGGCTCTGAATATAAAGTTTCAATAAGTCAACTTATCCATTCGCAGAAATTTTAACTGCAAAAGTTTGTTGCAATACCATCTAGCTGTCAATGAAGATGCTTGTGAAATCCAGTTACCGTTACTAGAATGGGCTAGCTATTATCGTTTGAGACAGAAGAATCGTCATTGAAATACTCATAAAGCGACGACCTTTTGCAGTGTTCATCCCTATATACTCTTATGATTAGCTTGAAAACTGATTTGAAAAAACACCCATTTGTTTCAACAACGTCAGATAATTATGTAACATTCTATTTTATAGGGTTTATTCTTCCTAAAATAATTTTCAAGAACTTTGTGTCTTGGACTTCAAATCGATTAAATTAGAATCTAGATCTTGCAGCATGGCGGAAAAAGTGGTAATTTTTTTTTTCCAACATTAGTTTTTTATTCATCAGACCATCGGATTATTTCCTCTCAAGCGGACTTCGTCGTCGTTGTAGTAGTAGTAGTAGTATTAGTAATAGTATTATTACAGATTATTCATTATTATATTATATTAGTCATAGTCAGTAGTGATAATAATTGCTGTTGTTGCGTAGTCTTCAAATTAATTTAAATCAACCCAGTATAAATAAGTAACCTATTCAACCTAACATATATCAAACCAGACCTCAACGAAAAAAAATGACCCACAACTGTGGCACAATTACTTCCCGTCCCAAAATAGCCACTTTCAACGTTACGTAATTTTTTTATAAATTATGGTAAAAATCATCAATATAATTTGATGTCTTACTAAAAACAGTCAAGATTGACGTACATCAATTAAAAAATTTCACGTCATGTGTTGAAAACATTTTAATTTTTATATAATGTAATGAAACAAATTTTGTACATGGTGTAAGCATGTACACTTGCGGTCAAATAAAATTATTCATTCCAAAATTTATTTCAGATAGTTTGCGTGGAGTGCGTACGCACATTGTCTTCTAGTTTTAGTGCACATAATATCAGTATATTTTCTTCAGGGTGAATTTCAATGTTATCTCGATCAACCTTTTTATGTGACCGCAACCACGCGTATAATATACTATCTGTAATTTGGAAGAAACTCAATTGGTACAGCAACTCAAAAACAGACATAGAACTGAAGACTAGGGAGGCCAAAAAATCTAGTAAGATAAACAAAGGCACTCGTCAAAACATTTTTCATTATTATTAAAATAGAACCTGCAATTTGCGAACTTATCTAGAGATATGGTGAAGCAAACATCTACTTATATTTTGCAAATACGTATACAGTCTATATCGCCTTGGATCTATTTTTGATTAAAACGAATGATTTGAGTAAGTGATTAGGATTTCGTAATATTGTTGTAAAACTAGGAAAACGCGGGATGAGCGTTGTTAGACGAGCTTAGGGGTATAGAAATCTAGAATGAAAAATAATTTGTCAACCCAATCTACATCTACAGACCTTGGATCACTCCAAACGTTCAAAAACCTTACGAGAATCAGTTATGTCACGGCCTTCCTCTTCATTCATTTCAATCGTTTTGAATTAATGACACTTGTTGCTATAGATTTAATTGGTTCCCGTAATAGCCTAAATTGATGGGAAAATGCTTAATAAATGCGTTTTCTTCGTTATTTCTCATCCGATTGATGCGAAAAATCTCTCAAAATGTGCTTAATAGTTTCCTTTATATTCGGCGAAAATTTGAGAGGTCTTGTAGAATTTTGATTTTTCAAGTATTTTCCTCCGGGTTATTCTAATGG
The DNA here is from genome assembly GCA_964007535.1 of Brachyptera risi. Taxonomy (NCBI): domain Eukaryota; kingdom Metazoa; phylum Arthropoda; class Insecta; order Plecoptera; family Taeniopterygidae; genus Brachyptera; species Brachyptera risi. The sequence goes on from OZ023328.1 coordinate 26,749,043, forward strand.
GGATTTTTGAAATTTCTAAAATTCATAAAAAAAAAAGTTACCACCCGATGATGCCACAAAACTATACAGATCTAAGTTAGATGAGGAACCATGACGAAAAAAAGTTTGAAGTTGGTAGCTGTAGCCGTTTGACCTGTGGAGAACCGACAAAAAAACATAAAAACAAAAAAAAAAAAAAAAAAAAAACATAAAAACGAACACCAATTTTTTTCAGTATGTCAAATTGAATCCTCGCTAAAGCTCGTCTAATTATTATTACGTAGATCATAGAATATAGCTTGAAATATTTGTATATATATATATACATCATACAATTGTAATATGCGACGTTTATTTCGGCGAAGGCTGGACTATTGACCATGTAGGCTTATGGTCATTGGTCAGGGTCAATTTTGTTGAAAATACTGACAAATATTAGCAGTATAACTGTAATAGGTCAATAATGTGTGAATGATTTGCTCATCTGATAGTAGTTGTAGGTTCTACACACATGACATCTAGGCACTATATGTTGGCAATATTTGGAAGCCAAATATTTTGTAACCAGTAATGTACGTAGGTTTGGGGTTATTTGTTTCTTAGTTCCTTGTTATTGTATCATAACAACATCCAAATGTAAATCAACAGACATGGCAATAACGGTACAATGAGCAATGGCGTAGCCAGGATTTCATGTCCGGTGGAGGGGGGGCAAGAATTTTTCAATGAAAATGTAAACAAATGATTAAATTATAAGAGCGAAGGCCAGAGTACGCTGGTTTGCAAAGTCTGCGTTCATATGAAAATATAATGAGGGGGGGGGTCACTACCGCCCCACAGGACTTTTTTTTTTTAATTTTCATTGAGATTAGGTACGTTTTTTAATATAATTTAATTGTCATATTCTACTCAGACAGCATGAATTTTATGAGCCGATTCTGCATAAAAATGTATGCATTATTTTGTTCAGCTCTCAGATGAAAGAATTGTCACGAGATGGTGACCTGCAGGGGCAAGGAGGGAAGGCCCCCTTCTGGCCCCGCTGGGAATTTTTGGAAATAACGCCCTTTTTTAATGTGGTTTAACGTGTTTTAGATGAGAATCAGATGCCAAAATTAATGGACATAAAGATGCCCAAGTGATATTTGCCAATAACAGTTATTGTGACGCAGGGTCGTTCAGTGTCATCCCCGGGCAAGGACTCGATTGTGAGCCCTCAAAACCAAGTGCCCATAGTGAGGGTGAGTGCAAGGGTGGGGGAAATAATCAGATGGCCCCACTGGAAAATTTTTGTAATTTTCTTTTTTTCAATTCGATTCCTTGGGTTTTGGGAACTACACAAAATTTCTGGAATACATGGATTCTTTAGTGTGGTAAGGAGGATAATTCTGATGAATGACTGTTACAAGCGAATTCATTAAAACGTTGGATTAATACATCATTGATAACAATGATATATATAAATGAGAATATTTACTCCATCCAATAATATGGATGAAATAGATTATGAATTATAGAATATTATCATTAATACAATATCGATAACGCTCCCAGTATAGTAATAGAAATTACGGGATGTGTTTGTAGAATGATAACGACATTTTTCAAATAATTCAAAATAAAATATATATATAGGCCTACACTTTGACAAAGTTTCACAATCCACCTTCAATCTACACGGCAGTTCTGTTCTAAATGAAGAAAAGTGCATGTTATGTCAACTAGCAAGTTTAAAGTGCTTTCATTAGGGCGCTATGATTACAATTGAGGGCGTCGCCATGAGATGAAAGACAGAAAACTCACAATTCCCCGGATTGGATTGGGATCTCAAATACAGCAAAATAACGCAAACACCCGTTGCAAATCTGTATTATCACTGTTAAAACGGAAATCCAGAAAATACTTGCTCCATATTCCTATAAAAACATTGGATGATAATTATGACAGCTCAGTTTTCATCAACAGTCATAAAGGCCTATACAAATATATCAATTTCAAAAGTGAAATGTGAATTATCACAATGAATCTGAAAGGGCGCCAAACACACAATACCCCCTGGACCCCCCTGGCTACGCCACTGACAATGAGTCAATAATAATAATGCATGAGTAATATAATTCGTTTTGTATGCTTTTTGCCATCTGTTCGACCAAGTTTTTATTTTGTACACATTTTAGGTGGAAAGACAATCATCTAGCTGATTTTCAATTTTGAGGGCAAACAATTTTCTAATTTATGTCATATAAAACTAAATAAAGTATTTTTTGTAATATTCCAACTTGAAAAAATGAAAAATCTTCTTATTTGTGGAAACTGTAAGCACATTCATAGGCCTACATTCAAATGTGGTATCAAATAATTTTGTTTTTGTTACTTTCAGAATTGTGTGAAGAATGGGCACTAACCAACACCAATGACTCAAAATGTCCCCCAGAACCAACCAACGAGGGTGTTACATTTCCAATCAAGTACCTCGGTAGCACTCTGGTGGAGACTCCCAGTAACGAGAAGGCCACCGCAGAAGCCATCAAAACCATCATTACTATGGTAAACAACAAAAATGGCTTACCTTGGATTAAAATGTAAAGTTTGTGTTTCAGACAGTTTCAGCTTTTCATCAATGTGATTGAATTACATCCTACATTTTGCTTTAGATATATTTAAGAATAGATGTTTGGGGTTTACAGAATTCTACGTTACGGAAAGGGCTAATGTTCTTGTCGAACAAGTCTTGAATAATTTCTTGGAATACGATTTAACAAATAATTTTGAAATTAGATAAGCCATTTGTTTTGCTCAGATAGTTTTGACAGTGCTTGACATCTGAAGCTGAAAAGGAGCAGATCCGAGTCCCCTCATCATCATCATCGTTTCATCATTACATGCTTATTTGTATACCCATATAAAATACCTGTTGATATGGTCATTGAAATCATTGAAAAAGTTGAGATTATAAATTATCCACTACCAGTACTTGAAATTACCGCTAGAGGTTATATAATATATCAATGTATCAAATATTAATGCTCAATATACTAATTTCACAAATATGTTTTTTCTCAGGCCAAGGCAAGCGGTAAGAAACTGCAACGAGTTGCGCTAACAGTGAACCTCCGAGGAATCAAGATGGTAGACGTTGCCACGGACGACACGCATCTCGAAGTGTCAATATATCGCATCTCGTACTGTTCAGCAGATGCAACCCATAACCACGTTTTTGCCTTCATCACGACCAATCCCAATGAGACGATGGAGTGTCACGCGTTTCTCTGTCCGAAAAGAAAAATGGTAAAGAAAAAGTACAGCATACTTACCTTGAAAAAAAACTCATTGTGGGACTAATTTATTCAGAAGAATTTGTGTTGATAACCAGAATATTTGAGTGGATATATTAGTATCCACTAAAAATAGACTTCAAAAAATACTTTGACAAAAAGTAATATGTTTTTCAAGTACTAAAAATTTCGATACTACTGATAGTCAGGTCCATCGTGAATAAAAGAGCATTCTTTGAGAGATAGAACATTATTTTGTGATGGACGATATGAAATGAATGATAGATGATGATGCAGGTTAAGAGAAACTGGTGATGTAAAAATGATGAGGTGAGTACAAGTTGGAGGAAATAACACAAAAACACAACACAAATGTGTGGACTGGACAAGGCAAGTACTGGGAGGTAGGTCCCACAAGAATATATCACAAGAATGAAGAATGTCTTCGAGAGATTGGTTATTCATGTTTCTTTGGTTATCTGGCTTGTTGAGGTTTATTGAGGTTTATTGATCATTTGTATGGGGCACCACAAGGGCGATCTTACCAACCCAAAGAATGATTAACTATAATATCACTTATTTAACAAACAAAGACTCCCTGGAGGGATGGACAACTTGTCAGGTTGCTCCAGTTTGTGAGATAGCTTGACATTTATCTAAACAGGCACCACAAAAAGAGGCCAACAATCACAATGCCTCGAAGTGTTGGACTACTTGTCGTGCAGACCTCCTGATCTGCTACTCAGAGAGTTTTTGTAGAAAACTATGAATACTCAGCGCCATAGTTTAGTTAAACAGTTTCTCCGTATTATTGAAATTTTTCAAGATTGTAATAGAGAGCCTTCTTCTGATATATCTTTCCTATTTTGCCAGTACAAAGCTGTTATTAGATAATCACCGTACAATTCTTACAATCACCGTGCAAGTGCTGGGCATAAAAGTAGGTTTCTGCATCTTGATCTCCCAGCTTATACAACAGACACAAGGAACTTGCTTTACTCCTAGATCAGTATACTATATTGAAATATATTTTTGATTAATGAAATATTATCATGTTCTAGGCTCAGGCAGTTACATTGACAGTGGCACACTCGTTCAACACTGTTTACGAGCTCTGGCAAATGTCCGAGCAGACGTCTGGCTCAAACGATTTTAAGAGCGAGACCAGCGGTTTCTCAGGATTCTGCAGTAAGCTCGACAATGAGGCAGTCAGTCAGAAACAGCACAACACTCACAACAGTGAAAGTAAAAGTCTATTAATTGATTTCAACTCGGGCGAACCTGAGAATGACAGCTTCACAGAAAATGGCACAAGTTGGGTAGGTTGAATTAGTTGGAATTGTAATGTGATAATAGATTAGTATCTCTGAATGAAGTGTTCAAAAAGAACAAATTAGATTAATTATTTTGCTTATTTTTTCCCTACTTGATACTTTTTTTTTGTTCACTTACTCTCGTAAGTAATCACTTCTGTTCAGTACAGTCATTTATATCATGAAAATATTCCGCCAAATCCTCATATAATTATAAAACGTCTTCATTTCTCATTGTTATTATATTAGCTTTTATTTAGGGGTTGCTGTTCGATAAAAAAATCGTGATCGAAATTGAAGTGTACAATATCGAAAATCGATCAAATTGAATTGAAATCGATTACATTTTTACCGAAAATCGATCGAATTGACGAATCAAAATCGAATCGAAATCAAATCGAAAAAAAAAAACGTGTTTGTAGTAAAATACCATGTTTATATACGCCGCACGTGCTATATAAGTATAATGTTACCATACACTAAGGTTACCATACCATACACGTTCTCTCCTCAGAGTCATTTAATCGACTAACTAATAATGACGTAAATCATCACTTCCGGGGTAGAATTCAGTCAATTTCATATTGCGATTCTATTGGCGCTCGACCGTCCCGAGTGTTCTCTCACGCTAAAGTCTTGTCTTGTCTCTTTGCTCGTCAAGGTCAGACAATGACAGACCACACACAGCAAAAGATCGTTTTGCAGTAGGAATTACGCGTGAAATAAAAATGATCGAAATTGGGAAAATCATGCTTCTCATGATGAAACATTTATCGAACGTGTTTTTAGTGGAGTCAAAATCACAATCAAAATGAGCAAAACACGTATTTTTCACCGATTATAGGCCAAGATTTGCGTATAAGCCTAGGGTGAATTTTAGGCTTGAAATTTTGAGAAAAATCCTCGGCTCATATTCCAGACCATTTTTTAATATTTTAGTTTGCTTTTTTCTCTTAAATTTCTCTTAGACTGGAAACACTATTTTCATCTTAGATTACGTTCTTATCATCTTATCATCAGCGCATAGTTTTTCGACTTTTTCCAAACCAAACTCCTCCGCCCCGCATGTATAATTTCATTTCATATGTCATAATAGATATTTTAAAAACCAATAAAACACTTCGGGAGTCAATCAATCACTTTACACTTGTCGAAAGTCAAAACCACACTTCAAGTCAAAACGACTAGATAGGGACTAGCCGCACATGCAGCAGGACAAGTGTTAACTCGAGACAACCAACCGTTCGAAAATCTTGAAACGATGGGTAACATTGGAATGGAGCGCGTTACTCTTGACGCCTTGCGCTACTCTACGCTTTCGATCTTCGAAAACTTTTCGATATCGATCGAATCGAAAATCGAAAAGTACATATCGAAATCGAATCGAAAACCTATGAACGAAAATCGATCAAATCGATCGAAATCGAACGGCAACCCTGGTTTTATTGGACTGGTTTAATGTGTTATCATTTTTGCATTAGAAGCTGACTCCACCTTATTGCTATTCATTATTTAGTGAGAAGAATGGTGATGTGACATAAATTAGGCCCTATAATATTGTAGCAGGCCCTATATCAATTATGCATCTAGACCTATGTCTGAACAGTTAACAATGATTGATATTGTAGAAACAGTAGTATTTTGGAAAATTGAAAGAAGATTGAAGGAATATTAAACAAACTGCTTATCATGCCCAAATGTGTTACTGCAAAATTAATAATTTTGTTCTTATATTTTTCTTCTCTTGTTACTAAAATATTGAACTTGATTTTAACATAGCTCAACTAATTGATACAATTTTGTTTCAGGTGAGTTTCGATAATGACGATGATAAAATAGACAATTTTAACAATAGTTTCACACCAAGTACGAAGCAATTTCCACCAGTGTATTCACCGCATCACCACTTAAATATATTGGCCAACAAAGCCCAGAATAACGGAAACACTAGCAATGCTTGGGGCGACATGACGCTACTTTTATAGCTAGCTTAATGTCAAGTCTGATTGAACTAGACAACATTTAAATCAATACCATATCATGGGAGAACTAATGTGAAATGGATGAAAGAACTGTTTCAGTGGATAGGCTGGAAGTGAAATTTTTCAAACGTTGACTTATGAGTTTGTTAAATGTTAACGTTTTGATTGAGCAACTATAAGGTTTTCTACTTTTTTATTGTGATAGGTTTGAATATAAGAAGTACTTCTACATGCATGAAGAGTCGCTCAGAGAATCTCTGGGCATGAATCAATATCAATAGTTCTCTAAAATTAAATCAATTGCCAGATTACAGTAGTTGAATGAATATCGAAATAAAAATGTGTCTCTTCTTTGTATGAAAAGTAGTCTGCTTTGAATGTAATGAAAAATCAGTTTTTATTGATAACTTATGAAGTATTAGATATAAAATATATCAGAAGACCTACAGACCTTTTAATACCTATACAAAATGTGTGAAGATCATTCACCTAATGCTATTTTTTTCACAAGTATGCAGCTATAGGGATAAACATTTTAGGCTATAAACTGTGAAAATTACATCCAATTATTTTCACAGTTTTCATGCATGCTCTGAATTGCTCATGATTGCTATGGGTAAAGAAAAGATTTCTGCTTCCCATGTATTGAAATTTAATTTGTATACCTCTAATTGTTCAATTTCTGATTTTTTGCCAAATCCAACTCTTTACAATATTTGTTTTTAGCTGAATATTGAAATTACCATCTTATTTGATAATTTATTCACTTCAGTTGAATGTGCAATGTTTTCATTCATTATGCTTTTCATGAAATTGGATGGTTGTGATTTTGTATTTGATTTACGAGAAGAGATTATGTAATGATACCTATTAATTTTTAACTTTTGTATTGTTTGTATTCAAAGTCTCTGTCCATTATTTCAAACATAAATATTCATATCAAGAGGCTTATTCTGAAAATATCCGTCGATTTCCTTTTGCTCTATTTTATATATAAATAAATATATATATATATATATATATATATATATATATATATATATATATATATATATATATATATATATATATCCGATTTCGCTATATATCTGTCGATTTCCATGACGACCGAAACGGATTCGATGGCTATGGGCCGGAAAAAAATATCATTCATAATACGAATACAGCCGAATCGCTTTCAAAGCGGTCGCTTCCATTTCCATATGATCGAAATCCAGTTTCAGAATGAGCCTCCAGGAGAAAGTGGAATCCAGTCCAGAAATTCTACAAGTGCTTACATACTGTATATTAATTAAGTATGATATCGAAATGGTAAAAACAAATTTCATGAGTTTTAATATTCCATGACAAAAATAGCTAAATATAGCTAAAAAGCTAAATATTATACTGACTATCTTTAATGTATCTGTCTTGTGCTTTTTATTTTCCACTTTTTGTTTTTCATGTTTTATATTTATATACACTTTAGATATATAGTCAACGTCTTTATATGTACATACATTTGGAACGTAGTGTGTGTATACACTAATGTTATTTCAAAGATGGTGCTAACATGGATCAAATATATCCAGTTATTTTTATAATGTGATGATAATGTATTTTGAAAGTCATCTTATGTGAATATTTTATAATGATAATTATTAGTGTTGTGTCTCGGTTATGTTGCATGTTTTTATATCACTATAACTGATTATATAACTATAGATCTGAGGGTTCCAATACCATGTATTGTATATCTCTAAGTAGACTAATAATTGGCCCATTTAATTTAATTTTATTTTGTAATCATATTACCAATTATTCTCTACATTTTTAGTTGTTATTTGTTTCATAATGTAATTGATGTGATAATGAAACTGATATTCTATTGTGAATTTTATCAATGCAAGTTATATTATATTAATTATCATGGAAGTCTGAACTTGATTTTTATTTTTTTAGATTTTAAGAGCCTACTTGTCAGTTTTATTGTCAGTTTTAATTCGAAGATATATAATTCTTAATTAGTGAATATATTTTGTTGGGTTGACTGGTACTTATACTTATAAAAACTAAAAGAGATAATAAATCAAATATCTTATCATGCTCGATTCAACACCTTCCTACACGAAAACCATGAAACAGTTTGGCACTTATGCTGGGCCAGGGTTAAAAGAAGAGATTCCTTTATGTGTGACTCTGCTATATATCTATCAAAATAGGAAGGCTCTGTGACTGCAGAACTGGGGGAGGAGAGGGGGGGAATGCCCCTCATAAAACGCCGGCGTATTTTTTGGATTTTTTTTCCATCTCACTTGCTTATGATTGTTATTTCAATGAAAGTTGACAGAAATAGGAAATATATTATATATATATATATATATATATATATATATATATATATATATATATATATATATATATATATATATATATATATATATATATATAATATATATATAATCATTATTATTATCATAAGCCTATTCATCATTATTATCATCTTATATTTAGCCCTGGCTTATTTTGACGAAACCAATATTATTACTACACTGGTGTGTACTAATATTTGGTGAATAAAGAGTTCTATACAATTCGATACTTTTAGATTTACAATCATGCTTTACCCTCCCATTCAATGAAATAATATTTCCTACGCGCCTGGGCACAGCAAAGGGCACAAATAAGGCATAGGAACTTTTATTTGAGTGGGAAGGGAAAGCAAAGGGCCTAATTGTAAATCTGAAAGTATTGAATTGAATAGAATTTTTTAATTTGACCGTAGCTTAGTGCATAGTAATAATATTAGTTTTGTCAAAATAAGTGAGCTAAATATAAGATGACAATTTTTTTCTTTATTCGAATATTTTTTGTACAATGTTACAAGTTGAATTCAGAGATTTTATTGTGGGGGAGCTTTTGTGTTTTCTGGGGGGGGGGGGGGCAATGGATACATACAAAAAACTAAGCAGAACCTATATTAGGCCTATATATACAAAAATACGCACTTTTCAAATTTTATAGCCAGTTTATTATGAAACGACTATCCTACTTATTCTTAATAATATGACGAGAGGTAGTTACAATGAGTGTTGAGTCCACGCACGCCCCCCCCCCCCTTCCCCTTCCCGGGATAAAAACGTTAAGCACATAGTGTATTAAAAGCTCCCCCGCAACAAAATCTCTGAATTCAACACTGGTTACAATATAATGGGTACCGGTAGTATTAAACTTAACTGATCCATATAAAATAATAATTACTGAATTAGTTTCTGCACGTACATGAGAGAGAAAACCAAGAATTTAGTGATTATCCGAAGAAATACATTCAAGCTTCAAATAAAACTAATTTAAATTTTGTAAATAAACAGTAATAATATCTATATGGTTATCCTAGCTATTTCTAATTAGTAATTAGTCTATCTGCACGTACATGGAAGAGAATGAATCAGATTTGAAGCAAGACTTTGCAAACACAAATTGTCTCATCTGCAACTTAGTCATTACCGTACTAATGATTTTGTCTTGATGACGAATTGACAAGTTTTGACCTCCCTGCCATTGCTCTGATTATTTTGATATTTATGAATGTTATTTACTATTCCTAGCCATTTGTTTTGAATCCACAGTGTATGCCGCCAAGTTGGCTGCTTCCTGCCTCATGCCTGCATGCCCTGAATGACTCATTATTTCAAATTCAAAGAAATAATCATATATATCTCTATCCTCTGATATTGGCGGTGCAACAATAATACAGACCAATTACTGAAAATATTACCAGCATTGATCAAATTGACTCCACTCCAGTGGGTCCAGCCACTTATGACATTTGAGGTGTCACTTACCAGGATTCAAGGGCAGAATAGCAAAATAAAAAATGACAATAGAAATAAATGACATCTAAAATTGTTTTTCTCCTCAGTAATGAATAGTAAATCCCTAATACTTTTTAGTTTTTACTTTTTACAAATATTTTCAAAAACCAAAATACAAGTTTCTAAAAAAATACACTATTCACCTAGTGCTTGATATTTTTATCTCGGGGGAGGGGGGGGGGGGGGAAACGATATGCCTGGATTCAACACTCTTAATGAAGTTATACGCTCACAAAATGCCCACAAAGCCTGAAATAGGCTGATCTTTGGGTGTATTCAAAGTATTCATATATGTAAGTAATTCAAATTATAGAGAATAAAATATATGAAAATTTATCATGAGTGGTAAAATAAACAGTTTGATGATATAATATTATTATACATAATATTAAATGAAATATACAAAATAATAATATATTATAATATAATTATATAATATAATTAAACAATAATATATAATCAATATATGATAATATATAGACCTATTATAATATATCATATAATAATATGATAGATAATATTATATAAATATTACATAATGATATAATGAAGTCGACAATATGAATCATTCAATGTGTGTGAGTGATAATGTGTATCATTTAATGAAAATCACATATAGTTTAACTTTCTTGATAATAAACACTTTGAATATTTGCATTTACTAAAAGATCACAGCTCAAATTACAAGTTGCTCTATTCAACAAATATACTGGTACTACACTTTATTTAAATACAATGCACAATAATTATTAGATGAGCGTAGCGAAGTCTCCATCCCACTCTTATAGGGCTTTGTCTGTGTGTGTTTTTTTTTTTTTTTTTTTGTGGGCACTGCATAGGTCGCAGGGTTTGACTGATCAACATGAAACTTTTTTTGTACAGGCCAACTTTTACAACTTAGAACTGTATAGTTTTTCGAATAAATCGGTACGATAGATTTTGAGAAATATCATGTTGAAGTTTTTAAAAACCCCATAAGATTAAGCTGGGTGAGGAAATTTGAAAAAATGAAACCTCTCCGAAAAAAATAAAATTTTCTGTGAGTGTTCAAACATGGATGATACACATAACCATCATTTTGTAAGCAATTCGAACCAGCCGTTCCGAAGAAAAAAATTAAAATAACTGTTTTTGTACATCAAATATATGGAAATGAGCCAAGATTCACCGCTTCCTAGATTCGATATTTGCCCAAGCATTAAATATTCCTCATATTCGTCAAGGTGTGTAGAATACCAGAGAAGATGAAGTAGCAATTAAATGAAGGACAAAGTGTGTAGAATACCAGAGAAGATGAAGTAGCAATTAAATGAAGGACAAAGTGTGTAGAATACCAGAGTCGATAAAGTAGCAAATGCAGGACTGTTATTGTACCTTATTCAGATATCTCGCTCATCTTACAACGCATATTTCGCGTTTGCCTAGTAGTAATCATTGTTAAAGAGGGTAAACTTTCTTCAAGGCTGTAGTGCAACAAAAGAACCATATACAATGATAAAATAATGATAAATAATAATTTTTTTTTTTTTTTTTTTTGAGAGAAGATTTTTTATTTCACAAAATATAAGTTGTTTACAATTATCGTAGACCCACAAAGTCACAACAGACTTGTCTGTGGGTCTACTAATTATGTTGTCTTACAAAAATATACATCACAAGAAATGTCTGGATAGCAGCTAGTTGACTTAAATATTACAATTTAAACAAATAAAAAACTTCTTCACTTCTCTTTTAATAATAAATAAAACATATTAATCTAGTCAAAAAAGATATTGCTATGATATTAGCATTTGATTTTTTAAATTTTAAGATGGTAATTTACTATAAGATACAACTTTGCCAAATCCATTTTTTTATCTCAATTTTTACACTGGATAGTTTTTGTAAATTTAATAAATCAGGTGGAAGTTTGTTAAACAGGGTCGGTATTAGATATTGTTTTTCCTGTTTCCCATACGAATTAATATAAATTGGTGGTACAAATTTGTCCTTAAATCTAGTTATGTGGCCATGTTCAGCTTCATTTTTGTGTTCACTAGAAAAATAATTATTTATGATGAAGATTAACAGATGCAATTGCCTCACAGTGAACAAATTCAATGGAGCATTGTTTTTGTTTTTTGAAGCTATAATTTTGAATATTCGTTTCTGAATGTTTTCAATGTTGTCTAAAAAATTATTTGTGGTGAAACCCCAAGACAAAATGCCATACCTAATTATGGATTCAATAAGAGAGCAATAAACTATTTTCAAAGTATCAAAATCACAAGGCTTCAATATACTAAGGCTATACATTCCAGATTGCAACCTGTTACATGTTATTTGAATGTGCTTGTCCCATTTAAACTGGTTATCGATTACCACCCCTAAATACTTTTGCTGAAACGTGTTTGTTATTCTGACACTACATGTACAGTTATTACCAAAATGATGAATATAACAATAATAATGATAATAAATGAAGATATATATATATGTGACCAGTGCAGTCCGGAAGAAGAATTTATAATAGACTTCCGTCCCACATCAAGGACTCGAGAAGTAGAAAGCAGTTCAAAAATGAGACCATTAAATTCTTACATACAAACAAGTTTTATTGTATAGAAGACTATTTTAATTCTCAATCAGGTTTAATTCATTGACACATAAGCTATTACATTCTATCCTATTATTTATATTCAAGTATTATTATTATAATTTTATTTTCTAATATCTCTGACAATGTTTATACAATTTTAATATTGTTCTTTAATAAGAAACGGCAATAAATACAAATACAAATACAAAATATATATATATATATATATATATATATATATATATATATATATATATATATATATATATATATATATATATAAATATATATATATATGAATATATATATATATATAAATATATATATATATATATATATATATATATATATATATATATATATATATATATATATATATATATATATATATATATTGTCTTCTACAGATGGCATAATACACTCTCAGTCACATAAACTGGACCTTGGAACAGAACAAAAATTTATTCCAAAGAGAATATGTAATTTTTTGAGGGTAATGGTGGAAGAGGGGGCATGGGGGAGCTGCATAAGTCGATTGAAAGGAATGAGTCAGGGTATGGAGGTAGGTCATGATAGAGCAGTAGTCATAAAGGGGGCTAGATTAGATGTCGGTAAATTCTCTTTCTTGAATAGGACAGGTAGGGACTGGAATGGGCTTAGTAGAAATGTTTTTGAAGGGGATGAAATTAGGTTAAAGTTATTCCGTCAGAGGGTAAGGGCGATGGTGGGATAGGGGTAGTTAGGGAACTTGCCACCGCGCATTTATGTGCAATTGCAAGAGTTGAATAATAATAATAAAAAAATAAATAATAATGATAATAAATAATAATAATAACCTCAAAATAACAATATATTGAAACTCGTACGTGATTTGACAATGTTTCCGATTCATACGAGCGTGAATACACTCAACAAATACTCGAAATTAATGCATAGTGTACAAATACAGTTTGAATGATGACAACGTGTGGTGTTTAAATGATTCTTGAGAATTGATACTGAACCTCATAATCAATTATTCAAAATACTATTCTTTATCAAAACTAAATGTCAGGCCAAAGTTACCAGTATTATAGAATTCAGGTATGGTGCTTCTTCATCCTTAATCATCTTTCATCCATCAATCCTTGGCCTTAATTCATCCTTTCACTCCGACCAGCAATCCGGTGACGCAATCAGCCGATTATTTTTATTATTTTCACAACGGATTTGGCAGATCACATTCAACTGGGTAAATTGACATTATACGCAGATGACACTAGCCACTTGATTTGTAAAGGAAAAATTAATAACATGAGCAGCACATTTAACATTAACAAATGCAACAATAAAGTTGAAGATGCTGCAGTTCTAGAAATGTCTAAATGGGCTAGAGCAAATTAACTATCTCTGAATACTGCAAAAACTGTTCTGATAAACTTTAAACATACAGTAACAATTATACAAATGTGAAAAATATTGACAATATTTACCTCTTCACGGTGACACTCTTCACCTCTTCTTTTCTCGTTCACTTCACCTCTTTTATATTTTCAAGGCAAAAGTATTAATGAAAAAAAAAGAAACTAAATTTCTAGGTATAATCATCGATGAAAAGTTAGCATGGACGAATCATATGAACGACGTTGTAAAAAGAATTGCTAGTGCATGTTACCTAGTGAAACGGATAATGAACATATGCGAGTTCAACACGGCTTAACTGGTCTACTTTGCACATATAGAGTCACATATTCAATATGGTATTATTTTATGGGGTCATTCTCTAAAAACGAATAGAATATTTACTTTACAAAAAAGAGCAATACGATATTTAGCAAATGCTAGCTTTGATCCTACATCAGAAGTATTCTACGAGGACTCATGCAAACCGTTCTTCAAATCATTTAATATTCTTACTTTGCCGTATATATACATTTTTAGTACAATTTTATATATTTTGGAAAAATAAATATCTTATCCACGATTTCGTTGAAGAACATAATTATAGCACCAGGAAAAATAATATAAAAGTAATGGAGTGTAATCTATCTATTATCAAAACTGGGCCCATACATGCTGCCATTTACTTCTATAATTCACTACCTTTTGCACTCAAAGGTAATAGAACAAATTCATTTAAATTTAGACTTAAAAAAACACCTAATTGATAAATGTTATTATAGTGTAAGAGAGTTTCTGGATGATTGATTAATTTATTGCTGTTCACTGTTTTCATAATGTTCTTATGTGTTTTTTATCATTGTTTCTTTAATTGTTCATCATTACTGCATTTTGTATTATCATTACCATATACTATATTGGCAAGGCTAATATCTTTATAAGATCAATTTAGACCAATAAAATTGAAAAAAAAGAAAAAAAGTTGCTTAATAGTATGTAGGCTTATTATCCTTTAAAATTTGTAAAACAAATCTAGTGTTTACTTGTTATCGCTATTTTTAAATTTTTAATGTAAAGAGTTGAAACGAAAAAAAAAAAAAAAAAAAAAATATATGTATATATATATATATATATATATATATATATATATATATATATATATATATATATATATATATATATATATATATATATGGTGAATCTAGCTCTGCTGGTACTCAGCGTTTCGGCAAAAAAATGTTCTCCATTCGGGAGTCGTTCTTGTCTCGTGGAGATCCTTAAATCAATTCGATTCAAGTATAATATATTAATATATGTATAATTGGATGAGCGTAGCGAAGACTCAATTTCACTGTACTTGAAAAATCGAATGTGTTTTTTTTTTTTGTTCGCGCTCTACAGGTCAAACAGAAATTCAGATCATGATGAAACTTGGCACACACATGAACCCCTATCTGACTTGATTCTGTATAGTTTTGAGGCAAAATCGGTTCAACAATTCTTGAGATAAATCATTTTGAAGTTTTCAAAAAACCCATATGAATAAGCCAGGCGGAAAAAATGACGAGTGAATGTTCTCCGAAATTTCTCAAATTTTCACAGAACTCAAACAACATAATAATACACATTATTACCTAGGAGGATTTAACTATAATATAGTTAAATCCTCCTAGATTATTACGGACTTTTACAATAATCGGATGTGACGTTTCGGAGTAAAAAATTAAAAAATGCGATTTCTATTTATTAAATTACTTCATTTTTTTCTATTCGCTCATCCATCAACGCGGAAACACATAACGCGTTTTCCTAGTTAAATTTTAAATGGTAAATGCTATCATTCACTTCATTTTGCAATTATTCAATTGGACGATGTAAAAATAATTTGAATATTTGGTTTATCATGTTGGTGAAATCTGTTGTTCGATACTAGCGCTGATACAGGACTGCGTGGCGGCGATCTATAATGATCGTATTTAGTCAAGTGTAGACATAAAGTATAATTTACTAGTATCGTTGGTAGGCATGGAGGCGGATATAAGGATAAAGGAAACGAGTTTTATATTTTAAACTATTTCTTCCTTGTGTAATCTTTCGTGTTATTTGATAGAAAACGTGGAGGCTTAAACATGTATCTTACAGGTGAGTAAGAGTATTTTTCAAGTGTATGACAAATTATCGGGGCATATTGGTCGTTTTTTTCAGATGGCAGGCTCCTTGGGTGCTTTAGGCCTTGGTCGCTACAGAGGCTGTCAATATTTTGGATTTCTGACATGTCATAGTCATGTTACGTTGTTAACGGTGGTTATATACCTTAAATAATACAGCGATGCTTCTTTGTGACGAATTGTTTGATTTCTCTTTGTGGACGACTAAGTTACAGATAGTCACTACTCACTGAGTAGGACGGAATGGTGAACATTGAGGTTAGACTGTCACCCTCGACCCCACCCCCATTTTGGGACTTTTTGTAGGCCTACTGTACGTTTAGATAGGGTTCTCTAAAAGTAGGCCTATATCTGTTAAATCATTTATTTGATGCTTATAGTTGAATTTTAAATCATTTTGATATTCCTGTTAATAGAACTTTATTTTGTATTATGCCTAGGTCATCGATGCATCATTATCTGAGCGGCATCATCATCCCTTCACTTGTGAACAGTTGGTCGTCTTCACTTGTTATCACAGATCTTGAGGATAATTCGAAGTCGAGGCGTTGATCATGGTCTTCATCGGTAAGCAATTCAACTTACTTTAAGCTTACTTAAATTTGGTAAATTTGTACCAAAAGTAAACCTAGTGTACCTAGTAAATTTGGTGAGTTTTTAATTAAATGTTCTACGTAGAAGTAGTGTTTCAGTATTGAGCATAAAAAAGCACTAAAAAAGTTGAACATTTCTTATTGGTCATCAATCCTCTTTGGAGTTACAGGTATTTGTTTGAAGTTTTCAGATTTTTTATTGATGGTTAGTGTGAAGTAGGTTGACGCGGTTTGTGTCGAATGGACAGGGCGACTAATTTACAACTGTCAAACCAATTATTATCATCTTATTTACCATTTTCACTTACTTACTAGATCACTTGATGTAACCTAAAAAGTATCAGTTGCCAATAGCATTAACCACTATTCTATTTTTAGACACATTCGGACAAGAAATGTCCGAAATCGGTCCTCTTGATCAAAATAGGTCATTAAAACTTACATCGAAAGATCTCAAAATTCGATGTGGCTCTGATATTTGACGTCATCAAGTGGGTAATTGTGGTTAATGCTATTCGCGATTAAAAGCAAAGTGGCTGACATCTGGGAATGTTTTAGTGAACTGGGCGGAGGCAGATACTTTCAAATTATATACAAATTAATTAATGCGTAATTACAATATAAAATACAAAATTGAAATTACTAAAATTATTAATTATCAAAATTACAATATTAATTACAAATATAATGTGTGTAAGCATTTACAACAACACGACATCTTGGCCTAACTGCCTCCCGACGGCCACTTCGACAGTGCTGCCACCTGGTTAGCTTTTAATCACGAATAAGACATGTTGGCATTGATAAAGTAGTGTCTAGATAGGCAACGCCTTATGCCAGAGCCTATAGACTGTTTAACCAGGGCGCTGCCACTCTATCCCGTAGGATACTTCTTTACTCAATGATGTTGGCCAAAAAAATGTTATTGGAAAATGATGTCAGCACTAGATCTGTTAGGCTTAGTCACGATGTAGTGATACCAACCTATTTTATCATACTAGGCAAACGCGTTATGTGTTGCCCCGTTGATGGATGAGCTGGAACATATCAACTTATCTTTGGATTGGTTATTATATATATAGAGAGAATGACAATTTAATTGACGGCTGTCCGCATAGCGGGATACCAAGACGGTACAGCGTAATATAGTCAATACATAGTACAATGGTTATTTACAAGAGTGATAAAAAATTGAATACAGAAAAATCCTGAAATATTATAAAACTAACTTAATTGAGGGTAGATAACAAAAGTATGAAAAAAATATGAAAATGGAAGAAGGTAATAGAAAAAGATTGTATAATAGAAATAAGGGTCCCGATTGCCTGTAGCGCAACTGTCGCTTTTACATCAAACTACCATCTATAAAACAACAATGCTAAACACGGCTCAGTAAAATTAAAATGTTAGTACCGGTAGTTGCATTTGTTTTTTACGAAAATTATAGATTTTGTAAGTTCAACAATGCCACCGTTACGTAGCCACTCTTATCTACATCTAGTTCACAAGGGAATCCGCTAAATCGTGACAGGCAATCGGGACCTTTGGCTCTGAACTGACTGCAAGAAACTACAAATGCCTTCTATGTCATTAGTTTGGGAGCTGAAGCCCCTCTTTTATATTATGATGAAATAGGTTGATATCACGACATCGTGGCTTCTGCTATCACATGTGGAACAATCATCAGCATTTAGCTGTCAAACTGTCAACTGTCAACTGTTAGCTGTCAAACTAATGGCAGAAAACCATTTGAATTATAGAGGCACAAAATAACTTGGGAAGCTCCTGATAATTGCAACATCGTATTTTGGTCAACTTCACTTGTCTACTTGGTCTGTATACTTGGTCGTTACTTGGTCTGTATAGAGCTGTACCTACATAACCTCACTTGTTGTCACATGTTATAATTTTATAATTTTGTATCCAAATGCAAACTGCAAATGCATGTGGTGCTTCAGAAAATCATTGAAAAGAGTGAATTCAAACGCCAACTTCTTCTGTAACAATGAACTAACAAAAAAAACAATCAATTTGATTTTTTTTTGAAAATTTTCAAGCTTTTGAAAATTTTCATGAAAATTTACATCACTACTCACACATGAGTACTGAACTTTTCGTATCTGTCGTTCAATACTTTTATCAATTCCGCTATAAACATAGTCACAAAAATCGAAGATAGAAAAAACTAATGATACAACAAGACACACTTTCGTTTTTAAAGGAAGAAGCTTCTTATATTGATAAAGATACCGTAGAATTCCATTTGCTTTATGACAACACTTCGTGACATGTGTAGACCACTTCATATCAGATTGGAACCAAATTCCTAAATTTCTAGCATTAGCTACTGATTTCAGTTCAGTGTTTCCCATTTTCACTTTAAGAGGGCATTCTTTATACACTCTGATTCCTCTATCACTACCGAGTGGAAGAACAACTGACTTATCAGGATCGAGAATAAGGCCGTTTTTCTGAGACCAAAGTTGAATTGACATAAGGTCAGAATTTAGATATAGAATATTACATATTAATATTAATATTACATATTACATGAATATTACAATATATTTTACTGGTAGGATAAAAAGTATTAAACCAAAATGATCTTATCTTATCTTATCCTATATAATTCTTTATTTACAAAAGGTAACCCATAAATTACTTGACAATTAATATTCCTATTCAATTGTGTTTTGTACTATCTATAAATTATCAGTACTGGTAGGCCTATTTCAACTTTCAGATAAGAACCAATAACAGGGAATGTAGATAATGTCCCTTGACCATTATTTTTTATTCTATAGTCTGATTGCTCTAAAGCAGCTAGGTAGACAACAGGTTGCTTGTTTGCATTATTGTAGTTAGTGTATTTGCCGGCTAGCTTGCTGAGCAGTCTTATTCGTTTGCATTAGACATCGATAAGAGTTGCCTAGAGACGTATATTTCGTTCTTTTAAGGTAAAGTACATTTTCTATACTTTTTGCGTATCATTGATTGAATCATTTGTACGTGTAGAATGATTTAAAATATAAATTATAGTATTGGCAGGAGATAGTGTTGTAAAAGTATTAAAGATAAGAAGTTGATTCCTATAAGAAGTGTCAATTATTGGGATGGTCCAAATGTATGTTAATAGACTATATCAAAATTTTTCAATTAGAATAGTAAATTGTGTCTTCTAATAATGTCATGTAAGTTATAATTCATAATGTGTTGTAGTTTTGATATTACTATTATTTAATATAATTAATAACTACACAAAAATATACAAAAAAAATGTTGAAGAAATGTTGAAATGAAAATGACCATGTAAATAGCAAGAAATGCTAATAAAGATATTTACTACTACTACTATATTTGTAACTGGAAAACCATGTGGTGGTGTTATTTTTCCTGTTCAATATTTAGAAGTGAGTACCTGTGTGACATCGAATCCATTATTTTCTTTTTGAGCGCCATAAGGAACTGAACAAAAATTGAATTTTAACACATTTAATTTCATCATGTCAAAAGCTCATAATTACCGAACCTTTGCATTATATGCCCAATATCTATATCCACACATGCATTTTTCCTCTCTTGAAGAGTTGACTTGGCAAAAACTTTTTATCTCACTATAGGCCTACTTTTATACCATATGCCAAAGAGTTATATTACAAGTTATTGTTTTTGGTGCGGATATCACGCTTCATATTTCCTAATTTGTCAATGGATAAGTTTTCAAATATAATCCAAATACACATTATATATTATCTTTCAATGTTATCCGATTGAAGTGCATTTTATCCATCTAAAAATAAGAAATACTACTTTTGACAAATAACAGTATTTTTGAATTTGGGATTTGCAGTACCATGGAGGATTGGTATTGAACTAAAAGAAAAAAATCACGTTTTTTACGTGTACCGGCAAAATAATTAGAAACACTTGTGGCAATAATAATTGTAAATAATAATTTAAATGATATAATGATGTAATAATTTGAATATAATTGTTGATACCTGAATCTTTCCAAAGTTGAAGTTGATATCCCAGCAGCTGAGTCAAACTAAGGAACAATTACTTGTCAAGTTGTTCACTACCCAAGTCTCGAAATTTGTATCTGTACGAAATATATCGCACATTGAAACTCCTCTATAAACTATCTCCTAGCGTCTATTTTCTAGCGCCAGACCAGCAATCTGGAGATCCGGGTTCGACACCCGGGGGGGTTCGCGATTTTCCAACAGTATTAAAAATCATACCATGTATATATATATATATATATACAAAAATATATACATATATATATATATATATATATATATATATATATATATATATATATATATATATATATATATATGTATGACTATCTATATTTGTATATATATGTATACCGGTATATATATATATTTTTTTCATTCATTATAGGCCTATATATATTTCCTCACTTGCATGGGTGGACGAGTGACATATACGTAAGCTTTATTTTTATTTTTATATATACGTAAGCTATATATATATATATATATATATATATATATATATATATATATATATATATATATATATATGTATGACTATCTATATTTGTATATATATGTATACCGGTATATATATATATTTTTTTCATTCATTATAGGCCTATATATATTTCCTCACTTGCATGGGTGGACGAGTGACATATACGTAAGCTTTATTTTTGAACCCATATTCTAATTAAACTTTAAATAAGACGAACTGGAGGTATACACAATGGATATACAGCTACAAATATTAATTTTGCGCAAATGCTCAGGCCTATAAATGTAAAATTTTAGTAACTAAAGTCACTCGCGTTATAGCAATTTAAACATTTTCTCAATTTAGCTCATAACCATTGACCTTTCTTTCCAGTCATCCTATTATACAATCAATCGAATTATTGGTCAATTCAGTCCATCATAGTGCAAATTGATCACTTTCCTGTTTGATGGATTTTTTTACTACTATTCATTAAAAAAATACAAATTTAGAAATCTAGAAAAATCACATGAAGTTGATCGATAAATCAACAAAACGATAAATACAAACAAAATTTACTCGTTCTATGGGGATGTTGCGTTTTTGTACATATCTAAAATTTTCAGGTGTTTGTGAGAAGTATGCACAAGCTTTTCTTTCTTTTTTAATATCAATATATTTCTCAATCACTAGAAATGTAACACAGCATAATAAATATATTATGGATACCGCCTAGCCACGGTATAGCTTTAATGAAGTAGCATGATTATTTGTGGGATATCCACGCCAGTGTGACATTACGAATTCGTGACTGATTCTAAAATACTGTATTAACCCCGTTCTTTTGCGATTTAAATACTCGAAAATTGACTTTTGAATTTGTTCGAAGTGCCATGTATAATAACGAATGTGTTTGTCTACCTCTATCGCTTCATAAGTTCTAACTGATCTTGTTGTTATAAGAAACTTTTCAGTAACGTGAAAGTTATGCTAATCACTTCCTTCCACGAGACACATAATTTTGTGCTTATTGTTTAGGGGAATGGTCGACCGACTCTCGAGGAATAGCATATTTCGCAATACCAGATTGTCAATGTTCGTTGCATATACCTGAATATTGAGTAGCAGATTGACATGATATACCGGTAGGAATAATATCATGAAACATTCATATAGTATCGGCTGTGAGGTTCGAGCCGCTAACTAATTCATGAATTACGGTATTACGTAAAATATACCTATTACATGATTCATAATATAATATTCATAAAAATAATGCAATATTATGTATAGGCCCTATAGACATTTTACAATTTATGATTTCAATGATAAGCACGTCACTATTAATAATATATCATTTAGGTTGAATAATGTAGTGCTGTTATTGATTGGTCGTTCTACTACCGGTAATTGGTTTGTTTTAGTTGCAATCCACAACTTGTGGATAGAAAAAAGGAATGTAACAGTGTGTGGGACTGGGGAGGGAGCTATGTGGTAATTCTTCTATCGGACGCTGACAGATTATTCTCCTATAAGGTCAGCGAGTGCCGAGATAGCATGTTTGTCAGGTTACCATAGCAACTGTAGAAAACTGGCAAGTCAAACAAACGAATACTGAAGCTCTGATTAGAAACCACAAATTGAGGGACATTGCTGTCCACGTGTTATTTGTCGGTGTGGTGTGACGTCACCAAAATACTCTTATTTGAATAATGCTAGTTGGTGACTGAATACATGAGGATTTGAGAACGACGTATTCGTGTTTCGGTTGGTCGCATTTAGGTTAAGATTATTTTCCATATTTTGTCATTTTTTTAGATCAGTAACTTATAAGTAGGCCCAATTGTTATCTCTATAGTTTAGTCTTATGGATGATAAAAAGGACCACAATTTTGACAGGACACTAATGACTCGATGACTTCCTTCATCCGCGAAACAAATTATACCGCAGTTGTTGAATATTTAGAATTTGATAACTAGTTCAACTTGATAAGTATAGTTGAGAATTTATCTCGACTTATCTTCGCTCACATGTCATTACAATAAATAGCATTCATTTGTTCAACCTCGCGTATTAATATATGACTTGGGTGCATTATTGGTTCCGTTATCACGAACAGCTGTGTAAATGTTCTGTACTTCTGGTTGTACCTATAGCGCATAATGGTGTATCAGTTCTCTACAGTTCAAAATACGTATCATTGCATAATAATAATAACAATTTATGCAAATGCATTAATTGATTGACAACCAACAAAAATACATAGCACTACTGCGTAGTAGAAGTTATACCAAGTAGTTTGCTTTGAATTCTGGAAAAATACTTGTTATAAATTATAATGACTCATTACAATCTTTCTGTCGTGTTTAAATAGATTTAATATGTGTAAATACACTGAAGATGCCTCTACTAGTACTTAAAAAATCACATTACGAGCGTATGAGAGTCGATTTAGCGAAATATCAATTTTAGGTGATAACTTTAGAACGCTTCATGATATCAAAATTCTAGAAATACTAAGAACAAAACAGCTAAAAAAACACAGTATTAGCTGTGCCTGTGAGAAAGCTGCAATCCAAGGTGAATAATTTTATTTCACACCATTTTGAAGGTATTAAAAAGACCTGCGCTTCTTCTCTGTTTCTCCTGCATTAGAATTTTGATATCTCGTACTGTTCAAAAGATGTCACAAAAAACTGACATTTCACTAAATTGATTTGTATATTGAAAAATGTATAAGTTATGTCAAGCTAGAATGTCTCATTTTGCATATAAATATAGTTAAATACATACCGGTACTCCTTTACTATTGACAGTACTTATAGCCACTATAATATATTTTCTAAATTTTGTTGTTCATCAAGTTTGCTGTCAATATAATAATTCTAAGTTCATTTAAATTCTTCAAACTTCAAATCAACAAACGTTACTCACACCGAGACGCGTGGCCAAGTGGTAACACACTGAACCGTCATTCGTAAGACCGGGGTTCGATTCCCGCCATGGTCGACCATCCTGACAGGAGTTTTTCGTGGTTTCCCTCTCTCGTTCAGTTTAATACTGGGATGGTTCCTTAACAACAAACTGACTCCTTCCCACCATCCAAAACATCTAATAAAATAACCTTTCATCCCATCATCCCATCATCTCATTCATCTTCATCATCCACCGACGTCAATAGATCGTAGCCATCAGTATAGTGTGTCTTTAAAATCCAATAAAAAAATGAAAAAAACGTTCACACATTAAAATTATAATTCCATAAAGAATCGTTGTATAGCATGTTTAAAAAAATAAGTGTACATATGAAAAGCTACCTTTATAGCAATACATATGCTTACATGTATAATTTACTTCACTTTTCGATTAAAATAACCAACATACTATTTCTCAGACAATATAGGCCTAAGTAGATATTGGGTCATTGTAGGAAGCCTATATAATTCGCCTTGTCCTTACATCTATACTATTGGTGAAATAAGTTAACATGCATCAATGAATTGCATATACACGCTAACGATAATTTTGTATGCATGCGATCCCTCTCGGCTTGAGAGTTTTAGTTTTCGAGAAACCTCATAGATATTTTTTCTGAAGAAAAACCAGTCATGCAATTTAGGTATTACTCCCCAACTGCGTTTGTAATTTTTTAGTAGCAAATGACCGCGTCACGTACCACTTATACCCTACGCTATCACGCTTGATAATTAAAGCCCATGTGTTTTATCCCCATTTGAAGATAGGCCTACTATCATGCAACCACCCCGATTGATAAATATTTGATAACTTATGTTGATAAATAGGTCGCCCTGATGTTTTAATCTAGCAGTTGAATATTCAAAGTAGACGTACATCGAACCCACATGCCGGGACCTATTCTATTACAATTTTTTATTGGATGAGCGAAGCGAAGACTCAATTTCACCATACTCGAAAAATCTCAAGAATAACCCAGAGGAAAAAATTCGTTGGAAATATTTCATCCGAGAGAATTCAAATTCACAGGGAATTTCAATATAATAATGATACACATTATTCCGAACTTTCACTCAAATGGGATCAGCCGTTTTGATGTAAAAAAACGTATAATGTAATTTTTTCAAATCACTCAAGCTATCAAGATACCAATTAAATCCAAGCAACAGGTGTCACCCATTCATTGTAAACGATTAAAACAAAGCCTTCATTATTATCATAGAAATTAATTAGGAAATAGGATGGCAGTGACGTAATTGTTTGGATCTCAAGGTAGATGTATATAATAATAACTAATCCAAAGATAGGTTGATATGTTCCAGCTCATCCATCAACGTGGCAACACATAACGCGTTTGCCTATAGTTATTAAAACAATTATAAAACCACTAACAGAAAATATAGTGGCAGTAACATTTTCATTTCCCGACTCCTTAAAATTGCCGTGCTCATGTGTCAACAGTCTCAATGGTAGTAGGACAATTTGCCAGGCTCGACTGTGTGGGGAGGACACTTTGCCAGACACCTGTTTTAGGGGGAGAGGACAATTTACCAGGCTAGATCATGGGGGGAGGACAATTTGCCAGGCTCGACTGTGTGGGGAGGACAATTTGCCAGACAAAGCTTGGGGGAGGACAATTTGCCAGGCGCGTGTTTTTGAACTATTGGTATTCGCTCAAAGTTGTACGAAATGGAAAAATGAAATATTTTTCATCACCTTCATAATCAAGAAATGTGATCAAATTGTTCATTCATTTATTTATATTCATTTTCATCCAAGTGGATTACAATATGAAAATGGTACATTTTTGAGTGAATCATATGAACAGTCAAGGATAAAATAAAAAAATATGAAATGCACACAACATACAAACAAAAAATATACTTAAATTGATGAATTGTAGATGCTATTTTCTCATGAATACCTATAGTAACTACCAAGTCAAGTATGGGAATTAAGAACAAGTTTAACAATCAAGTCAATATAAAAAGTACAGTATACAATATAAAAATCAGAAAGTTATAGACCTAATTGAAAGTAAAAATTGAAAATTGAAATTCAATTGGTCAATGGCTATAGTTTGAAGTGCCATTTTGTGATATGAAATGAAGGTCATATCACGGAGCTAATATATTTTGATTACTTCAGAATGACATTATTTAGTATGCTTGCAGCATGTATAAAACTCCTCAATACTTACTCACGTTTATTTGCATAGCCTCATCAATTCGATTAAAACGTTACCAAATAATTGTTTGAGTCATATACAATTATACAATTGTGTAGAATATAATCTTTTTCGCAATGTAGGCGTTAAATATAAGCTCAAACAATGCATATTGACAGTCAATATTTATTATTCAAACTTATATTCAACGCCTACATGATAAAATATTAAATATTGTAATATTCAATCAAATATGTCAATATGCATTATTCGAACTTATATGCAACGCCTACATTAGGAAAAAAATATATTCTTCACAATTGTATAATAATTGTATAATAATTGTATATGACCAAACAATAATTTGGTAACTTTTTAATCGAATTGTGAGGCCATGTGAATAAACTATTTGATCACAATATATCTCAATTATCAATGTGATGAACTAGGAAAACGCTGGATATGCGTTGTGAGATGAGCCTAGAAATATGGAAAGCTAGAATAGAAAATATTCCCTCATCTCAATCCACCACATCGACGGACCTTGGATTACTTCAAACGTTCAAAAACCTCACCTGCAACTTATTGATATTTATAGAGCTGCAACCTGTCGCGCATATACACTTTGTCAAACCAATTGATCTCTCAATATTCAATCAAATGAATACTTTTATTACGTTTTCTCTGTTATTTTCCATTCAGTTGTTGTGAAAAATACTGAAAATTTGCATGGTGATGTTTTTCATATTCAGTCAAAATTTTAGAGCTTTTGAAAAATTGTCATATTCCAAGTATTTTCCATCCGCGTTATTCCTATGGGGATTTTCCAATATGTGGAAAAAGTTTCGAGTTGAGTAGATTGTTTTCCTGACCTGTATGCCACGTACAAAATTACAAACAAACAAAACACACAAACGAACCCCAATATTTTTCGGTATTTGGAATGGAAATCTTCACTACGTTCACCCAAAAATATTTTATTCATTCATTTTGTACAACTTTAGCGAATAGTAATAGTTTAAAGACACGCGCCTGGCAAATTGTCCCCCCCCTTGCGATATATCGGACTGTGTCTGCCAAATAGTTCTCCCCCCAAACTTTGTCTGGCAAATTTTCCTCCCCACACAGTCAAGCCTGGCAAATTGTCCCCCCCCCTCAACTTTGACTGGCAAATTGACCTCCCCCATGATCTAGCCTGGCCAATTGTCCTCCCCCCTAAAACAGGTGCCTGGCAAATTGTCCGCTGGCATATTGTCCGTACACCAGTCTAGTAACCTTGTTACACACTTTATTTATATTGGATTTCACGACGCACTGTAGGCATAGTGATAACTAACTACTAAGATCTATTGGCGACGGATGAATGATTAATGGGATGATGCGCTGAAGGTTTCTTAGGTTGTGGAGAGGAAGCGGTCGTGACCTATATCGTAGAAACCATCCCGGCATTTGCCTATAGGCTACAGAGGGAAACCAGATCATGGGAAATTATGGTGGGGATTGATCGAACTGGGGGCAGCCCACGGTTCGATCCCCGTCATTGTCCATCACCTTTGAGGACCGATCTACCCTCATCTCCTGGTCACATGGAGCAAGGGCGTTAGCACTATAAAGTTACCTGTATGTTGTTATACATACTTGAAAGAACCGTATATATATATATATATATATATATATATATATATATATATATATATATATATATATATATATATATATATATATATATATATATATATATATATATATATATATATATATATATATATATATATATATATATATATATATATATATATATATATATATAATATATATCATTAACATGTAAGAAAAAGGTTCCGATCGACCTTTTCCCTTATTTCACACCACTAAGCGCACGGGTGGTTCACTACTTCATCTTCCGTGGATACAAGTATATAGATGTAACGATTCTAAATCAAAGAGGATCCGTACTCAACGATAACCCAGTCTCAAACTCACATAGAGTTGTCAATCAGTTTCACCATCTATGATCTCTCCACGACACAAGTATAATGGTGTGCATATTCGGTGTGGACCGTTGTATGGTTATTCTGTCTAACAGTCATGAAAAAATCTCGCTTTCGATCTTCCTACTACGAATGAGAACAGAATATACACTCTCTGTTGTATTGCGAAATAAAGGTTCTATTTACTAACCTTGTTTCGAAATAGGCACACAAATAGAAATCGCCCACGGGAACTAAACATTGTTAGAACCATGCAATCGGTTTTGCGATTTTTAGTCGCGATTTATTTTTTCGGGTTATTTTTAAATGCGGCTAGAAAATTTCATCGTGCTGATCATGTTTAAAAAAATATCTTAATTCTGATAGGGATGAGTCTACG
This sequence comes from Brachyptera risi, assembly GCA_964007535.1. Taxonomy (NCBI): domain Eukaryota; kingdom Metazoa; phylum Arthropoda; class Insecta; order Plecoptera; family Taeniopterygidae; genus Brachyptera; species Brachyptera risi. The sequence continues at coordinate 26,778,164 of OZ023328.1, forward strand.
TGAGTTGGTCGAGTGAAAGTATGACCTATACTTATTTTAAATTACATACACAAGAGGGTGTGAAAGTTTTGCTCGTTGATCTCACAATACGTACCGGTATACCTATATATACAAACTAAGCGAAAACTACGGTATATTGATGGTCTACTCGTCACAAACGGTTGTTTGTTTATAAATTATAATACAAATTATTTATGAAAATGGTATCACAAAGGATCATAACGTTATATATCACAACGCTATATATTTTTATGACGTAATTTAAATACGGTAAAGTGTTGCTATAGTCTGGTATTTTTCGAGATCACATTTTGATCACCCTTGTGATATTCCGGCCGAACAAACCTATACCTTATCCAGTTATCCTTAGTTTGGGACATCGTGCCATGTGCTCGATGTTACTACAAACTATAAGCAAATGTGCATCAAAATGCTTAAAGATACTCCAAAACAATACAGTTTCAGTTGAATAATAATATATGTGCCAAGTTTCATGACAATTTGAATGGGTGTTGAAATATCTTTTTTAAAATACGATGGAATTGAGTGTTCCAAAAAATACATTATGATGAGCGAATGTGATGATGATAGCTGTCAATATCTCCAGTTTTTTGTATATACTGTACCACCAAGACCCGATGGTACTACGACCCAAGAAACTCACGGCCCTTTTCATGAGATGCTAACTTCATGCATTTCAAGCAAAATGAAGATCGCAGCATCATTCCAAGTTCCAAACGCTTTTTCTAAATAACCGGTAGTCATTTCGATGAATTCATTCCAAACATGTTACACTGCACACACATCTCAATTTACATTCTCAATTTTCTCAGATTATAGAATGTTTTGTCTAGCTCATTTGTGTTTGATAGTTGGACTATTCGACACGATTATATCATTTTCATTTTTCTTATTTAGATGTCATCTATAAAGTTTCAACGGTATATACTAAATCTTTTGGATATTTGATTGCCATAAGCGATACAGAAAAATTGAAAAATAACTGGTAATAATGAAAAATTAACTAATTTAAGACAATAGCTGATTCAACACTGCACCAAACTTCAAGTTATATAAGCATGTTAAGTAAAAAAATTGTTTTTGATCTATAATAAGCCATTCAAGAGTATATATAAAAAAGAAAAAATTGAAACTAATAACTCATTCATATTATATTTGATTGGGTTATCATATTATCACAGAGATATTACCAGAGATAGATAGGTGGGTGTCTCATCTGAATAGATATATTTTTTTAAAATAATTTTTAACGTTTTCAATATTTTATTTCAACAGATTGATCAAATACATTTGATATTGTCAGCGTCAGAAGTATAGTATTATACAAATATTGTTATATTATATTATTACAAATATTGTTTCCCAGTTTATAAAATAACTACAACCATCAATCAATTTCGTGTTTGGATCTGTTCAACTCCATGAATACTCACTTGGTAATATGAAATTTAATGCACCTGACATTTTATCATCACTCAGTGGGTACTAGAAAGCACTTGATCGGTACTCCTGCTGTAATTTTACAACCCAGTAAAAAATGCTATATTCCAATTTATAATAAAAATCAATATTTTCTGGCGCAATATAACCACGTCGTTGACGCGCCGTTGAACCACAATATTAATTCATTCAACAATATTTTCAATCGAAATTAAAATTATGTAAATCGTAGACATAGTAAATGTCAGGCGACCAAATGTTTCGTTTTCTGTTTCTTTGCTCTATTTATTTGATGTGTTATTTTTTATTATTTATTCAACCTTTATTTAATATTGAAGTATATTTATTAAACATACTTTGTTGCTATAATAAAAATACAACAAATAAATACACAATTTAAATACACAATACACAATTTAAGTATTGGTATATATACATATTCAAAGGTTTAAATATTAACATAAGAGTACCTATGGAAGGCGCTAAATGACCTCGCTGTCGATGCGCCTTAAAACCCTAATATTCATTCATGATTGACAGTATAACGATATTCACTCATTTGTGCCTATTCCAAAATTATTCAAATGCATTGAGTTGTCGGGACTCGGTAGAAATGCGATGCGATAAGCAAAGAAAGGTGATGACGCGTATTGATAAGCCTCGAGTGGGTGTTTGACATTCAACAGGCCTACCCGCATTGGGGGCGGGTCTGCCGCTGAGGGGTGGAAGGGGGGCGGTGGCGCTCTCAGCATCCACCAGATGCATGGATGGCCAGAAGACGTCTATTGATTAGTTTCCAAATGTAGGTTCTTGCTTGCTTCCAGCTTCAACAACATATAGGATAATACTTTTGAAATAAACATTTCATTTTACTAGATTTATATTTTAGATGTAGGTCTACAAGTCCAGAACTAATAGCCTGCGTTGTATAAAATATATTAATACATTTCACTCGTAAATGATCTAGCGTTCGGTGGGGTCGTATTGCTAACAATAATTTGAAAATAAATTATTTCATAAAATTTTAAATATTTGTTTATGGTAGGCTAATGAGATCAAGAAATATTCTTTGATTTTAAAGATATTCTCGCGCAACAATGTTAATACATTTTGACAGTAATTGGTCAACCAATAATTCGTGAGAGTTTTGTCAGCCAATGTTGAATTTTAAATTGTGCGCTTGCTTGTAACCGACAGTAAGAAATGTAAAAATCATATTTTTATGATCAACCGTGATACGGACATTCTTGATCAAAATTATTTTCGTGCTTCCATATTCTATTTCTCGTGTCTAAACAGTCGGTCTCAACTCGAGTCAATCTAATTTTTTCCATAAAATAGTTATAGTATACTATGATGGTTATATGTACTTCAGGTTACACTAATTTCTTATCACGAGATTAAAAAAATTGACAAAAGACCATTTCTTTATCCGTAAGTTAGTAAAAACTAAATCAATTTATCTACCACCGAGTACGGGTGAGAAATGTAACACCAAGTTCTCGTAAAACTCTTCATGCCTAATGAGGTATTCACACCGTTCATGATGATTGCATTTCCAACATGTTACTATTTTATCCATGGCTAATTAATAATAGCTATGAACTTGAATGTTTCTTACTGAAATGAATAATTTTATACATATTCATTGTAGCATTCAAGAAGCAGGAATTGTAAACGTTCTTTCATTTCATTTTCATCACATAACTTGCCAGCCAATTAAGATGGGTTTAGTAACACTAGAATAGTTTCTTGTTTTCGTTGCTTTTGTTGGGTAATTTTGATCCGTCTTTAGTAGCTGTTTCCTGGCTTTTGTCGTCGGTAATGCACATTAACTAGCGAACAGCACGACTTGCTAGATGTTGTAACTTGAAACCGACTTGCACTCTCATAATGCCAGTGGTGCTTCACTCTTCAACAAAACAACTGCTCGGGTATAAAAACTCGTGGAAATTATGGCTCGCATAATATGAATATAATTAGTATTTTGATGGCCATCGTGGTGTGTTAGTTATACGTGGCTTTCAAATGCTTTTTCTCGGTTTCGCGAGTCTGTATCTCGGAATAATTTGATATCAACGTGAATAAATAATTACTTTTAAAAGAGTAAATACCGATATTTTCACACAAGACTCGTACAATATAAATTGAATGACTCACACTCAGCTTTCAAGTTCATAAACATGTATCATGTACATAATTCGGTAATTTTATTAGTTAATCGAGTTGAACTTCCATTTTATGTTCACGTGAATTATCATGAAGAGACAGAGGAATTGTCATGATTTGTCGTAAAGGGGTGTTTCATTTTTGAAAGTGATTTTGAATTCTGTGTGTAAGTGAATCGTGTGAACAAATAAATTTGCGTTTTTATACATGTACAAAAAGTGGATCGTCACTTGGTCACTGGTATGTCAAAATAAATAAATAGTGTACTATAGGTATATTCATACTTCTTCATTTCCCTTCATATATATTGGTGAAAGTTGATTAGTAATTTCTTTCCTGCCAATGTGTGGTTGAGCGAAGTTATGAGATCCGTGACCTTAGAAACACTGACCTATACATTCTAGAAACTATCATTCATTCAATTATCATTTATCAGAACTTGGTTCACTTCATACATTGTCTACTTTAATAGGTGAAATGTTGAGTTGTTGATTGTTGATTCAGTGTCTGTGTTTGTATGACTGTGTGTTGTGGGACACTTGCTAAAAACATGGTAAAACTTATTACCACGTGAGCATTGTTAAGTCTGGAGTACCAGTAACAGTATTTCCATTGTTGAAATTTTAGGATTAGCACGCGCAATTCTGAGTGAGGCTGGCTGCTTGTGAAGTCTATTGATGACGACGAATTATATCTTTCACCTTTTCAAATGTGCCAAAAAACACGTTGACTTCCCCTTTCAGTATTTCGCGTAAAACTCCTTGGCTTATTAGGCCTGTTTTATTAAAAATTTCTTTTTTTTTTATATACTTTCGCTTCAAATCCAAGAAATGTATGGCAGTAATTTTTATATCACTGTATATAACAGGCAGAATAATATGTAATCAATTTAAGAAGGATGTAGATTTTTACTGAAATGGATCACACCACTTTTTGGAAAATGAGGTTATTAGATAAACATACTATTGGAAAAAAAATCAGGTCTCGTTTTTATGTATGGATTTTTGATGGAGGTGTATGGGGCAGAAAAAGTACTCAATCAACTCACTTTTTTTCTGGACATGGGTATCACACTAGAACAGGTGCTTATTGTTTTTGAGGAAAATTGGTTTGGTACTGAACAAATTTGAAAATCTTTATATTATAGCATTTGGTGAAATTTTCAATATTTACATTTTATCCGATTGATTCAAAATTTTCAAAATTATTCCAATAGGCCTACATGCTTCTACCAAAATTAAAGAAATTTGATTCAATTGTTCTCGAGAAGATGAATGTATTTTATTGGGAAAATGAGCAATATTGAAGCTAAATTTTCAATAAAAGACGCATACCAACGGCAGTGACTAGACTTGATGGAACCTTTCAAAATCAAGTTGTGTAGGCCTATATATAGCTTTCGAGAACGTTTCATATAAATATTTAGGTTTTCTTGGAATGCATTCTGCATTTTCCTAGTTGTACAGTAGAATCCTACAGTACACACACCCAAACTTGGTAATTCATGATTTCAATTTTTTCTGGAGCTATGTGACTTCAGATCAATATAACCTCAACTATTCTGACTATTATTTCTTTTGTTCAGGTTCCTTGGCATGAGTTTGTAATAATAATGCCAGCTTGCTGAAAGTGCAGCGGGGGCATGCTGTCTCCATGGCTACGCTCCCACCTGTATAAGGTGTTGGTGGTAATTGTGCTGGTTCTAATCGCGCTCCAGTACACCTTCAGTGCAATCTTCGAGGCCAAACAGCTCGACTCTCTCTTCGGGATCAACTCGACATTGCTCCGTAACAAGCGCCTGATGCATCCACGCTCGAGGGGGCTGATCTACAACGATACCGTTGCCAATCACACACTCAACCAACAGCTGCACGCCAACACCACAGCCAACACGGCTACAATATCTTCTAACTCATCCACATTACCGATAACGGATGGTACAGTGCCTTTAGTTGGAAGGCCTCTGTGTCCTCCGATTCCTCCCGAACTTGAAGGGCCGTTGAAAGTACTGAAAATTGCACCGTCTCTACAGGAAGTGGCGAAGAAGTTCCCGATGCTGGAGCCTGGTGGTCGTTTCAGACCTAAAGAATGCCAAGCACGGGATAGAGTTGCTATAATAGTCTCGTATCGTGATCGTGAAAATCACCTTAGTATATTCCTCTCGAACCTTCACCCTATCTTACAGCGGCAACAGCTGGATTATGGCATATTTATTGTTGAACAAGAAGGTAAAGGTCCATTTAACCGAGCAATGTTGATGAATATTGGGTTTGTTGAAGCATTGAAATTATATAATTTTGATTGCTTTGTTTTTCACGACGTGGATTTGTTGCCAGAAGATGATCGCAACTTGTATACGTGTCCAGAGCAGCCACGTCACATGTCGGTAGCCATCGACGTATTCAGATATAAACTTCCTTATGCGGATTTGTTTGGTGGAGTGAGTGCATTGACACGGACCCAGTTTCAAACTGTCAATGGTTTTAGTAACATGTTCTGGGGCTGGGGGGGAGAAGATGATGACATGTCGAATCGTGTCAAATACTTTGGCTTTCATATTTCACGTTATCCTGTTAACATCGCTCGATACAAGATGCTGACGCATAAAAAGGAAAAACCAAATCCAAAACGGTATCAGTATCTGAATACCGGCCAGAAACGGTTCAAAACAGACGGTTTAAATAGTTTACAATATAGTGTTAAAGAGCTGAGGTTGGAAAAACTGTTCACGAGGTTTTTAGTCGAGTTGGTTGCGCCTAGCTGATGGAGCGCTCTAGCCAAGTTTTGGCAACTACCCGGATAAAAAAAGCATAGTATGAGTTTATGAGAGTATTACTATTATCATTATTAGAAAAAGTGTTGCAAGAATGGGGTTTTCGTGTTTTGAGAAATAACAATGAAAATCTTGAATTTTCTTGATTCGCTGAATTATCCAAGTCATACTTTTTCAATATTGCAGAACTAGAGTACTTACTAATGCCATGAAGACTGAAAACTCGAGTGATATAAAGTAATTATCGTAAGCCTAGATCGAAAACTGGGTGACTGCTGGGTTTGCTTACCTAGCTAGACCTACATTAGATTACGTAGATTAGTTTCTATAGTGCTAGTCGAGTGTCAAATATTTAATTTGATTGTATGAAGTTTTTAAATTGAGTGATAATATGTTGGATTGCAAATTGCAACATAAGATGAAATACTCATGCGCATATCGCTTTGTGAGCTCAGTATTACTGATAGGTAGTCTATAATAATGTATGTATTGTAAGTGATAGTGGTTGAAATAACTGCAGTAGTCATTTAGTCTCATGTTTAACAACGTTAAATAGTCTTTCAAGTTGAGAATATCTTGAAACGCCTGATGAACAAACAAATTTGTTATTCGGTTTCTCATATTTTCAAGTGGTTAATCTTACGTAGAGCGTACATAGTACTGTTGCATCACACAAAGATATTGCATCTCAAAGAGTCCACGGAGTCGATTTAGTGAAATCACACAGATAATCACACAGATAACACAGATAATTATAATAGCTTCAAGATGATATAAGTTATGACTATTTAAGTCATGTCGCTTAATCGTCAAGCGTCGACAGCCAAAAATGTGTTGTTTTTAGCTGTCGACTATTATAATTATCTGTGTTTCTCGCGTATTAGAATTTTGATATCTCATACCGTTCGAAAGTTATCACCAAGAAACTAATATTTCGATAAATCGACTCCCGTGGACTCTTGAGCAAGAACGTGGCAATGCTGACATTGTTTAACTAGTAGCTGACAGATAGAATACTTGATGTTTAACGTCCTACTGCAATCGCTTCAGCTGATTTTGAGGGTCAAAATATCTTTTACGAAAATAATTGGTTGTGTCAAAGACGTTTTATATTCAGTATAAACTTACTCCATTCATTATGCAGTAATATAATCATAAACTAGTTCTTTGGATTCATCATCAGTATTGAGATGTCAATCATTGTGCATCCACATTAACATTCTTGTTTTATCATTCAATAATGTATATAAATACCTTATTTATTTGTTTGTGAATATTAACTTGTTACCTTAGTGGGAATTGATGGAAGATATATTTTACCGGTATTATGAAATATATTTCTTACAATGTAGCCTTGTTGAGTTACCACTTGGCTATGTCCCAAATTCAACGAGATACAATCCTTAACCTTCTTACTCACTAGCAATACAATGAATATGAACCGCACGCACTGTCTGCATCAGGAAAAGAGATTGCTTCACAACCAATAGCCTGCAGATAGCCTGATTGAGGCAAACTTCCTGGACACTACTAGGGTAATGAGTTAATGACTAGGGCCCATCTTTAGTATGTGATTGAATTTGAGTTTTGTTATGTTTTCAACCGTTGTAGGCGTATATGGTGCGTTTGATTTTGATATTGTTCTGATTTACCTTTTATTTACCTTACATATGTATACATAACTATTGATTTCTGTTCCGGTACCACTTGTTTGCCATTTACGAGAGTGTTTTAATTATTGCTACCATACTGATGAGAATACATTTATTTTCAAGACCTTTTCATTTTTCCAGTTGGCAATACTAATTTCATAGATCTGTAGGCTACTATTGGCATATTCTCTGATAAATCCAAAATATTACGGTAATGAGAATATGAATATAACCTTCATTTTAGTAGTCCTATATATTCAGGATAGCCTGTAATAAATATATTATAATAACCTTTTGTGTACGCTGTAACTCGAGGAGTAACTTTAGTACTTTCATGGTGAATGCTGTAAATATACATGATATAGGATGTATGGGTGTCCACTAGATTTTTCGCAGGGAATGCAGAGTAACAACATACTGAATTTATTATTTGTCTGACTAAGAGAATAATGGAGCAGAAATATTGAAACTTTGATGTTATACTGAAGCTGAATATAGATTCTATTTCAACATTCTTTAATTGATTTTTTTTTTAAATTTTACAATAATTCTGTATCATTATTCTATTTTTTAAAATTGGCTGTATTGTGGATGGCTGCTTTATTAGCCAGCCAGTAAAATGTAGAAGTATTCAGACTGAGGCTTGTTGAATTATTTATACAATGTCGCTTCATTGCGGTTCATTAGTTGAACCAAAACAGACAATCCCCTCAGAGTGGAAATATCAGTTGTGAAGTTTTACGAAACTTTGAATGTTTTCAAAAAATTGTGTCAGTATACTGTACTGTACTTCAAAGAAGAGTAGTTATATGTAGCTTATAAATAATACTTTGGCAAAGTGGCCTGTATTGTTTTATTATATCTAAATGAATGTTTTGTTATAATTTGTGTTTTACTTGTACACTTGTCCTACAGTTCCCCTTTTACAGCCTTGATAAGTTGTACAATTGAAGAGTTATATGTCAGGTTTACACTAGTATTGTGATGTATGAATAACAACAGATATTTGTATAGATATGTTGAAAACCTGTCTCTCTTCTTGTGTGTCAGAACAAATTTTAAACACAATTTGAAAAATCTGCAACTCTTATCACTTTTTGGAAAATGAAGTTTCATAAACAACTGTATTATCCTGTACCGGTACTAAATATTCGAGTAAAAAAATATAATACGTATATATGCACAAAAATTGGCAAACTGGCAAACTGGCAAACACCTACGTCATTATCGTCCGTACAACATTTCCAAAAAAAATGAAGCTCAAAAATGGAAGTATTGTCGATGTCTTTTCGTCATGTTATTCTTATATGGGTGATTTATGATATAGTATTGACTGTGCATGATACAATTATTGCAATCATCAATTTCTCAAAATATACTTGATTGATGTGATGATGGCCCAAAATTATACATTCCCAATCTAGGAGATTAGTAGTATAAGGCTTCATACCTAGTATAAGTTTCATGAGGGTCAACTTTGCCTTTTTTATTTATTTTATTATTTAAACTCTTGCAATTGCACATAAATGCAAGGTGGCAAATTCCCTAACTACCCCTATCCCACCACCTCCCTAACCCTCTGACGGAATAACTTTAACCTAATTTCATCCCCTTCAAAAACACTTCTACTAAGCCCATTCCAGTCCCTACCTGACCTATTCAAGAAAGAGAATCTAGCCCCCTTTATGACCTCTGCTCTATCATTACCCCGCCTACCTCCATGCCCTGACTCATTCCTTTCAATCAACTTATGCAGCTCCCCCATCCTCCCTCTCCCTCCATTACTGTAAAGAAATTACATAAACGATCCTCCTTCCTCAGTATTTCCAATTTCTGCCATCCCAGGGCTCGCATCATCTCAGTTGGACTCCCCAACATTCTCACCCTCTCCCCCCTTTCATTCTCACCTCATTTTCACCTCCTAACCCTACCTGTAACCCTTCGTACTGCAATCCTTTGAACCCTTTCCACATTCATTATCTCGCCTAATCTATAAGGATCCCAAATTGAACTAGCATATTCTACCATGGGACGCACTAATGTGAAATATGAAATAATCTCTTTCCAGCAAATATGCTCTTTCCTTAATCTCCATAGCCACCCTCGGTAGCTCGGTCAGCTGAGGCACCGCTTCAGAAACTGAAGTCACCGTTGGGCGTGGGTTCGAATACCGCACAAGGCATGGGTTTTTGTAAATGTCCTCTCATTAATCATCGCTTCATACGATCAAAATCACCAGCTCATTCGTACCCCCATATAACCTAGCTGTTGGTGGGGTCGTTAAGCAATCCATAATTAATCTCCATACCTGCCACCCTAAGTTGCCTCAATACAAAGTTTAGTGCCTTGTGACCTGTGAAACGAGCATGAAAAAAGGACAGAAATACCTAATTTGAACCAAGTGGTAGTCTTCACTTATTTTCATCCGATAAATGACAAACCTGTAAAGCACATGTCTTTTTTTAATGGTATACCATTTGATGAGGAAGACTAAATCATTGGTAAATACTATGGTTGCCATTCGTTATACAAATTCGAAACAATATTGAAAATGTAATATATTGATCGAAGTGTATCAAAATTTTTGATAGATATCAAATTTGCAAGATTGGAAGTCATAAGTCTTGACCATATATTACGGGTACTTTTAAGTAAATGCTGCAGGCACGCTCTAGCTTTTTCCTCTACCATATCCGTGGACTGAAGCCAACCAACTCGGGGGTAGTAATGACAATTCATTTTTGTTTCGTTATTTCAAGGTCGTTGCCATGCCTGCTGTAGAAAACCTATTGATAGTCATAGAGAAAACCAAGTCACATTAAATTGTGTTTAAAAATTGATCTATACTTTCCTTCCCCTCCTTTTCCTTTCCTTTATGCTGCTCACTCAACCTTGTGTGTAACCATGGATTTATTCACAACCATGGCATTGGGTATCCAGTCAACTGTGTGATTATGTTTATGTCTCTCTGACAGCTGGTCTGCTCAGTTGGGAATCTAAAGCATCTCGCACAGTGTTGTAAAGTATATTACATTTTCTGTAGTTTTCTGTAATCAAAATTAGTTATGCTGTTTTGAAAAAATAATAAAGCTCTTAATTAACATGTCTATTGGGGTTATCTGTGCATCTATCATTTGGCTCATCAATCCTTTCATAATGCACTTGTTTCAGTTTAGTATAAGTCACTCAAGCTCTGCTGGAATCAATTATGATTTTGCATGTCTTGTAATTATGATAACAAAAGTTGATATTCCCATTACCAGTTATAAGTAGTATTGAAATTTAAGACCAAATTATTGCAGGAAAGAGGAGAAACTCGACTCATTTGTTTGCATGCAATAGTGTAAAATAGCTACTGTACCATAGAGGTGAATTAATAAATCATTGTTATAGCTTTTATTTTCTTATCTTGATTAATAAATTGATAAATTTAATGATTTCGTATGAAGTCAAAAGTGCGACGATGCCTGTAGTCGAGATCGCATCATCCCCTGTCCCGTGGCAAGCATTCGAAGTTTGGTCGACACCGTCGCATTTCTCCTGTGTTGTAGAAAAGACTAGAAATACAGCGAGTGCTCAATCGACCGTACGAAATCATGAATATGAATAGCTTAAGGAAGGACAGAGGTGAAAACACGAGTTTCTACTCGATTATTATTTTTTTTTAATTTAGTCTTTTATGTAAAGCTATGGTGATGAGCAGAGAGAAGAGAAAAAGTCAAGAGAAAATAAAACTGCAAGGTCAGGAACAGGAGGAAGTAGAAGAGTTCGCATACTTGGGAAGTGTAGTAAGTTATACGGCAAAAGTGGAGCTTGAGGTGAATAAGAGAATAGCAAAGGCAGACGGACTATTCCAAAAAGTAAGGAAGCTGATTTGGAACCAAGATTTTCCAAAGAGTGGGAAGACACTTATTTATAATGTATACTACTTGCCAATTTCAACATATGGAGCAGTTACATGGACATTGAATTGGAGAGATGAGAAAAAAATGGAGGCAGCAGAAATGAAGTTTGTGAGGAGCATAGCAGGAGTGTCAAAGTTGGAGAAGAAGAGAAGCAGAATGGTAAGGAAAGAAGTGGAAGTGGAAAGGTTAGCATTCAAAATGGAGAGAGAGAGACTCAGGTGGTATGGACATATGCTGCAAATGGATAAGGGAAGAATTCCGAGAGTTATGTTCGAGTTAGCGGAAAAAGATGGAGCTAAGAGAAGAGTTGGAAGGCCGAGAGAAAGGTGGCAGGAGGGAGTAAAATGCGGTGTAGTCAACCGAGGAGAAAAATGGGAGGTAGTGATAGATGAGAGATGGTGGGAGGATAGGGAACGGTGGAAGGAATTCGTAGGAAGAGAAGAAGAAGCAGAGGAAAGTAGTGGTGAAAAAAAATAAAAAATATATATATATATGTCAACTTTCATATAAAAATTATCTGAAAGGTATGTGAGTATTATAACCATATCAAAAAATATATTCCAACGGTGTATACAGCACAAAAATCATGGAAAACACTCTCTTTCGAATGAAATTATCTCTGCTACAGTTTTTCCTACACAATTGAGTGTGAGAAACATCTTTTCTCCATAACTATCTGTTGGAATGTGTTGAAATTTTTTGTGAATTTTCCTCAAAAGTATTCGGAAGGAAGTGGGTATTAAAGACTTAGGCCCGGTATAACCAAGTCTAGTTAGCCTTTAACTGACAGTTCAAACTTGTTATCACCATGGTTACATGTGGTATTTGTTAACACCAACTATCAGATGAATACTAACTGGACTTGATAATACTGGACCTTAAACAAATTAAAAATGATGGTACAGTAAAAAAATGAATATTTGGTAAATTTTCAATAAAACAAAATAAAATTTAATAAAACTTGAAAAATAAAAGTGAAAGTATTAATGTGATGTAGAAACGAATACCCATTATTATGCGTTGATTCGTTGCGATTAGATTTCACTTCAAATATCAAAATTATCTGTGTTGGTTAACCAGAAAGTAATCTTAATCTTATACTATAGAGCACAACTTTGAAGTTCATGAACATTTTTGCTAAAATTGTTCCACCTGTATGTTGGTGGGTGCACGTAAAGTTGAGCCCATTTTTGCAACAACCGACCATTTTCTCAAGCAAGTAACTTCTAAATTGTTCAAAATAAAAATGTAGTACCAGTAATAAGTAAGCAATGTAGAATATTGAAATGTATCGGCAATCACTATTTAATGGATGTTATTTCCTAATGGAATTATTTGATGTAGGTAAGTGAGATGACTGATATTAGGCCTACTTTAGGAGAGCATAGGTCTAGTTTTAGAATTTTTCAAAGCACATGGGCATACTCAAAGAAAGAAACATGTTTACTTTTGATTCATTCATTTTAATACAAAAAAAGTTATACTGGTAGCTTAATTCAAAGTTATCAAGTTCAAATTAATATCTAGTTCATTCAACCATCTTGCTGTACAAACGGATTAGGAATGCTTTCCATGCCATCAACTGGGCAGATCAAGACAACAGAAGTTCCACGGCAGACAACCAGACCCAACATACGTGTATCTTCTGTCAACTTGTAAGGATCATCGGGATCTGCAAAAGAAATAATGGCAAGCATGAACAAAATCATATACCGGTACTGACCTGATGATAGAATTAAGTCCCAGCATCGAGTTTGTGGGTCGCAGTCAGTTGGTGATGAGTCTGTGACGTTTCGTTTCAGCTTTTTTCACGCTTTGTTACCCCCACTACTACCTTTGTTAGGCTGAGAGGCCTCGTCAAGGACTTTAGAGATGAAAGATGTTGTTACTTGCATTGAGGGACCAATAGAAGTTAAATGACCATAATAGAAAATGATAATTGTCAGCGAGTAACTTAGATGCCGGTAGGTACATATAATCTACATATTTATACACATTAAAAATTTGACCAAACATGATTCAAGGACATCTATCAATTGCATTGTTGTGGACAAATAGGCCTAGGCATTGAGTTTATAGACTCAATAGCCGAGGCAAAATCAATGGCCGATGCCCGGATTGATGAAAAGAAATTACATTCTCAAACTTATAGGCCTAGCTGTATCTTGGCCGCATGTGAGTCAATTTCTTACATTACAAGTGTATTTGTGTAGTTTCATTTTTATGAGTCTAGAATATATGGATCTGAATTTGTCATACACAATTCCATTTTGGTAGGCCTATACAACTTCAATTTTTCCCTCAGCACAGATAACAGCCCCCTATAGCTCTGGTGTCTTCACCGTGCGCAGCCGAAAGAATACAAGTAGGCTTAGTGAGGGGTAATGAAGCAGGGAAAAAAGCTGTAACGTCAGACTCATCTCCAACTGACAGCATCGCTGACAGCGAATTTAGGCCTAGGCATAGGGCCTATTTCATCAAGCTTGCACAAACTCAATACCTATAGAACACTAGATGCGTACCTCTGAGGATTTCGGATGTATTGTCCAATACAAGATTAAGAAGTGGATCATAACCTTTCAGAATACCAGCTGCCTCACGACCACCAGCAAATTTGACTCTGATATTCTTTTCCAAATACTTCGACAAATCGAGGATACTTTCTTTGCGTTTTTTTTCTTTTTGATCCCCTGATCCTTGTGCCTATAACAAAGGGAATAATAACATAAATAACAATAATAGTTTCACCGCATCATGAAAAATCATTACAAAAATACTAATCCCATCACTCCTACATAACCTAACTTTTGATGCAAAAGGTGTCCTTGTAGGCCTAACCGAATCATCATAATTATTATTTTCTCATATATACAAGTCTAGGCCTACGAACAAGCAAAATTGCACTGCCCATCATCATAACATTCAATTTTAGCTAACGATACAAATACGGTAATGTAAAATAGGGCTACTGACGTACATTTGCCATGATTCTTTTATCACTTTTCAAAATTCGAACCAAACTAATAGGAATAGGCTTCCAAAATAGTGTGTGAACTACACAGCCTTCTTCTCTTTGTTTATTCTTCTCTGATAGAGAAAAGAATGATCTGAATAAATAAGGCTGTGGTCAACGTTCGAAGTAGTATCAAAATCAATGGTAGTATTTTCCCATGAGATTTTTTTGTTTACTTGATATAAGTGGAAATTGTATTCATTTAATAGATTAATGGACCGCCTCTAGTGTCTACCGTGCTCGTAGGCTGTCGTAAGCCTAGGCCTACAACATCAGTGTAATGTGCGCCAAAACAGTGATAGGCCTAGGGGACAACCAGGGTAGGCCTAGGCCCTACTAGAGGTGCAAGCATTGAGTAAAGAAGTAAGGAAACCAACGCAACTCTCAATACATCTTGATCGGGTATCATTATTATGGCCGACCTTATCACCACGTGACGTTTTGAGAGTTGAAATGTTACGTGGCAGCAACAATGATGATTGCTGCCTTGTAACGTTTGTTTTTTTACGTTTCGAGTCAAAACGTTACGTGGCAACAACAATGATAATTGTTGCCACGTAACGTTTTGGTTTTGAAAATGGTTACGTTTCAAGAGTAAAAACGCTACTGGCAGCAACAATGATCATTGCTGCCACGTAACGTTTTGGTTTTGAAGATGGTGGATGTGTGTTTTACAGCTGCTGACCGAGTAAACAATGTTTCCTTTCCAGGCCTACGCAGCATCTTCTGATTGTGATTATTAATATAGAAAGGTTGTAAATTAGTTCAGGTTTCTGTTTTTGATCATGGAACACTTTATTTAGGCCTACATGTGGTAAACTTATTAAACCTACGGTAAAAACAATGGATTACTAAAGCTGTTTTTACACTACGTGTTTGCCCGTGGGTCAAACCGCGGTCTGCCTGCGGTTAAAAATATTGCTGTGTTTACACAGTACTAACCCTGGTTCAACCCGCAGGAGTTCTAACCCTAGTGCAAGCTAGGGTTGAACCCGTGGGCAATTAGCAGAAGTTCACTTCTTTCTCACTCTCATCAAAGGTTCAACTTCAGGGTTGAAGGTTCACTCTTAGTTTCACGGTATATTCTAATTGAATAGAACATGAATGGAGACTAATATTACCGGTACCTGAACAATCATCTGCAACACACATGAAATTTTGACATACTACTCTATATGCGTGAAAACGTCAAATGTGTCTATCATTTCAACATAAAACTTCAAGTTGAATCTAGGCACAGCTGTCAAAGTTATAACACGAAAACAATTTGGCATACACGGCTTTCTATAGTGCTACTAAAGGCTTTCTATTGGTGCGATTTGTACTGACTCAAGAAGGCATATATATCAGACACGGTCTTCTATAAATCATAATTTCCTTGAAACAAGCAGTGGCAATACAAATGAGTGTAAACAGTCTCCTTGTTGACACGTGGTATCACCCGTGGTACAACCCCTGGTTGAAACACCGGGGTTAGACCACGGGTTGGCCCGTGGGTTCACTGGTATAGTGTAAAAACAGCTCAAGTGTTGTGTGATGGGCCTATAGCCTAGCTTAAACTGACCTGTCAAATGACCTCGCTGTCGATGCGCCTTAAAACCCCATTATTCAATTATTCAAGAACGTACGTTTTGACAAAAGACTGTCAAAACGTAGGTTTTGATATGACTTTGACCTCTTATCTTCGGATCCAGGACGTAATTGTGGGAAGGTAAGACTAGGCCTAGAAGATGAACGTTAATTGCAATAAACATTGTTTGCTCGGTCAGCAGCTGTAAAACACACATCCACCATCTTCAAAATCAAAACGTTATGTGGCAGCAATTATCATTGATGCTGCCACGTAACGTTTTGACTCTTGAAACGTAACCATTTTCAAAACCAAAACGTTACGTGGCAACAATTATCATTGTTGCTGCCACGTAATGTTTTGACTCGAAACGTAAAAAACCAAAACGTTACAAGGCGGCAATCATCATTGTTGCTGCCACGTAACGTTTCGACTCTCAAAACGTCACGTGGTAATAAGCGTGCACTCCGTATTATTATTATGCAATTTATACAAAACATAGGCCTAGATGCCAATAGATCTTAAGGCCAGTCCATGGCTTGTAATGGGCGAGATTGAATCTCCCTTTCAATCGGCCGATTCAAAGGGCCATACTTCTCTTTTCACACAATGTAAAATATGAAACAGAGTGTAATGTGGAGACAGGTGGGTGCTACTTTTTTTAACCAACATCTAACATCGTTAGCCTGTGTTGCTCCATACGAAAGTCGCTACGCCGACTGGTGTGAGGCTGTTAAAGCTCGTGATCAAAGAAACTTGTACCGTAGGCCTAGTGATACAACCCGAAAATATGCTCAAGAGAATTTTCTCAAACACGAGAATATTGTGTGAAAGATAAATGTACCGGTAGGCCTAATCAGTTTTTTGGAGCATTTTCTTCTTTTTAGACAAACTAGCAAATAATACTGAACAGGGCCCTTATTCTATAACTGTTAATGAAATGAAAGCCCGAAGAATGTGTCAGAGCCCATATGATATACCATGTTGAAGTATGGGGAATCGTCGGAACGAAAGCCGCTTCATTTCTTTTTAGACTTGAGCTGGATTCACAATGCGAATGAAGGATTAGTGATTAATGGTTAACTGAAGTTGGCAGATACGGAATCAGTGTTGACGTTCACGTTGTGTTCAATTTTAGTGACTGACCTTGAAAGTTAGCCAACTTTCAACTATAGAGGCCTATTAATCATTAGTTTCAATCATTAGTCTAACCAATCAGAAGTCGTGAATTTGAAACGACAGAAAGTCAATGCAAAAGGAAGTTTTCCCGCTCAATGAACCGCTCGTTTACAGCCTTCTATCATGTAGATTTCAATTTTAATCCGTCATCTTTTCAAGACAGCTACGACTCATGAAAAGTAGGCCTACGTCATCTCTTCAAAATTAAATTCTTATTTCAAGTCTATGTGAATGCTCAGTTTCTTAATTTTAGTATTCAGTATTAGTCACTAATCATTAGTTCACATTGTGAATCCAGCTTTACAGAATAACGGCCCTGTTCAAATTAAAAGTGTCATGCCAATACTAAAGAACTTGGAAGACTGTGAGGAATTCTAGTCTCTCTACACGGGATTTTACGCGCTCATTCATGGGCGCCGCCATATTGGCTTTGTCAACAAACGTTAGTTTGTTCGCTACACCTCATTAATAGCGGCTAGTCTAATGTGCGCGCAAAGGATCGTGGTACGGTAATGGTGAAAATATAATGGCCTATAGTAGATTTTAGAGGCGTCTGTTCAAATATGGGGCAATTATTGTTGTTCAGATAGAGAATGAAGAAGAAGAAAGACTTTCCCTAATATAAATCTGTGAATCCAGTGATGAATCTGATGATGTAGGCCTAGTTTATCTCTAAAAAATTAATGGGTCGTTCGTAAACGCTTGTTAATGCTTGTTCGTTAAGTCAAATTAATAGGTTTGAATAAACAAATCTGTAAAATAAGGTTCTGTAAATTATTACTTGTACGGGTGGAGAATGAAATACAATTGCATCCACTCCGCATTTACTTATCCTGTATAGGCTACCGGTACAATTTCCCAAATTGTAAACCACAATTTTTGTTTTTCCTTTGTATCTTAATTTTATATTTAAAATAGGTAGGCCTACCACCTGCCTATAATGATGTTCATAAATTTCAGGTTGCACTAACAATGCATTATCAAAGCTTTATGAACACAAAATATGATTTCAGTTGCAATAACTTGGAAATTGCATTGAATGTTGGTTTCCTACACAATTTCTCACATATTAGAGACTTATTATTACTTTATTGGATTTTATTTTTTGTTATGTTTGTGGGTGACCCAAATCACCCAATCATGAGATATCAGTGACTGATACTATGATATTTTCTTTGTTACAGCTGTTATGGCTTATCAAATCGGGGTGAGCAGTACGCGTTAAGAGGGAGGAGTAGGCAACGGAGTTGGGGGACGATAGCAGTACGATGAAGAAGTTGACGTAGTGAGGACATAGGAAAAAGAAGGAAGGATGGAAGAAGATGAATGCAACAAAGAGAACTACAAGAATCATAGCAGTACATGTAACAACTAGCAGTAGGCCTACGCATTGAAGAAGGAAGAGTAGGTACCGGTAACTAAAATGGCAGTACGATATAAAGAAGTTGACGAAGTGAGGACGTTTGAAGAAGAAGGAAGGATGGATGAAGATGAATGCAACAAAGAGAACTACAAGAACTACAACTACAAGAACTAGCAGGATGTCTTGGAGAAAGAAGAGTTCCTAGTAAAGCAAGGATACAGTATGTTGAAGAAGTTGAAGGACCATTCAATGAGGACCATTGAAGAAGGAACGATGGAAGAAAATTGATGTAACAAAGAGAACTACAAGAATGATAGCAGTTCAGGTATCAACTAGCAATACACTATAAAGAAGAAAGAGTGGGCAACTAAGAGAGCAGTATGATGGAAAAGTTGATGCAGTTAGGACATTTTGAAGAAGGAACAATGGAAGAAAATGAATGCAGCATAGAGAACTAAAAGAATTATGCAAGTAAGTAGAAATCATAGTTATTAATTTTCAGTTTCATTGAAAAATTTACCACCAGCTTTCTAGTTGAACTAAAAATTCTAAATTCTGAAAACAAATATTTGTAAAAATTAAAATTAAAATCAGTTTATTGCGAGATTATTTATTGATCAGTGATCACAGTCCAAAACTTCAGAAAACTTTAAAAATTGTTTTTTTGTACATTTTTCCAAGTTGAATCTTGACTTCTATTTTGGTTTGAATTATTATTCAAGTTATTATCTTACTTGGAATTGAATGATCTACCAGTATTTTTTAATCTAAATAGGCCTACAATTGCATAATTATCGTTATTTCAAAAGTAACAGAGGAGATCTGGGGGGGCTGCTGCCCCCAAGTTCCACCTGACGCCACTGCATACTCCTTGTATATTTGTTTCATTTTACTGGTCACATCACAGCTACCTAAACCATATTTTTATTTTGTGAGTGTAACTTCATTATCTCTAGATCATAACAAAATCCGTTGGGACTGCACTTGCCGTTTCCAAGAGGAAAAAAGTTTTTCAAAATATTCAGACAGATTCAGTTTATTCACGTGTCGCATTGTTCATGTAGGCCTACATTGTCTCACAAAATTTTAGTCAAATCAAGAATCATGATATTTGTTTACTTTTTCAAATTTGTTTTTTGACTTTATTTTGGTTTTAAAATTCAAGAAAAAATCTCTGAGAATAATCACACCATCTGAATATCTAAACGTAGGCCTACTTGTACAATTATCATTATTTCAAAAGTTCATTCTGAAAATCCACTGGAAATTACATATTTTTTTTTGCAAAACGGCAATGCTTTTCATTTCATTGTATTTTCGTCTAATGAAGAATTTACAAGTTTATCATTGAAAAACAACAATGAATCAAATGCAGATCATAAAAACAGTCAGTTAAAAATACATAATCACTATAAAAATAATATCAAAATGAATAAATATAAGGTGAATGCTATTCTTGATATATATTAACCATTATATATATATTATATAGGTTATATATTAAGCCAAAATGATGAAAAATAACACAACAATAATTTATAAAATTTTAAAAGTCATATGGACAGTTAATGTAAGTTATAAAATACATACAATTATATACGGTATTAGGTGAGGTGGAATATAATATGATAGATGCTATTTTTTATAAATACTTTGCATCTATCAAGTCAGTTGAATAATAATAAAACACAACAAAAACACACGCATGCTATGTTCATTGAAACACTTGATTAGAATTCAGGTTCTGAAAACTCATTTTTGCACCATAACATGAATTTGTCGACACTATAGAAGGCACTCTTAATCAGAAACTGCCTCAAAATATTTTTGAACGTCGATATATTGTCGAGAGATCTAATAGAAGATGGCAGTATATTGTACATAATTATCCCAGTATATTTTGAATCTTGTTCAAATAAAGCTGTTTTGTGAGCAATACCACGTATTGTATGTTTATTTCTAGTATGATGGCTATGAACATCTGAGTTGATTGATAATGTAGAAATATCCATCTTGATATTTATAATTAATTCATATATATATAGGCATGGTAGTGTTAGCACACCTAAATGTTTGAAAAGTTTCTTTTCCATTTCTTGAATATTATTCTGATCACTGCTTTTTATATTTTCAAATAAAATGCCATAATGCAAGAGTGACTCAAAATATCCATGGTATAAAGGTTTTATACAATTTAAATTGAATTGTTGCCTCATTATACGTAGTGCAAAGCATGCTTTGTTCAATTTAGTTGCCAAATTACCAATATGAGATTTCCAATCTAAATTACAGTCAATGTTTACACCTAAGAACTTGGTGCAATTTACATTTTTGAAATATGAACCCCACTTATTGCAATATCGTGTATAGTTTCTTTAGTTCTACTGTGTTTGTTATTGAAAACCATTACATGAGTCTTGGAATTATTTAACGCTCATCTATTAGTTTTGAACCAAACATTAGCTTGCGCAATTGCAATATTCATATTTTGACTAGCAGTTGCCATATCATCACCAGTAACAACAATCGTGGTATCATCAGCAAAATTGTGACCTTATTATTGGGTAAATTGATGGTTAGGTCATTCATATACAGTATGAACAACAATGGACCAAGGACAGACCCCTGGGGAACTCCACATTTGATATACCCAACTTCTGGCTGTACCGTTTGAGAAGAGATATCTTTATTTGTGGAGTGTATTTCAACTATTTGCTTCCTATCTGACATATAAGATGAAATTAGATCATTTGCCACACCCCTGATACCTAATTTATATAGTTTACGTAACAATAGAGAGTGATCTAAGCAATCAAACGCTTTTTGTAAGTCACAGTACAATCCAATAGTTTTTTTTTTAGCATCTAAAGATTCAAGAACATAAGATAATGTTTCTCTAATAGCTGTAGTTGTTGACATTTTGTTTCTGAATCAGAAAGTCTCACGGGATTCGTCGTGGGTCAGGCCGACCTAGGAAGGATGCGCCGTACAAGAAATCCCTTGATAAGAAACTAAGAAGATGGAAAAGCAACAGCTCGTTTCCTCGCGACCCGTGCTCATCTGCCGGTCTGTCGCCACGCAAGGACTCCGCTAGTGACGGCAGCAGCGGCAACAACACGGTCGCCAAGTTGATGATGGACGACGATCCTTGTATGATGGACGACGTGGACATGCCCGATACATCTGGCATCGTTGCGCTTCTCAAGACGGATAAGATGAGCGCGCCAGAAGATCCGCCGCTGTTTCAAGAGCAATGGCCCGGTAAGGTGTGTGTTTTATGCAATCTGGGGGAGCGAAGCCAGGGCGAGTTGATATTTTAAGTTTGTTTAAAAAATTTATTGGAAACGGCAAGTGCAATCATACCAAAACTACCTAGTGATTCAGGGATCATGAAGTTACACTCATAAAAAATTACTGGAATATCGTAGATCTCACCAGTTTGTAGAAATTAATTGTGAAAAGGCAAAAACAAAACCTTTGTATTTGACTGAATTTTCAAGTGTCAAAATACTTTTTGGTGAATTTCTTGGTTATGTAGGTATATGTGTGAAGTCTCATGAAATTAGAACTCAAATCTGATCTTGGTTTTGAAATGGAATTCAAAAGATTCTAAAGGTGTTGAAGCAAAAATCAACTCGGTATTTTGTCATGCAAAATGTTTGAATCCTTGCAACTACTTGTAAAAACAACTGTGGGTTAAATTACCACAGTTAAGGTTTTTCAAATGTCTTCTGGTCGTCCTTCAAAATTGTAGCCAAATCGAAAATCTTTTTTTTTGCCTCTTACTTTTTTCAAAATTGAATTTTACTTCAATTTTTGTTTCAAAAATCTCTCAGAATTGAATACTCTATCTAAATATCTAATTGTAATACTACAATTATCGTAATTCTGCGAAGCTGTTCTGAAAATACACTGGAAATTGCTGTTTTTTGATGCAATCAATACCATCTGTGCCATAATCATTTACCAATACCGAAATCAATACCCTCTTTGTTTTTGCCAAATGTTCATGTGTGAAAAAAGTTAATTGTTGAATATCTCATTTCTGTGACTATAAACTTATAAAATATAAAGCAATACATTCAGAACTCAAGTCTGGTCCCTTTTTCAAAATGGAATTTGATTTAAAGATTTTATAGCAAAAATCAACTTGTATTGGTGAATTTGTCATAATACCGTATGTAGAATGTTGAGTCCTTGTTTTACTTGGAACAAAAATATTTTCAATAAAATTCCAACAGATTCAAGTTTTCTAAAAATGTCCTTCGTCCTACGAAATTTGAGCCAAATAAAAAAATCATGATTTTTTGCCTCTATTCCTCTTTTTGAATTTTGAATTCTGACTAAATAATTTTGCTTTGATTTACAAAAAAAAAAAAATCTCTCAAGAATTAAATCCTCTGTCTGTAGGCCCTATATGCAATCATAATACCACAATTATTGTTATTCCAAAAGCCTGTTCTTAAAATTCACTGGAAATTCAGCAGTGAATTAGTAAATCAGCAAGTTTTTCTTGGAAACGGCAAAAGCAATTGTAACTGAACTTCAAACTGATTTGAAGATCGTAAAGTTACACTCATAGAAAAAATAGTAGAATATATTCATGATATTTTTTGTTGAACAACACAAATCAGATCTCAGTTCCTGTATTGAGTTGAATCTGAAATTTTATAGCAGAAAATATCTTGGTACATTTGTCATAGGCCTATACGTCTAGTGTGAGAATCCTCGTAATTACTTTAAAAATTATACTTTTGAAAAAATTTCAACGAAGAACGTTTTTTAGATGTATTTTGTTCTCCTACGCAATTTTAGCCAAATAAAATATCATCATTATCAATGGTACGTCTTTTTTTACTTCTTTCGAATTTAATTTCTTGAACCAAGTTTTGGTTTCAAAAATTCCCCCAAAATATTTTCTTCCTCAGAATTGATTTCTCTGTGTGAATATCCAAAAGTAATTGTATTATTATTGTTATTTCAAAAGTCTATTCTGAATATCTGCTGGAAATTGGAATTTTTTGGTAAATCAGTGACATTTTTCTTGGCGTTGGCAAGGGCAATCGTAACCAAACTTTCTAATGATTTAAAGATTTTCAAGTTACACTCATAAAAAAAATACTAGATAGGCACCAGTTCGTAGCAAATTAGCAATTAATTGCAAAAGGTCAAAAACTATTGTATCCTTGTTTTTTTGGCAAAATTTTCAACCGACTTGATACTTTTTGTTGAATTTCTTGGTTCTATCGTGATGTGTGTGTAGGTAGAATAATCAAAGTAGAACACTAATCAGGTCTCAGTTTCTTTATCGAGCTCAAATTAAAGATTTTCGAGTCAAAAATAACTTGAGACATTTGTCATATGTGGGGTTCTAGAATCCTCGTAATTACTCGAAAAATGATATTTTGGGAAAAATGTCAACGTATTTCATTTTCAGATGTCCTTTTGTCCTCCTACAAAATTTTTGGCCAGCTAAAAATCATGATTGCCTTTTTTTACTTTTTTCAAATTTGATTTTTTTAATCAAGCTTTAGAATTAAAAATTCTGAAAAAATATTTTCTTCCCCAGAAGTAGTTTCTGTGTAAATATCTAGAAGTAATTGTATTATTATTGTTTTTTCAAAAGTTTGCTCTGAAAATTGTCTGGAAATGACATTTTTTTGGTAAATCAGTGATGTTTTTCTTGGCAACGGCAAAGGCAACAGAACTGACAAACAGAACTTTCTAGTGATTCAAAGATTCTAAAGTTACTTTCAGAAAAAAATACTATAACATTATAAGCGTCACCAGTTCATAGAAAATGATTGTGAAAAGTCGAAAAGTAGTGTGTTGCTTTTTGAGCAAAATTTTTAAGCCTCAAAATATTTTTGTTGAATTTCACGATTCTGTTGTTATGTGTGTGTAGAATGATCAAATTGGATCAATCAGGTCTCAGTTTGTATATTGAGTTGAATTTAAAGATTTTAGAGCAAATATCCTACTGCATTTGTCATATGTAGTCTTAGAATCCTCGTAATTACTCAAAAAATGATATAGTGGGAAAAATTTCAACGGATTTTGTTTTGTCAGATGTCCTCTGTCCTACAAAATTTTAGTCAAATCAAAAATCATGATTTTTTTCTTTTTTTTTTACCTTTTTTCAAGTTTGATTTCTTGAGCCAATTTTTGATATCAAAAGTTCCCCCATAACATTTTCTCCCTCAGAAAATATAAAAATATATGAATAATAATATGGTAATTTATGTGATTATAAAAAAAATTATTGTACCGTATTATCATTATCATTTCAAAAGTCCGTACTGAAAGTCGGCTGGAAACTGCATTTTTTTGGTAAATCAGTGACGCTTTTCTTGGCAACGGCAAGGGAAATCGTAACCAAACTTTTTTATGATTCAAAGATCATAAAGATACACTCATAAGAAAATACCAGAACATCACAGGCATCTCTAGTTCATAGGAAATAATTTATTGTGTAAGGTCGAAAACTAGTGCGCTTTTTACCATTTTGTCAAGATTTTTTGGTGACTTGATAATTTTTGTTGAATTTGTCAGTTCTGTTGTTAAGGTTGTGTAGAGTAATCAAAGTAGAACACAAATCAGGTCTCAGTTCCTATAATGAGTTGAATTTAAATATTTTAGAGCAAAAAAATGACTTGGTAATTTTAAGTTTCTAAAATTGGATTTTTCTCACATTTGATGGAAACATTGAGTAGCTTTTTTAGACCATTATCAATTGGAAATTATGAAATTGATTGATCTATGTGCAAGTAATTCACTACAATGTGACCTCTTTGTTGCTTGCAGGCTACAGCTTACCTTGAAGATTCATTCCTTGGAGCGTCGTGCATTGTGTTAGTATGTAGGAGTTGGCTGGGTAAGATCCACCGGCATGTGGGTAAACTGTCCCCTGTGCAGCCTGCATCGAGGTATGATTCAGCCTGTTGTAAAATGATCCCTGAGCCGGGTAGGCCAGCCTAGCGTGGTATGATCAGCCCTGTTGTCTCAAACCAAGTCGATCAAGCTCAGAATGGTGCATTTGTCAGCCTAGAGTTCAACAAATGACAGTAATGACCTGGTATGTCACGTTAATAAACTACTGCTCCGAGTAGGGATCTTGTTGCCCTGAGCTTAAGGGTCGTTTAGCGCGGCCATTTTTTTTTCTAACGGTACTTCGGGTATTTTAGGCTCAGTCGAGTTCCGACCGTCTTAGAGAGTGGTCATGCTACATTTTGCTCCTGACTGAAATATTTACGTTATTCGGGTAGAACTCTGACCAAGGGGTAGGGTCGGGGAGAGGAATGGGGAAGTGTAGGCAACAGACAATACCCCTAACCCATCTCGAGATCTGAGTAAGCGTGAACAAAGGATCGACTGCATAGGGCCTACCTGTTATTAGAAAACAAAGACCATCAGAAATCACATAAAAAAGGACGGCATTTTTTTT
>OZ023328.1:26809692-26910799 GCA_964007535.1 Brachyptera risi
GAGACCTTCTACTCTTGCGTGTGAGATAGACTCGCATGAGCCTGTCTTGCATTCAAGGGTACATTGTCATGCGTCCGACCACCATCTAAGATCTGCTGGAGGGGTTGGGGTGAGACCTTGTATTCGCCCGTGCAAGAGAGACTTGCGTAGCTTCCTCGGAAGCTACATGAGCCCCTCTTGCACGCAAGGGTTCAAGGTCAAGCACCCCCATGACCTCTACGTTCCCGTCCCCCCTCCCTTGCAGGCTGCACGGGGTGTACTGGGAGCCATAGGATAATCACAAGCGAGAACACATCATATCATTGTAACTCATCAATTTATTAATTATTCTGTACAAGTTATAACAATAAATCATGCAATCACAATATATTTGTTTAAACATCATTATTACTCTTGTCTCAATCCACTCATGTTCCAATCATCATTCAACCAATCAAAACACAGCAGGCTGACCAGCTGCTTGCTTGACTGGCTGAAGTCACAGCGTTGATTGCTGCGATGGACAAACTGACCCCAACACGATCCTGAAGTCTGCAGCAAGGCGTGTCTTGTACTGCGGGCTGGGACGAAAGCGTTCACGTGTCAAACAGCTGGGCAACCTGAAACAATCGAGTATTCAATTTTTTTCCATTGATTTGTCAATAGTCAGGAAGAAATAGTTCATCAATTGTCAATCTCTAACGACAAAAGAGATTGACGAGGAAATACATTTATATTTATTTTGAGTTCAATGACAGATCTATTAGTGATGGAGGAGTGATTAATGAGACGACATGTAGGTTTATTTATATTGAGTTTTTATATACATGCAAGGCTGTGACGTTTCAACAAAACATTAATCGAAAACATACTTTTCACGGCTGAATTGTATTCTAATTAGGGTGACCATCCGTCCCGGTTTTCTACCTCTTGTGCCGGTGTCCTGAAAAAACTTTCGGAACACTCGAATGTCCCGGTTTCGTCGCAAGAGTGAAATTGTTCCATTTTTGGCGACAATAAATGTTTTTTCAGTATTTAAGACGCCTTGAAGAATTTGTTTCTTCGAGTACAAGTGCCGTTCTCTTTGAAAACTTACCGCACGCTCGGCAGGCTACAATTATAATTCCCCACCGCCGGTCACCGGCTTCGCGAATACTCGACTTTCAAATGTTCCTTTGTCCCGGATTTTATTTCCCACAATCTGGTCACCCTAATTGATTTATCTGTACGCCAATACTCGTGTCTAGAATTCAACATTATAATCGAAAAAGTTCGACATTTGAAAACATTTTCTTCTATTTATTCATTTATATTGGGTTCAATAGTGGGTTCACTGTGATAATACCCATGATCTATTGGCGTCAGATGAATGATTGATGAGATGAAGGTTTCTTAGGCCTATATAAACGTCATTTTCATTTAGGACGAGACTGACAACATAACTAGCAGCAAACTAGTCAACGCTTCTGACATGTGACAAACTTTTACTGCCTACTGTTTACACGTGGTATTGTGTATTATTAGTTGGTGTGGCTCTGAGAGAGCAACAGTTTACTTGTCTTGTGTGCTGTATTACAATGCCGAAACGGATTCTATCAGGAAAAGTACTTTGCTGAGTGGAATTTTATCAAAAAAGGAAGATATGAGGATCATTCGTCACAAACTACAAAATTTCCTGCACCGAGTTTTACAATTATGTAGGCCTACTTGAAATGAAAAAAAAACATTTTCCTCATCAAGGTCGTCTGACAAATACAAGGCATGAACTCAAGATCAAGAAACTGCACCAACAGTAATCATTACATAAATGTACACTTAAAAGCACAAAAAATGGGATTCATTTTCAGAGACCCTATGTCGATACTAGTCGAACAGGTAGTAGTGGCCTTTAGACCTGTTTCAGGAGCTCTGTGATTGGTTGATAATACCCTGTTCACACCGAAAAGTTAATCTCGATCAAGCTAATTGCGATTAAATGTACGCATGGAATTGTGGGTAAAAAACTAACTGCGTTAACGTGCTAACATGGTTTGCTGAACGAGATCAAGACGTTAATGGAGTTGCGTTCACACTGCACGGTAATCGAGATTAAGTTGTTGATCGTGATTAACATTTTCGGTGTGAACAGGGTATAAGGGTTGATTATCATAACATTATATGACGTAGGACCTGCCCTGTCCACGAGGATTCTCATGTGCTCTCTTCATTTGTTAATAGCTGAATTTCGTTTCTATGGAGATGGCCATTACCTTCAAAATATGACATCATGCAGACTGATTTTCATCTCGTCATATTCATAGACATGAAGTGAAGTCTGCTACAAGCCTAGACGGACTGTTTGTCACAAGTTGCAGAGGAAAATGTTTTCTCCTGTTATCCTTTCTAGGGTTGAGAGTTCTAATTGATTTTCAAATCTCTCTCGAGATTGAATTTTTAGTACATATTTTTCATCATCATTGCACTCACATTGTGTACAGAAATAGTACTGCAAAAATGTCAAAATAATACATATGCCTTCGTTTCAATAACTGATCCACCGAAGTACATCACAATCCGGCTTTTCATCCAAAAGATTGCGAATATAGGCGAGTTCTCTATAATCAATATTTACCCAAATGAAAACCGAGACCTATGGGGCTAGCATCAGTATTATGATGAATGAGATGAGGTATGATCGTGACTTGTTAGTTGTTCTCTTAGAATAAGACCAGTATTTTTCAACGACCAAGGTGCACTACAGATAAGTTTCAGTCAGGATAGTTGACCAGCGGTAATCGGATCCCGGTCTCCTCAATACTAGTTCAGTCAATGACTACGAATACCACACAGTCAGGAAACAGTTTAGGCGAACCGGTTCACGCTGAAACGATTTTAGATGGTGATATACCTGTCGGATTTGGTGTAAAACACTTTGGTTCCAACACAGTTTAGAAAGTGAATTGGACATCTCAAGAAGATTGATATACACGTTAAACCGATTCAAGGCAAGGCTTTCTATATTATTGTTATAATATACAAGCATTATAGAAGGCCTTGCTCAAGGTTCAAAGGCTGTGGCTGAAAGCTTCCAAGTAAGAATCTAGTATGCTTTAGCCTTCTTTCCTATACTCTACCTCCCATGTCCTATAAATATCCTACTACCTTTCGAACAATTGTCAACTCTATCTCGACTATGGAGTGTAGAAACTACGAAACTGCAGTTTCACGGCCTTCCAAATAATAAGTTACCCGCGTACTTAAAACAGAGAGGTTATGACCAGCATTCAGTTTCCCTAAAACAGTGGCCGTTATAACACATGAAGCACCGTTTCAGTTGGAACAATCATTAGTTCATTACATTACTATATGTATCTAGTTCTTAGTCGTGCCTAAATGCCACAAGTTGGATAATATCGGAATAAATCATATCTGTATTTACTTATATTCAATTCGCACTTCCCCCCTAACGACCGCCATTTTGATATAGTCGGATAGAACGTGAAACTGGCATACACTCTCGTTTACTATGAACTACCGATTTGATAGGTTATCTACATGCAACTTTCGTCAACAACTATGTGACGTTTTCAGTTGAACTAGCAATTTGACTAGGTGATATTTAGAACTTTCAGCCACAGCCTTGAATATCACCTAGTCAACTTGCTAGTTGTTTGACTGAATACGTCACATAGTTGTTGACAAAAGTTGCATCTAGATGACCTATCAAGTCGTTTTTTTGTTTTTATATTGGGTTTCAACGACGCACTGTAATGATGACTGAGATCTATTGGCGTCGGATAAATGATTAATGAGATGATGGGATGATGAGATGGAGGTTTTTATGGGTAATGGGAAGGATAGTGGGAAGGAACGGTCGTGGTCTATATTATGGGAACCATCCCGGCATTAGCCTAGACTACAGAGGGCAACCATGAAAAACCCCTGTAAAGATGGACGGTGGCGGGGATCGAACCGGGTCCGATATGTCCCTTCACCTCCCGGGTCACACGAAGCAAGTGCGCTAACCACTCAGCCACTGTGCCGGTCCTATCAAGTAGGTAGTTCATAGTAAACGAGAGTGTATGCTAGCTTCACGTTCTAGCCGACTAGATCAAAATGGCGGTCGCTAGGGGGGGAGTGCGAATTGAATATAAGTAAATACAGATATGATTTATTCCAATATTATCCAACTTATGGCATTTAGGCACGACTAAAAACTACATAAATTTAGTAATGTAATGATTGTTCCAACTGAAACGGTGCTTCATGTGTTATAACGGCCACTGTTTTTAGGGAAACTGAATGCTGGTCATAACCTATCTTTTTTAAGTACGCGAGTAACTTATTATTTGGAAGGCCGTGAAATTGCAGTTTTGTGGTTTCTACACTCCATAGACGAGATAGTCGACAATTGTTCAAAAGGTAGTAGGACATAGGAGGTAGAGTATACAGGGTCGTATTTACGTCTAGGCAACCGAGGCAGCTGCCTAGGGCGGCAAAGTTTAGGGGGGCGGCATTTCCTAAATGTTTCAAAGACTATGTATTTTCTATATTTGCACGAACATCAGCAGGTAAAAAAAATACATTATTGACTTATTGCAAGAAATAAGTAAACTGTACTTACTCCAAATAATCAAAGGTGAGTCACTCAGACACCTTATCTGCGCGCCCTGCATTCAGGAACGTCGTTAGAGGGTCCAAGGGGGGGAGCCTCTCCAATCGAAATTTTCGCCCACCCCCCTAATAACGTATCCTCCTTTGAAAATATAGAATGTTGACCTACAAATAAACACACAATAAAATATGATGACTTCTTGATATGAATTGTATCAGCATACACTCTACTAATTTACACTTCCTTTTTCCTTTTCGATGATTCAATTACTAGATTCCAAACTGCTCGTGAATCGCAAAAATCACTTGAAAAATTACCATATTTAAAAAAAATTACTGCTTGGAATTTTGCTGGGAGAAATCGCGAGAATAACTTCGAAAATGTCTATAATGATTATACTATTAAAAATAACTTTAATAATGACTATATAGTGATTCAATCATTGGACTCCAAAATTGCTGGTAAATATCAAAAATCACTTGAAAAATAACATGAGTCTATTTCGAAAAATTCACTGCGGGGCTTAGCTGGGAGAAATCGAAAAAGTTTAACTTCGAAAATGTCCATGATGATGCAATTATGAGACAACAAAACCACTTGTGAATCGCAAAAATCACTTGTAAAATGTATACATTTTCAAAATTGCCCTGTGTATCATGGGCGTACATGCAAGTCGACACAATCACAAAGTCAGTAGATTACGATGAGACTATATTGCCAACTTTGCTGCGAGGAAGGTGCTACGTCAGCAGTTCAGACGCCTATACTTTCAAGTGATTTGACCACATCATTGACTAGATTAATTGCTACGTAATACAGAGGGGGGGCGGCCAAAAATGATTTGCCTGGGGCGGCGTAAAACCTACATACGGCCCTGAGAGTATAGGAAAGAAGGCTAGTCCATACCCTAGATTCATACTTGAAAGCTTTCAGCCACAGCCAAAGCCTTGCTTGAATGCGGGTGATAACGATTCACAAGGCGCTGCAAATATTTAAAATGGCTGGCATTGGTCGTTTTGCTGAAGTGATTCTGAATCATTGTAACATAGGCCTACACTCATGAATGAATGAATGTTAGGGTTTAGAGGCGCGTTGACAGCTAAGTCATTTTGCGCCCCTACACTCATTT
This sequence comes from Brachyptera risi, assembly GCA_964007535.1. Lineage (NCBI taxonomy): Eukaryota > Metazoa > Arthropoda > Insecta > Plecoptera > Taeniopterygidae > Brachyptera > Brachyptera risi. The sequence continues at coordinate 26,815,395 of OZ023328.1, forward strand.
GTTGAATCGTTTTAGAGTGAATCGTTTTAGAGTTTTAGAGTGAATTAGAGTGAATCGGTTTGCCCAAACCGCTCTCGACCTAGTGTTAAACGTAGTCAATGGTTCATAATAGAAGGTTGCTTAATCAAGTAAAATAGGGGATTATTAAAATTGTCAAATGAACAGATGAAATGTAGCATATTTGGTAACACGGACAACACCATTAGACGTAACCTAAAGTATGCGGTTTTTACCTGGTATTATCTTGCAGTCAGCACATCGTGACTTGGTCTACGCAAGCACATCAAGTAGCCATTGTAAAGTTAGCAGTCAAATTCTTGCCAACTTGACTCGGAGGACATCAAGCTGCCTTTAATGATGAGCCCCTAAGCGTGGACATGTTACAGAATCAATAGCATGGAGAAAAATCACACATGGTTATAGTCTCATGTAGGCCTAGGCCTAGCCAATTGAGTTAGCCCTAGTCTAGGCCTAGATGTATCATAAAGTTTAGACATTGTATTGATGTTCCTAAATCCTAGTACCAGTACCGTAGTCTACACTCTACAAAGACGTAGCCTATATCTAAGTTAGGCCTAGATCACAATACACAAAATTTAATGCAATATCTTGACTTAATTGAATGTCCTGAATAAAAATCAAGTTGTAATCAAGTGAACCACTTGAGTCACACAGCATTTACCTACACGGCTATGGGCCCAGTTTGTCATGTAGCATCGTCCTCTATTATTATTATTATTATTGTTGGTTTATTTACTAGCTTTCTAACAAACATTCAATAACCAATAACTTAAGATATGTAGCCTACAAGAACAGCAATTAATTAAAGCTGAAAATGATTATTACTTGCAATTTCGCCCAGCAGTCAGTCACCATAACGCCAAAGCATAACGCCATATTGGAAGTGGGAAGAGGTACGAACTACGAATTACGATAGTCGATACAAAAAGCCAAAGGTACGATCATGGTACGATAGCACAATGTAGTGATACCAATCACGGATAACGCTGGCGGGATGTTGTTATTTATACCAACCTATTGTATCATAATAGGCCTACTAGGCAAACGCACCGTAGATGAGCGAGATATCTGAATAAATAAGTTATAATCAGAGTCGTTGAAGTAGACCTAATTCTACATTTTGCTAAAAATAGGATGTATGCTATTGAAAACTCTACCCAGAGTCATAACACACCTATTCTCAAAGTAAATTGTGCGAACAAGGACCAAAAACGCTATTCGCGAAGTAAATTGTGCAACAAGCATGTCCGGCAAAAACTTGACCTACTGTCCGCACGCAACCTGGCTTTGTTCACATAACTCGTGGGTTTTAGGCCGTTTTGCTATTTTTCGACCATTTTTTACTTTGAGAATAGCGTTTTAGGTTCTTGTTATCAAAGTATTAATGTGCGAATAGACACTTCAATAAGATCTTTGCTACACACCTTCACTGTAACTGATGATGATGATTGCTTAACGACCCCTCCATCATCTGGGTTATACGGGGGTACGAATGAGCAGGTGATTATGAAATTATGAAGGGGTGATAAGTGATACGACGTTTGCAAAAACCCATGGCTTATACGGGATTCGAACCCATGCCCAACGGTGACTTCAGTTTCTGAAGCGGTGCCTCAGCTGACCGAGCTACCGAGGGCACTCCTATAAAATATAGGCTACTCTATTTGGTGAATAATCTAGAAAGCAGTGAATCACAGCAATGATACTGCTATTATTTCTATCTATTTGTTGAATAAAAAACATCCATCAACTTATTTTCTTCAAAACGGCTAGTTCGAAAAGCATACAAAATTGTAATAATGTGTATCATCATTGTGTTCACATTAGGGGAATTTTTAATTTTTTTGGAGAGATTTCATTTTTCAAAATTTTCCACCCAGCCAAATCTTATGGAGATTTTGAAAACTTTGGGATGATATTTCTGAGAAATGGTTCAACCGATGTAACCCAAAAACTATACAGTTCTGAAGTTGGATAAGTCTACGTGTACAGAAAAAGTTTCATGTCGATCAGTCAAACCGTGCGACCTGTGCAGTGCTTCCAAAAAAAAAAGATACAGTGGAATGATGTCTTCACTATCGCTCACCTAATAATCAGAGTCGTTAAAGTAGTTCTACTTTTGCTACTTCATCGACTCTGCTATATCTCGAAAGCTCCACACACATTAATGCATATAAAATATACTTCATTGTTGGGCAAATATCGAATGTAGAAAGCAGTGAATCTTGACAACATAATTCTGCTATTATTTCTATATAATATTTGATGATTAAAAACAGTTGATTGAATTCTTTTTCTTCATAATGGCTGGTTCGAATTGCATACAAAATGGTGGTAATGTGCCCATTCAGAAAAAAATGTATCTTATTTGGAGAGATTTTATTTTTCTAATTTTCTTGCCCAGCCTATAATCTTATGGGGGTTTTAGAAACTTTGAGATGATATTTCTCAAAATTGGTTGGATTCATTCTAAAAACTATACAGTTCCAAGTTGGATAAGTTTGTGTGTACAAAAAAAGTTTCATGTCGATCAGTCAAACCCTGCGACATGTGCGGTGCTTACAAAAAAAAAAAAAAAAAAAACAGACGAAGCTCTTTAAGAGTGGGTGGGATAAAACAAAACAACTCCATGGTGGGATAGTCTTTGCTATCGCTCATCTAACAAGTATTCAGTTATTTCTTAAATCTAAAACGCCGCATTTCGATTATTGTAATACTTTACTACGGTATATTCAAGTAACTCACAAAGACTCTAAAATAGAAGCATAATAGTTGTCTTGCAATGCAGCATGCAACAAGTTCACTCCAATAAGATAGATGACTGGTGATCAGTGCCGGACTGGGCCACCGGGCAATTGGGCAACGCCCGGTGGGCCGCTGGCAAAAGGCATTTCAAATTGGGCCGCGATCACCCGCAAATATATTTTTATGCGTTTGTACTGTTCATCCACTTCAACGTTTGACTCCCGTCCAAGGTTTTACCTGAATGATAATAACTTGAGTAATCAAAACTTACGATGGCCAAGCATTTTAATATAATTCGTTTTTTAGAATATGATCTTCTTGTTTTTACAAATATTATCAAAATCTATTTGATAGTTAGTGAATGTAACCTTGATAAATCAGGTTCCGGAGAAACAAATTGGGACACAAAAATATTTTGAGATGATCACACTCGATAAAAATCAATCGAGATTTTTATGATTTTGTCGTTTAATGAAATTGAATTTCGAAATATATTTTTTCAATGGTGATGAGCTTGTAATTGGAATGATACTCATTGAAAATGGCCCAAAATTCAACTTGTATTCAGTACTAAATTGCAATAACAGCAATAAGCATTATGTATCAACCTCTTAGTAAAAATAACAAGATATACGCAAAAAATCACGATTTTTTTCAAAAAATTCCCTGTGGGGCCCAATCCGCACGCTCAGCAGGGAATGACAATTTTGACTTCGCTCATGTTTTGACTTCGCTGAATTGGCACATCTCGGAATTTTACAAATTCGCGGTACCGAAGAATATAAACCTGTGATTGTACCTGTGTGGGACATGAGACATTGGCTGAAGTGCTGATTACTTTTCTTCAGGAAAATAACTAAATAATACGACAAAGACAGACTTGAAGCAAGCGACGGCAGGAGAAAATGTTAATGATACTGATCAACTAGGTTTCAATTCCAATTGAGAAACAAACATAATAATTCACCTGAATAAAAATTCACTGACAGTGGGTTGGCTGCAGCGATTATGTGATTATTGACATCAAAACAGAATATTTAATCTACGAGAGAAGAGTTACTAATATGGAAAATATGGAAGAAAATGATGTCGATGTTTTTTTCAATATTCTCCTATTTAAGCGAGTGATATTCAATGAGAATATACTTGAACTCCCGACCCTACTAATCGAAAATGCATTCCATTATCAACATTTTTGGCACTATTTTCGACTATTTGTGTTATCTTTGGCAATTCCGAATATTTCAGTAAATTCACTAAGGATATGTTCACCCATTTTCTTCGTGCCATCTAGTTATGTATATTATGGATATTACATGGATTCCAATTTCTAATTTGTATCTTTCTCAATACAAGAACCTATATATATATATATATAAGTACCTATATTGATTTTTTTTTAAATGCTGTAGGCCTAATCTTCTATATCAATAAAAATTAAAATTATGGGCTTACACCAATCTTGAACTAAGATCGCTTGAAACCGAAACTTCAAAAATGAACCTCAATCACAAAAACATTATTAATGACCCCCTGCCCCCTCCCCCTGTGGGCCGCTTTTTGTATTTTTGCCCGGGCCGGTTGTGAGAGCCAGTCCGGCACTGCTGGTGATCTGCAATAGATGTCAATACACCAAAGAGTGGCATTATATATTGTATCAATATTTATATTTAAAATGACCCAAAATAAGAAATCCTAAATAAAGAAATAAAAAAGAAGGGAAAAAATTATGAAGAAATGAAGAAATTCTGAAGAAAAATAAATTATTCAACTCTTAATTGTATTTTCTATTAAAAATTATTATGATTGTGGATATATTTCTTTAGACTTGAAATATTTGAATATTCAAATATTCAATTCAATTTTCAACTCAATTCATGTATTCATTTCTTGAGCAGTAACATTTTACACTCTGTATTAAAAGTACATGCTATGAAATTAGTTAATATATTATTATTACATATATAAAATTAAATATTCAAAATTGAAAACTAAAATTATATTCAATTACGATGGCAACAAATTAACCAGGATGAGGCAAATCATGGACAATGTTTCAGTCAAACTATGAAAAAAACATCAGCAATCAACAGAAGTAGAACTCAATCATTCTAAATCTTATCTAACCTTGTTTGTTTCGAAAATTATACCTATACCATCAATATTGTCTCGAAAAAGTTGTAGTTCGAAAACCTATCAAAATTAACACTATTCCACATAGTTTAGGCTGATTAAGTTGAACAGATTCTGTTAGATTTTAACAAATAGGTGTATATTTTCTAGCACATTACACATCTTTGTCTGGCCATTCTTATCAACTTTTGACCATAAAGTATCAAGTGTTATTCAAAAGTATAAAGTATTGATCAATACGACACGTATCTATTTCAAATATCAAGTAATGAGACCATCCTACAAATACAGTATACTTATCGGTCATAATATTTAAAACCTGGTGAAAAGAGGAATACATTTTAAAGCATAGATAAAGTCCAAGAAAAGATCCAAGAGAAAAAATGTTAAACGTCTCATGACGTTTTACAGTTAGTTTTTCAGAAGTCAGAAGTGCTGCCTTCCCTTCTACATCAACAAAAAGATTGCTTCCGAGTTTTTCATTGCAATTGATCACGATGATGAGTTTGATCTGAAAGTTGAGTGAGTGTTGTGTAGGGGAAATGAAAATGAGGACGTATCGGTGAGTGTAGAAGCAGAAGCAGGGTTCATATCGAAGAGAAAGTGGCGGATGGCGTACTAGGTCGCAGGCATGCGCACAAGCGATGATCAAGAGTTTGATGATGGCTAGCCCATCGCGTTCGCGGTATTTGTACAGAAAATTATGATTTTTTAGCTGACAGCGTATAAAAAAATGTCAACAATAGATTGGTAAAAGTGTTGTGTCAAGCTATTGAAAGTCATAGGTTCAAGTTTTGATCTTGAATGTCTTCTATTTGTTCAGTCGCGTGAGTGAATGAGTAGGGTTGTCATGAAGGTGCAGTTGATAATAGAGAATGCAGAATGAAAGACTGCATGGTTGAAATGTGAAAACAACGAAAAGTAGTGTTGCGGATAAGCGAGCTATCCTCCAATCATGATTGCCAAATCATGAGCTCAATCATGGGATGACATGATATTGGAACTGTGGTTATGTTCTCAAATTTCAAAATAAACCTCATCTAATGACAAGTAGGCCGGTGTTCTGTCCTTTGAATTCGACTATAGGCTACACAGTTTATTTTCATTCTTAGTTAGTAAGAGTAGGAAATTCTCCAAGAGCATATAATTGTTTTTCAATATTGAAGAGTATCGATTCGATGATGATTTCATCGTGGCGCCTGGCGGTTGGGCAATTGTCAATTTCGAATGATACATTTCAAGGATTCATCCTTTTAACGTTTTTCGTGGTTCCCTCAGTCTTTAAAGTGAATGGGATGTAAAACTCACAGATTCAATCGGCTACGACCAAATAATATTGGAAAAATTATGAAAATAAATAATGGAAAATAAATAAATTTAATAAAATGAAATAAATAAAATAAAAATGAATAATGAATAATGAAAATGAAAAAATGAATCAATATATTTTTTCAAATCAGAATTAAATTGAAAAAACATTATAATAACAAGAACAAAAAAAGAAATGAGAAAAAAATCAGGATAGAGAGAAAATAATTTATTCATGATTGCTGTTCATCTTCACGATGAGTGGCCATGAAGGTCCAGCTTTCTATAAAATTTGATTTATAACTAGGCAAACGCGTTATGTGTTTCCGCGTTGATGGATGAGCTGGAACATATCAACTTATCTTTGGATTGGTTATCATATATATATACACCTTGAGATCCAAACCATTACATCACTGCCATCTTATTTTCCAATAATAATTTATTGGATGAGCGAAGCGAAGACTCAATTACACTATACCGAAAAAAAAGTGCCTGTTTTTTTTTTTTTTTTTTTTTTTTTTTTTTTTTTTTTTTGTTTTTTTGTTTTTTTGTTCGCGCTCCACAGGTCAGACGAAAATTCAAAATCAGTTGAAACTTGGCACACACATGAACCCCTATCTGACTTGATGCTGTATAGTTTTGAGGCGTGATCGGTTGAACCACTTTTGAGAAAACTCATTCCAAAGTTTTCAAAAATCTCATTAGAATAACCCAGAGGAAAACATTCGTGAAAAATATTTCATCTGAGAAGATTCAAATTCTCAGGGAATTTGAATCTGATAATGATACACATTATTCCAAACTCTCATTTGAATCGGATCAGCCGTTTCGATGTAAAAAAATATATAATGTTATTTGTGTTAATTATTCAAAGCTATTAAGATACCTATTAAATCAAAGCAACAAGTGTCACCACTTGATCGTAAACGATTAAACCAAAGCCTTCTTTATTATCATATAAATTATTAATGAAAAATAAGATGGCAGTGATGTAATGGTTTGGATCTCAAGGTGTATATATATATATATAATAACCAATCCAAAGATAAGTTGATATGTTCCAGCTCATCCATCAACGCGGAAACTCATAACGCGTTTGCCTAGTATAATAATAAAGAAGGCTTTGTTTTAATCGTTTACAGTCAAGTGGTGACACTTGTTGCTTTGATTTAATAGGTATCTTAATAGCTTTGAATAATTGACACAAATAACATTATATATTTTTTTACATCGAAACGGCTGATCCGATTTGAGTAAAAGTTTGGAATAATGTGTATCATTATTAGATTGAAGTTCTCTGAGAATTTGAATCCTCTCAGATGAAATATTTTTCACGAATGTTTTTCTCTGGCTTATTCTAATGGGATTTTTGAAAACTTTGGAATGAGTTTTCTCAGAAGTTGTTCAACCGATCGTGCCTCAAAACTATACAGCATCAAGTCAGATAGGGGTTCATGTGTGTGCCAAGTTTCAACTGATTTTGAATTTTTTTCTGACCTGTAGAGCGCGAACAAAAAACCAAAAAAACAAACAAAAAAACAGGCACTTTTTTTTCGGTATAGTGTAATTGAGTCTTCGCTTCGCTCATCCAATTACCGAAAGTAAAAATGAGGGCTTTCATCTGCGGCGGAAAACTGTGGTCACAGACTGCGCAGTCCTGGTAATGAAGTTCATTGGTTTTAAATGATTAAAATGGGGTGGTAAGATCGCCCTTGTGGTGCCCCGTCCAAACGATCCTACCTTTTATCCTTGGCCTTAATTGGGGAACAATGATTTTGTATCAAGTTTCGATGTTATTAAAAAAAAAAAAAGTTATAAATTTTATGGTAATAAAATCAAAAACTAAAATACTAAAATAAACTAAAATAAAGAAGATAAAAGATTTTTTCTACCCATGTAAATGTTTGAATAGGTAACTAACCCTGATTTATTACCTTTGTCACATGCATCATCTTATTTTAATTATTCTTTGGGGTGGTAAGATCGCCCTTGTGAGGCCCAGTCCGAACGATCCTACTTTCATCCATAGTCGTATAATTGGGGAACAAGTTGGATGTTGATAAAACAGACGAAAAATTGTAACCTTTATCTGTAGAAATATAAAAACCATTGAAATTAAAATATAATGCGAATAGTGCACAACTTGAACCTAGTTAGGCCTACTTCAAACCCCATGCCCACCAGACCGAGCGGCGGCCACCGCAGTATATGCCTACCACCAGCACTATGACACACTCTTCACCTTTACACCTTATCTTCAGTAATATACGAGCACTCGAACAACAGACTAGTAGTGTTCTTCTGCCATATCCCGTATATGCACGCGTTTGACCTGGGCAAGCTGCAGTCGCAACCAGGTGTATTATCAGATGCAGAAGGACCTGGTTCGAATCCGGTTTATCTATGATAACTAACTGTATAGCCTACACTGTTTAAAGTAACAACTAACAAGCTAATAAAATCACATAATTGCAATCTTCAGTTAAGTTACTGTTAAAAGTTGATTTTCAGTCGAGACGAGACTAGAAGGTAAATCATGCTTTCAATACCCTAAGGTTTAAAAATATTGTAATCTGAAATTGAAGAAACAGGTCCACATCAGGGCGTTTTACCAGGGAATACATTATTGTCACGAGTTTACGCTGTTTTCAGATTAGAGAAGGAAACAAGTTTTTGATTTAGAAGTGGGCTGTATTCGCCTGCGTAATATTGTAAAGCCTGTTCTCACAAAGTGTGAGAAGGTTCAAACACCTTTCTCTATACAGCCCTACTCCCTTTAGTTAATCAGTTGCTCAGACGTATCCGAGGGACGATAAAACTTGATACAAATAATATTACTTGACGTATATTCAATAACTGTGCTGGTTGCTGATCAGATGAATGTTTCCTCTAGGTACTGAACTGAAGGAAGCTAACAACCATTTGTCAGAATCAAACTCTCTAATGGAGAGTGCTATTTCAGCAAACTGACCCCTGCCCAACCCTGTCTCATTTGTATCAGTCCTCGTATCTTCAGAATGACAGTTCACTTCTCACTGCAGATGTAGGGGTGGGGAGGGGGGATTTATGGTGACTTGATACACTATTCTAATAATAAGTTAATAAACAATTAGATTGTAATTATGATACTTTTTTCATCAACTTCTAATTCAGGTGCGTAAGTCCAGCCCAGCCTCCCTTTTCAGATTTCCAACCTCGCCGCCTCCGTCATTCATCCGATCATCTGATCATCATCACGTCTTTGTCTCGTCCCTTACGAGTGTGTCATGACACACATATTCCATCTCATTGCAGCTCCACTAACGGTAGTTAACCCCTTCTACCATCGCGTACAACCTCCCACTCTCTTGAAGAACACGGCCGCGACGACGACGCTCGATGTCGGATGACCCAGTTATCAGACAGAGCTTACGGTAACTGATCGTTGTTCGCTCGCTCGTTCGATGGTCGGTAACACAGCATACCTTATACAAGTCTAATGTGGACGGTAGACAAGTGGCAGTGTACTAGTGTTGTGGTATTGTGTTTGGGATGACACATGTAGCTGACAATCTGCAGCTTCCGTTATTACTACTGGTGAGTGTAAAATTGCAGCAAAGTGCAACCATTGAAATAGGATTACGAAGAGTGATGGATTACTAACGATATATACAGTATCTGGGGTTAATACTCCCACATCTGAGCCACTCTAAGGGCGATACTCATGAATGATTTCCGTAAACAAGTCAATTTGATTTAGCCCGTTTTTTACGTCATGTCAATCGATCACGTTGTACAGAACATTTTTTGTTGCAGAATTCAGTGCAAAGTATGCTTCGACTAAATATCTCAAAACAGTTATATGACCATGCATAGTCCATCTATAGGCCTATTCCCGATTGTTTTTTTTACCAATCGCACCTAACGTCGCAAAAAGTTAATTTAATAATAATTAAAAGAGCAATAAAATAATTTGTACCATATTTGACAAATCATCATCAAGTATCACAATATTCTGCAAATTAATAGATGGTTGGACAATGTTTGACAAATTAATACAAATTTCACCATATTTAACATTTATGGGGTGATAAGATCGCCCTTGTAGTGCCCCGTCCAAACAATCCTACTTTCATCCGTAGCCTTAATTGGAGAGCAATGATTTTGTATCAAGTTTCGATGTCATTAATATATATATATATATATATATATATATATATATATATATATATATATATATATATATATATATATATATATATATATATGTATATATTTATATATATTTAACAAATTCATAAATATATTCACTATATTGACAAATTCATAATTTCATACAAATTTTCAGTAATTGTGCAAAAGAGGCGTATTATAAGTCAATAAAGTTAACCGTATTTACTCTTGTTGTTATACTCCTGTCCATAACGAACAGAGAAATAATCATAATAAAATTAATGTTTCCTTGAAAAGAACTGTGAAACGATTCAAGATAATAAGGCCATGCACGCGCGCGGATTACGCATATTACGCGTGGTGGTAGTCCAGTGTTTTCCCACGCTTTCCTTCCCGCCCTCAAACAATCCGAATCATTATTCATGACATCATACTGCCATGTACCGACCTGGCGATGAGCACCTTTAATCTAGGCTAATGGTCTAATTGTCTGTCGACACTTGCTTTGCGTGCTCGGGACTTTCACGAGCATGTGAATTGACATTGCCCTTCAGGTTGACGTGACAGGGCCAAGGGAAAAGTGAACTACGAACTGAGACATACTTGCTCGATCATTTACTTGAAAGTCAAGGACGAAGAAATTGTGCATCAATAAAGATGAATGAATGAATATAGCGAGGGGTTTAACGGCGCGTCAACTACGTGGTTATATTGCGCCGCAATAAGGAGAACGGAATTTATTTATAGGTGACATAGTTGATTTTAACTTTCATTTAAAATCTTTCTTCCTACGGATGTATGTTTTCGTCATCCTTAGTGAACCAATAATTTCATCATCCTTGAAAGTTTGAAGTAGAAGTGGGGTAGATAATAGTTAAAATGATGATCATATTATACTACTTGTCCTTAGGACATAGGATAAGTAGTTTTGACTTTCATCAGAAATATTTTCTTTCTACCAAAATATATATATATATATATATATATATATATATATATATATATATATATATAAATATATATATATTTATATATATATATATATATATATATATATATATATATATATATATTTATATATATATATATATATATATATATATATATTTATATATATATATATATATATTTATATATATATATATATATATATATATATATATATATATATATATATATATATATATATATATATATATATATATATATATATATATATATATATATATATATATATAGAGAGAGAGAGAGAGAGAGAGAGAGAGAGATAGAGATAAGAAAATATTTCAAATAAAAGTCGAAACCACTCATCCCATGTCCTAATGACAAGTAGTATAAGATCATCATTCAAACTAACATCTATCCCACTTCTACTTCAAACTTTCAAGGATGACGAAAAACACATCTGTAGGAAGAAATATTTTAAATGAAAGTTGAAACCACTTAGGACCTAGCGACAAGTATATGCTCATCACATAATTATTACTATTTATCTTCACTTCACTGAAACCTAACATCCTTTTTCTCGTCAATGATCACAGCATTTAAGTGTATTTCGATTTTCTGTTGATTACATTATTGTAGCAGAAGATTATCTTCATCAATACTTCTTTTTTTTTATAGTGTTTTCTTATATTTTTCATCATTATTTTCTTCGTTCCATTATATGTTGCAGTACATAGTACTCAGTATAGTAAAAGCCTGCTCTTACAGAATTTGATGTCCTACCATTTAATTCACCATATTTACAAATTTGAAATTTCCATTTAATATATTCATGAGTCGTACATAAAGCACGTGCATTTGGAAAGACGGAGAGGATCGGGCCTTCCCATTTTTTTGGTTTTGATAATAATATTATAATGAAAAACAGAAAAATGAAAATTGTAGAGGACAAGTAATTACTATTGGTAAAAAATCAAATAATCTGTTCTGTTGATAATAGAATTGAAATATCCAATTAAGAAAATATTCCAGAATTCTTTATGACTGATGAAAATATTTTACAATCAATAACAACATTATTATGATTGTTTCTTCAATACATTGTTGAATTTCAAGAAGTAAAGTGATTATTATCAACGTACGGGATTAACTAGTTATTCACTTTTTTATTGAGCGTAAGGGAAGACTCCATTCAACAATACAAATTGTGATGAAACTTAGCACACACATATGTCATTATCACACTTGTCTGTCTGGTTTTGGGGTGCAATCAGTTGAGCTAGTTGAAACACTTATGAGAAAAACGTTTTTAAATCAAATTCCATTAGAACAATTCAAAGGAGAAAATTTGAAAAACTCATCTTTTCCCAATAGATTCCAATATTTTCAATGGAAGAAGTCAGTTTCACAGAAATCGGATCAGCCATTGTGATGGAAAGATAAGAAATATTTTTTCTAGATCCATCAAGCTTAGGCCTATATAAGATTAGGAAAATATTCAAATGTAATCCTTCTAGATCAATTGACCGATGTAGATCGTCCGCCCTCGTGATGTCACAAAATATAAAAACCAATCAAGTGGACAATGAATTTGAATTTGTGTTGTTTTACGGCGCTTCAACGACGAGGTTATTCGCAGGTGAAAATAGGGAAATAGCCAATCAAGGTATCTAAAATTTCCCCTGCTTCGTATAAGTCACGCCCATCTACATTGGTTAATTAAAATGAACTACATGTAAAACCAATGAGAGTTGCTCAACGATTAAAATAATTTGCAGCTACATCAATTCGAGCTGCATAATAAAGGCAGTGAATGACTTGACTTGATAGCTTCAAAATCAATGTGGGCTTTCAAGTACATTTAATACAAATATCTCACTCATGACACACACATGAACTGTTTTTCTATTTTACGATAATTGATTGATTGAAAAACTATCATTTTAACACCAAAACAAATTGATTGATAATTGGTGATTTGATAAATTGCATAAATAAATGCCAAAAATAACAGAACATATTTATTAAAAGTTGTTAATTACTGTGACTGTACAATTAGGTCTACTTGGAATTTAAAATTTACTAAAAAATGGTAGGCACCTACACGCGTTCCTGTGCTACACTGATACCAACTCTCAACCATTCGCCTTGGAAAAAGCAGCGCCAACTTATCAACGATTTGCAAACTATTGATAAATAATCGAATAAATAATTATCATCAATAGATTGCTTTTAATCGATTACTGACTGTTACAGTTCAATTAGTGATCAAATGTCTTATGATCAACTGATTGATTGATAATCAGCAGCATCCCTAATTATTATTATTGATTCCAGGCGACACTGAGTCCGATTCTATTGACCAGCGGCTACGATGCCTACACGGCGTGTGCAAAGCCGTTCAGAACATCCAAGTTCTACGCGGAACCTCCGTGCGACTTCCGATACCAGTCATGGTGCACAATACCAGGCAGCGCTTATCCATGGTACGTACGCTTCAAACCAATTACAACCAAAAATATGTCCAAAATCAGATAAATACAAGCAAGCACAAATTCGGATAAGAAACAGGAAAACTAATAACTTGATAATTACAGCACCTACAAATAGAAACCCAACAATGACATACATTTCTCTAAAAATACTTCAAGCCAAAACCAAAAATTATAAATCAAAACTTTGTTGGGATGCTATACTGTGCAGCCACTATCTTCAATTGGTTTTCCATCATTCCGTCACTCAAAGTTGAGTAAAATTAATGTTAACACTCTAGTCGCAATAACACCGATATTTTCTCTGGGTTTACACTGATTGAACTTTTCTTATCATATCGAAAACTAGACATAAAGCCATTCTTTCCCAATAAATGCAAAGAATGAAAGTTTAGAATCAATAGAATGGGGCACCATTTTACCGCCCCGAAAAAATAGTTGGATACCAGTATAATATATAGCTAATTCAACAAATAACAAATTGTAAAATTATAGTGATAAATTAAGGGTGCAGAGCTATTCAGAAGTTATTGGGGGAAAGGTTTTCAATCCTTTTTCTATATATATCTTCTCTTTCCTTGATTTTCTTCATCTTCTTTTCTTGAGAATCTTCCTTTCTTCTTCTACTTAGAATTTACTTGTGCAGGGGAAAAAGAACTATATATAGCACAGTCATTTTTTACATTTTGAGACTTTTAGTTGCTTTATTTCATTACAGTAACATGAATGACTTAATGGTAGATCAAGGATGAGCTGAACACTTCAAGTTTCATGACCTTTATTCTAACCAGCACACACATGGCTGTCTAATAGTGTATTCAACAGTTGTACAACAGCTATTTTCAAGTGTCATTCAGAATATATTGCTTTCTTTTGAACCAACTTGCTTTTAAAATCCAGACCATAGAGTAAATGTCTTGATTTGAACTGCTGAAAGTCGCAAAGATGTCATGTATCAGTATATATTTCATATTACCAGTACCATTAGAAACAAATGTTAATACCAGTGAACAGTGATGTCCCAGTTTCACACACTGGAAAATAGAAGTCATTTTTGTGACAAATTTTGTGAGTGTATCAGAGATCTAACAGAGAAGCCAAACTGAAAATTATCCATTACAAAACACATCTAAACTTTTTCTTCTTCAATGTTCCTCTCTACTATGGAAGTTGGCTATCAGTCACCATGACGATTTTCAATCAGGTATCAGCAGCTCTAAAGAGTACACTGATGCTGCATTGGAAAAACTTTTTCGAGCTTTTCTATCTCGAAATCCTCCTTCTTCCTACACTGCGATGTTCCTGTACTTTCCCAAACAGTACAATTTGTATAGTGTTCCTTTCACAACATGTGCAAAGCACTACTCTAGTTTCCTCTTTGTTTCT
Organism: Brachyptera risi; assembly: GCA_964007535.1. Taxonomy (NCBI): domain Eukaryota; kingdom Metazoa; phylum Arthropoda; class Insecta; order Plecoptera; family Taeniopterygidae; genus Brachyptera; species Brachyptera risi. The sequence goes on from OZ023328.1 coordinate 26,830,580, forward strand.
ACAGTGACTTTTTCTTCTTTCCATTCCCATGCATATCTGGACGTCTTTATCATCAACTTTTTATCAAAATCCGAGTCACTCTTCTATAACACTATTTAGAATGCATATAGGCTCTAACCTCTTCATAGTCGCTGGACACATTATCCACGTTTCAATGTCATAACAAAGCACAGAGGAAATATAGCAGCGTACAATTCACATCTGCAGTGTTGAGCTGAAATCCTCAACATGGAGGCGGCATCACATTTAGAACAATCATTTGCGCACCATCTCTTTTCCGATTGATATCTTTGCATTTATTAAAATATATTATGATCCAAACTGGAAAATCTAAATAAATCTAATAATTTCCATCTTATTATATGAATCAATTATGATCAATAGTTTAATTCTAAATATTCCAGTAATTCAATAATATCGAGTTATTTCAAGTGCCCTATTTTCGAGAGATAATAATATCGACTACTTTTCAAATGGCAACATTTTTCTTCAGGCAAGCTGTAAGACGATTTGTCCGTGAGAATCAAGGCCTGATGAGACGGATGTACGGTGACGAACGTCACATATCCGTTATGCGGGCAGAAATCCAATCAAATGACGTCGAGTATCTAACGGAAAGCGAGTGGAAACTCCGCGAACAGGTGCGTTTGCGTTACAGCAGCCGGATACCGCAAAAAGTATCCGTGGAAACAACGAGCAAAGAACCAACCTCCAGCAGTACATCAGAAACTCAGCCTCAAACAACTTCACCACCAGCAACATCTCCAAATACATCCTTCATCACATCCTACTCAACTGGGAGTCATTCGATTGCATCCGAATCATCTGAAGAAGAACAAAGCACTACTCCTTCCGACCAGACATTGAACACAACGTTCATGACGACCAATCAGCCGGTATCGACAACACAATTTGAAACCACGGAAACAGAAGTGGACAGCAACAGCACAGAGCAATTGGATACGGAAACCACAGATGAGTCAACTGAGCAAGAACAAGTAACAGAGGAAATGACTACAGTGAAAGAGAATGAACTGTTTCAGGATGATACTGAAACCGTTCAAGTGGCTGAGAAGTCACCGCCTTTGGTGAAACTGAAAGGAGTGTGAGTCAAAATATAATTTCATCATTAAAACCCTGTATTCAATTGAATCATTTGCCTTTTGATTTGATTTCATATTTTTTTATACCAAGTCAACTTCCAATTTGCATTGTTATTGTTACTAATAAGTTTAGTTCAGTTTAGTTTAGTTTAAGATGTAAAGATGAAGTAATAATAACAATTAAAAGCTACAGAGAGAGATGAAAATATAAGCAATAAAGTAATGAAGTAGCAAGTACAAAAACCAAAACAAAACCACAGCAAGTGAAAAACAATATTTAGCAATCGTGTCTTACATCTAAGGCGACCTAATGACAAGAGTGTTAACAAAAACAACTACTATTTTCAGGAATGCATGTCCCGTAAAAGAAGAAGTTGTAGCACCATTCTGGGCAAATAATACTCGTGGCGAAGTCCTAGCATTGTTGAACGTCTATCCGTTTGAGCAGTATGTTCACTGGGAAAAATGCACGTAAGTTGAAATGCTGATCTCTTTCTAATCATCACGCTCAATGCTGAAACATGTCAGACTTCAGAAATCAACTTTACTGGATGTTGACATCACTGGATCTCAAAACAGTTGTTATCCTCAAATAATTAACAAAAATATCAAGTATGATGGTACCCATCCACAATTATGTTTCAAAACATTAGATCCACATTAAATTATAACGTTGAGAAACAAGAAAGTTATAGACCGAGTTACAGACTCGACAACTGTGATGAAAGTAATCTGAAGAAATTGAATAAAACTAGTAGGCCTATTTCATTTTTATTAGTCCTAAAAACGGTTACTTTTGAGATAGTGATTCTTTTGATGTTGCGTAAATCGGTAATGTTACAATTATTTGGTGGCTTTACTCTTTGGGTAATAAAAGCCGACAAGCTAACAGAAAAGTTTCATCAACTGTTTGATTGCGCTTTCAGATATGAGAACAAACAGATGTTTTGTCGAGATGGCTGCCGTTGTGAGCAGCAATACCGCCTACACCGCCTTTTAGCATATGACCCCAGCAATGAGTGTAGAGGTATCTTCTCCGATTGGTTCAAGTTTCCGTCGTGTTGTGTCTGTCGGTGCTACGATCTACCAATCGCGTTTCACATCACATCACGCAGTCCACGGACCAACAGTATCAACAATAACAATCCTCCCTACTGGTACAGGGACAAACTCAAGTCAAACACCTAAATCTGAAATCTGGATATCTGTCTCTTCCCCATTCATTTTACAATGATTACTATTTTGAGAATAGCGTATTATTTATTATTCACTGTACGCCTACCGTACTGCTTTTGTGAGAAGCTTGAATAGGTACAGGTTGGTTACACAAACAATTTTTTTTTCAAAATATTAAATTAGTTGATTTACATCGTTTATAATATTTCCCCAACAGAAATTAGCCTGGTACCGGTAGTCTGTTAATTAGGTTGTAGAACCGACCTCAAGTAATTATTTCATAGTAAATAAATGAGAGTGGAGACAAATATGTAGATGAGGTTGGTTGTTCTTTACTTGACGAGCGCAACAACAATAACGCTCTCAAAATGGTTGACCTTGACCCTCTAAATAAGTGTCGTTTAAGGCTCGTGATGGACATTAGGTAATAATAATTTAATAAAGAAGAAAAGTATCAAAATATGAGATCTAGCTCATGGACTATAGTATTAACATGATAACACAAAAATCATCTGTAAAACCTCTGAAGAAAATAAGATATTAATAAACATTATAATATATACTTTTATAAAATAAAGAACAAAACTAGACCAATACTAGAAATCTAGTTATTTTAAATAGTAGGATTAGATCAAAATGGACATAGGACAACAGTTGAGTTCATCGCATTATGGCCTTGCATTCATCTTCATTTCTGCTGTAAATCACACAGATCTACTCATTTTCATGGCACGACTATTGTACATCTTCTCTCTACAATGCTTTTAGCTTTTCAGGGGCATCTGGTACGGGTTGCCGGTACATGCAATATCCCACAACAGATTTTCCAAGTGACAGGCTTTTTGACAATCGCTAGTCTTGGCCCGTCAACTATATACAGTATGTTCTTGAAATAAATTGAAGAGTGTTAATTAAAACCAATCTGATTATAAATATGAACACTTTGGTAACGTGAGGTTACGACTCATTTGCAACTATTGGCAATGGAATTACATTGACAAGGAGGAAACTTTATAGGTAGGTCTCTATTTTCACCAATTTCATGCAGCATTATTTTGATAATATCTCTGCCAACTTTCTTGAAGCCCCTAGGCAAGTTTACCTCATTGGCTAAATGGGATTTAACAGTACTAAATGGGAATCCTGAGATAGGTTTCTGTTTCATAACCGTTGGCTGGACATCGGGATGTTTGGACCAAGTACGCCTCTGAAGCTGGTGCAGTAGCAATCAGAGAGATGATGAAGGAATGGTGATTTTTGTGAAGGCATGTTCGACATTTTTACCACGTTTTAGTTTTTAACAAAATGTATATATTTAATTAGCCTATTAGATTTTCCAAATAATAATTATTCAATCAATCTGTTTTGGTTTAGTAGCACATACCAATAATATCGTGGTAAGGTACTTACACCTTGTAAGCACCTCATTCATATTTACTTAATATACAATAAGTATAATTATATATTTTGCTTTGTAAAATAGCAGCATGAGTTAAAGCCATGCTCTTGAAGTGTGTCCAGCAGAGCAAAAGTTTGCAAAAACCTATCGCAATTATGAAACATATAATAATAATATGCACAATTCTGAAGAATGCTATTTGTTAGAAAAACCCACCAAAAATGTACAAACATCACTGTAATCTTAGTATACAATAATTATTAATAAATAACTTTTTTTTATAAGTAGGCCTAACTGTTTTCTCCTGTTTACAACCACACATTCCTTTTTCTCTTTAAATATCGTCCTTAACATAATTATGTACAATAATGAGCATAAAGTACAGAAAATAAATAATACCGAAACAAGTGTTCAGACTAGACATAGTATGCAAGAACAAAAATAAATAATAGTTACAAACACAAATCACAAATATATATAATTACCATAAACATTATGTCAGGGAAGCAAGTCTGACACAAGTCAACGAACAGAAAAAAGAGCAACCAAATATTACGACTTAATGGAGAACCAATCATATAAATAAGGCGCAAGAAAAATAAACTTCTCACCTCACAGAGATTAAGGAACACTGTGAGTCAGCATTATAAAAACAGTCATTTTTATCTAGGCACTACTAGTACTAAAATATGTTCAATTCCCAAGTTGGAGAAATTTGGTGTTGCTCATGTTTCTTTGTAAAATGGCTGAAGGGTCACTGGACGCTTTATAATTTACTGTTCATTATTAAAATATTAAATGTAATATCAAAACATCAATACGACAAACTGGTAAACATTGTAGTACTTATCAATCAAATTACGTACTTGATACAGTAGGCCGACCAGAAAACCCAACCTTTCACTTTCATTCAAAAAAAGTGAACATGTTTCACACAATCAATTCCTTGATTTACAAGCCTAAATTTTGCTTTTTTACCAAGTCAGCTGCAAGTAAAAGATAACGTCACTTATTAGAGCACTATTGTTACACCCCAAAACACAAAATGTGTCATTGACTTGAGCTATCAATATTTCAAGAAACCACACAAGATGTCCTCTCTCTTATGAAACTGGAAATCTAGCAGCAAAATGACATGTTCAAGAAGACATTTGTTTGCTCAACGACATCACCAACAGCTAGATTATTTGGAGGTACGAATGAGCATATGAATGATGAATGTTAACAAAAACACGCCTTATGCGGGACTCGAACCCACACACCCGGCACGATTTCAGTTCCAAAGCGGAGCCATAGCTGACTGAGCCAGATATGTAGCAATAATATGTTACAGCTCATGAACTATACCATGAACTATCGTGAACTATACGGTAATAGTAAGGCGTCAAAAATAAAAGTGTGCAGGATGTTTAAATTTTAGAAATACTTCTTAAAAAATACTGTTTGAATCCTTTTTATATTACATGATGTCATATGCTGACACTGATATGATTAGTAGTAGGCCTACTCAATAAGTATGCTATGCTAAATAGTGAATACTGACTTGCTCTCATTGAAAATCAAAATATTTCCGAAGATTGGTCTAAAAACTTTTGTTTTCCAGTACAAAAACCAACACAATTCAATAATTACCTACTGTTAGGGATTTAAGAAAGAATATAATACTTTGTTATCTAAATAGTGAATAGAACTCGATAATAAACTCGTACTAAACTCGTATTAAATGTTACATCACATTTATGAGTATAAAATACATACTGTTTGTAAATTACTATCAAAAGGGTGCCGTTTTGGGGTCATTACTACAAAATATTACGAATCCAATCTGATTCTTATCTCTCCACTAATGCTCGAAATAGTCAACTCACGTTACCATACAGTATATAATACAGATATAGTCATGGTGTTGACTTGCCTCACTTACCGTGAAGAGTGTGAAACTTGTTTCTAGTCGTAAATACAGAGATAAAAATTGTGCGCATCATTGTTCCTAGAAACAAATAAATTGCAGGAACTGTCGTCCAAGGGGGCTGTTTATGTGACTTTCCATAGGTACCGGTAGCCTATATTTCATTAGTGTTTTGCTTGATGGTTATAAGTCAAGTATTGTTTCAAGTCGTATTGCTCAGCTTATTTGAAAGATATGTGTGACTACAAAAGGCATCTAGACGATGTACTCGAATGATCAATTGATTCATCTGACGTCCAGTGCATCTGAATTCTTCGAGAAAAGGAGTTGAATGATAGTGCAGATGAGTTTGAACTCTCACTTGATTATTCTTGTTTGACTACAGCTGTACTGCAGTTCTGATTCTGATATCTTTTGAATTTTGAGGCTCCCATGAATATACTGAAATTATACCAATATATTTCATATACTGCTCAAGTCTCCTAGATTGTGAAGGGCCTAAGGGTAATTGATTACTGATAAATATGAAGTGTTCCTTTCCATGTTATAAAGTGAATATACTACTCTGTATTGGGTTCTAATGATGGAAATCTACATTATGATAATTCAACTGAATCAATAGTGAATGGAGCAAACGTGAAAAATGCTTGCAATATGTGGGCCTGCATTCTAAATTTCTGTAGGCCTATAAATGCAATCACTTGAATATCCCCCTTTCTCTACTTTCTTTGTCGTTTGATCTTCACGACAACAACAATAGCAACAAGTTACAACTATAATTAATAACTTAATAAGGTGATGAATAAATAAAATGTGAACATAATTTCCCTCGTAGGCTCCGATGATAAAAAACTTCTTTAAAAAAATGCTATTGGTTCTCACGCAGAGCACAATCAAGTTAGACAAAATGAATGTCCTTCATTCATTTCTCAGATCAATTGCAATTTCCACAGTTTGTGTTTGTTTCTGAGCCAAGCTATTTGGGACAATTCAAGGCAATTTATCTTTGACACGTGATTGAAATAATTCACCTGGTTTCAATATGTTATACCAAAGCGGAGTATATTGAACGCAGTCTATTATACAGCTACCCTACATGTAAGCTTCAGCTGCTCATACTGCCTCACAGTGCAAAGGCTTGTACAACCTCATTTTCAGTTAAAGTCACATAAAATACTTCACTGCCGTGTAATTGTGACAGGTCTTCATCAGATTCTACTTCCTTGTACATCTTATTTTTTACTGCCCTGTGATTGGGGGATTGGACATACTTCTCCTGACTGCAGACATACTGAATTCTAAAATCTGATAGTTCTAAAGCAACTTACACTGCTCGACGGCAGTTGTAGAGATGCTTGATATGTCATAGGCCTAGAGCGACTGCCAGCGTTGAGCAGCCATCTTGTCCTGCTTCCCAGTCTGCTGATTGGCCGGGAAGGTCGGTGAATGTCACATGGATCCACATGGCACCCACAGGGTCTTGTTTTGCTCCTGATCGACAGCTGCCTTGATCTGCGTGCACATGTATGCCACGTTTACGCCAGCAGGGATAACGGCTGGAAAAAAATTTAACAAGCTTGATTCGAGTGTGTTGCGGTACTAAAAATATAATAAAGGATTGTACGTGGAGTTTAACACAATATCAGAATGGGCAGTGGATACATTTCAAGATATGTCATGCAACATTGAAATAAAACCAATAACTTCTCTTCCCCCCCTCCCCCCTCCCTCCGTGAGTTGACACATCTGGGCATATATCTAAAATACTTCAACCACAACACAAACATCTTTCTCAGCAAGTATATTGGTTGAGGAAGGTTGAGGGCTGGGGGGAACTGTATGACCAATCAAGTGGAACTGACACTCATAAAGTAATCTGATATGCTAACATAACCAGTCTTGTCAGATATTATATAAACACTCTTCATATTACAAATACTTTGACTGGGCGATGGCGTGTTTCCCTATGCTTAACACTGACAACCTACGGTCTCTCTATAATTGTGACCATTCTGTGTGGTTTTTGATTGTTAGTTGAGTGAAGACGCTCGAAGTGCGAGTGTGAAGGCAAAGGCTGATGATCATCACTACGCGTCACAAATTGATTAGAGATTACTAAAAAAAAAAAATGATTCAGACCTATTTTATCATCATTTCAATCGATATTCAATATCATCAATTTGATTCGATATCGAATTGAATTCCTGATATTTCAATATTTTTGATCAATTTTCCTTATGGCACATTTCAGTATTATATTCTTGATTGATTGGCAACCCTAGTTGATATGCTCTAAAAATTTTGCTGGAGTGGAACTCCGCCCTCAGAGGCAGCTGCCGGTTCAACACTAATTGTAGGCATGGCGACAGAGGCCTAGAAGTGTGTAAGTAGAATTCAGTTTTGTTTGGCCATAATAGTGAACCGTTTTGAGAGTCCACCTATTGTCTATACTATCAGTAAGATTATATTTTGGGCAGGCAAATGATGAAGTCACAGACCAGCCCATAATCATATGTGTACACAGGGTATGCAGTTTTGCCCTACACAAAAGTAAAGTCAAATTATAGCCTACTTTTAACCATTTTTAAGGAAAATACAAGCTGGTCAGATTTGCTGTTTTTTATGAAGAAATATTCTGAATTTAGTTTTGGTTAAATTAAAATAAATATAACACTTGTGAGTTGTAAGTAGGGCTGTGCGAGCAGAGCTTTTTGAGTTTGAGCGAGTTTCGAGCGAGATTGACTTTTTTCAAGCGAGTTCGAGCATCATTTTAGTTTGAGCAAGTTTGAGCACAAATTTTATTTTTAGCGAGCTCGAGCACAATCTTAGTTTGAGCAAACAAGCTCAAACTCTTGTTGATCCCAAATGGATGAGCCCATCAAAAAATGATTTCAATTCGTACAAATTCGGATCAACCAAGCACGTCCTTATCCATGAAAATCATCAAATCCCGGTTAGAATTACGACAATCTTGTATTGCGTATGAGAGAAAGCTATGCTACTGGGCGAAACTACTTGATGAGTTGATGGAAACCGTTGCCTCAATGAGTGAGTATCAACTAGCTTCGCCGATAGAAACCGTTGAGATTGTGTATACTCGCTAGTTCCGAAGACGTACAATCATACGGCGCGATTCCATTGGCGCTCGGCCGTCCCGAGTTGCTCGCTTGACAACAAGCGTGATGACGTTTTGATCTGACCTTGACAGAGTGTGGGTGTGTTCTGGAGAGGGGGGAGGAACTGAGGAAGAGACAGATGCACATGCGTGTCTGGTGGTAACTACGACTCAGCAAAACTCGCAGCTATTTGCTCGTAGGCAGTCCAGTCCCACTGACAGTGTGAAATAATGATGGGCATTGTAATCATTCAGCAAATTTATATTCAAAATCAAAGGGAGAAATGATGAAACAAAACTTTTTCTCAACTTTCAGACACTGTGTATTCAGTTACTCAGTACAATCTGTTGAATGATAAAAAGTTTTTCCTTCCACTCTCGCTAGCTCGAAATAGTTTTGAGACTCGAAATTTCGATCTGGGAAAAAATCTTTTCGAGCGAGTTTGCTCGAAAATTTTGAGTCTCACGCAGCCCTAATTGTAAGCCTCCTGATCCAGTTCTTCAAGTTACAGACCGTGATCATATTATATGCGATAATAAAACGATGTAGGCCTAACATTCAGTTTTCCGATATTCGATCAAGTAATTCTTTTCCAATATGAATTTAATAATCACCATTGATTTACTTAATCACAAAATATCTAGGTGTAGTAGGCCTATCTCATTAGACACAGTACCTACACAGATGGTGACAAAGCAATATTACTGCACCTGATATGTAGTGTTTATACTCCGCCTCCAGCTTGAGAGCGTGTTCGTACATCTCTTTCGCCGCCTTGGCCGAAACTTTTTCCATCGGATATCTCGTATCCTTCACTTCCTTGATCTGCTTGGTCGACTTGAACTTGATGAGCAGAACAATCGGGTAGATCTGATGACGATGTAGTCGTTCAACTGATGCCAGGCTGATATCCAGGACACAGTGACTGCTCTGTAGATGCAAAAATAGGCAATTAACACAAAAATAGGCAATCAACACAAAAATAGTTTACTCTGTTACCAAAAAGTATGTGTGGCAGAACACGCATGGCTGAATTAAAGATCTGTTCACAATTTCATATTAATTACCGTATTGTCCCGAATATTAGCCGACTCCGAATATAAGCCAACCCCAAACTTTTAGATCAACACATAAAAAAGGGTTTCTCTTCTTTTCCACTTTCCCTTTCCTTCTCCTTTTCCAAGCCATCACTCTAACGGGGTAGAATTTAGTCAATTTTAAATTGCACTCAAGAGGAAGATAGGCAACCGACCGGGAGTACAGGTGAGAAAGATCGTGTATACTCGGTTAATGGCGACGACGTGCAATCGCCATATGGCCCACTTCTATTGGAGCTCGGCCGTGCCTACTCGGACGAACGAGTGTTTTTTCACGCTAGATAGTCTCATGCTCAATTGTCTAGGTCAGACCACACGCAGTAGGATGACACACACCATGCAGCCAACAGCTCAACGTGCTTATGTTTATTACTGCACGTCAAATAAAAATGATTTTTGGGGAAAAGCATACTTTTTCATGATAAAACATTTATTAAACGTATTTTTAGTGGAATATCTCGCAGTTTCAAGTTGATTCCATTGTTATGAGTGTGTGGGTGTTGTACGCCCAATTAAAATGAGCAAAAAACGTAATTTTGACCGATTATAGGCCGATATTCGCATGTAAGCCGAGGGTGACTTTAGGGCTCGAAATTTTGAGAAAAACCCTCGACTTTTATTCGGGACAATACGGTATATCAAAAGTTGTAAGAAGTAGGCCACATTTACTTCTACAGAGTATTAGTGTAAATTAAGAAACAGCAGGGAAATTAGTAAAGTAAGGTATAGAGAGAACCATGATACTGCAAATTTCTAACTACACTTAGCCTATATCCAAGGACGAAGATTCCGAACAACAGTTTGCTCTTTTCGCCAGTTTCACCATAGCTCATGCTCATAGCTCATGGGTGATTTGTGCTATATTCTTTTGTGGATATAAGTAGCCTACAGAAGCTGTTGCCTCTTCCATCCTATTGACACGATCATTATGAGAGCATTTCTTTGCTCCCAGAAAGATATACTACATGGTCAAACTGGTGGAAAAGGAGCACCCATACATTATTATTTATTGTCAACATCAAATTCGTGATATACGATCAAGTCAGTCATTGTTATTGTTTCCGAAATAAGGCTACGGATGAATCAGTAATAGAGCTAAAATTAATTCACTTTGATTTGTTAAAGCAAAGTTTGAACTGCATAGAAACAAGTCATTCTCAAAGAAGTGACTTGCAACTGGAAGTTTCAAGGCACAGCACAGCATTTCATTCACTCAATCTCAAACTGAATTTCTAAACAATAACGACACCCAAAAATTCAACGGAAAAAAAATGTCGTTATAATTTTCCATTTAAATTTCAATTCATATCTCTACATAGGTCTACACATTGAATTATACATTTGGACTTGCTCTTGGAATAAGCTCACAATGGTAAACAGCCATCAGGTAGATATATGCAGAAAACAACATGGGTAGGAACTAGGAAGAGAGAGGTGATTCGATATAATTTTAATGCACTGCAGGAAATTTTGGCCGAGGGAAAATACCGGTACTATGCAAAGATACAAGCATAAATGTAATTTCGTGCATAATTTTATAGACACATTCAAATCAAAGAAAACATTCCTCGTTCAGAACATCCGAGCTTCATTACTGACGATGAGACGAACAACCAACACAGGTTTACTCACGCCATGAACTATTTTCTTCTGAGGCCTTCTTTTCCCAAATGGTCCAAGCTAATGTGGAGTTAAAAAGTCTTTTCATTCCCATCTTAAGCTGTTTTTACACTACGTGTTTGCCCGTGGTTCAACCCGCAGTCTGCCCGCGGGTAAAAATATTGTTGTGTTTACACAGTACACACCTTGGGTCAACCCGCAGGAAGTTGAACCTTAGTGCAAGCTAGGGTTAAACCAACAGGCGAGTATTGCCTGTGAATCAGATGGTTCACTTTTCTCTCACTCTCGTCGCTGACTTCAGTAGCCTTCTCATCAACTGTCAGATATTAGTCACATGGAACTGGTTGACGACTTGACAAAAAATTAGTTTTAAAGCGTTGGTACACTGTAATTTGGAACCGGAAATGTCCATCAAACAATCAGTGGAAATTTAGAAGTGTAAACAGTCTTCCTGTTGACTCGTGGTATCAACCGTGGTACAGCCCATGGTACAAAGTAGAAACCCAGGGGTTAGACCACGGGTGGGACAGTGGGTTTACTGGTATAGTGTAAAAACAGCTTTAGCAGTCCAAATAAACTTGGCATGTTTGAATTTAACCCTCTAGACAAACGTGTACTACAGTCGGACCCGCATATAACGAATTTCAAGGGGAATGAAAATCTGTTCGTAAAAACAGAATTTCGTTATAGAGATATATTGCTTTCTTTCATAACAGCACTTGAATTTTAGAGATTTATAAAGATAGGCCTACATTTACGACTTAGGCTCTAGTATAGTACTGTATTAGGTGACATATTATCATCGCATACTATGTTTGTAGAAAGTAATAGAAAACAACAATGTCCTTTCATAAAGGACTTATCATCTGCTATCACATGACACCACCACTCCCCACTTCTCGTGTTTTATTTCCTAGGTTACAGGACACTATCACGAATGGAAATGAAGGAATGTAAACAAAAAATAGATAAACAAAGTCATTGAAGATGTCACCATCACGTTACTATTTAGCGCGCGTTGAGAGAGTGTTTGGTTTTGTGCCATTCCACTGTGCTTGGGACGGTGAGGGAGGGGGGTGCAGCAAGAGTTATGACCACGTGCTGTACGCGTCACCAGCTGCTACGATGTACAGTCCGTTCAAAATAAATGTAACCTGAAAATAAATTCACGCAAAATGCTCCGATTTTCGAACATTTTGTTGGAAATAGCTGAAAATAATGAGCAAAATATGCTGAAAAGTGACAAAAAATTCGTAATAACCGAATTTTGAAATATAAATCACTTCGTTATAGGTCTTTATTTAACATTGTAAGGATAGGAGATTTGAAGGGGGATGGTAATTAATTCGTAAAAACCGAAATTTCGTTAAAACCGAGTTCGTTATATGTGGGTTCGACTGTATTAATAAGTGTATGTCGTCTTTCATATGTAGATTATACAGTAGAACCTCTTTTATATGATTCTCGTTTTCATGATTTTTCCATTTATTCAACTTTTCTATGTAGTGTCAACCATTCTCCATAAGAGTACATTCAATTTTCTCATTTATTCTCACACACATTTATTTACGACTTTTTGTTTAGGGCCTACATACGCCTCAATTTATTGTCCCCTTACTGTGTATTTTTAATAATCCCAATCAGGTGTTCACCACGAAGTCGTAAAAACCCAAGGTTCGGTAAATCCCCAAAACGTCAACAGCAGATGTGCAAGCAAAACTGTTTTTTTTTAGTAAGAGATTTTTTTGGTTTTTAGAAACCATTTACACCCTATGGTTTGAACGAATCGAGTGTGTAGGCTTAGATGTATCGCTTTTATACCACAGGCCTAGCTATATGAATTTTTCTTTTAATAATTTTTTCAAATATTTTCTCCTCTTTTTTCAATATTTTATATCTTTTCCTCTTCTTTTAATAAATAAGTAATCAATTACAACATTGAATTTTCCAGACTATAGCTCAATATTATCATCAATTTCTGTATATTTTTGCTCTCTTAATTAATTTGTTATTTTCATTTTAATATACATTATTTATTCTGTGTCTAATGGGCAACCTTTTGTAAGGCAGTCTTTATCCTTCACTGATAACGAATTTATGTATGCCACCCCATCATGGCACCCCGCGTCATCTCTAGTTAGCCCATAGCGGCGTTTTCTCACTTGAACTACGACATTTCTCCACAAATATACAACTCATAAAATAGTCATTATTCAAACAATTCGACCACTGAACATTCTGAATGTCGATGAAACTAACCTTGTCGCACATCTCCTTGACAGCAGTGAGTGTCGTGCACTCGTAATAACTACCCTTCTTGCGGTAGTCGACGAAGATGTTGTCTGCCATGCCCTTTTCGATCATCGCTTGCGGACACTGCATCAGTTCTGGTGCACACCGCGCAAATTTGTCGGGAAAATCCTGGATCAGTTTCTCCGACACACAGTCAGCCAGCGGTCCCATGATCAGCACCGGTCGGAATACTGGATCTGAAATAGGGAAGATTGTAGCTTTGAACATCAATTTATTACATTGTTTTTTACGATTCTATGCCAATGCATTAGGTTTTATGAATCAATGGAAATGATATTATTTCAGCCACTCAATAATACTGTTGTCCTTTAATTAATAAATCTTGATAGAAACTGAAACAAGTTCATCTATAATCAAAAGTCAATCCAATTTGTAACTGATATCAATCAAATTTGAAAAATTACCATTTTATTCATTCATTTATTTATATATTGGCCATTGGGTGTAATGTCGCAATGTACTCATGACTACAATCTATGGGCGTCGGTGAATCCCCCCCTTCACCCATCTACCTGAACAAGCAGCCTTCATCAGTTCATCACTCTCGACTCTACTATGACCAAGACAATAGCCAAAACATCAGAATCTCTATGTACTTTCAAGTGTCCTATCAACGGGCTCCCCACTGTCTATGAGTGGCCTTATCTCTACTCATACATCTCGGTAAGCTGCTGCTGTTCTTTCTTTCCCTTTATCCAATTCATATATTCAGCCTCAGGCTATTTTCATATACACACCAGGTTATTTTTATAAGTTGTTTTTGCATAGTGGGAAGAAGTCGGTCGTGGCCTGTTGTTAAGGAACCATCCTAGTATTGACCTGAACGACAGAGGGAAACCACAAAAAAAAACCTGTCACGATGGTCGACCATGGCAGGAATCAAACCCTGGTCTCCTGAATGACAGTTCAGTGTAATAACCACATGGTCAATCGCCTCGGTGAAAGAAAATATTGGACTCGATGGTCAGGAAACAGAATGGTGACAGGCAAATTAATCTAGCTAGCTGCACATCGATGTTCACTGCTATGTACCTTTGTGGCTTGAATCTTGCGTGGACCAGTTTAATAAGTGGACCTGACCTTGACAGACTGAAGTGAGCAAGCAAATGACACAGAGAAAATGGCGAGGATGGCTCATATTACATTAAATACATTTCATCAGATGATAGATTTCATACTGGTATTTTTTTGCAGGTCAAAATTATCAATAAAGTTTGTAGAAATTCAACATTTAATCATGTCTCATTTTCAGATGATACATAAGCGAACATACTCCTAATAGCCAAAAGGCATAACTGCAGTTAATCGAAAAATGGTTCTGAATCAATTCCAGGTTCAATCTGTTCTGAAACTGACAGTCAATCATCTTTCTCTAATATTTTCTACTTGGGCCCTATTTGTCAAATTGAATTATGTGGAAAGTGCAACTAATATTTTTCAAATGTGATATCAAGCTTGGTAAGCAGCATTCACTTTACACCTCCCCTAGTAGCAAACCATACTTCTTCTGAGGAGATGAGGTGATGATCTGAATTACTGTGCCTTCAACCTATGTCCCCTCCTGCAAGTGCTAGGATAAGTACCCTACCCCCCTCACCCTTCATCACTGTTATTTCAATCAGAACATAAAAACTATAGTGATAAACTACACTAGTTACGCTAGATGTACTCGACAGTTTGAGGGAGTATATTTGATGGTGTTTTTCGTACTGACGAAAAATACCAAATAAAATAAAAATCGGTGATTTACAGAGGAAAGACGAGAAGTACGCGCAGAAGACGGACACCCGAACATGGCCGAAAATTAGGGGTGTGCGAGTTTGAGAATTTTAGTTCGAGTCAAGTTCGTGTTTGAGAGAAAATCAAGAGTTTGGAGTTCGAGTTCTTAAAAAAAAAAAAAAAATTGATTAATTCTACCTCTTGACAAATGAATTTTATTAGGCTATTCACATTTTAAATTCCACTCCACATTGACATGTGATCATTTATTAATTATTTATTAGGCTACTACTCATCAATCTGTCACAATCTTATCACCAGCAACATATCAATTGAGTTTGTATGTAATAATTAGGGATGTCGGCAGGTGCCGGGGTACCCAGGCGGTTCCAATTTCAAGTGAAACCCGGGCTGAAACAATTCCCGACGGGTAGTCGATGTTTTTTTCCTGGTCTTTATTTTCCTGTGTATGATGTTTTTAGTCCGGTCTGTATGTTTACAAGCGTGCTCGACTCACGCGCATTTGTCGTTCCACCCCCCCTCACCAAGCAAGCCGTGTGTTCAGTGTCCTTGACAGCTCAGTTGACAAAAGTGCTTTAGCAAGGAATGATGTGGACTGGCTGGTGTAGCATTACTTTAAAATTTAAATGCGCTTTTGACATTTGTTTGTTTCCCTGTCATTGTTAGAAAGGGAATATTATTCAAATGACATTTTTTTGGTCCAAACAATGAAAAGCGATCATCATTGCCTATTTAAATACCGTACTTTATTTTTGGAATTACTTTTCGTCGCCATAAAAGAAATGCGCTCTTGCAAAAGTCTTGCGTATCCCTTCCCCCCTCCCATTATCAGCTGTTACTGGAGGACCAATGTGCTAGTGTGATTGCACTATTCTAATCAGTCATCAGTGTGCTTCCAAGCCTTGCGGTTAGAGGTCCTGTTGCTCTAGAGAGTGATGATTGGATTGAGGAAAATAACGTGTCTTTTTAATGATTATAGGTGATTTATGGTCTTCAAGATTTTTTTTTTTTTCGGGAGGAAAACCTGGTTAGGAGTCAGGTAATGAAGGCGACATCCCTAGTAATAACTGTCAACAAAACGAGCTATTTCACTGCTCAAGTATAGGCGGATAAGAATGACAAATTACTATAGAGGGTCAATTTTCAACACTTCTCAAGTTTAGTATGTTCTGCCAAATTACAAAAATATAAAACGTGTTTTTGACCAATGTTAGGCCGTTATTTTCATATCAGTAGCGACTTCTGAACTCTAAAATACGGGGAAAAAATTATGTAAGAAGAAAAAAATTAATAAAAAAACTCGAAATTTTTTAGTTCAGCTGAATTTGAACTCGAGCGCGAACTCAAAACTCGAAAATTTGAGTGCTCACACACCCCTAACGAAAATGACTGAAAGATGCAATGATGCCTGTAAACACAAAACAAACCCGTACAAACGTGAAGAGCTAATCTAGGCTGATGTTTGCTCTCATTTTTAACCAAAAACGTCAGAGAATGGGTACTAAATCGGTTCTCTGAATTGGTTCTCTGAATCGGTTAACTCGTTCGAAATTTTTGTAATCAAAGTTATCCCTAATTCGGTAATTCTTAATATTCGACAAATATAGGAATAGACTGCCTTTTGTTCTACGGTTTTGAAACTACTAGAAAAAGTGAGTCTACCAGTGATGACAACTCGAGGTGTTCAATATATGTCGATGTTACAAGCACAACTAGCCTGCGAATACACTCACAGTCAAGCCTTTCGACTCGTTGGTACGAACACAACGCCACCTCTTCGCTGAGCGTGCCGCTGTCGCTGTACCACCCGAGGTTGATGTTGGAAAACGACGCAAGCTCTTTGGAGTCGCGCGACGAACTGCGCTGGTGTTTCTTTCGACGGAAAAAGCTGCGTCGCGCGGAAGTTGTGCCCCGGCGCGCATCTGCTTCGAGATCGCCCAAGCTACGGCGTAGTAACAGTTCCTCTTCAACCCTGGCAAGAGAAGAAAACAATTGAACAAAATCTCAATTCACAGGTTTCGATAGTTGTAAGCAATGCAAATTTTAATATCTTTATTTATTAGCTAAATGAAGTGAAATTGTATACGTCATCAGAATATTTTATATGGATAGGATACGTACAATCTTACAGACTATATAAAATAGATAGAAATGTTTGCATCTACTTACTTGTATTTGCTAGGTATGATCCCACATTGCTGACGGTGACTGTCCTCGTCGATAAACCAGGCTCGCCAATGTCCCGGCACTCCGTTAAACATCGTATTGTCAATATAGAGTACGTTGTCCTTGCGGAACCGTAGCTGCAGCGAGTCACCAATGTCACCGACACGATCAAACATCGTACGGATGTAGAAACTATCACCAGGCTTGTCCTTCACTTCATTGTAGCCTAGAGGGAAGAATATCGATGTGAACTGAGTACATACGTTCAGAATTCGAATCAGTCTAGGTGCAAATTACGGACCAACCAAGTTTACGGTTGTGGCGATCCCATTGAGGGCTAGAGCTTTGGTCTATAATCTGACAAATGGTTACCGGTACTGAACTCGTGCCACTCAGCCAATGAGAATGCAACCAAGCTGATAAGACCCAAGGGCTGGCATAAATTAGGTGATACAGTGTACTCTATATGCAGTACTCTAGTCATCATTTTTCTAGGGACCAGGAAAAAAATGTTCATGCAGGAAAATGATTTATCCCCAAAAATTTTACATTGATTATATAGGAGTAGGGTGGGACAAAGTGAATGATGGAAGCGGGAAAACGATGGATATGGGAACAATGCGTACAGGTTTCACTGTAGTGTTTATTCAATAGCTTCTTCAAAAACTACAGGGGCTATGAATTTTGAAAGTCGCAATGAACCACTTTCGTTTTCCCACTCTTTTGACATCATAAAACACTGCTATTTAAATGAAATTGAATCATTCATTTGTTGTATTTTTGAAAACATCAATCAGGATATCTTCAAAGACTACAAGTTGTGTAGATCTAGATGGCCCACCAACACACACAGCTATCACTAATTAATTAAGGGGCTACTGTATATCAATTAAACCAAAAACATGTCAATTTATCGTGACATAGGGTGGAGAGAAAAATACACATTCATCTCAATGAACATTTCAACTCACGATCTAGTTTGTAATGGGCCACGACCGTGACCTTATCGGCAGGTTTGGCCAGCTCGTAAGCCGCCTCCTCTGCTGTCGCCTGCTTCAGGTCTGTGCCGTTGTACTCGAGTATCTGATCGCCAGTGCGCAGGCCCGAGCTGTGCGCAAGCGAATCCGGCTGCACCGAGTGCACGAAGATACCCACGGCGTTGCCGCCAACCAGGCTTATGCCGAGGTTGGAGCATTTGCGCGTTTCGATGAATAGGAACCGGGGCTCGTGAGACTTACTAGAATCATCAGAGTTCCTAGCGGAGAGGAAAGACAATTTATTCTTTTAATGTGTGATGTAGGCCCAAGCGTGAAACATTGTGAATATACAAGAGAATATTCAGATGTTGAAAAATGATATGGCTATAATTGTGGCTGTATGGATAATTTTCAATTGTTCTACTTTCGATATTTTGATATAATCAATTTTGATGAATGTCCTTTATCAATGCACTTGAATTAAAAACTTGGAAAAAGAATGCTGCTTAAAAATTGGGTCATTTTTAAGGGTCTGCAAGTTTGAGAATTCAAGTTCGAGTTTGAGAGAAAATCACGAGTTTCGAGTTTGAGTAGGAAAAAAAGTGGGCCCCATTAAATATTGAGTTTTCAATTGGTTTTGAATAAAACCAATTGATTAGGGCCTACCATCGATAATTCGAATTTCAAGGCATCCCAAAAATCAGAATTTTTGAAAAAAGATTCGAATTGGGCCATTAATTTTTTTTTTGGGGGGGGGGGGGGGGGTTGTATAATATATCGGCCTAGCGTGTGCAGTTTGGCACATGTGGTTAGTTCCTTCACTTTTCCCTTGCCACTTTCATTCTCTGACAGCCATGTGTTATCTTCAAGTAAATTTTTCTCAACAGTTGTACACCACAACCAAGAGTTGGATAAATTGACATATTATATATTAGGGATAACATCGATTAATCGAGAATCGATTAAGAATCGATTCTGGTGTAAAACGATTCTCAAATCAAAAAATCGATTAAAAAAAAAAAAAAAAAATCCGGTTCAGTGCTGTTGACCTACTTTTTGACGTCGTAATAAGTGCTCATTTTGTTGTCTACGTATATTATTCTGTATTGTTAAGATATTACTATCTGGACAAAAGCTATCCCTTCGGTTACGTCTGACAGCCGAACGTTGACGGAAATACCCAAATGGTACAGTACAGTTCAAAGAAGTCTCTAGCAGCTATTTTTCACGTGAATGCCTTGGGAAGGTTGAAAAAAAAAGTTTCAAATTACACTACTTTTTTTGAGAATAAACTTTTTTTTCAATTTTTTTTTCAAAATCGATTTTTAATCGATTCTGGAGCATAGAGAATCGATTACCGATTTTGAGAATCGATGTCATCCCTACTATATATCATCATGGCACTCAGGAAATACTCATCACAGTGTTAAAAAGAGTCAAATTACTGAACGTAAGGACAAAGAAGTAAAAAGCAATGTAGATACCTGACAAAGCAATGAATATAGATATTGGGCCTAGAATGAAATGAACGAATTATCTCTGCATGCATGCTGGCTGATTCATTTACAGTTGATTAACTACTTACGCCCAATGGGAATGATATTCACTCTGTCAATAATATAATTTTAATTGAGTACTGTAATAAAGATGTGGTCTCACATATATTACATGGAAGTCATTTTCTTCAACAGCAATACGAAACGTAGTTAACTTTTCGAAGGATAAAGCATATCTTAACTTTTGTCCCTTTGTTGTCATGTCTCAAGCAAAAATAACTCGCCTGTCCCCCCCTTACCATTAACGCTCAAGTGTTTCAACCCACCAGAGACTGCCTTGCGCCCCTCATCCTGCCAGCACACGCTGACGCAGCAGTATCGTGCACTTGTCAGGATGCTCGATAGATAATGTTTAATGATGAGGAATATAGATTTCAAAAGATTTTCATATCAGTTATAACTTCTGGACCCTAAAATTTGGAAAAAAATCACACGAATATTGAAAAAAAAAAATTCCAACTCAAAATTTTCAAGTTTGACAGCTGAATTTGAACTCGAACCTCGAAAATTCTAGTGTTCGCACGCCCCTAAATATTTTCATCAAATTAGTACGATACTTGAAAAGTTAACTCAATTCAACTACTGGATTCAACTCAGTACAATTCAGGACATTCAATTTTGAGTTGAACGAGATTGTTTTTTTTTGTTTGTGAATTACCTCGAAGAGACTGGTTTCTGTCGGGTGAGTGTCGACACCGCCTGAGCCAGCTGGTTCCTGGTGAGTGTGCCGCCCGTCCGGAGAGCGTTGTTAGTCGAAGATGGCGGCTCTTCAAGCTGGAGGGGAGCAGGCTTGTGGGACACTTTCGGGGAGTTGCAAGGCGTGGGGGAGCCACTGCGAGATGGACCCTCTTCACTGCTTGAGCTCACGGACCTGTCAAGCTCGTGGTATTCTAATACAGACAAGGTCACATATTAAAGCCGATCTAGCAATTCATTTATAAGAGCCACAATAATACGAACAAAATTAGTGTCTTAACTTTCAAACAATATAATAACATATGTCAACTACATTTTGTAGGCCTACCTATAATTTTTCAGACCCTACAAATGAATGATTTATAATCTTCAGAAAAGTCATTAGTTCATTTGAGGGCCTACACATTTCATCAATATCAACTTGGAAACTAACATAGGCCTACAAATCTACAATATCAAATTAATGTGAGAGATTTCACAGATATTTTCCTTTTCATATGTCATGGTGAAATGTAGCTAGCTAAGGTCTTATTTGTTTTAGTTTATTGAACGTACTATGAATGATTAATTGTAAATAAAAGCATTAGTGGTAGGCTTAGCTCAACTTACTATCGGGACTGTACTGCACTAGCATAGTGATGGAATTGCCGCATTGCCGTAGAACGTTTGCTGCCAGTTGATATGTCGCACTTCGCATGTTGATGCCGCACACTTCGAGCAATTGGTCACCAACCTAGCAGAAAGGTGAATGAATAGAGAACATAGACCTAAACATTCTGAATTACTGGTATGTCTAATGGTCTTATCTGTTTAATTTTTTGTATGTCAACTGTTCAGCATGTAGGCCACTTATAATCAAAATACCAAGTAAAAGGCAGAATACTGAAACTGAATAACACCTTGAAAAAACTAGGCCTGAGATTCAAGAAAAAGTCACGAATTTCAAGTTTTAAATCATCATTTAAAATTGTATATAACCAAAGTTTCAAATGAAAACAAATAATTGTCATCTTGAACAAATAATTTGAATTCCCAACAAAAATTTAAATATTTGACAGAATTTTTAATTTCTACCAAGATTCCCAATTTTGAGAAAAATATTTCATTCTTGAATTTCAATTTTTCAGCATAATATTATTATCATCATTATTATTAGTGGTAGTAGTTTTAATGATAATATTGGGCCCATTTTTTTTTTAAATAGCTCGCTGCAATGACCCGACACAACAGCTAGGTTATTTGGTAATAGTAATAGAAAGTCTTTATTGGTCATGTATAACAAGAGTTTACCTAAATGACCTCGCTGTCGATGCGCCTCAAAACCCTAATATTCATTCATTCAACAAGAGTTGGTACATTCAAAAAGGGTGAGGTTCAGTCAGATGACTGTTCTTACACCTAACCTTACCTATGAGAAAATAAACAATTTAATGAATTAAAAGTGAGAGTTACCAAATATAGTTAAGATCATAAATGGGGTAGTTGAGATTACAATAGTCAGTCTAGGTAACTTCTAACATCAAAGAAAACGTTTTTTTTTTTTTAAGAAATTACACACGTTCAATTTAACACTAGGCCTAGTAGCTGAATTGCTGTCTTCAACATATTGTGGCAGATTGTTATAAAGTTGGGCTGATGAAAACATTGAACTATTATTGGTTGATATGGATAAAGTAACAGTTTTATTGTGGACGTCTTCTTTCCTTCTTGTGTTATGGATATGAAATTGAATCTATGAATTAAGTTTATAAAGACTGGGATGTGACCTGACATAGCACACTGATTCCAAGATGAAAATGTTAAAAACTGTGAGAAAGTTCAATTTACGAAAAAGAGATTTGCATGATATGTAGTAATTTGGCACCTAACATTGCCCGCACTGCTTGTTTTTGGAGTCTGAAAATTCTTAAAGTACAGTCGGACCCGCATATAACGAATTTCAAGGGGAATGAAAATCTGTTTGTAAAAACAGAATTTCGTTATAGAGATTTATTGCTTTTTTTTCATAACAGCACTTCAATTTTAGAGATTTATAAAGATAGGCCTACATTTACGACTTAGGCCCTAGTATAGTACTGTATTAGGTGACATATTATCATTGCATCGTATCATCACTTAGTATGTTTGTAGAAAGTAATAGAAAACAACAATGTCCTCTCATAAAGAACTTATCATCTGCTATCACATGACACCACAACTCCCCACTTCTCGTGTTTTATTTCCTAGGTTACAGGACACTATCACGAATGGAAATGAAGGAATGTAAACAAAAAATAGATAAACAAAGTCATTGAAGATGTCACCATCACGTTATTATTTAGTGCGCGTTGAGCGAATGTTTGTTTATGGGCCGTTCCACTGTGCTTGGGCCGGGGAGGGAGGGGGGTGCAGCAAGAGTTATGACCACGTGCTGTACGCGTCACCAGCTGCTACGATGTACAGTCCGTTCAAAATAAATGTAACCTGAAAATAAATTCACGCAAAATGCTCCGATTTTCGAACATTTTGTTGGAAATAGCTGAAAATAATGAGCAAAATATGCTGAAAAGTGACAAAAAATTCGTAATAACCGAATTTTGAAATATAAATCACTTCGTTATAGGTCTTTATTTAACATTGTGAGGATAGGAGATTTGAAGGGGGATGGTAATTAATTCGTAAAAAACGAAATTTCGTTAAAACCGAGTTTGTTATATGGGGGTTCGACTGTATGTGGAGAATTTCTCCAGAAGATTATAGCATATTTAATGTGTGAATATACATGGGTATACACTTCGGAGAACGCTCTCTGATAACAGGTATCGGAGTCTTCTGAGGAGATAAATGCTCTTCTGTAATTTGATTGCCAATCGTTCGATGTGGGAAGACCAGGAGAGCGTGTTGGATATAACCAGGCCAAGGAATTTTGTTTCATTGGTGGGACATATGCTAGAACATGACTGGTTGGTTCCGATCAACGGGCTGGAGTCTAGTTGCTTTTGGGGTATAAATGAGTAAGTGATTTAATGAAACTATGACATGATGATACTTTTACAAAACCCATGCCTTATACTAGCCTTGAACCCACGCCCAACGGTGACTGCAGTTTTTGAAGCGGTGCGCGAGTTGAAAACAAACAAAAATCAATTTCCATCCAAATTTTATACTGTGGCCTATATTTTTCTCAAGGTCAAATTTTACAAATATTTTGATTTCATGAATATTATTTTCATTTTTGATCATTTTGAAAATATTATAATATAATGAAAATAAATAATAATAGGGGTGTGCGAATCCATGTTTTTCGAATCGAATCGGAATCCACTTTCAGATTCGGATTCGGTCCAACATAAAAGATTCGAAAATTTCGAATCTTGGCGCCAAAAACGTGACAACATTGCATTGTCAACTTTCTAGATCGCGTGGGCAAGTGCGATGCGCACTAGCCTACGAGTGGGTGGGGTCGTCATCTATGGCCGGCTTCGATTGGCGCTCGGCAGTCTCGAGTCGGACGAACAAAAGTCTCGTCAAAGACCTTAGTATCTAACTTCGTTAACGAAGTTAGATACTAAGGTCTTTGGTCTCGTCCTTGTCAAGGTTAGACCACACACGTCACGACCATGCAGTAGTAGGATGACAGATGCCATGCAGCAAACAGCTACGATGTTTATAACTGCGCGTTAAATGAAAATGATGGAAATTGAGAAAATGATGCTTCTTCATGATGAAATATTTATTAAACGTGCTTTCAGTGGAATACCTCGCAGTTTATAGTCATTATGAGAATGCTGAGATAGGATTTTCACTTCCTGGATCAAGTGTAACTTGATCAGCAGTGTCGTTTGTCCCATTATCACGCTTCACAATGCATGTTAAAAAGATTCGGTATTTTTTATGAAGATTCGGTTCGGATTCGGTTCGAAATAAAAAACATAGATTTGCACACCCCTAGAAAATAACATGAATTTTGAAGTAATATTGAACAAATCAGAGTCAATCATAGTTGACTTCGGCTCGATCCGAGAATAGGCTTACCTGCAGTCCGACTTGAGACGCAAGGCTGTGCTCGTTGACTGTCGACACGAACACTCCGCCGCTGTCAATGCACGAGATCTGGATGCCGAGCGGCTCCACCGACTTGTCTATGTGCACGCGGCGCAGCTCCCCTGGCGATGGTCTGCAAACAATATGCTTGCATAAAATACGCGCCGGCATCTATGTTCAAACATTTCATTCATGTCTTCGCTTCACTTTACACTCGTCATTATTATTACGTGACAGATCGATGAATGGACACGAATAAAAATTTAAACTTGACTGATGAAAGATTCCAGATCAATTCTTGTAAGATAAAAAACCACATGATATAACTTGAAAAGTTGAATGTCAATAAATAATTAAAGTTGGTGATTTACAAATTACAAATTGGTTTTAAATTTGATGAATTTGTATTTAATTCAAGCCTGTACCGTAGGGGACCTAAAAATGATCTAAATAAAATATAAAGACACATTCAACCCATTTATGCTGTCTTTATATCTTTAGGAAATATATATAGGCCTAGGCCTAGTATAAGATCAATATAATAGTATAAATAGAGTATCAATAGCATAAAAACAAATGTGCCTATTCTTTTTTCATATTGGGTTTTAACGACGCACTACAGGCCTACTGATGACTACGATCTATTGGCGTCGGTGGATGACGAATGAGATGATGAGATGAAAGGTTATTCAAGTAGTAGGGAGGTGGGAGACTCGAAATTTTCGAGCGAATTCGAGTCGAGATCGAGACTCGAACTCACTCGAAAACATTTTTTTCCAGATCGAAATTGTGAGTCTCGAAATACATTCGGGTCTCGAACTTTTTCGAGCGAGCGAGAGAGAATAAACTTGTCATCTTTTTATCATTCAACATATTACAACATATCATAACAACGTATAATTGATACTAAATAATAAATATATAGTGTCCGAAACTTATGAAAAAGTTTTGTTTCTGCATTTCTCCCTTCGATTTTGCATACGGAACTTGCTGAATGATAACGACGCACATCATTTCACAATGTCAGTTGCACCGGACTGACTAACTCCTGTGACTGAGTGACTGAGGAAGAATTCTGTTGAGTCGCATTTACCACCAGACAAGCACACACGTCTCTCTCCCTTCCTCAGTTCCTCCCCCTCTCCAAACTCTTCAAGGACAGATTAAACGTCATCACACGTGTTGCCAAGACACTCGGGGCGGCCGAGCGCCAATGGCAAAAAGTTTGCGCGTCGTCATTGGCGAGGTTAGCCGATCAAGTAGCCCATCAGTAGCAAACTTATCAAGTAGTTTGGCCTGGTTTCTCTTGTACGCAATACAAAATTGTCGTAATTCTAACCGGGACGTGGTGATTTTCGTGGCTATCTTTTTTAATATTGATTGTATCCACTTCAAATTTTGCACTTGGATAACTATCATGCTAAAACTGCAAAAAAATGAAAATAAAATAAAAACCAACAATTTACATGATTATTTGTTTTTACGAAATTTTCAACAGTGAAATTTATTTTTCGTTTTTCTCAAACAATAATATTTTTCAATTCAATTTTTTCACGAAAATGTTGCTGAAGTATTGTTCAAGGGTTGGTCATATCGTTTTTCTGATATTCCTGCTATATTTCAAGATATGATTTTATTCACAATGTTTTTTTTTTAAATTAAATTTTCTATAAAATTTTCTATAAAATTTGTGCTCGAACTCGCTCGAGCTAAAATTTGTGCTCGAACTCGCTCAAACTAAAAAGTGCTCGAAACTCGCTCGAAAAAAGGCAATCTCGCTCGAAACTCGCTCGATTTCAAAAAGCTCCGCTAGCACAGCCCTATTAATTAGGTGTTTTGGATGGTGGGAAGGAGTCGGTCGTGACCTGTTGTTAAGGAACCATTCCAGTATCAACCTCAACGACAGAGGGAAACCACGAAAAACCCCTGTCAGGATGGTCGACCATGGCGGGAATCGAATCCCGGTCTCTCGAATGACGGTTCAGTGTGTTACCACTCGGCCACGCGACTCGGTATGTGGATATTCTTTTACAAGTTTGTAAGCAGACTTCAAGTGTTACACAGTAAAGATGCAAATGGTCATCATGAACAACCAATTCAGAACCAGATCCTATTTCACTCGATACCTTATTAATTTTCAAAATACTTGTGCATCCAGTTGTAAGAGGTAATATGGATAGACAAGACAGTACAGCGTATATGGTTCGACTTACTTCTGAGTAAAACAATAGTCCGGCAGTGAGTTGCGTTTTATCTCTCGGTGACCCGGACTCAGTACCTCCACGTGGAACGTCGGCATGGGACTTCCTCTCTCCGATGTACGCTCGATACTTCCTGTTGAAACTTTCCCGGCACTGCTTTTACTCGTTACACTCTGGTTCGAAGGAATCCTGATGCCAAGAAACAACAGACGGTCAATAATTATCAAGAAGTAAGCCGTTTCTTACTTCTTACCACACTGGCTGGTAGGTCACGAGTTGGCTTGAAACAAAATGGAATAAGACACTTGGCAAATTGTTTCGTGATTTTGAGTAGTGATGCCTTCGGTTAACGAATAAGGATTGAGTACCCGTCGAACTTACCCGGGTGATTCCGAAATAAAACTTGAAAGCTCATTTTTCGTTTCTACAACTTCCTTTTCAATTCCGGCTTTTCTACCCTGATTGCGAGTTGAATGGTTACGATATTACTTTATTGACCACATTTAACGGTGATCTATTCTATCTATTATGGCTTCTGTTCTATTAATTAGGTATGTAGTTTGCGCGACTTATGAATGTTATTTTCTATATTCTGGGTACCCGGGTAACAAAATGATACCCGGGTAGTGTAATAATACCTGTACCCGACCCAGGTATCCGAAGGCATCACTGATTTTGAGTTTGAAATTTTGTTCGATGCATGTATACCATATACTGTAGTATTATACCCACTAGTAATAAAGGGTCAGAAAAATGTTGTTTGGTGATTGCAATGACTGAATATTTGGGTCAAGCTACCACTAAACAAGAAAGTACAGTAAACCCACAATAATTCAAACTCAGTTAATTCAAGTTTCGCGCTAATTTGAACTAGAGAAATTACCCTCGTTGCTGGTTTAGGAATATCAATGATAATTCATTTTATTAATTTGAATTTTCATCATTTCAAATTTCGAACTGATAATTAGTCAAAACTACTGTTCTATCATTGTTTCTTGTTTGTTTAATTCAAATTTCAGCAAAAATTACGAATAAAAGTTGTCACAGTTGAATAATTACGTAAAATCCTTTGTTGTCCACATTCCCTAACGTAAACATTAGCGGTCGGGCGTCCCGGCAAGTTAGAGATACGTCACAGCTACATGTGCAGCGCATGTTAGACTGATGAGGGGTGAGGCGGGTGGGGGGGGTCTCTTCAGGGTCAAAGAAGCTTTATAAACATCTGGCTGGTCGAGACTCGAGATACCCGAGTGGTAACGTTCAGGATAAGGAATGTGGACGACAAAGGATTTCACCTAATGAAATATTCAATTGTGACAACTTTTATTCGTAATTTTTGCTGAAATTCGAGTTAAACAAACACGAATTTCCTAATGAATGACATGATAATATACAGTATTCATCGGACTCTTTGTAGTGTTGTAAAAACTACTGAGAAAACACTCAACAACAGCTTCGATTATCTGTGACTAACTTGAAGATAACCACATGGCTATCGAAGTTGGCTTCCTTGGACGAGGGGGGAAATGGGAGGGAACAAACCACGTGCGAGGCGCACGTGGTTTAACCAAACTGCATGCACACAGTATACTACTATACTATACAAATGAAAAACATTCTTTTATAATTCAAACTTTTTCAATCTGAATTTTGATTTTTGGGGTCCCTTGGAATTCAAATTAACGTGGGTTTGCAGTAGACCTAATGATTCCATTTCAAAGGATCCCAAGATAAAATGATTCACATTTTAGTTGAACTACTTTTTAGTGGCATACAAGTAATAACATTTTATTCTTTGCAAGTTGACCTTGATCAATAACATCATTCGAGTACACTAGCAGTATTATATATATGCTTAGATGCAATTTTTGCCAATTATCGTTGATATATTTTGAATATATTTTTGTGTATAATATACGCACACAACGTCAGCCCTACCCATGTTACAATCTCTATATAAGTAATATAACATAAAAGGCGCAATTCCACATACGTACGACGTCATTAGTTACAATGTAAAGTGTTATTATAATAATTCTATGTGGATTCAATGGAGACAATAATATATCATCATCATTATTATTATCATCACTTTCATTGAGAGAAATCAACCTTTTATCTATTTATTTATATTTTGGTTTCAACCATGGAGTGTACTGGTAATTAAGATCTATTGCCCTATTGGCGTCAATGAATGGTGAAGATGAGATGAAAAGATTCTATTTTTCATTTGTATTTTGTTCTGATAGGGAGCCCAGTGGGAAGGGAACGGTCATGGACTCATGGCCTGTTTGTGAGAATCCATCCCAGTACTCAATAACAGAGGGAAACTACAGATGCCCTCTGTCAGTGTCGACCACGGTGGCAATCAAGCCCACCGATCTCCTGAATGAAGGTTCAGCGTGCTTGGCACTGATCCATTTATCTCACTAAGAAACCAATATTCAATGCCAATATTGTTATATGCTCATAGGCCTCCATACTTTTCCCAACTTTAGCATTTTAACCAATGTGCGTGGAAACCAGTTTTGATGGAATCCTTCAATCTAGCTAATTGATAAAGAGAATTGATAATCAGTTGACTTTCATACCTGATTCTTGGGTTTTCTTTTTTACGCGGAAAAGTGCCTCCCTCCAACGTGGTGTAGCTGAACGTGATATCGTCAGTGGCTCGGTAGCCGGGATGCGAATGAGCAGACAACATTGAGCGTGTCTTGTGGTAATGCATCACATCAACAGAGGGCGAGTGTGAGTGGTGAGACGACTGTGGCGGCCAAATTGCATCATGATTAGATAAATATTGATGACGAAATACATGTGAATCTTACAAGCGAATCTGTGATCTTTGCACAGGCTGGACACTTTTTGTGGGCTCGAGTCAAAAGAACTTGTCCATCTTGGAGTTGTATGGTTCGAAGGCAAAATCGTTTGAATCAATTTAAAATTTTGTAAAACTCCTTGAGAATAACCCAATAGAGGGAAAATTGGAAAAATAATTTCACAGCAATTGAATATTTTAGTGGATTTAAAAACAAGAATGATACACATTATTACAAATGTTGACATAAATTGGGCCGGCCATTAAGAAGAAAAGATCCAATTTTTTTTTCTATATCAAATAAGTGTATTAAAAAAAATGACATGTAAAATCAATTCAACCCTTTATTACATCAATTACATCAAACATAACTTCATGTCATACAAGCCTCAGGATCAAGTAATCGCTCTCGAATAAGTTTATCATCATTATACTCAAGGCTGACAACCTTTGTAAAGGGAGCCGAATATTACGATTTGGCTAGATTTCATCACAGGCTATAGACAATTTAATTGAGAATCAATTTTGACTGCAATTATTAAAGCCATTATAATAGGCCTTGAATTAAAATCAATATATTTGAACATAAGAAGTATTCATATTACATACACCCTAGTAGCAAACCAATACACAGAATACCAGCAACCCGAGTATAGAGAGAACCCAGTAGCGTCACTCTTCTACACACGCAGCAATGACTTGCTGCAATTGTGAAATAGTTCACTCTACTGAAGGTTGCACTGTGCCCGGCAACTAAGATTATTTGGAGTCCAAAGGACCAAAGGAAACCACCAATACATAGTGATGGAGTAGTGATGGAGTAGTGAAAGTAGTAGCTGCATCTAGGGTCTCCAACAATAAATGAACAAATATTTGTTTTGATTTGCTTGACAATGCCTGGGCTACTGTTGGGTGATTGATAATGTAGTACGTAGAAGCTGTTGGCGCAAGCTTAAATTGTTTTGTATAGTAAACCCTCGTAAATCCAAACTCAGTTACACATTAACTCAGTTAATCGCATTTCACAATATTCTTTCTCATCATTTTTCAATATGTAATCTGCAGTCAAGCTCTTCAGGGTTTTGTGGATATCACGTGACTGATAATTTATTTATATGTATGTTCTACGTTCTTTTGTTCAATAAATAAAAAGGAAAAAAAAGGGAAAAAAAATCAATTAAAAATTTGAGATAGGGCTACGGTACAGTATTTCCAACTTGAAGTTGGTCCCCGGCTGAAGGTACAGCCGTTTCAATGTTACTTTATTTATATGGTTAATCCGAATTCCAGCTGAACCGTATTTTGAAATAATATTTCGACCCTTCAATTGCTTCAACTCTGTTTTCAGATTGGATAATTCAAAATTGTTCAAGTGCATTCCTTGAAATAGGTAACTATTATTTTCATAATTTCCATGCTCTTTGATTGACGCATATGAATAGCACTACGCACGTTGACTTCTTCACGTTTTTGTGTGTGACATCCGAATGAGTGTGGTCTGTTGAGCTGTCACAATCGTTCATCAATCAGTCTCGGGATGGCGGAGCGTCAATAAAAGCGAGCTATATTACGATCGCACATCGTTAGCAAGCCGACGTACAATCACTGTTGAGAGGGGCTCTCAACAGTATTTCACATGTAGTTTTAGCCACTGCATAGATTACTCTTGTACAATACGAAAGTGACTAAATTCTACTCGAGAAGCGTGGTGATTTTGTGAAGAAGTTTCTGTTTAATCCAAAATTTAATTAATCAATTTCAATTTTTTGGGGTCCCAACCATTTTGGGTTAACGAGAGTTTACTGTAACAGTATATACAAACTTCGAAGGTAGTTGGATTATATTCGAAAGGCGATGGTAGATTAATCAACTAAAACGTACTGCTGTAGTTCAACTACCCATAACATACTATATATTAATTTTAAGCCTAGTGCTACTACTTTTTCTATATGAATTGAATAAAGTTGTGTCTGGTATTTTGGTGAGTAACCAACTCTAAAATATGATACCCAAAAGTAATTCCAACTTTTTAATAGGCTAATTGAAGAAATTATAATCTTACCTGAGGTGTTGGTGTGTATGGGGGCTCGAAGCAGTAAGACCTTGAATCCGATAGGCCAATCGACTCTCCGCTGCGTGACGAAGGTAGATTGGTGGGCGAAGGGTAGCGACCAAGCATCGAGGCCCCACCCAACTCCGAGTGAGGATGGGGGTGCGGATGTACAAGGGGGAAGGGGCTGAAAGGAGAGTGAGGGAGGGATCTCAACGTAGGATGTACCCCTTGTGGTGGACCGTACAACTGAGAGTGTATCCTACTGTGTGAAGGTAAAGACGGTCCCAACGATTCAACAGGACTTACATTACTCTCACTATCACTAGGTGGATACTGACTATTCTTCTTTTTTACATAATACTCGAGAACTTCTTTGCCTATATTACCAGACTTGACAGAGAAATCAATACTCGTATCAGATGGAGCTAGAATACTCAGTCGGTTACGTTCATGATTTAAATCGGCTCTTTTCTCATTCAACAACTCTTTGAAAGATGTCGGACTAAACGATTTCTGTGTGCATAGTAGTTGCCCAGAGTTACTGAAATGTACTAAAGGAGTATTATCAGGTTTGTAGGCTTCAGAGCATGATGAAGCTCGATCATGTGAGGTCGATACATGTTTCAAAGGAGGCTCTCTGTTTGTGAAAAAGTGCACCTCTGGGGGATATTTAGGAGGATTACTCAACAGTGCAGAGAGAGGTAAACGTTCTTTATGTTTACGGGGATGTATTATCGTGCCGGTACCGACTTCGATAACGGGTCCGTTACGTGACTTTGGCCAAGTACCCCCATTTTTCTCAATCTCTTTGCTTCTTCGGCGGCTTCGTTTCAGAGCCGTACTGTTCGTCTTACGATGGTAGCTCTCGATGACCGAATCTAGCTCGGCTATCGCGTCGTCTTGTTCTTGTTCACACACAGCGATCGGTGATGAGTTACGTTGCCGTTGCTTCTTTTCGTCCATTTCACGGTTACGCTCCTTACTGTGTCGACGTCCTGTCACAATGTCAATCTTCTCCCTTATCATCTCCCACGCTCCCGTATTGCTCGTCTTATCCACGTTATTTGATTTGCTGATCTTGTAAACTGCTCTTTCTCCAACACCAAATGCACTCGTCACGTATCTTTTATCTACAATGAACTCTTCTGTCTGTCCCGAACTATTATTCATACCACTTAACAACCTATCTGCTTCTGTTTGAGAACACCGATTCACCATCTTATGTGATGCATTTTTTGTGTCTTTTGTTGGTTTATTCGAATTGAAACACTCTCTGTCTTCATCCCCAGCATGATTGTTCGAGTTATGCGTAATTCCTTTCAATGTTGTTATAGTTAGAACGTCAATTGGTTCATTGAGAATAGACATGGCTTCTCGAGCGCTTTTCAAGCCATCCATTGTTTTACTATTGATGCTCAAGACACGGTCACCAACGGCTAGATTTCCTTCTTTGGCAGCCAACGACCCAGGGCTAATCTTGCAGATGTACACCCCTGTTTCCAATGATAAGCCGTGCTCACCTCGATTCAACTGTAACTATGCAAACAAAGACAATATATTTCAATGTATCAGCTCATCAATAAATAAAAACTACAGATTTTACCAACGTTTGACTCCATCCCCTTCTAGGCAGTTATCCGCCTGTGGAGTAATCTTTCCTGACTGCTAAAATACGATGCAAACAATATTAGAATATCTAATAAGTTGGATGTGATTTGATTTACTCAAGGGAGACTCAGGTGAAAATCCCATCTTTATTAATATTGATTTTATTCACTTCAAGTTTGGCACATAGAAAACTTTTACTATCGTGCTAAAACTGAAAAAAGGCAACAATGGACATAAATATTTGAGATTTACAAATTTTTCAACAATGAAATTCATTTTTGGTTTCTCTCATACGATAATTTTTTTTTTCGATTCTTTTTCACAAAATGTTGCTGAAGTAGGCTATTGTTTCAGGGTTGGTCATATCGTTTTTCTGATATTCCAGTTATATTTCAAGATAGCATTTTATTTACGATGAGTGTTATTTTAGAATATCATTTTGAAAAAAAATGTATCAGGGATTTATTTTTCATCTTCATTGTCAGACGAGATATATCAAATAAGTGATGCGTCCAACCCTTTCCAATGTAGGCCCTAACAATAAACACTCATAAAAAAATCATAGCAATTGAACAATTCCAATTTTTTTTTTTTTTTTGTGGCACAAAAAAACAAATTCTTGTTTTGTGAAAAAAAATTTATTGCAGTAAATGCCCTCTTAAGATTGACAACGTAAATTTCTATATTGAAAATGAGCAGGCGACTCGATGCACAGTGACACTAAATTATCTATTTCAGGTGTGATCATTGATATTTTTCAATATTTTGAAACATAGGCCTATGACTCGAATAAACATCCAAACCAATCATTAGATGAGCGTAGCAAAGATTCCATTTCACATACCGAAAAAAAATGGGCTTTGTTTTTATGTTTTTTTTTTTTTAATTTTGTGCACGGCATACAGGTCAGGAAAAAATACTTATCGACTTGAAACTTTTTCTGAATATTTCTGTCATACCAGAATAGACTGAAACTGTTGTTCAGAAAAATCGGTCAGAAGGTTTTTCCGGAAAAGAATTGGGAAATTTGAAAAATCCTCATAACAATAACCCGGAGGAAAAATACTTGAAAAACAAGAATTCTTCAGAAGCTCTCAAATTTTCACCGAATATGAACAATACTATTATACACCTTTTCGGAGATTTTTGCAACAATCGGATGAGAAACAACAAAAAAACGCAATAAAAGTGTATATTTTATTGAATATTTGGATCAATTGGTTTTGCAAAGTGTATATGCGACAGGTTGCAGAACTATAAATATCAACAAGTTGCAGGTAACGTTTTTGAACGTTGGAAGTAATCCAAGGTCCGTAAATGTGGGTTGAGAACATTGACGGAATATTTTTCATTCTAGATTTCCATACTTCTAAGCTCATCTCGCAACGCGTATCCCGCGTTTTCCTAGTTATTTCTTATTTGAATTGAAAAAAAGAAGTGTTTGAAAAAATGAAAATTTCACCCGAGTCCCCTCTTATAACTTTATGTAAACAATGAACTGCTACTTGGCTGAAAAAAATCTTTCTAGCATTTCACAAAACAAAAAACAAACTCAGCCTACATTATAATTTTCAAGCATATAAGGTTGGGCCTCCGTATTTTAAAATTTCACATTCTTCGTGAAATACTCATTAATGTTCATTAAACATATACAGAAGAACCTCTTTAGTATGTCCCTCATCACAGCAACCATTGCGATATATCGTCGTTTTTAGAAAGTACCGGACAATTCCCACAAGACCCTGTGTGTTTTTTCTTTGAAATCACGTCATTTTACAAGAAACAAAGACAGGACCTCTGTTTGTTAACTTGGCTTGTCAAGTTTCAAAGTTTGTCAAGTTCAAAGTTTTCAAAGTTACCTGGGTAGTGTACAAGCAGCGCCCTCCTAGCCTCCTCCGACGCAACACAATATTCACTATTCTTCCGCTGGAGCGGACAGTCTCCATCACCATACGCTTGCTCATGTTGCTACAGTCCAGGTTGTTCACTCGGCTAATGCAGTCGCCAGGCCTGCAAACAAATGCGTTGTTAAGAAACGTACTCAGAGGGGGATAGGCAGATTAAATATTTCAAAGGCTTGTCTAAAAAAAAAAAACAGTCCACACAATGTAGCCAAGGCTTACGATAACAAGGCCCGTTTATTTTTGTAAAAACTCAACAGTTACGTTTAAAAAGCTTTGAAGGCTTGAAAGTTTGAAATTCAAGCCTCATTTGCCAACAAAATACTTTTATACCAGAAAAAGTATAAGTACTGTACCTGTCTATGAACACTCAGTTATTGACTGTATAAATCACGTGAATCATCTATTGCTTTCCTAGGGAGCATGAAAAAACCATTGACACCAAGTAAATGATCCATGCATGAAAAATCAACATTGGTTATTCTTATATGGGAGTCACCGGCACATGCAGCGTAGTGGTTAACGCACTTACTTTATGTGACCCGGGAGGCAGAGGGCATATCGGACCCGGTTCGATCCCCACTACGGTCCATCTTTACAGGGAGTTTTCGTGGTTCCCCTCTGAAGTCTAGGCTAATGCCGGGATGGTTCCCACAATATGGGCCATGACCGCTTCCTTCCCATTATTCTTCCCATTACCCATAAAACCTTCATCTCATCATCCCATCATCTCATTAATCATTCACCCGACGCCAATAGATCTTAGTCATCATTACAGTGCGTCGTTAAAGCCCAATATAAATTAAATTATATGGGAGTTGTGGAGAGACAAAATAAACAACATGACTTGTCCAAGGCCAAATACATTCAAACTACATTCAAAAATACTTTCAGTATATTTTTCAGGGGATAACATAGTATAAATTATTCCAGGTTAAAGGAACTACTCAACATATGGCACCATCAGACATTATGAAGCATGGGCATTGAGTAAATATATATCCTTACGAGATAGAGTGGCAGACCCCTGGTTAAACAATCTACAGACTGCTGTAGTGTTATGACGGGTAATCCTGCTAGGAGCGCTGTGATCACCAAGTAAATGTCATTTGCTAGATCACTGTTGAGAGTGAATGCTACTAGGAGCGCTGTGATCAGCCAGCTTTGTCAGTGTTGGTGAGCATAGGCTCTGTCATAAGGCATTGCCTATCTAGAGACTACTATATCTATGGCATGGGAAATAAATAAATACAACTAACCAATGACAGTGAATATACTCTAGAGAAAGTGACTAGTACAAGGTTGTACTCTACTACTTCTACAAATTATAATGAATTTAAGGAAGTACTTGATTGCTTACTTGAGTTTATTGTCGACTACACTGCCTTTGGTGACCGAGGCCACATAGACACCGCTGTCGTTGGGATATTGCGGATCATCTCGACCACCCACAAGATCGAAACCAAGCTCATGATCGGAGGCAAGGCCACTCTGGAATACAAAATAGTTGAAAAATAATTATTAGGGATGTGTGAGTCTATCTACCTAATTTCAAGTCTGAATCTCTGCCAGAATCGGACTTGTTTAAACGTTTTAGACTCAATTTGCGAGGTCAAAGTCGAGTCTTTCAATCTGCTGCCCAATTCAAAATTTGAATGCCTTCTTTTTATTGGCTGCTTCTCAAGGAGTGATCTCATTGGCTGGTAAGTTTATATAGCAAAGCTCTTCCTCACTTCTTTTCTCTTTGGGAAATGAAAATGGCAGCCGCTCTGAGCCTTGGATAACAACTTTGAAAAACTGGTTGAAAACCACAAGTACAGTACAAAAACACAGTACAGTAGTAATTCCAAAAGTTGTGGTAGTTGATAATCTGAGGTGATGTTATTTTCTGTTTTGGCCAATTTTGTTTGATTTTCTGTTTTTTTTTTCAACTCCAAATTCTGTGGATAGTCATGAAATGACAAAATGCCATGTTCATGACCTCAAAATACACCCAGACACATTTCTAATAATTTTAATAACTCGTCTTTTCGACCAAGTTGAATTTACAAAATGAAAATTCCAGTATGTTTTTCTTGTAGTTGTGATAACCTAGCAATGATGTTATTGTTTTTCAAGTGGAAATAACACAAGTTAAATGTATGTCCAACTGACTCATTCCTTTTTATGGTAAATAACAGTGAGCCATGCCAATCTGTTTTAGGGTTGTGTTAGGTCAACTTATCCAAGTTTTTATTTTTTTTCGTCATGGTTAGCTTAGGTAACCTCATTCAGGCTCGACTCAGTCTCAAAACTAAAAACATAGACTAGCACACCTCTAATAGTTATATATTTTGCTTTAACATGTCTTGGGGCATAGCAGGCTCATAGCATAGCTTTTCAGAGTGATGCAACATCGTGAATTGTAAGTGAAAGGGATCGAGAAAGAAGTCACCATCCTATGAGCAAACTTACTGCACGCACAATTTCATTTCAACTTTTATCATCTCTTACATCACAAAATGTATAGGCTATGGTCCAGGTCTTCTCCAGTTCCCATTGATACATTTTGTTTGAGACCATGGGAGGCTACCAACAAGTGAAAAACCGAGTACCTTCATGTAATAGACACCTGTATCAATGAAATTGCTAGAGGTGGATCAGTCGGAATCCACTGTCACTCAAGAGACCAGGGTTCGATTTCTACCCCATGGTCGACCATCCCGACAAGAGGTTTGTCGTGATTTCTGTCAGTTTTAACTTTTAAGTACTAAGATGGTTCTTTGAATGCAAACCATGACCGTTTTATTCCCACTGTCAAAATAACTTTTCATATTATCTTTCTGTCATCTCATTCATAATTCTTTGATACCAAAAAAATCTGTCATTATTAGAGTGCTTCGTTGAACTCAATATACATACTCTATATAAATATATCCACAAAACCGTGTATTTACATCAGAAAACATCATAATAGTTTCATGAGCTAACTGGTAGATTATGGTGAAGTTCTTCATCTTACCAGGTCAATCTCCAGGATCTCCGTATCCCATTCCTGAAGGTCAGCGTCAATAGCAGAGTCGTGACTGTGATTGTGTCCAACAGGATGGAATTGTTGCATTTGCGTCTCTTTCTCTTGATCAGCTTCCATCTTCTCTCTGGAAAATAATTTTAAATCATCAGTCTCAACCACTTGACAGTCAAGTTCTGAAATGACTACCTTACCTCCCAGGCCGATTACTTTCCGGTTACATCCCACAGATATTTGTGTTTCGATAGCTGTTTATAACACATATAGCAGAAACAAATGGTTTTATTGTATTGATATATTGTAGGGTTGGGCGAACCTTGATTTTTGACACGAACCAAACCTCAAACCGAACCTTTCAAAAAGGTTCGTTTTTTCGAACCTCGAACCAAACCTTTTTTTTTTCTTTTTTTTTCAGACCTACCGTAAATATAACTGACA
The DNA here is from genome assembly GCA_964007535.1 of Brachyptera risi. NCBI lineage: Eukaryota > Metazoa > Arthropoda > Insecta > Plecoptera > Taeniopterygidae > Brachyptera > Brachyptera risi. The sequence continues at coordinate 26,869,500 of OZ023328.1, forward strand.
GATTCGGTTTCAAACCCATATGGAACAGAAATGTAATTCTGTCATAATAGTCATAATAGTACAACTCAGTCATAATAGGGTACAGACCCGCCAAGAATACAAGCCAAGTACATCCAACCAAAGTACTAGGCCTAGTTTCAGTAGTAGGCCTAAAGTAAAACTGTGTCTTAGATTCGTAAGACAGACTGGGCAGTACAAAATTGTGCCATTCATGACATAATTTCAGTTTTTCAGTATAGGAATTCAGGGTTTGTTTTAGTTCAGAAGCAAGTGTAGAAACCTAGAACAGGTGATATCAACAGGTGAAGGCCTAGTTTCAAGAGCAATATCAAGTCGATAAATGCAAAATTATGAAAACGATTTCATATCTACTACATCCAGTTTGGTCAACTCTATTACAAATTTGAAATTTCCAAACTACTTCATACAAGACACACAGCCACTTGAACTGAAGTTCTGGTCTGTTCGATGATCGGCGATCGACCTATCGAATCGATAAAAGCAAACAGCTCATAGGTCCTGCGCACTGCACTGACAGCTTTTGAAACATTTGCAGGTTACTTTTATATCTCATTGGATTATATTTTATCTGTTATCTCATTGGGGTATAAACAACAATGTATAACATTCATGTATTTCAACTCAACTTGATGAAGATACCATTAATGTAAAAAATAAATTAGTGTTGTAATGATTGGTAGGAACAAAAAAAATTTTTTTTTTTCAGAAGTTCGAAAAAAGTTCGTTTTTGAACCTAGCCGGTTCGAATTCAAACCGGTTCGCCCAACCCTAATATATTGTTGTACTTGATATGTGAGATAATAAATTTACCAATATTGCTGTTATTCAGCATTTAGAGCTCGACAATTTGACACAAGTAGAGGCAAAACCTGGAACAAGGTTTTGGAGTAATGGCTGACTGTATTATTATTTATTATATCATTCTCCAAAACATTAGCGTATTCTATTGGCATCAAAAAATGACACAAATTTCTCAATCTACCTCCTAGATGTCAGTACAATTACCATGTCAAGATGACGTTATGCTGTAGAGATATTAAATGTAACATATTGAGAAGTGTAAGAACGCACATATGTGGCAACAGCCTGTCAGCAACACCACGCGTGGATGCATAGGGCCTATGCCCATCCACAGCTGGCATAATACATAGTAATGTGTAACAATACATGTTACACTAAATTATTCAAGAGTAAAACTTTGACTCGTTGTTCATTAATCATTGGAACATTGGTTCTTCAATCTATTATAGGTAGGCCTATGAATGCTGTAGGGCCTACCTTAAACTACAAGCACAAAATGAGAATGGAGTGATTTGTCCATGTTGGTTGTGAAGCAATTTATTCAATGCAAAATGTGCTTATCAAAACAGATACTACAGTATCGGTATGCATAATTTTGAACGTGAATTGCAAAAATTATCATTTAAATTACCGATAGGTACAAGAGACATTTTCAAGGAATCTCGGTCAAGCAAGAATTAGTTTACCAAGGTACAAAAGTAACATACATGGACAAGGGTGATAACAAGTTGATTTATATTTGTTTTAACCAACTCCCAGATAACTGCTAACTGGTCTTGGTAATACCGGATCTAATTATCGCTTAATCCAATATAGTCCCTATCAGTACGTAAAATGGTTTCCAAGTGAAAGTATTGAAAAAAATTGAAAAATTCAATTAATAGGCCTAATAGTAATATTAAATTGAATGATGAAATTATCAATTGATAAATAAATTATGAATTAATTATTAATAATTATATTCTTCAGAAAAATATTCATAAAAATAATGTGAATTTAATTCCACTAACGTTTTAGAGATTTAAAATTTTAGAAGTCTTCATTCAACCAATAACTATGAATTTAGCACGGACATACTTCAGGTCTTTAAGTTCTTTGGACGCCTCGTTCCGCTGCTTTTTGATATCGTCCGAGTCTCTCAATGCCTCAGCAAGATCTGAGACTGCTCGGTCTCGTTCCTTGCGTAGACGATCACACAGTGTTCTGATGCTCTCGCGTTCCAACACAATTTTGTCACGCTCACAAAACGCCCAATCGCGGCGCCGCTTTGACACTTCCGCCTCCTGTGTGGCCTCTGTTGGATAAAACACATATGGTAACAATCAAACTAAGGGAAGTATTTCCATTAAACAAAATCTATCTAGCAAACACTTCAACCCCTTGCTTACCGAATTCACTGAACCTACTTTTACCATTCTAATAGTAATTAAAAATTATGAACAAGCCTGACATTTGACACAGGATCTAGGCCTACTTGAATCGCTTGAAAGACTGTTATCATTATTATATTCTAACTGTGAACTAGAATCATCATTTTCATCATCACAATTGCTGTCAAATACTGCATTTAAAACAGTTTCACTGTTGTTTGCTGGTTTCTGATGGCCATTGTTGCTAATGACAGCTGCAAGGTCAGTTTGATGCGTCAGTAAACATCATTTACTCAAAAGAGTTACTACCTTTATCGACATAGTCTGTGATTAGTTCAACAGTTCACTACAAGAGCTATCTTTGTAGCCATACTACGGCACATTCTAACGGTAACTTGGGAGATATAGATTTAAACATGACGCGCGGTAATTAGCGGGCCTCACACGTCGTCGGTCGTGAATGCCAAGTCGTGTCTCGCGGGCGACACTTGTCAAAGATATTCAAGGGGTTAAAATATGCAAAATAATTTTGAACGAAGAATAATGAAAAATATAAGTTATAGTCATCACCTTGCCAATTTCTAGCACGGCACTAACCCTATTTTCCAATATTCTATAAGATATTGGGAGAAATTACCCATCAAATAAGGTAATTTACTGCCACATTAAACTTAAACTTCAGTCAACTAATGAACCAAAAACAGGTTCTTATATGTGAATGCTTTAGGCATTACTGAAATCATTAAGTGCCTACGTGGTTTATGATAATTTATTTATACTTCCTTCATCTGTTGCTTATTTGGTTTAGCTTCCTGTTTTTCCTTAGGGTAACCCATCAGCTTCTCACCTTGCAGCTCTCCTTGCACTTTGTCCATCTGCTTCCGTATTCGATCCAGCTCTTGGTTGGCCTGATCCAGGTTATCAACACGCTCCTTCTGGGACTTTCTGTACATATCCCTGGAGCTGGTAGATACCTCAACTTGGTCTTTGTGAGAATTATCCCTGTAAAAATCATATCCGAAAGGATTAATTAAATGTGTGGGCCTACAGTGAAATGAACAAATTATGTATTCAATTAAAAATTAGTGACAGAGCATCATGAATTGTGAACATATAATACAACAGCAAAATATGAACTCGTTGTTAGAATGAATTCCAAACATCAACGAGACTACTGAAAATTAAATTTGAGAAAGTTTGAATAATCCAATTTGTATCCTACCTCTCTCTGTTATATGAATTGTACTCCAGTCGACTCATGTAGCCCTCGCGGCTAGATTCCTCCTTAGCTGTGTATTCACCAAACTTTTCACGCAGATCGTTACACTCTTTCAGCGCCTTGTCACGGTCATGCAGAGCAGACGCAATCTCGCGACGCAGCGTCTCGATCTGGTACGACAGTGTCTTTTTCTACCAAAAGTTTAGATAAGATTAGATTATTGGATGTGATGGCCTTTTAATTGGATATATGAATGAGTAACATGCAAAAGAGCTCAAAATTTGAAACATAATGAAGAGCTCAAGAATTCTTATTTCATCGAAGTTCTTGAAGATTAAGACTTGAAAAAGTTTAGAATTAAAATATCACATTCATACTGAGAAGATATGTCATAAGTACAGTAGGCCTTCATGAAAACATATTTTAGAAATTAAAGAGTTCAAAGATGGGGCATAGACTTGAAAATACTTGTAAAAATGAATACCGGTATATATATATATATATATATATATATATATATATATATATATATATATATATATATATATATATATATATATATATATATATATATATATATATATATATATATATATATATATATATATATATATATATATATATATATATATATATATATATATATATATATATATATATATATATATATATATATATATATATATATATATATATATATATATATATATATATATATATATATATATATATATATATATATATATATATATATATATATATATATATATATATATATATATATATATATATATATATATATATATATATATATATATATATATATATATATATATATATATATATATATATATATATATATATATATATATATATATATATATATATATATATATATATATATATATATATATATATATATATATATATATATATATATATATATATATATATATATATATATATATATATATATATATATATATATATATATATATATATATATATATATATATATATATATATATATATATATATATATATATATATATATATATATATATATATATATATATATATATATATATATATATATATATATATATATATATATATATATATATATATATATATATATATATATATATATATATATATATATATATATATATATATATATATATATATATATATACATACATCACTAATATATATATAGGGCCTAATATATATTGGGCAAATATATATATATATATATATATATATATATATATATATATATATATATATATATATATATATATATATAAATATATATATATATATATATATATATATATATATATATATATATATATATATATATATATATATATATATAGGCCCACAGATGTATTCGTGAAAGAAGAAGGCGCAAACCACTCTGGCATAAACATATATATAGTGGTGTGGGAAGAAGAGACCCCGTCACCTCTCGTGGATACAAGTGTAGGTGAGGTTAGTAAGTGTTTCAACTTGTTCAAAGCTCAATTGTCTTCAATTTAAATTAATGATGAATGATAATTATCAAGATTCAAGTTGATGAACCTACCTCCTCTGAGAAGTCCTTGTTCTCCGCCTCGAGACTCTTATTCTTCATAAAAGCCTTCGTCAGATCATCCGACAGTTTCTCCATCTCTTTGTGGACCGTGTCTCTCTCGCTCATGATCAGTGAATACTCTTGCATTGCTGCGTTACGCTCGTCAGCCAAGCGCTTCAAATCTTTGCTTGCTTTCATACGTACTGCCATAGCCTGATTGATTTCCTTCACTGCCTCTTCATGCTGCTGCTGAACCTGTGACAATATATAAGTGACGATCAAGTCAAGACTGAAAAGTACGAATATATGTGGTACTGGTACATAAACACAGAAATCATTGATCTTCAGTTTAAAACGAAATTTTACCACATTGACATAGAAATGAATCTGTAATGTATGTTTATTAAATATTGCATTGTTTTCTTCGTTTACTTTCATATGTTACAGTACCAGTAAAATAATCAAGTTAACCTTCACTTAATTCACAATTGAAGTAATTAATTCACTTGGTTATTTATACTTTTTATTAGTAAATTGTATTGTATTTATTATTTGTATGTCAAACATACATTCATCCATAGTGAAATATGTCCAACCTAAATTTTATCAAATATAAGTTTCTTAGCCATTTAAAACAAGACTAAGGTTCTGCCACATTCTGGACTGGTTATAAAATGTTTCCAAGTATCACACTACATGCTCATGTTTCCAACTCATAGACAATCCAGATCTAGGAAGATATATTCAGACATAATTATAAACTAATTCTTGGAAGTCAGCAAGCATGTTATCTTCAACAGCCTACTTAGATAACAATGATTTGATAACTTAATATTGTATTGTTTATTATTATCTCATAATAATTAACCTTGAACTTCATGACATATTGTTATACTGGTTTCAAGTTACTTGTTCAAGTTTGATTTGCAAACTAAATAGGCCATTTCATTTGATTGATGAACATTTGAAAAAATTACATTAAATTATTTATTACCAAGATAAGCAGGTTAATGTTCAGCTTATTAACAACATAATTTTACAAAATTACTAAACATTCATTGATACAAAATTATGCCTACCATACTTTTTTACATTCTTATAATTACCGGTATAGTGGAACCTCTTTCAGTACGTTTTTCAGGGGACCAGACACGAAAAAACTTACCAAAGTGAAAAACTTACTGAAAAAACTATTTAACATGTAGGAGCATATGGTTGGGGTCAAAAAATAAAACTCGACTAAGGCAAAAATATACTGACGAGACACTTACTAAAGAGGTTCTACTGTAGTACCGGTACAATAGCAATCAATATCTAATAATAATAACTATTCAATTTTTTATCTGAGATTAAACCTACAAGCATAGCTAACAATCTACGGTTTTGGAGCAGAAGGGCATTACCGTATGTTGCACTTCTAATTTCTGTGAAGTTGTTACTAAAGGCTTTTAATTGCAAATTGAATCGAACATATAAAGCCTATATCTTGAGGTTTACCTTGGCCAGGGCTTCCCTATACTCATTTCTCTCTCTCAATGCAATATCCCACTGTCTTATTGCTGCCGTGCATTGTTGTTTCAAACCGTTGCGCTCACGAATGGCAGAGTTGCGTTCCTGCGCAACTTCATCGCACTGCTTTTTCAAACGGCTTGCTTCTTCCTACAAAACAAGCCCCAGTTGACAAGAAGAAAAGTTTCTATCAAGATTAGAAAATGTAACATTTAATAACCATTTGGTTTGGATTAATATTTACACAATATAATAGGCCTACTGACAAGCAGGCTATAATCTCAGAGAAGACTTAATCTTAAGACAATAGAGAAGACTGATACTCTTAAGAACATCAGTGAAAGGGTGAAAGAAACTATTAATTCAACGGGGAATGAGGGGATTAGGATAAATAGTAAGATTAACTTTTCCAAATTTAGGGAAATCACTATCAGTGAGCTAGATGTATTAGTGAGAGCATTAAAGAATGTAGGAGGTGGTACGATTGATGGAATATCAACTGCACTATTTAAGGATGCCTATCCAGTTATAAGGTATAGGTTGTTGAGACTAATCAACTTATCACTTGAGAAGGGAAAGTTTCCAACTAAATGGAAAGAGTCAATGATAATTCCAATACCTAAAGTTAAGGGTACCATCAAAATCCAAGAATATAGACCAATAAATATGCTCCCAGTCTTTGAGAAAATTATTGAATTGGTAGTGCATAAACAATTGGACGAGTATTTTGGAGACAATTCAATGTTCATACAGAACCAATCTGGCTTCCGGAAAGCGCATTCTTGTGAAACTGCTGTGCAATGGCTAGTGTCGGAGTGAACCAAGGCAAAGGATGACGGGTTGTCGACTATGGTCATGTTTCTAGACTTAAAGAGAGCGTTTGAAACGATAGACACGAATAGACTTTTAGACAAATTGGAGTATATGTATGGTGTTGATGGGGTAGCCTTGAAGTGGTTAAAAGACTATCTAAGTGAGAGGTACCAAAGAACGAAATACAAGGATAAGGTATCACGTAAAGAACCGTTAAAGAGGGGAGTACCTCAGGGATCAGTCCTGGGCCCCTTCTTGTTTTTGGTGTATATAAATGATATTATAAGATGTACTGAAGGGCAGTGTTTAATTAACATATATGCTGATGATACTGTGTTATTTGTACACGGCAATCAGGTAGAGGATATGTATAATGTAATGAACAAAGTGATGGAAGTAATTGATTATTGGTTAAATATTAATGGATTAAAACTAAATGTTAGTAAGACAAAGGGTATGTTTGTAGGTACAGGCAACTTAAAAAACTACAATGACAGACTAGGACATCAAATCAAGGTGATGAACGAAATAGTAGAATTTGTTAATGTGTTCAAATACTTAGGGATAATGGTAGATTGTGACCTGACCTTTAAGCTGCATGTAGAATACATTGAAGGCAAAATTAAGAAGAAAGTAGGATATCTAAACAGAATTAGTAGGTATTTATCATTCCAAACATGGATACTTATCTATAACTGTATTGTGAAACCCCATTACACTTACAGTGTGACCATTCTTTACCAAGCTTTTAATACTGACATCTCTAGACTGCAGATATTACAAAACAGTGGTATGAGAGCGGTTCTTAGATGTGGAAGGAGAATGCCCACCGACTTTATGCTTAATGTCTTAGGTTGGCTAAATGTGAAAGATTGGATAGGCTATAATGGAATGTGTTTCATATATAAAATGAAAAAGGGATTACTACCTGGTTATTTAGATAATCACATGGTCTGCTGTAGTGATGTACATAACTACAATACCAGACAATGCAATCAAATATATTTAGAGGTCTGCTCTAGGGAGGTTAGACTTGAATCGATATTTTATTTAGGATTAAGACAGTATAACAGCTTGCCAAGTGATGTTACGAAAGCTAGTAGTGTTAATGAATTTAAATGTAGTATTTAGACTAGAATTATGAACGGGGTGATTATTTTTTAAGTTGACTGTCATTAGTATTGTAATTAAATTGTAAAGTGTTATGATGACTTGTATCTTGTGCAGATAGCACATATGTTGCTAATAAACATAAATTATTATTATTATTATTATTATCTTTTAGTGATGAATTGGAAGTTTGGTCAAGAATTATTTTGGGGCTATTAGTAAAACTTATGATTTGAATCACTCAAGCCAAAATTCACTTTAGGGTCACAAATTAAATTGGGTAGGACTAATGAGAATATGTTTTTTTCTACTTTTCTCATGGAGCCTATTGAGGTGGTAGGATTGCCCTTGCAGTGCCCCATCCAAACAATCTTACCTTGACATCCTTAGACTTGATAGGGAAACAAAGACTTCAAATGTGTCAAGGAAATGTTGATAAAAAAAGGGTCTCACCTGAGCTAATTCAAGTTTGCTAGCAGCTGTCGTGTGAGATGCAATCAAGTCATCGCACCGTTTCCGCAATTGATCATAATCTTCTTTGATTGCTTCATACTTTCTTAAAGTTGTAATATAATGTTGATTTATAGAATCGCTTTGACCTCCTTCGCTGACAATCCCTTCCTGAACACATACAAATAAACAAATTCAAGAGAATAAATACTCAATGGTCGCAATGTTTTTTGTATTAGTTCATTTTGGGATTCATGACGTGCTGTAGTAGGGCCAAATAACTCAGATCTATAAGCATCAGTAAATGATGAATGAGATGATGGAGGGAGAGAAAGAGGGAGGATAAGATGGAGGTTTACTCATTTTTTCACGTTTTTTGGATAGTGGTAAGGAAATGGTCATGGCCGACTGACCATAACAGTATTCACCTGAATGACAACAGGATAACCATGAAAAATCTGTCAGGATGGTCGAGTACAGAAGAAATTGAACCCTGGGCTCCTAAAAGATGGTTCCGTGTGCCTGTCACTAGTCCACTCATCTCAGTAATAAATCATAACAATTGACAACAGAAATGCCCATCAGAATCATTAAAACTTATCACTATACCGGTACTAACCTCATTCAAGTTTATAAGTATAGGCCTAAACTGAATGTCAACAGTTACTATTTCATTACCGGTATTTTCATTGAATACAGGTACCGGTACCCTAGTGGTACTTTGTATTTGAAAGCCATAAGAAGTTATTAGAAAATCTAGGTTCAATTTCCAGCTGAGAAACATTTTATATAGGCCTACGGTAAGCCTAGGCCCTACTGCACATTTTCTTCAAAACAGAGATAATTTGTTTGATGTGAAAATGACAAGAGATTTGTAATGCAATAGCCAATAGGGTCTATCAAGCTACAGTAAGCCTAGCCTATAGAATATGATATGTATGGCTCATCATCATATAGGCTCGAGCTGTTTATATTGTTGGATAACTCAAAATTCATTTCAACTCTAAGAATACATAGGCCTAATTGGCAGAATTAATATATTGAATTCTTCTGTAAGCCAGACAAAAATTTGTCTGCCAAAATAATTTAATTTTTTTTATATTGGATTTTAACGACCACTATACTGATGGCTACGATCTATTGGCCTCGGTGGATGATGAATGAGATAATGGGATGATGAGATGAAAGGTTATTTTATTAGGTGTTTTGGATAGGTAGTGGGATGGAGTCGGTCGTAGCCTGTTGTTAAGGAACCATCGCAGTATCAACCTGAACGACAGAGGGAAACCACGAAAAAACCCTGTCAGGATGGTCGACCAGGGCGGGAATCGAACCCCGGTCTCTCGACTGACGGTTCAGTGTGTTACCACTCAGTCACGCATCTCGGTTCAAACAATTTAATTCAATTCAACTTATTTGCTCATGATTGTTTGAAATTTTGGTAATTACGCAGAATGCGGAACTCGCCTATTTGTGGACCGACTCTTTTGGTGTTGGTATTTTGTAATTAAGGTATCATTTCCCCATTAGGAAATGTATGCAAAGTTGAATTACATTGTCGTTTCAATGCTTGTTTCGTCATTTGAAAACGCCGTTTTGTTGATATTCGATCGATCTGACAGCCATTTCCATGCACGTCTATGGGTGCACAGTGCACACTAGCAATGTCGACGGCTGTTTTGGCATTTACTAACGGTGTTGGCAAGTGGTATTTCCATGTGCGCAGTTAGTGAAGGCCAGGTTGCGGACAGAGCCAGACCGAGTTTTTTTTGTAGGGATCTATATTGTGTGGACAACGTCGCTCTGCAACATGGCGGACATATTACAAGATTTTCATCCGTCTGTTCACTTAAAGTGAGTACGAATATTGAACCACAATAAAATGTCAATCCATGCAGTCGAATTATGAAAATGGCGCATTGAATATCATCATATTCAGGTATTTTTGTCGAAAAAAATTCACAAAAAGGTGAGTTCTGTGTGCTGCATATTTACCGAAATTTTTCCATATAAGCAACATATCAATTGATAGAATGAAAATATGAAGAACTAACCGTAGGCCTACACCCAGAGTTGGACTATAAAACTCACAAATTAATCATCAATAAGTATTCAGCAAAAAAAAATTGCACAGGGATTACTAGTCACAGATAATGAATAGCTTGACTTCCATTACCCACCTGTTGCTGACATCTCAAATCCGTCACCTCTTTTTGAAACCCTTGCACCTCTCGATCTAGCCTTTGTTTCTCCACAGCTAAATCTCCGTACTTGGTCCGCAATGTAGAGGACTCTTGGGCAGCAGCTTCCAGCTGATTCATTGCTGCACGATGCTGGCCACGGTAATATTCCAGTTCTTTCATCGTATGATCACATCGGCGTATAGTCTCGCTATGTTGACTGAAATTATAATTTGCATAAATTATAACATTTGTATAAAAGAGATGACCACTATTTCATTATAAGCCAATAGTCTAAGAAATAAATTACCGTCTTAGCAACTGCAATTCATGCATGGCTTTATCACACTGTTGTTTCAAACCATCATAATCTCGTGAAGATGAAGAGCTGACATTTCTGTCGCTATTTGAAGCCGTGTAGTTTCGAGGTAGTGTGCCGTTACTACTTCCCGTGCTATCCAAGGAGGAAGCTCCAGAGGCCATGGCTAGGCCTTTTGTGAAGAAATTCTAAATTCCTTCACACTTTAAGAAACACTTGCTATAACAAGTATAAAAATGGACGACATTATTAGGCATTGCATTAATGAAAATACTGTACACAACATTTGGTAGGCCTACCTATGACCCACCCAAAATATCTCATTTGATCACGAAACATAGTTACACTAAGCACGTAAAACAAGTAAATCATACTCGGTATCTAACTGAAATATGTGCAATTTGTTAAGCGAGAACTCACCAGCTAGTAAATTTCTCCGTACTGTCAAATAGCCATTTTAGAAATTTATTTAACTTTCCACAACAAAAACAAGAATTGTCGTGTCGTGTTTTCAATTCATTCAAAGAATACTGGCCTAACGGTATAACTGCAGATTCACGTATCCTCCGAGCTAATCTGCTCACTGCAGGAAGTAAGCCACATCAAGGCCAAAAGCAAACTTGAAAATGGGAGCAAGTGTCTGGCAGAGAAAACGGTTAGATGATAACGTCAAAAGTATAATCATTAATCAAGATTTCTATTCACAGTTATGAAAATCTTCCAACTGATTTTGGGGTAGCTTGCACAGACCTTTTATCAAAGTCAATGACTTACACCGTGCTTCGGGTGAGTAGTTGCGAATAATTTGAAATGATAAAATTTTAGATTGGCCTGGTGTCAGATTTAAAATATTACGCTAAAAACAATTTAGGCCTAGTCGACTTATTAAAATGTGAAGTTTGGAAAATCCGTACGGCAAGTGTTATGTAGTCCTACGTGAATGAAAATATACTTTTCTGATCAATTTGGGCTAGGCCTAGGCCTACGTGTTTTCACCTGTCACAGTTTATGCACGCACGCACATGCTTTTCGAGTATCAAGTGAAACGGATGGTTATCTTTATAGACCTACTACGATAATTGTGGTGTTCTAATTAGTAACTCAATTATACAATCGTTTGAGAGGGATTTTATTTCTGAAGATACCGGACGGTCATTCACCCATCTAGAATTTACAGGCCTAGCCTTGTTTATGTCAAGCCCATTTGCTTCCGCACTTTCATGTTATTGATTGAAAAATAAATCAGCTGTCTGTCATGTTGTCGGCCTGCAGCATGTGCAGTAACCCTGACGCAAAGCTACTATTTACACTACCTGCAAAAACATCTTCCGATTTTTGTCATACATTATATATGTACATTTATTTTCAATTTCTATTGAAATTCTACATAATTTTTGCCATCAGTAGCAGTATGATGCCTAGGCCTTCCTAGCCTGTGACATAGTAACAAACACTCTTCTTTATCCACAGAATCCAACACAATTTTACCATCCACTTGTGTATAGGTGCAAGACCTAGTCTGTGATGGCAGCTAAAATGCCAGATTACTCTTGTGAGATCTGTGGAGTAGAAGGATTTAATGATGATGAAATGCGTACCCACATGATAGTCCACCATCTTAACGGAGCTTCATCGTGTCCTTTCTGTGATCTCGGCGATGTGTCAGCAGAAGAAATGATGATGCATGTCAACAGTGCACATCTCGATTATTTAACCCCTGAACAAGAACTACTAGCTTTCATCGACGATGATGACGATAGCGAAGAAGGGGCCAGTGCTCGGCAATCACCTTGGCCTGTTTCACCAGTGCAAAAACAAAATGGCTGGGCCAATAATATAAATAACAACAATAATAACTACTGTACAATGATGTCTGGTGCTAGTAGTAGTAGTAGACCGTGTACTAATGGGGCTGGACAAGGTTCCCCACTACGATCACAATTAGCATTAAATTTAAGAACTAGTGCCTCACCTAGTAAAGCATCCCCTGCCAGAAAGCCAACCCCACAACAATGTCCAATGTGTGCATTTACAAGTGATTCACCGTTATTGTTGGAAGAACATATAAATAGACAACATTTTGATCTAATGAGTCCATCTTTTCCTGTTGCATCACCGCCACCAAGAGAAATGATCTACAATTGCCCTCTTTGCATTCGTACGTTTCAAAATACTCCCGATCTAGAACTCCATGTTAATATTGAACACCGAGATATACTTAGTCCTGCCAAGGTATGCTAGATCTAGCAATAAGCATCATTATGTTTTCTTTTAAAATTCCAATTTATACATTTTTTTAGGAAAAAATTCAAAACAGCAAGAAGTGAAAAATTAATTTACTGCTGAGAAAAAAATGTTGAAATTGAGATAAAATTGGCACAAGTAAGGTCGAGGGACGGCTCCGACTTTCAACCAGAAACATTTGCCTGAAAGCCTTTGAAAATTTAGATTTGTGAGGTAATTTGCCAAGAATATCAAAAATTGTGAGAATTAGCAACAATAACCAAATTGGAATCACTTTTCCAATATGTACCCATGCTATTCCACTTTCTATGATTCTCATAATCGTGGTGCCTGTACTAGTACGAGAATCATCAAATCAATTTCAAAACTTTTTTCCTTCCTTAGATAGGGCTATGTCAGATCGTGCTTACAGGCACCATCAATTGCAGCCAAAATTCAAAGAAGGCAACAGCACAATTGAAGCCATAAATGTGTCCATTTTCACAATGTTACAGCTATTTTCAACAAATTACCTTACAATTCTAAACCCTTTTCTAACCCTAATAAACCTTTTCTCGTATAATCTGATTTCAAGATGGATTAGCCTCACTGTCCTTGCTCTAGGCTTACAAATACCATCTATCTACTGTATAATTTCAATTGTAAGCTTTACAATTGTAGCTTTGAACTTTGTTTTTCTAGCCTACTACTGCCCAATCAGCACAGTCTTCTGTTGAAAATTGGACAGACAGCTGCCCAGTCTGTTGCCTGTCAAATTTTAAGAACAATGCCGAGATGGTTAGTCACATCGAAGACCATTTCAATCAGAAAGGCATGACACCGATCACACCAGATGTCTCTAGCGATCGAATGTTGGCGAGAGAAATAGAGAAACGAGATCGAGAGGTCCGTAGGTTACAAGAACAACGTGAATTTGAATTGCTCAGGGTGAGAAAGATTTATGGTGGCATGAAACTTGATGTTTTTCTTTTTTTTTCTTCAAATATGGAAAGTTTAGATCTATTATTTGTTGAAAGTTTCCATGCAATTTTTCTCATTCTGTAGATTTTTTCACATTTTTCTCACAACATATTTTTAATATTACTATCTGCTCTTAGGTAAACCTTGATGATGGATAATGGCACCTGTGTGCCTTGCATTGTAAAAAGAGCATATTGAGGTGGACTGAATTCCATGCTATTAGCATGAGCATGACCAATATTGTAGTTTCTTTTGATTTACTCAAAAGTACTGATTGCATGCACACTAAAATTGGTCCAACTCAATAAGATATGACTGAGATATATTGGTAAAGTGTCACTGCTTTAGGGATTTGTCACACTTTTTATACCACTTTGACCCCCCCCCCCTTCCTTCCTGTCATAGTTTGTCATAAAATATTTCATTTTCCCTCACCCCTTCAAATATGTCACAAAATTACAAACCTTCCCCTCTTACACACACGCACACATTTGAATAGGATGCTTGAAATCTTCATTTTCAAACATTTTTTTTTTAAATAATCTTGTTTAGTTGTTCTATTTTAGAGGCTATCTCTAGTGAATGCCACCTGAATTTTCTTTTACCTTTAAATCATTCAGTGCATCTAAAAATTAGATTTAAAAACCTCACTCAAAATTAGACCTGACTAACTAAAACATGCTAGCCTATAACATAATTGGAAGAGTAATACGACACAGCTGCTTACCCCACTCCTGCCACTCCCTTTCTCGTATCTACCTTTTGCCAGCCACACTGACGAATACTATTCAATGGGTCAGACAATACTTTAAAATGAATAAAAAACAAATGATATTCCGAGCCTAGAAATTTGTCCGCTCTAAAATTAGTCTTATATTCAAATGCCGCATTTATTTTTGCAATAGCTTTTACGAAAGTGTGACGATACACATTCTTTCTGGTGGAACAAACTCAAAGCTACAATGAATACTTGGCCCTACATGATTGATGGACAGTACAACTTCTATTATCTACACCTTGGTTTTACCAATGATAAGACTCCACATTTCCACTTTTGGCTGAACCAGTCCCAACTCCAGCAACTCAAGATGTAATCTTCTGGCAAAGTACTGAGTAGTACTCTTTTCCAATAAATGTTTTTAATTCTATATTATTCTGTTACAGTAGGCTACTACTTGGATGATTTGATTTTTCTGGGTGATTGCTTGGTTTTAAGAAGATATTATTTTGTAACTTTATAAAATACGGATACAGTGAAACCTTTATGCATCGTTCCCAGATCCATCGTTTTCCTGCTTGTATCATTCATTTTTTTCTAACCCCACTCCCATATCATATGCTATGATCAATGCTAAATTTTCCTGGATGGATTTTTCTATTTTCCTGGTCCCTTGAAAAACAATGGAAAAAGGTTTCACTGTAGAATTAATATTTTTCCTTTTTGCTTTAATATCAGTCATAATCGAATTGAACTTGATATTTCACTTGAATGTCAAGATGCTAGACTGTCCCTTGTTATCCACTATAAGTGAACTTGAATTGACAATGATATAATGCAAAATTCACTGACTCAACTTGTAAAATACACTTACACACGAAGCCCATTCACAATCCAAGATCAACTTGAGCTTATTACTTAGGTATATGTTATATGTAGTCGTTAACTTATGCAGCTAACATAAAATTGTATGTCTCCATTCGCAATAGACTAGAACTCAACCGCATGTATCAATTATAAATCATAAATTCACAACATCAATTTTTCCAAATTACATAATACTGTAAATATTATAGGCCTATAATACCGGTACGCGACCCATCGTAATATAACTTAATTTTTTGTAATATTAAACCGATATTATAGAAAAGATGGGATTAAATTCATATAAATTCCGGTAGAGTGTAATGTAGTACAAAATATTTAATTGGCGTAGGCCTACTTAGTACCGGCTAAGCCTGCGCTTCAAAATATTCTAGGAACGTGTCATATGATGAGTAGTAATTCGAGAACTAACAAAGACGAGAAGACGTAAAAATATTGCTGCCAATGTCAGCTTCTAAAGCTCCCACCATTGAAATATTAATTAGTGAATATGGTCTATAGTGCTTAAACGAAATGGATGATGGCATTTCTGTGTAACCATTCACATTAAGAAAATGTGTAGGCCTTCAGTGATTAGGGTAACTCGAGAACCAACAAAGACGAAAAGACCTAAAAATATTTGTATTTGTATTTATTGCCGTTTCTTATTAAAGAATAATATTAAAATTGTATAAACATTGTCAGAATTGAATAGACATTGTCCATTGCTGCTAATGTCAGCTTCTAAGGCCCCCACCATTGAAATAATAATTAGTGAATATGGTAGTTTTTGAGTGAAATGGATGGTGGCATTTCTGTGTAACTATTCACATTAAGAAAATGTGTATAGTGATTACGGTAGTATACTGTATCCCATATAATGGTATAAGCATTGAAAAAAATCAATTTCTTATATTCCTTATAGCACTTATGACAAGCAAAATTCTGGCTTATCACAGAATATGTAGGGTCTACTACTGGAGTCAAATGAATACTTACTGATTATGTCTATGTGACTCAATTATTTCATTTTATTGCAAAGTCAAATCAAAAACTTTACTTACCGTACTTTTCAACAACATTGAGGATTATAACCTTAACACTGGCATTGAGTTTGAAATTGACAATCCAGAACTTGTCAGGAGCTATATCTTCAAGTCTAACCAACTACTTTTAGTGAGAGTAAAAATGAATTGTTGTTCTGACAGCTGTTATTAAAATGTCACTGCTACTAAAACTCAGACCACAGTATGTTTAGCATAGGTTCACTTAAGTAGCCGTGCTTGCAGCAAAAATATGACCGCAACATGTCAAGTCCCTCCTGGTGTTTGAGCCCGGAAACACACGTAGTTGCGCACGCAATTGGTGTTGGCCCAGGTAGCAACTGCACGCGTCTGTAGATGTAAACACTTCTTGAGCGGTCAAAAATTGGCGATCGTTTCGTTCGGGACTGCACAACTGCGGAATCATGTTGGCTTATGTTATTGTTGTCAAAGCATAGTCGAAGTCCCTAGATAGTCACAAATTGGCGGTCGTTTCAATTTGACTGTCGACTGCTGGCTTACGTTATTGTTGTCAAAGCACAGACAAAATCCTTAGATAGTCGAAACTTATTCTAAATTTGCAGCAAGTCATTCCATTCAGTAGGTATAAGAGTGACGCTATTAGTTCTCTCTATACTGTGCTCGGACTCTTTACGGCAGAATAATGCTTCAGAATGGTGGTGAAACAGATCTTCCCTAGAACTATTGTCGAACCTACAGTTTAAATAAGCGGCTGTTGTGACCCCCCATGAGTCACCACTATAATATAATCACTAATCAATGTTTCAATTATGAACTAGGCCCAATCTGCCTTTTCCCACGCACTCATTAAGGGTTGATTGGTTGCTCTTACGGTGAACGTCAACTTGAACGTAAAAGCTCGGAGCTTGCTAGCTAATGAGTTAACAGCTTGCAACAATACATTAACGACATGCATTGTTGATAGGCAAGTCACTTTTCATAAGCCAAACAATAAACATTAAAAGTCAATGCACAAATTAGAAGTCTATCTTGACTTTGGATTGTGAATGAGCCTTGACACTTGTAAGTAATAATTGTAAATTTACTCGTTTAAGCCTAAACCTTCCTAACCTTGTGCTACTTACTTATTTCTCCTGTAGATCTTGATCTGCATTCAAATTTGAATTTTATGAACTTGGGATCAAAAATGTTCAAACTATTCATTTGTACATACAATAGTCCAAGGTTGCTTATAACCTATTATTTCTTCATGTTTTGATTAGGCTCAATATGGAATGGACAATCAGGGTAATTTCAAAGAACAGAGTCTGTCAAATATGCAAAAAGCTGTCTATGCTGGTGAAATGTCTGTAAAAGACTATTATGAAAAACAAATAGAATTGCGAGCAGCGGAGAGCAACGGTATCGACGACGGTAGTTCTTGTACAAAAGGCCTTGTTCCGAAAATAAAAGGCATTAGCGGAAATTCGCTCAATGTAATACGGACATTAATGTGTACCACAGTTGATCACTATGCGTCGACATATGGAGACAAGGGGTGGGGATGTGGATATAGGTAAGATTACTTGAAATAATAATAAATTGCATCTGGACAGTCAACATAAAAACTTGACAGACTTAATATGTAAAATGTGGATGATTTTTGAAACTCCCATTGTAACTTACTTCATGTTTAATATCTTGAAGACTTGAATCATTAAAAATTATGCAAAATATCTCATTTCTCTCAAATTCAAGTCTGCCTGAGACATTCCACTTGTATCCACAAAAGAAAGTCTTCTGTCAACTGAATAAATGTATGATTTTCAGAAATTAGATAATCTTGCTGCAACTAAAAGGGTTCAATGGTTTTGAAAAATGTATTTTGATGAATTCATGCTGTAATGTCATAACAACCTGAAAATATAACGGCGATATTTGTGTTTTTTCATGTTGGTGGATGATCTTCTTTTGTAGACACAAGTATAGATGTACTTTACTTATCTGGAACTCTTTATGCACAGGAACACTCAGATGATGTTATCATCGTTGTTACACCACACTGGTTACAATGAACAGCTTTATGGTGGTCTCTATGGTATGAAACCCCCTTCCGCTGATCTGCCCTGTCGACCAAATGATGCACCTGGCCGCAGTGCCATGCCATCTATATCGCGGTTACAGCAACACATAGAGTGGGCTTGGACACAAGGGTTTGACGTACAAGGCAGTGATCAGCTAGGAGGAAAACTGTTCAATACTAGGAAGTGGATCGGTGCTACAGAAGTTGTAACAGTACTATCGTCCCTCAGAATAAGGCAAGTTAGAAAAATTATTGTGACTACTGTAAATTACTGACTGGTTCATAACTTCTTGATATTTTCTGTTTGGCCAAGTGAAAAAAAATCCAAATATTGAAGTCAAAGTCAAAATTTACTAGGTTCATTATTTATTCAAGTTCTATTATTAAAAGGTTGATTAGTTGACAGGCTTATTCATATATTTAAAATGAACATGGAAAACTTTGTGTGTGGCCCAAGTACGCTTCAACAGTAGAAGCTGGATCATCATCCAAGTGGGGAAGCTTTTTTCTTCGGCCATCGTTGATGACTGTTGAGCTTGCGTCACACTGGGCTGGAACCCAAATTTACTAAATTGGGTCGCAACCCAAGCTTGAGAAGCTCATGCACAGAAGGGATTTGAGGCTGGCTCATGGTTCCGACCGAGATTTAGAAATGTCTCTATAATTGTCGCATTTGCCAGGCTACAAACTTTTGGCTTTGCAACCACGCGACGGTACCAGCCAATTGAAAGTTGGTTGATGCTATTATATGTGAAGTTCAGATTGAAGTATCACTCAGAAAAACGAACGTAAATACTATTTAATCCAATAAAATTGAAGTACCGGTAAGCCTTACATGAATGAATTAAATTTTACTGTCAACCATTTTTATTATATATTGTTTACCTAGCTGTGAATATTGGTTACATGATCATAGCCTGCTTAAGATAGGTCCTACTGACTCAAAATTCTGGGCTATACACAAGATTATGAGTGACCAAACTAACTTTCACATTTTCTAGGTGATAGGGTTTGGGGCTTCGTTTGGGGACTGACTGTGTTTCCACAGTTCACAGAATGCTGTGTTTCCATGAACGCGAAATTGCTTTCGCAAAGCGGAATGCGTGCCGCTTCGCGAAATCTCATTTTTGCGACCTCTATCGGTATTCACTACGGTACCTAATCACTACTACTCTAGCGGTAGTTTGGGAAACTTCAGCAATTTGGCTTCAAAGTATGTTGAAGTCATCTGTCAAAATAAGTTAGTAAAAATACAGAACACAGTTGTTTGATATAAAAATTATAATGGATCCAATAATATAAGAATAAGGAGAAATAGGCGAGCGTTGATTGTGGTGATGTGGTGGCAATTTTGCCTACAATGACGAGACCCACCCAAGTTTTGGCTGCATGAACTATTTACAAATTGTTTATGCAGACATAACCTAAAATAGTCCCACGTTTTACGTACCTGATAATTTCAATTTGTTGGCTATTTCTAGCCACGCTTTACTCTCTGAACTCCTTTAGATGTGTTATTGGGCACACTCTCACTTCCTCAATCGGAAATTCTGGAGAATAATCCATCGAAAACATGGTTGTTGCTACTTCCAATATTTCTTTCTGAAAAGAGAATGGCTTCTACGGTGTAAAGTCGCTGAAATAGAGTTGGTTGACTTCGATGCTTCGCTTTAGGTTGATAGCTCGACAGATGTACAATACTAGTTCCGCCGCTTTCGCGTTGCGAAATTATTGAGTTTAGTTCAACTTTCGTCGCCCTGCCGCACTCTTCGCCGATTGGTCGAATTTTCAGATGTATGACAAAGTGGCACGCATTCCGCTTTGCAAAAGCGATTTCGCGTTCATGGAAACACAGCATTAGGGTTCCAGCCCAGTGTGATACCTGATACTATGTCCCTAAATACATGTTGTAAGACTTGGGCTAATTTGAGTTGGTTGTGGAAAGTGTGGCAAATCTGAGTTTATGCGTAGCCACCATACATGTTTTAGCTTGGTTTGCCTAATCTTGACCTTATATTCATTTCTACCCTCAGGTGCCAACTAATAGATTTCCATCGACCCACTAGCCCAGGGGGAGCGCATCCCGACTTGTTCAATTGGGTCCTTCAGTACTTCCAGAAGAATGATGAATTTAAACCTCCCCTATATCTACAACATCAAGGTATGGGCTAATGTAGGCATACTCAAAATATTGATCTATTGTAAAGCGACAGAAATCGTCGGCGACAAAATTCTGTGAAAATATCTGAGGGAGTATTTTCTGGCCTAAGGGAAGGTAATCAAAGAATGTTCTGAAAAGTTTAAATTATCTATACGTTAACAATAGATTTAATTCACTTACGAGGGCTGTTCAGCTTCCACCAAAAAATACAGACACATGAAATACATATAAATACCATTCAAAACACTGAGACGATATTAATTGTCTGTATAAAATGATCGATGGTGATGAGATATTTAGATCTGTTGAGACAAATATGGGGGGGGGGGGGGGGGGCGAAAAGAATGACTCGGTCGGGACAGTGTGGAGCGCTAGTTATGGAATGGAATTCCTTTCTCTCAGATAGACGAATCAGCGGCGTCGGCGTCGTTCGCAGGTGTCACTCGAGATAATATGTGTATAAATGTGAAGATAAACAGAATTGACTGTTGATGAATGTTAGATGATGAAACACTTAATTTGGTCAGTCCTATACACACAACAATGAAAAACTAGTATTTACTCTACCGCGTTCCACGGTGATAACTCGCGTCGTAAGTCTGGCGTTCGCGTTGCACAAAGAGATAATTTATATATAATAAACGAATAATGTACGTGAACGAATAACGAACTTGGATGAGTTCCCTCCACACACAACAAAGAAGGAGAGACTACCGCGTTCCACGATGTCTTCACTCGCGTTGTGAGCTCAGCATTCGCGTTCCATGAAGACCAAAGAACTAACTTTCAGAACATTTTCTCCACACACATTTTTGATATTTTGTTACATATTTGAAAATTCGCTACACTACATTGGTCCATACAAATGTCTTCCTCTTCCCTCATTGGTCGATCAAAAATCTGAAATCCAACGAACTCTCTCTATGCTATGAGGGTGGTCGGTTTCCCACCCTCTCAAAATAATTTAAAACTTTCTTAGAAATAGAACACTGTCGCTCGCAGCGAACATCTCGCCAGCGGCAATGCATACGTCACGAGTGACAGTTTTCATGAGGCGATAAGTTTACGCCTACCATCTCCCTGGGTCAAATGTACCTAACTAAACAGCCCTCCAATAGCATCAACATAAGGAATATACTAATTTATTTGACATTAATTGCCATCTTGTACATGTTCTCCCTAATGTGATACTACCGACACAGGGCCGTATCATATTGCAAATTAAGCAAAAAAGTAAGAAACAAAGCATATAAGTTTACATTCGCAGCGCAATCACTTGAGTTAACATGCACAAGGAAATAGAATATAACTAAAAGAGAAGAATGATGGAGGCCTGTTTGCCATCACCAAACTGCGAGTTCTCACTATTGAACTCATTTATGGAACGAAGCACTGAAACAGTACAATTTTACCCTTGAACACTCCTTTAACCTTAAGAACTCCAGCTTCGGGTGTTCGTGAAATGGATGCATCAGACTTATGCCAAATACAGTAATACTTGCATCATTACAGGTCACAGTCGCACTATTGTAGGTGTGGAGCAACACAAAGAAGGGGCATTATTTCTGATAGTGTTCGACCCAAGCCACACTCCGCACCAGATGGGTCAGTTCCGCAACACAGCCACGGCCACTGCAGGCATGCGGCTCATACGCAAGTCACAGGCCGCAATGAAGGCAAAACAGTACCAAGTAGTGGCGGTCACGGGTATCATGGAGACCGACTATGAGTATCAGGTACGCTCCCAAGTATTTTATATTTTTAGCAACACTCTGAAATGAAATGGCAGTCCTACAAACTAATTTTTTTCTGTTTTAGCAAAGCAAGCTACTTCGCTCTGTACGAGTGCCACAAGATCGGTGATGACACTATGGCTACAACTAGAACAAGTTTCAACTCTAATTTACTGTTCTTATTATGTAATTATATTTCGAGACACCACTAGTATTGAGTGACCATGTTAATAGGTCTAGAATGAGCAATATTCCTGGCGTACACAATTCACTCTATTTGATTATTACGAGGTAGACATTCCGCATTCGTGTTATTTCTGTGGAAAAATGAAATGTGGTTGCAATTAAAGGGCATGTCAATGCTGCAAATAGCTTTTGTAGGTAGAAAAATTCAATTATTTTACGTTTTTTGGTGAATATCGTATATTTTAAATAATTTTTTCCCATCTATTATGATTTTTTGAAGATTCTAAATATCTCAGGATAACCTATACATTCCAAAGTCGTGACGTCAACTGCTACAACCCCCACTCAGTGCTCGCTGCGGCCGAACGATGTTACACATATTTACGAACGAGCCTCATTTCAATACACTTCTACATACTTGGTTATTACGCTTGCTCAAAATTAAACAGCATCATAATTGTCTATGATCCTTCCTCTACAATACAAATATTTTCAATATATATTCGAGCAATATTTCGCTTGTTTATGTAACAATTGAATTAGATGTGATCTTTTGTCAAATATACTTTATATTTGCGTTGTTAAGATCATTCACTGTAATGTCACAGTACGAGCTGGATGTGTTCTTATTTATTCATCTTTTAGAATAGTTTGAGGATAATGAAAAGAAATATGTGATTATCACACTTGCGTTATTCACATATTATATAATGCAATACATTGTACGCGGTACAAGGGAATTACAGCTGTTTGTCTACATGCTAGCTTACCCCGTATACAGCTCAAGTGAGAACGGAGTTGGAAATGAAGACAAACAGCAGTTAGTCCTGCGTACCGCGTACAATGTATTGCATGATGAAATATGTGAATAATGCAAGTGTGATAATCACATTTTTTTTATCATCCTCAAACTCAATTCTAAAAGATGAACAGATAAAAGCACGTCTAGCTCGTACTGTACTGTAACATTACAGAAACGCAAATGTAGTAAAAACGCAAATGTAACGTACACTTGACAAAAAAATCACATAATTCAATGCTACATAAACAAGCGAAATATTGCTCCAATGTATATTACTAGGAAAACGTAGGATTTGCGTTGTGAGATGAGCTTAGAAGTATGGAAATCTAGAATGAAAAATATTTCGTCAGATCAATCCACATCTGCGGACCTTGGATTGCTTCAAACGTTAAAAAACTTCACCTGCAACTTGTTGATATTTATAGTGCTGCAACCTGTCGCATACATACTTTGCAAAACCAATTGATCCCAACCTTCAATAAAATGTATACTTTTATTGCGTTTTCTTTGTTATTTCCCATCCGAATGTTGTAAAAGTCACTGAAAATATCCGTAATTATTTTTTCCATATTCAGTGAAAATTTTCCGCATTTCAAGTATTTCCCATCCGTGTTATTCTTATGAGGATTTCTTAAACTTTCCGATTTTTTTCCGGAAAAACCTTCCGACCGATTTTTCTGAAAAACAATCCCAACCTATTCTGGTATGAGAGAAATATATAGAAAAAGTTTCAAGTCGATGGATATTTTTTCCTGACCTATATGTCGCGCATAGAATTACAAAAACATAAAAACGAAGCCCATTTTTTTCGGTATGTGAAATGCAATCTTCGCTACGTTCATCTAAAAAATATTCGTATTGTAGGGGAAGAATCATAGACCATAATGATGCTGTTCAATTTTGAGAAAGCATAATAACTAAGCATGTAGAGCTGGATTGGAATGAGGCTCGCGCGTAGTTTTGTGTAATATTGTTCGGCTGCAGCAAGTACTGAGTAGAGATGGTGATGGTGGACGTCATCACAGAAGAATGTATTGACTTTTCTGAGGAATTTATAATCTTTATAAAATCATAATTGATATGGAAAATTTCTTCAAAACACCGTTTTCACCAAAAACGTAAAATAATTGGATCTTTCTACCTGCAAAAGTCGTTTGAAGCATTTGTATGCCCTTTAAGCATATGCCACATACTACTAACAGTATAATACTGTAAACTATACATCACTGTAATACATACTGTATTATTTGTACATATTACATACATGTATCAATGGTACATACTATAGGCCTATGTGTAAATGCCAAAATAATATAGTTCCATAACAACTACATTTGAAGAAAATAGATACAGTATTATCTAGTTACTATTTACCGTACTATTTCAACAGCCAATTCAATTGAAAATGAACATGATGTATCTTTTCAATTCCGAATGAATTTCAGAATATGTATTGTTCAAATTTGCGAGTCAGATTTTAGAATACATATATGGTATATGGTACACCATCAGTAGTTCACATATAGGAATTCAACTTGATCTACCTGTAGTTCTTTGGAGTGTTCATAAAACTTGAAGACTTCCAAAGAACATGACGCAAGTCACATAATTGAATAGTTTCCACAGACTTAGCAAGGCAGCTCAATATTTACAATAGATTTAGTTCAACTAATGAAACACTTAGTACAAATACAAGGAACTGTTGGTAATAATTATATTAATTAATACTAGAATCATTCAATATTGTGCACCTGTTGTCTGTTAGAGTGTGCTCAAATCAAGAAATATTCACTTTTCACTCGATTTTCAATAATTTTACTATGCATGCTCGTTATGATGACGAAATTGACACGTGCGGTCGGGAACGATATTAATATTATTATATCATCCAATTATTGAAAAGTGTAGGATAGTTTTAGACAAACTCTGCACAGATATGTTTTTGAGGATTTGAATGGTCCCAGTAGATATTACTACAACAATGGACAAAACCTGCTACCAAAAAAATACTATTGAGAATATTTATAATATCATTACTATAGGCCTGATGTTGTATTTTTCTCCAAAAATCCGAAGTAGATTTGCACTCTGCACGTGTGCGTATTTAATGTTTGTTCATTTTTGCTATTACTCGACGATAAATTTTCATAAGTCACTAAATCTTCACTCTCTCTTAGATCATCCGTCCACCAACAATATACCCCCCCATCAGTAATTTAAGACACATAAAATGTCTTATATTTCTGTCCACATGTGCCATTGATCTTCTGCAACTAGGATATATTCAAACAAACTTGCTATTTGTGTTTACGTGCAATTCACGCAGAGGTTTTTCAATCTTTCCAACGTACAATGTTTTGACACGGAAAACCTTTGAACTGCGACTTGAGCTTTGCATTCCTTGACAATCAAGCGTAGCAAAGTCTTAGTTCTTAGTACTGACCAATATAGTTGCTTTATTTGAACTTTGAAGTTGATCTTAGAGATCAATATAAGCCTTCAACTGTGCCATTAAATGTACCAAAGCTCTTCTTATGTTGAACCTTCTCCCCAATCTCACTCGCCTTTCAATAAATAAGCAGTGAAAACAAAAAACTGGTAGCATATTATACATTACATTAATTTCTGATTCCTGGATTTATTCCAATACTCTAATCCAAATACCTATGCAGGGGATTCTACTATGTAACTGTCACATTGAGTATATTGATAACATTTGGAGAGTACGATCAATTGTCCGCCCTATTCATTAGTCCTCCTAATCCATCTTACAACAATCGTGTAATGTGTAAATCGTCATTCATGAGGTGTAAGACGATTCTCAGTTAAGGGTAGTTTACAACTATTTATACTTTACTACAGTATTTACAACTGAAAAGCGAGGGATTTATACAAAGGATATGTACATTCAAAGACAAGTTACTGGTGGTCGGGGTGATGAGGTGAAAAAACGTGAGAATAACAATTGCTTGTCAAAACGGCTCTCGTGTGCAAATTTATAAATGCCATTTTCTATATTGGGGTTACCCGAGTAATGCACTACCCGTACCATACCTGCCCTGAAAGGATTTGTATTTGAAAATAGGCCTACATCAGACCATTTTTTTGCAAATTAGACCATGTACTGGCAATGAAATTATATATATTGTAGGCCTATACTTTCAGAATATATATTTTTTTTTTTAATATAGTAGCCTATATTCAATTAGTCTTGTTATGATTCTCATAATTGAGATGTGTAGTAAGTAATACAGCAAAAGTGGAGCTAGAAGTGAATGAGAGAATAGCAAAGATAAATAATTGGATAATATAATTCATAATCTGTATATAGAAAGAAATTATTTTTTAGAGAGGATGCATGACTTACAAAGAACAATTGCTAAATTGGATATATTGACAGGTACAGATTTTCAGGTTTGTAATGATCCCACACCTATTTTAGTTCCACATATTCTCACTTCAGCATCCAAATATAGCCTTGTAGAAATGGATGAAACTAATGATGATAATCATCTGACAACGATAGAAAATATGAATATGGAAGAGGATGATCGACAGAGCCGAGACAGAATATCAACTAATCTTTCGATGAAATTACAAGATACTCAGGATGATAACAATGAACCAAGGAAAGTCAAAATAGTATTACCTATAAGACAGAGTTTAAGACTGAAGAGAAAAAATCCTGCATTCCCAAATGGTCTTTGCTTAAAAAACGTTCCAAGAGGGAATGAAATTGAAGTTTTAACTTCAAAAACTGACAAATTACAGATAAATAACGAATATAAAGATGTTCCAATCAAACCTGACAAGTATTTGTGACTAGACAATCATGGATCAAATCTAGAGCTAAATAAACATCATTCCATTAAAACTTACGAAATTACAAAATCAAACAACTTCAAG
This sequence comes from Brachyptera risi, assembly GCA_964007535.1. NCBI lineage: Eukaryota > Metazoa > Arthropoda > Insecta > Plecoptera > Taeniopterygidae > Brachyptera > Brachyptera risi. The sequence continues at coordinate 26,897,532 of OZ023328.1, forward strand.
ATTTTAAATCTCAATGCCAGAAGCATTAGAGGTGAGAAGTTATCAAGTATAGGTGAATTACTAGACAAAATTACAGGAATAAATATTATTATCATCACTGAAACCTGGATAAATAATGAAGAAACAACATTATACAATATGGAAAATTTTGTTGCGACTTATGCCTGCAGACCGTCCAAGCAAGGAGGTGGAGTCGGTATATTTATACACAAGGATTACGATTTTGAAGTTACATTCAAGCATAGTGACAATTCAAACAGTTTACTGATAGTTACAATTAATAATCTGAAATGGCTGACCAAGTTAGTTATTGGAGCCGTATACCGAACACCAGGTAACTCGGAAATAGATACATTTTTCGAGCTATTGGAAAACCAACTAAGTAAAACTGGGAATCATTCACTTATTTTGGGAGACTTTAACTTCAATATCTACAAAGAAAAAGATCTTACCTCAAAGTATCTCAATCTCATCTATAGTATTGCTTTTCACTTATGTAACCGTCTATTTCCTACTAGAATATCTGAAGAAAAATCATCGCTTATAGATCATGTGCTTTATAATGCTACAGATCATATGAAGATTTCAAACATCGAGATAGATCCTTCATTATCTGATCATGTTGCAATGGTCGTTGAACTAAATATTAAAACACCCAGAGTTAAAAGGTCTAAAATATTTCATGAAATCCCGATATTTAATGCACTCAATTTCACAGAATCTCTCAAATATGATCCAATTGTTTTACAAACTGGTACGTCTTTGACTGCTGATGGTATGTACTCCGAGATTGTTTCTCAGCTCAACCATCGAAAAGAGAATTGCACAACAATGAAGAAAAGGAGATTTATTGATAAAGCAGCATGTCCATGGATGAACAATGAAACATTACATTATCTGAGTCTTAAAGACAAAGCCTTGAAAAAATTTAATAATGACAAATCAAACTTACAACTCAAAGCTGAATTCAAGAGATCCCGTAACCTCTCGGTTAATTTATGTAGAAAGAGAAAATCCATCTATTATAATGACCTCCTATTTGAGCAAACTTCCAAGCCTAGGAAAATGTGGCAAACAATTAACTTGGTATTACACAATACTAGCAAATTAGAAAAGAAAAATAGTTTTTGTATAAAAGTCAATGATAAAACTATTTCTGATCCTTGGATTATAGCTGAAAACTTCAATTCATACTTCATCAGCATTGGAGAACAATTAGCAAGCAAAATACATTCAACTAGAAATGACTTTACGTACACTAAAATTAATGGCATTGAGTCAAGTAATTTTGTTCTCTTTCCAACTTCAGAAACGGAAGTGCTGAGAATTATTAATAATCTAACCAACAGTAAATCAACAGGAGAGGATAATCTTTCAAGCTTTTTAATTAAACAGTGTGGAAGTGATATTGCAAAACCTTTGTCTATAATGATTAATGAATCAATGAAAACAGGAATAGTTCCAAATCAGGCAAAAATTGCTAAAATTAAACCAATTTTCAAAAGTGGCAACCATGAAGGTATGTGTAATCATCGACCCATCTCTCTATTATCACCGTTATCAAAAGTAATAGAAAAGGTTGTCAAGTTTAGACTTAACTTGTACCTGAACTCTATACAATTTTACTATAAAGGTCAATATGGATTTCGAGATAACATGGGGACCAGCTCAGCCATATATGATCTAATGTCAACCATTCAGGTTCACCTTGATCAAGGCAAAGTTGCTGGAGGTTTATTTATTGATTTGAGTAAGGCATTTGACACTGTGGATCACAATATCCTTTTGTATAAAATGGAAAAAATCGGTATCAGAGGGACTAGTCTTCAATGGTTCAGAAGTTATCTATTGAATCGTTATCAATTCGTTAATATTGAAGACGTAAATAGTGACAACCTGGAAGTAACTTGTGGAGTGCCACAAGGATCTGTCTTGGGTCCTATTTTATTCCTCATCTACATAAATGATCTTCATCAAGAAAGCTTATCCGGTCTTCTCCAAAGCTATGCGGACGACACCAATCTCTTTTATAATGACTTCACAATAGCCAACCTCATTCAACAGATGCAAAAAGATATTACTACTGTTTGTGAATGGATATGAACTCTAATAAACTTTCCATGAACTCTAAAAAGACCAACTACATGATATTTGCATCGAAGAAATTTGATTCAATCAATTACAACCTTGAATTGAAAATGAATGAAGTGGTAATACCTATTGTCAAAGAGGTAAAATATCTTGGTTTAACCATTGACAGAGATCAAACTTGGATTCCGCATATTGACAACATAATAAAGAAGATGATGCCAATATCATCAGTGCTCAAACGAATATCTTTCATAGTTAAATCATCTACTCTACTCTCCATCTACTATGCTCGAATTCATAGCCATCTTCTTTATTTGAATCCCATCTGGGGTAATGCTACCAGCAAGAAAATTAATGAGATAGAGCTCATTCAAAATAGAGCTATTCGACACATATTCAGCTATCCATATCATACTCATCGATACGACATGTATCGTGAGAATAACATCATACCAATTAAACTCATCCAAAAACAATTAACTACCACCTTTATCCATGAAGTCATATTTAAAAAAACGGTTTCAAATCTTCCGATCATTTTTAACTACAACATTCATTCTTACTATACTCGAGGATCAAATAACATTCACATCAATACAACAAATTCAACTAAATATGGATTAAATAACCTCAACCACTTTGGATTCATTCTTTACAACGAGCTACCAGAAACCATGAAATTACTGAAACCTTCTGCTTTCAAAAAAGAAATGAAGAAAGAACTACTCGACAAAGATCTGAGAAAATGTTTCAATTCTGAGAAGACTTCGTGTAGATGCACCGTTCGACCATTTTCAAAACAGTGTTCCCTATACAACCCGATATGTCTATGCAAGCGTCGTCCATATCCTAGACAGTGTTCCTACTACACACAAGAGGAACGTTGATCTTCCTATCATATTTCTTAATAACATTTCATATTTGTACTTTTTGCCTCTCTTATATATTTGTTATATTCGTGTTTTATTTTACTTATTCAGTGTGTTTTTTTTTTGTTTTGTTTTTTCTATTCTGTGTTTTTTCTTGTTCTTTCATTGTTTTATATTTAAGTTTATATTTAAAGCATGTCCTATAAAGAGTCCGTGACTCATGGAATTTTCATGCTGAACGCAATAAAAGATGGACAGGCTATTCCAAAAAGTAAGGAAGCTGATTTAGAACCAAGATTTTCTGAACAATATTTATTTATAATGTTTAGGCCTACTATCCATTTCATCTCCGTGTCTGGATCAAATAGTCCCATTCCAAAAAAGAGCGGTATTTATTGCCTTGTCGTTTGCTTCCATCAGATCCTTCATTCTGCATGTATCTCCCATTGCTGGACAAACCAAGAGATGAGGGTGTGATCCTGCACAGCAAGACACTGGCAAATTGAATCCTCTCCCACTGGCAAGATGCCCCACTTTAATCTGTTCATTTGACTCTTACACTCGGAGACGCCGGTTTTAAGACAGTTCAGGGCCTTCCAGTGCTATATGGGAGATGATTGGGGAAAGTCATCTTTTCCTCCAGCTCTGTATTTGTTTCATCCAGTTCCTCTTTCCATTGGGAGACTTGTAGCCTCATGAACACTTGCATTCTCCTCAGGAAGCACTTTCTGGATCTCAGTCTCCGTTTCTCGGATTGATGACCAAAGAGAGGGTAGCGGGGATCTGCTTCTTGCTTCACTTTTTCAACATCTGCAGCTACATGTCTTCGGATATGTGGCGGCACTACACCAAGCAGTGGATATATTTTGTGTACTGGGATGGGTCGAAGGCATCCAGTTACGATTCGTGCAGTATCGTTTAGAACAATGTCCACTGTCCCAGCATGGGTGGAAGCACTCCACACTGATGCTACGTATTCAGCTGCAGAAAACACAAACCGAGAGCTGATATTCGCAGTGTGGATGGCTGTACGTATAACCTGTGAGCTTCCTTAAGATGTTATTGCGCGCCCACATTTTTTTCTTGGTGTTGGAGCAGTGTTGTTTGAATGTCAGAGTATGGTCCATTGTAACTCTGAGGTGTTTACTACCACTTGCCCATTTCAACATGAGAAGCAGTTGCATGACAATTAGGGTTGCCAATCGATATTGAATATTTCGACCGATCTTCGATATCAAGGTTTCGATTCGATATCGAAACCAATCATTCGATTTTTTCGATATCGAAACTGAATTAGATATCGAATAATCGAACAGTGGGCTGCCAGTCGTGCGTCATCGCAGGTTGGCCATATCGCCGAAACATGTGTGTTTGCACTCGCGGACTTCTGTTTCCAGGACTGGTCTTTTCATCTGCTGGCACAGTTATTTTGGGGAAAGGAGGGGGGGGAGGAGATCGCCGCATCTCCTTAGCATGGATAGTGCGATGTAAACAATCATATTGTTGTATTTTTTTTTGCTGAGTTCAACCTAAATCCTAATGCCAGAATAAAAATCATGAATTTATGTTGTTAATCACCAAATTCTTCATATCTCAAAAAAGTATTGAAATGTTGGTACCGGTATTGATTAGTCACTTGACAGTATGAGTGATTGTAAGCTTAGATCGAAAAGTAGTGCATGGTTTACTTCATCAAATTGTTAATATTCTCAAAGATACGACCCTGATAATTAAAATCCCCATTGAGAAAAATTGAAATGATGAAAATGTTTTTCCCATTTTTGTTTGTATAGTACAGCCAACTCACATATCGATTTCTCTCTCTCTTCTACCCCACTTCAATACCCTCCAGTGCATTAGGCAATGTGGTTTCTGTCAGTCAGTAGCAAAGATATTAGTAGGCCCTATGGTTAGAACGACTGTGGTCAGAGCTCTGAAAAGCTCTCAATGGCTTCAGATCAAACCAATATTATTATATTAGGATCAGGAAATACATATTATATTATCAAAAGTCAAATTGAATGAAAAAAATTGAAAACTACCCAGAGCAAGTCATCAATAAACTCATGACTTTACTATGTGAATATTCATTATGACGTTACGCATTATGACAAGGCTATTCATCCATCTAAAAATGAGAATTTCCACTTCTGACAAATAACTAGATTTTGAGTTAACTAATGCATTACCATTGAAGGGAATTGATATCAAAATGATAAAACAAAAAATCAAAATATTTCCCCCTGTTTTTTGCCGCGTGCCGGCAAAATAACCAGAAACGCTCGCAAAATACGTCAATGCGACAAAAATGATTGTAGAGTTTTGAAACTTGTCAAAGTTATTGTTCACACTATTGGGCATGTCATCAGATGATTATAATTTCCATAAGTCTCACAGTTTGATTATTATTATCATCAACGATTTACTTGCCTGAAAGTTTTTATAAAATTTTATGCGATTCTAATTGAATCTGTATCGATAGAACGGCAAGACAGGAAAATTATAATTATCTGATGACATGCCAAATAGTGTGAGTTTCAAAACTCTACAATCATTTTTGTGGCATTGACGCATTTTGCGAGCGTTTTATGTTATTTTGCCGGTACGCGGGAAAAAACAGGAGAAAAAATTTCGATATTTTTTTTTTAATTTCAGTATCAATTTTCTTCAATGGTCATGCATCAGTTAACTCAGAATCTAGTTATTTGTCAGAAGTAGAAATTCTCATTTTTAGATGGATGAATAGCCTTAATGACCATTATGCATTATGATGATTCATTATGACCAACAGTATTGAAAAAAATGTTATTAGAAAACACAGTTGTCTGTCTCAAGATATTCACATATGTGTGATAATAATATACAAGCAATAATGGTGATGTCCTTATTATTATCACTCAAAATTCTCATGAATGCTATCTCTAATGTCTTTCATAATAATGAAAGAGAGAACAGAAAGCACAAAAATCCTAGTCCCTCATGAGAAAGAGAGGGAGAGAGGATCTCACTTGCAGTGACAGTTGTGTCAAGTCTATAACCTTTGTTATATGTCACAAACGGGTATTCAGTCTTCAAACCTCAGGACCGATGTAATCACTAAGTACTTCGTTCATCTACCTTCTTCACTTCTCTCTTTATAACTACCCTTTCTATTACCTTACAAACATGTGACGTTAAAATGATTCCCCTGTTAAACCCAACTTTTGCCAGGTTTTGCAGGGTGGATGGCATCTCTATCCCCTATAACTATGAATAATCCATTCTTTTGTACTTGGATTGCATTTTTTCAAAATGAAGATGGGAGCGAGGTCAGAAATGTGTATTTGAAATAGAGGCTGCCGACAGTTTACAATTACAGGCCTAAATTGAAGTAATGTATTTGAAATGAAAACAATACAAATGTACTAGAAATAAATACCCTAGCCTATTTTGAGGACATGAATTGTCCAAACCGCCCAAGTCTGACTGCCGGTTTCACCAAACTTCTGTCTGCCAACAAAACTTACTGGTCAAAAACACTTGCAGCCATTCCTAAATTTTGAAATTGTGGAATGAAACTTCTATTTGAACTTTGTTCTTCAAGATTTAGGACTGAGACATGTAAAAGTGAAAGATTTTCAATTAATAAATAATTGTTTTTATTTACAGACTGCCAATTACTGGACTACAATGCTAGGTCATCATTTATATTCAAGTTCAACAGGTTATAGCATATAACCGTAATAACATGCCTAACCACAAACAAACCAAATGTTGTCATTTAGGTTTTCAACTTGAATGCATTATATGCAGTAATATAATCAATTTCATATAAAGGTTTAGGAAAAACAGAATAAGTAAGGAGTACTTCAAGTCAAAAGTGGATGTCTATACATCAAATCAGTAGTATGGTTTTATGCCAGAGTGAAATCAACTAGGTCTAAGTCTAACAATACGACACATCATATGTTGAATCCCATTTTACGCATACACTCTTTATGTGCTTCAATCAGAGGTCGGCAGTTCTCTTCTCCATTCTCGATAATACTGAAAGTAAAACATACTGATCCATAATCTTTATCAATAATAATAATGATGTCAATCTAGACAATGCTGTAAGGCTAATTGAAATTTTGCATGGAAAACTTCTTGGGCTTGCAACATATAGGCCTACTGGCAAATAAGCTACCTGGCCTTGGACGATTTCAACGTCAGGAAACGGGTTAACTAACACGGTTTCAAAATGCAGATTGGCCTACACATGTTGATTTAGTCAAAAACGATCCAGTTCCAACACAGATCAAGATGAAATTTGGCACTGTCAAATCTAATCTGAAATGTGTGATAAATAGGCCAAAACGGTTTGGAGCGACGTGCCAGCAACTCTATAAAAATAGGCAAATATGGCTGGAATAATTCAATTTTGAAGCTGTTTTGACTAGAATGATTCAGGGTATCATGATGAACAAGAAATATTGTAACCGCTATCTATATGTATGCCGTATGATATACAAAGGCCTAGGGCCTAGTCTGTCAATGCGAGTCTTCACCAAGCCATCGGGTAAATAAATATCCTTACGGGATATAGTGGCAGACCCCTGGTTAAACAGTCTAGGCTACAGACTGTGGTAGTGTTAAACCTGGTAATCCTGCTTGGAGCACTGTGATCACCAAGAAAACCCTATTTGCTACAGCACTGCTATTGCGAGTGAATGTTGCTAGGAGCACTGTGATCAGCCAACTTTGTCATTGTTGGTGAGCATAGGCCATGATGTAGTGATACCAACCCATTTTATCGTAATATAAAGACGGTGCTCCAACTCAAGTCTTGAAAGTAAAATATTTTCGGGGTCAGTTCCTGAGTCCAGGATCCCGATTGCCTGTAGCGCAACTATCGCTTTTATATCGAACTATAAAACAACAATACTCAACAATGCTATACATGGCTCAGTAGGATTATAATGTTAGTAGTTGCATTCGTTCTTTAAGAAAATTATAGATTTTGTGAATTCAACAACCACACCGGTACCATAGCCACTCTTATCTACATCTAGTTCACAAGGAAATCCGCTAAATCGTGACAGGCAATTGGGACCTTTGACCTTAAAGTGACTGCAAGAAAACACAAATGCCTTCCATGTTATTACTTCTTTATATTATGATACAATTTAGGTTGGTGTCACTACATCCTAGGTATGGGCTCTGTCATACAGCGACGTTGCCATAAGTTTATAGTGTTGCTAGAAAATCAATGGCATTGCCTATCTAGAGACTACTTGATCTATGACCAAGCCATCTTATCTAATTCGAGGTCCGTTTACACTTCAGCGTTGAGTAACATGCAACACGTAACATCCAACTCACAACGCGCATTCAACGCTCGAATGTGTTTACTGTCCAGCGTTGTAAAATGTGTTATAGTAGTACCATTAAGTATAAAGGTTCTATACTTAATGGTAGTACTTCAAAAAGGCTGATGTTGATATTTATTTATTGTCAACCTTATACTAGGTTCTCCATATTTTATCACCATAATATATGGTTAGCCTATGATATATAATTAAACGTTCCAACTGTCTTAATTAACTGGCTTTCTTCTCTCAAAATCCAAACACAAACTTCTCGGCTGTTGCTCGTCTCTAAACGCTCTTGCAACTTGGAAACATAAACCGAGTTCATCTTTCAACGCCACAACGCAACGCTGTGATGTGATCGCGAGAGGAACTCGCTCGCTGATTGGTCAACGCGTGTTGTGAGTTGCATGTTGCGGGTTGCAAGTTCTCATCGCTGAAGTGTAAACAAACCTTTACATTACCAGCTTCAAATTGGCACATCTATATGCAGTACAGTTAATAGGCAGTAGAATAGAATAGAATAGGCCTAGGTGGAAGAACGATCATGTGATCAAACCTCGCCCTTTTCGATTGTTATGACGGAATTGTTATGTACATGAAAAATAAAGACATTCTATTCTATTCTATATTGCGATTTAGCCATCAATAGGCCTAGGCCTATATGTTCTGTGCTCAAGCAAACTCAATGGCTCCAGCAGACTTACCATTTGTCTCTTGGTTTTTTGGTCTCTGGACAGGCACAGCAAGCCTTACATTTCTTGACTTCTGTGCCAGTGTTCACCACTTGGGTTGAAGATGTTATAGCTTCCATCAGGGTGAAATTAACTCCTGTAACGTTACAGCTGTAAAGTAAACTTAATACCTAATTTGATTTTTGAATGACCCTGCTCAATACAATCTGATGACCAGTTTTAGGTTATGTAATGCACGGCCAGTTAAAGCCGCAAAACATATTGCCAACCAATCAATAAAAAGTGCACCAAAATGACCTTGATTTAAATACCATCACCCATCACCGATTCAAGAAGTCGAAAGAAAATCTCGTCATCATTTCTATGGCAAAAACGACTAATAAACCGAAATTCATTGTATTTGATTTAGGTGAGTGGTACATATATATGATTACTAAACTAATAATGATCAATCAATGTACCTATAGGATCGGGTAGCCTGACCATGGCCTGACCAGACGATGGAAGCAGACTGAATTATCAGTATAAACTCATAGCTTAGGCCTAGGTAGTAGGTTATGTAGTGTCATTAAGTATAGAGGTTTAGAAACCTCTATACTTAATGGTAGTGTTGGGGAAGTAACTTTTAAAAGCATTAAAAGTAACTTTTAGGTAACGGCGTTAACTTTATTAAATAGCAGGTAACTCTAACGTTTCAAACGCTACTTTTAGAAGTATCGTTTATTAAACGGTAAAAGTTACTTGAACGTTTCTTTCATGTATTTACTATGTTATTTGGAGTTAGTTTCACTATTTTTAATCCCTTGTTAGACTTGGGTTTACCTCGAGTGACTGCTTTCTGTTTGGCCACTGAATATAAATTCTTCAAAAAGCTTGTCCACAGCTTGGTTGTGTTTAAAAGCTTGTGTTGTTTTGTACATTGCACAAAAATATTCATTTTACAAAATTAAAATGTCAAACGGAGTTACGGGGCTCTATGGATCAATATAAAGACACTTACCATCTTTCTCACTGCATTATCTACAGTTTGCATATCGGCCTATATTTATGCGCACATGTAGTTTGATTATTGCGTAAATAAGATTTCAATAAAAAGCCCTTGATTTCCCATCTTTCTGCTAATTAATTCAAAAAGTAACTAATATACTTTTTGAAGTAACTTTTATAACTTTCAGTTTCTGGTAGCTCCAACTTTTGAAAGTTATTATTTTTATCAAGTAACTAGACTTTTAGAAAGTCATTATATACTTATAAAAAGTAATTTCCCCAACACTGGTTATGTATATATATATTGGGTTATATATTACGTAGGTCTTTGGCTTCCATAAAACTTGGACGAAAGATCTCTAGGTCAAATTGTTATGGCTATCGAATTGGATTGTAGATTGTGTATCTTGATCAAACAATATCATAGTACAATAATATAGGCACTAATTAAGCCACCATAGATGGCTCTACTTCATGTGTAGAATTTACCATTGCACTGGCAGTTTACATCCATTCTAGGAAAATGCTACAAATGAACCTTTGACAGATGAGCTTGTATACATGGAGAAATTGAGTGCATTGTAGAAAAGCAATAATAAAAGGTTTCATTTTATCTCTCCAATTGGCCAACCCAGTTTTCTTGAAATTTTCAAAGCATGTGCATTATTCATCAAATTGTGTCTCAACAGAATTGTAATCAAAAAATCATTTTTGCCCAGCCTATTATACTCTTATATATTCTTAGGTGTATTTTCAAAATTTAAAAAAAAATGGCAAAAATCCATGTTTCAGTTTTTTCTAACTATAGGCTTGCAGTTCTAAGTTGGTCGACATGCATTACTATTAAAAAAAAACTCTCAGGGTGGCAGTTGGACCACTGTACAGTAGGGACTACATACAAAAATTCACACAAGCTCCATAAGACTCAAGAGTAGGATTATGGTAGGCCTATTTGTCAAGATTAATGATTTTATAGTCTTCATCCATATCCTTCACATCATTGTCAGGGACAAAAAACAAAATGTTGACCTAAAACAGTTGAAATCTTCAACACCTATAATCATGTATGTATAATAGACCTAATAATTTATTTTGTAACACAAAATTACCATCAATTCAACTATCCCTTTTAGAACCATGCGACAAACTGTTGAATCTTGTCCTTGATTCACCAATGATTCGCGATGTTACACTAGAATTACTCGCACTGTTGTCACCCACCAGCAAGTACTTAAGTCTGGCAACCTCTGAATCCCTGTAAATGTACATACTTAAGCTACCGACTGTCACATCAAATTTTATCACTCGCCCTTTCATGTACGCCTATATCAACTAGCTTTACCACATAATTGAATGAGCGATAGCAAGACTTCCATCCTACTCTATCGGAGCTTTGTATGTTTTTTTTTCTTTGGTAGGCTACGCACTGCAAAGGTCACACAGTTTGACTGATCAACATGTAACTTGAAGAACTGTATAGTTTTGGGACCAAATCCGTTAGGCCACGTTAGAGATTGACCATTTCTAGATTTTGAAAAACCCCATAAGATTACCATAAGCAGGACGTAAAAAAATCTAGGGTTTGTAGATTGGTTAATTTCCACCAAGGTGTGTTGAGCTCTCGAGTAATATTTCATGTATAAATCAAGTTATGTAGAGTTTTCCTGTAGACTTCAGACAAATATCTCACTCATCTTACAACGCATATGCTGCGTTTGCCTAGTAAGCTAGTTGGGTAAAAAAAAGGTTACAAAATATTATAGCTTGGCAATTTTTCCATTTCTAGATTATACGCTATGGCCATTCTGGGTGGACACGCACGTCACTCCTCCATTCAAGAAAGTGAAGAATGGAGACGTTGTGGATCACGTAGGGAAGAAAATATCTCATTATCCGGAAGTTCCGGATATTTTGCAAAAGCTGCATAGTGAAGGCTATGTTTTGGGAGTTGCTTCTAGGACCAGTGAAATTAAAGGAGCTAACCAACTATTAGAATTATTTGGATGGAATAAATATTTTGCACACAAAGAAATTTACCCTGGTTGTAAGAAGAAGCATTTCAATCAGTTCAAGAGTAAAACTGAATTTGTTTTTGAAGAAATGTTGTTTTTTGACGATGAAGATCGAAATATCCATGATCTTACTGGCCATGGAGTCAAGTCCATACTTGTGGAACAAGGTGTGAACTGGGAAGTGATTGAAGGAGGTCTTGATGCATTCAATACTTGATGGGAATGTATAATTAACAAAATACAATTATACTAAAAGAAATTTTATATTATAAAAAATAACAGAGTCCGGTAAATTGAATTATGCTGGATATATAAATAAATCATGAAACCAATTCACTTACATCTGCAAATCAGTTACTTATGCTTTTGTATATTATTTATTAGTGATAATGACTAATGACTGATCCTCTTTGATTTAATAATAGTTCTTGCTTAACGTACAGCGTTCACATTTGTATTGAGAATGTAAGTATGTGACTACAGTTAAGTGTGTCAAGACTTGAATACAGTAAAATCTTTTTAATTTAAAATTCAAAATTAAATAGACAATAAAAATGATAATTTATAATTAAGATACAAATAAAATGATATAAATGGTACACAATGAGGTACAAGTTAAAACTTCAATTGCAACATTTTTTTACAAATCCAAGATTGAATTAACAAGATCCACTGTATTTTTTATACTCAGATGTCCAAGTGTAGCGACTTTAAATGTTTCCAGTAGCACTTCTAAAGAACACACAAATATAAACTTTAAATAGATACGGTAACCTTTGACAAAGGCCTATAGGCTACCATGTACAGTAAACAATATAAACTAAATCATACTGTAACCATACTGATTTATTGTATCATCGCCTGATCGGTCAGTCGGCTAAAAGTCATAGATCTATGCACTTCCTAGACTAGGCAACTATAGTATGTAGTACTACTGTAACTACTGTAAATGAATTTATAAACTGTAGTCCAACTTTGAACTAAAAATAGATATGGGGATATAATGTTATAATCATTTATTTATGTTGGGTTTAACAATGTACTGTGATGATAAGTAAGATCTACTGGTGTTGGATGAATGATTAATGAGATGATGGGATGGTGAGATGAAGGTTTCTTAGGTAATGGGAAGAATGGTAGGGAGGAAGCAGTCGTGGCCCATTTTATCAAATACACAGTCCTCTTGTTGTTTCTAACATTGATTACTGATTATCTATTCATAGCTTGAAGCCCAATCCATAATTAATTAATTACACAGTTGCTTGTCTATTTCCGTCTCTGTGA